>CM067333.1:0-1200000 GCA_034376525.1 Nicotiana benthamiana | reverse complement strand
TCGCTTATTGCTTGCATTTGCCTCTTCTATGAATTTCAATTTATATCAAATGGATGTGAAAAGTGCTTTTCTAAATGGTTTTATTCAAGAAGAAGTTTTTGTTGAACAACCCCCCCGATTTTGAAAACTTTAAATCTCCCGATCATGTTTTCAAACTCAAAAAGGCTCTTTATGGTTTAAAACAAGCTCCCCGAGCTTGGTATGAAAGATTGAGTAAGTTTCTTTTGGAAAACGATTTCCTTAGGGGGGAAAGTTGACACAACTCTCTTTGTTAAGCATAAAAACAATGATATTTTGTTAGTTCAAATATATGTAGATGATATTATATTTGGTGCTACTAACAATGTTTTATGCAAGGAATTTTCCGATTTAATGACAAGCGAATTTGAGATGTCTATGATGGGTGAGTTAACATTCTTTTTGGGATTACAAGTAAAGCAAATGAAAGAAGGTACATTCATTTGTCAAGCCAAATATTGCAAAGAATTGCTGAAACGATTTGAGATGAACAATACAAAAGAAATGGCAACTCCCATGAGCACATCCGATCATCTAGACAAAGATGAGAAAGGTAAGGAAGTCGACACCAAAAAGTATCGAGGTATGATTGGCTCTCTTCTTTATCTTACTGCTAGTCGTCCGGACATCATGTTTAGCATGTGCTTATGCGCTCGTTATCAATCGTGTCCGAAGGAGTCTCACCTTACTGCGGTAAAACGGATTTTAAGGTATCTTGTTGGTACTACAAATGTGGGTCTATGGTACCCCAAAGGCTCTTCATGCCAACTTGTTGGCTACTCCGATTCCGATTTTGCTGGATGCAAATTGGACCGCAAGAGCACTAGTGGCACTTGCCATTTGCTCGGTAGCTCTCTCGTTTCTTGGTTTAGCAAGAAACAAGTAAGTGTTGCGTTGTCCACAACCGAGGCTGAATATGTAGCCGCGGGGAGTTGTTGCGCTCAAGTCCTATGGATGAAACAACAACTCTTGGACTATGGCCTAAGTCTTGATCATATCCCTCTTAGATGTGATAATACTAGTGCCATATGCTTGACGAAGAACCCCGTTCTTCATTCGCGAACGAAACACATTGAAATTAGACATCATTTTATTAGAGATCACGTTCTCAAAGGCGATGTCGAAATTGAATTTGTTGAAACCAAAAATCAATTGGCAGACATCGTTACAAAGCCTTTAGAGAAAGAGTCCTTCTTCCGAATTCGCAGTGAACTCGGGGTCCTTGACTCCACGTTGATCTAAGTCATGCATTGCAATTTTTTATTACATGAGTTCTAACTTGAGCGTCGGAGACGTCTAACGATTTTTGCAGGTATCGCCCCAAAGGAAAGGGGAATTATAAAGCTTGACGTACAACAATCGGTTTCCGTCGTCTAAAAATCGATTATTTCGTATCAATAATCGATTATGTTGCTATTATTCGGGTTGATGTTGCTATATTTTTTTAATAAATAAACAAGTTTTATTTACATCTTTAGCATCTTACTATTATGTTATTTTTGCTAATGGCAAAAAGGGGGAAGATAACGGGTATGCACTCTCAATATCTATAAGCTTCAATTAAGGGGGAATTCATATATTGAGGGGGAACAAATTGCATACTTATTGCATGTATACACTTGTCTTGAATCGTCAATATAAATTGCTTGCATATCCCGCTTAATGTTTGCCATTATCAAAAAGGGGGAAATTGTTGGAAACATGTTCTCAATGCAATATACTAAAACGTGTGTTCTTTTGTATAGGTTTTGATGAATAACAAACGAAGCAAAAATTGATATATGACGAAGTTCAAGAAACAAGCGCACAATTGATATACATCGAGATTCAAGCTCAAGACAAAGTTTTATAGTTTAATTGAGTCATTCTTAATTGTGATCTTGATCCTACAACTTGACTCGTAACATGGCTTCTCTCATAAAACTATTTTCCAAAATCATGCATATTTAATTTAATGCTAAATGATTTTAAATCATGCATATTTTCATTAGTCAAAATGATTTTTAAATGCCTCTGAAAATTGGACTAAGATAATCGATTATGTACTAATGATAATCGATTGTTTTAAGCCAAGACTGCATGACAATCGATTGTGAACTAATGACAATCGATTGTGTTAAGGCAGTGAACATCGGGTTTTTTCAAACCTGCATGACAATCGATTGTGAACCTTATGACAATCGATTGTGATGAGGCAGTGTCCATCAAAGTTTTTCAAAACTCAGAATAATCGATTGTGAAGCTAATGACAATCGATTGTGAAGAGACAGTGTCCTTCAGATTTTTTAAAGTCACAAAATAATCGATTGTGAACTAATGACAATCGATTGTGTTGAGGCAGTGACTTCCAGTGATTTTCAAATTTATTAAATAATCGATTGTAAGTATATAACAATCGATTGTCAAGAGGCAGTGTCTAAAATGTTTTTTAAAAACTGATAAGTAATCGATTGTTGACTTTGTGCAATCGATTGTGAAGCTGACCGTTGTCGTAAAGTTTTCAAATACCGTCAGGTAATCGATTATTGATTCTGTATAATCGATTGTTGTGATTAAAATCCGGAAAAGATTTTTTGAACGTTATTGGGTAATCGATTATTGATTTGGTATAATCGATTGATTAAAATCCGGAAAAGATTTTTTGAACGTTGCTGAGTAATCGATTGTTGATTCTGGACAATCGATTGTTTGTGGTAAAATCTGGAAAGGATTTTTTGAACATTGCCAGTAATCGATTATGGATTGTAAGTAATCGATTATCAAGCGTAACATCTGGGATTGAATTTTGATCTGACTGGCAGACAATCGATTGTTGGGGTTTGACAATCGATTGTCAGTGAGTAAAATCAGCAACTCTTAATTGGCAACTAGGCAACGGTAATGCCAAGTTTTTCAACTATAAATACAGCTTCATTTCAGTGTTTTAAACACAAAAACATACTCCAACTGATCATTACATTGCTATAAGCTTGCATACTTTTGTTTATCATTTTATATTCAATTCCATAAAGCTTTTGAGAGCCATATTCTTGTCCAAAGTTGTTGTGATCCAGAGCTTACTTCTTTTACTCATATCTACTCATTAAGGAGTATTTTGTTTGAGTGTTTTAGTGTTGTATACACTTGTAAGAGAATTGTAATTCTCTTGTTGTAAGGAACTTGTGTTTCCTTGGTTGAAGTCTTGGAGTGTTGTAACTCCGAGCAAAGGTGTTGAGGCTTGCGTCCTCAAGTTGTAAAGGTTTGTTAAGCACCCGGAAGCTTGACACGTTAGTGGAAAATCTCGAGAGAGTCTCTCGGGACTGGACTAGCCACACATTGTGGTGAACCAGGATATATCTATGTGTAAGTTATTATTTATCGCACTTATTTACTTCCTGCAAATTTTAATTTCCGCAAGTTTACGCTAAATTTTATTATAACGCTATTCACCCCCCCTCTAGCGTTAAGCATATTATCTAACACTTTTTGCACCTGATGCTGCCATGGATGTTTCTTCTTTCTTCTTACCCTTTGCTAGTCCTCCAAACCTGCCTTGAATGGCTTGGAAATTGCTCTGATAGCGGATTGGCTTAGAACTCTGCCTGTTTGTAATCCATTTTCCACAATTTCCTCCAATTTGATAGCTTTCGCGAACGGTTTACCCATAGCTGATATCATATTTTTGAAGTAATCGGCTTCTTGAGCTTGAAGAAAAACTGTGACCATTTTGACCTCATCCATTGGAGGTTTTACTCTAGATGTTTGTTCATGCCATTTGATTATGTATTCCCGAAAACTTTCTGAGGACTTCTTTTTAAAGTTTTCCAGTGAGTTTTTGTCTGGAGCAATGTCTATATTGTACTGGAATTGTCTGACAAAGTCTCTAGCAAGGTCGTCCCAAATGTGCCAATGAGATATGTCTTGATCCATGTACCACTCGGAGATAATTCCAACCAGACTTTCTCCAATATGAGTAACTCTTCTTTTTCTCTGGCCTCTCGCAACTGATTGCAGTACTTCTTGAGATGAGCGATAGGATCACTGTGCCCATCATGCTTCTCAAATTTTGGAGTCTTGAATCCTAATGGCAAGTGCACAGGGGGGGAATATGCATAGATCAACATATAACACACTTTTATGTTCGCTCAAACCTTGGATGTTCTTGAGGCTTTGCTCTATACTTCTCATCTTTCTTGCTATCTCTTCTTGCTCAGGAGTTTTGGGAGTCTTCTCTTGTCCCGGAGTGAGCTCAAATTGAGGTGGCTGATGGTAGGTATAAGTAGGGAGCTGGGGACGCTCCATTTGGAAGGTAGGCGTTTGGAATGTAAAGGCTGAAGGATCAAAAGTGGGCCTAGGAAGTGCAAGCTGTGTTGTGGCCGAGCATGGGGGAGCGGGGTGAAAATGTTTGGGGTCGTAGAGGATATTAACACCTGGGGGAGAACCTCTTTAAGGTGTTCCTATGAAATGAGCTGATATAGTTGGATGTCCCAGTAGGGTGGCTGATTGGGACATTAAAGGTACCACTCGTTCTAGGGAAAAGTTTGGGGAACTCTGGGATTGTGCTTGGTGGCTCTCTTTCATTTGCCCAAGCGTCCCATATTTCCATAACCCTAAGATGCAGGATTCTGTTCTCTTCAGAAGCTGCCGATTCAGAGGTCGGGATGCCCGAGATGGGGCCATCATTTATAATGGAAATCGTTGTAGAGTCATTTCTGAAGACATTGTGATGCTCCCCTTTGATCTAGTAAATTATGGGTGTGAAGCCATGTTACCACGAAAACCAACCAACTTTCTATAAAACCCTAGACTGAAAGGACAACAACAAACGGTTAGTTTGTGACAAATAACAGACAGGTAATCGCACGTTGGGGTGTGATGCACCTTTGTAATTAAATGGGTTTCTACATGTTTTGCAACGGTTGCATGCTTCGTCCCGGGTTTTCCTTGTTCTTTCCCACTTTCTCTCCTTTTGATTTTACTCCCTTTTTTGCTTTTCTTCTATTCTATGCTTTTCTTATTTTCTTTTTTTATTTGAGTTATTTACAAGATTATGACCGGATCCGTTGAGGATTGCCTTCGTATCATGACGCCATGTGAATCAGATCATTACGTACTTCAGGAGGAATAAATACGAAAAGTAATGAAATAATTTTTGGGAATTTTCAATTTTTGTTAATAAAACTTATATTACAAAAGATGTTATCTACTCTTTTTCTTGAAAATAAAACTACATACTCAAAATAAAGCAAATATAGACTCAATGATTGAAAACTCAGGAATACATTAATGCTTCAACTATTGGGGCCCGCGGGGCATCATTCGGCCTCATCGCGTGCTTATGTGAGACCCTTCTGTAGGTTCTCCAAATCATTCATAACTTGCCGGACAAAAGTCTTCACTGCGGCAAAGAAGGTGGTAGGAGTTATGTCCTCGCACGCTTGGCATTTCATGGTAATGTAGTCTGCGATGGTTCTGATCCTATCTCTAATTACCTTTTTGCCTGAAGTAATCGCCCTATCTGCCGACTCTTGGCTTCTAATACTTGGGATTCATGACAATGTTGATCTTGCATTTGTTGTATTTTTTCCTCCATTTTAGCCATCAGATTATAATAGTGCTCCCTATCGGCTTTGAAATCTTTAGCTCGCTTGGTTGCCTCATCCTCAAGAGCAGTTACCTTTCTTCTTAGGATGGTAATGGTCTCTTCATAGTTTCTCTTCATTTTCTGCACAAATCGTGCCCGTTCCTCTGCTTTCTTTTTCCATCGTGCCCTGATTTTTACTAGACTATCTTCAGAATTTTCCAGGTTTTCTTGGAATTCGAGGACTTTCTTTCGTAGTCCACTTATAAGTCTCTCATCAGCCCGACTTCTTTCTGGGTTATTGGCAGTTGTTTTCATCTTTCTGGTCTGAGCTTTAAGGGCCTCATTTTCCTGGGCCACTTTCTTATTTTCTCCCTCGTCGGTTGCGGCTTGAACACCATTTGCAAATTGAATCTCCATGACTTACCTTTCCAAGATGCTTATTTTGGCCTTGTATTCACTCTCTTTGGTCAACCAGTCCCATTGCAGTTGCGCCTCAACCGTGAATTGTTGGACATATGGTCTCTTTGCAGGCCTTTTAGGAATTTGGAATTTCTTGCCGAACCAATCAATGTACTTAGAGTCTACTTCACCTCTAGCTCGGTCTCGCACTATGGTCTTGGGTTCAAGAAACCTACACTCATTTCACATTTGGCAAATTTTCCCTTTTGGAAATGTTGCTTTTGGGCCCAGTTCAATGACATATTTTGCTCAAATCTTCATCATTGTGGACGGTTTGGAATCTTCCTAATTGGCGCAACACTTTGTAGGGAGCATAAGGTTGGATGCTTTGGATGCCCATCAAGAGGATATAAGATACTTCAGCTGACATGTACACTGCTTCGGTGACGGGAAGCCATCCAAATGCGCACTCAATTTTATCGGTAGTCAAGGATCTCAAATGTACAAGCCAAGCTTTAGTACCCATAGGGAATTCAATACCTGATACCCGGCTTACAAACTCTTCAATGCAGCTCAGACCGATCAAACAGTAAGATTAGTATTCAGTCTCTATTCTAACTAAAGATGAATTTTTTAAAGGTTGCTATAGGTGTGGCGACTGTAAATATTAAGATTTATAGAAAATTAGCATCCTTGTACAATTTATTTCAAATGGATGGGCCTGAAAGAGAGGCCCCATCCCCTAAGATCTCGAAACCACTATTACCGAATGCTCTCCCAACACGCAAATTGGGCCATAAGAAATTATGAGAGGCCAACCAAGTATTTTGTAATCAACGATTTATATCATATGGGCCACATATTGACTCAGTCTTTAGCCATAGACCAAACAACACAAATGACCCATTTGAGCTTGAACCCGGAACATGTGTATGTGTTTGGTTTCCAGATTTATAATTATTTTGAAACAATAGAACAACAAATGATCACTTAATCAAATACTCTAGAATCAAGAAACTCATTGGCTTATTACACTAAACTTCAACCCGCTAAACCAATTTTTCAAACAAACATGAAAACTCCAAAATTAGCTTGGACTATATGAAGCAGTGAGTACAACTTTATGGGGTGATATAATGAGTAAATATGCAATAAGCTTAGTCGCTTTTAGACTTCTAGTTCAACGAGACTTGATATTTCTCATTTCTGTACAAAATGAATAGCCCAATTATATGAAATATCAACAGCTATGCAACAAAGAATGCCTATCACAACATCTCACTTTCAAAATAAGATGATGTCCTTTTGATTGACCGAGCTCTTACTTTTCAAATGAACATGACAAGCTAAAGAATAAAGCAAGCTTAACCGCATAATTGAATACATGCATAACTTAAGCAAAAGTCCGTATACACGGTCTCTCAAATGTCCAACCAAACTAACAATCCACAAGTTTCCGACAAAATGAAAGAACATCATGAATCCCAAAGTACTACAACTATACTAGGGTGAACAAGCTAGGCTAAATACCATTACACTAAACCATTGACTTCAGGAATTTTAAACAGCATAATTGACATTTGAAGATAAGAAAAGCAGCCTTTCATTCATGAAAATTTCAAGCAAATACATCTATCATATTTGCATCTTATCTCCTAAAGAATCGGGGAATACCTAGAATTTGAAAAGCAACACAAAGTGATCAGTAATAGAACAATAGCAGGAGTAGTATTTTAGCAACAATCTTAGCCCAAAAATGACCAAAGGATAACAATTTTAAACCAAGCACGAGAGCAAAATAGTGTCAACAAAACGCAGCAATCAAATCAAACCAAAATGAACCAAAAACACCCAAACACCAATATATTCAACTCATTTTGAACTTCAGCTTGTTGAGGGAATATTTTGGAATGAGATTTCAGGAATTTCAAGAATATCCTAATAGAGTAGTGAATTTTTTTTTGTAGTTTTTAGCTCTTCCAATTTCTAATCCCTCTGAATCCTCCTGTATTTTAGCTCTCAAAATTCTGTATGCTCTCAAATCTCAAAGTTTTTTTTTGCTGTATTTCCAATCTGATCTCTCTATCAGGTTTTATGTAATGTCTTTTTATAGGCAAACAAATAGGGCAACTACATATTTTTGTTTTAGCACTTAGGTCCTTTTTCAATTTTATTTTTTTGCCAATTAAGCCCTCACTTTCTGACCTGCTACCAAGTCAATACCCCATGCAGCTTCTAGGAAGTTTCTTAGGTTGTTACACCTAAGATTCCTTAGTTAAATTACCCTAATTACCCCTAGATATTCTGTTATTTATCCTTAAGACCAAAACCAATATGAGTCAAATTAACCCAAAGCCCTAACCAAGCCAATGAGACCGTATACTAACAAGTATAAAATAATGGACCAAGAAAGTTGTTCCAATCAAACCCCTTTAGTAAAATTACCTACCTGAACTGTATAATTTCAAACAAAAAACAAACAAAACAATTAAACTCAATCAAGAACAAATTCAGTAATATACTAATCCTAATCAAACTTGAAAAACTAAAATCGCTAATTCAAATCAACTAACACTGATTCAAACACACGAAATAAGAAACAAAGAAAGCAAGAAACAAGATGAAGAACAGAACAAGGGAAGGCAGGTGTTGGTCTAACCATAAGCAATCAACACAGGCGATGAACTTAATTGGACAGTGTCGACTTGGCCAAAATCCGGTGGGCTTCTAAAAGAACCAAAAATGAAACTAATCAATTGTTCTTACTGAAAACAATTGACTTGCATAATTTTTGGCTCGAATCGAGCCTTGAAACCATTAGAAATCATAAAGAGGAGAACATATTAGGGTTTTGTTTCTTTGATTTTAAATTCGAGGAGGTCAGGGGTGATTTGAAAGGAGTGAAATATGGAATTAGGATGAGGGAGGCCTGGTGATGCTGGGGTGTTAATTTGGTGGTGTTTGGGTGTGGCACCGCTGGCCACGGTGGAGGGTTCAGAGCTTCTGAGAAAGATTCAAGAGGTTCATGCGGGATTAAAGAGGAAAGGGGTGTGGGTTTGGAAAGAGGAGGAGGAGGGGAAGCTGTGGTGTTATTTTGGTAGTCATCAGAGACCTACCGCTGCCATGGGCGATTTTCGCTAGGCGGCAAATGGAGGTGGGCGGCGGAGTTAGGGCTGTCTCTAAGGTTTAGTTGTTGAGTGCGTGCGCAATCCTGGGCAACATTCTTGTGCGGTTCGTTGTTTTCCCTTGATGCTAAATATTTCCCATGGAGTATGGAACTTAATTACTTGATAGAGACTTTACGGGACAGCTCGCATAATGTGTATCCACCGGGCGCTTTATGAAGGCATTGCAGGCTGTGTCTTGGTCCATGATGTTAAAAGTTGTTTCCAGGGTGACTCATCTAGCTAGAACGGGTAGCACTATTTCTCTAGAAGTCTGCTTGACTGCATTATTAAACTCTGTCAATGTTATGCAATGCGGTATTATTTTATCTTCGAGCCTCATCTGTACAAGGACTCAAGGATAGATAATACATGTGATGCTTCTATCGTCCATCATTATTCTTTTCACATTAGTATCCGCAATACGTAAAGTAATAACAAAAGCATCGTAGTGAGGAAAAGACAAATTGTCGTCATCTAACTTATCGAAGATGGTACTATCTTTGAGGTCGTCATACCCTTCTTGGGTGATTGATCGTTTGTATGTAGTGGTGAATTTTACATGGTTGATTTCTGTCTCGTCACCTCCACCAATGATCATTTGTATGGTATGAGTGGGTGAATTTCACATGGTTAACTCTTCCTATTTATAAGGGACATTTTTTCCAAGGAACCCTAAAAACTACAACATAAAGAATATCCGAAAAACATATTCTTAGTGTCTCCCTCTAAGTTAAGACTATCGTTAATGTCTTGTTTCGGCTTACCACTCTCGGTCGTCGTCCTTTGCCACAACGGTCGTCAAACATTGTGTTATAGAAACCTCATTCCGTACCTTACTTAGCAGCTGTCGCGGTTGCTAAATTTGGACCCAAACAAGTACCTCTCCACAAGATTTATATGTTTGAATCTTAATACACGATGATTTTCTATTGGCTTCAAAGAATTATTTATCTATATATCTATGAATAAAAATGAATTGTTACACAAATAGCCGGCTAGATTCGCTGCTTATCTTTTCTAGTCGATATACATAAATTATAAATTAGCATGCATAGTTATACATGTAGTATATATGAATTATACATGTATTAAACATCCGTCGATTAATTTTTATTTAACAGATTAGGTGGGCGGCTATTTAGATTAATTATTCAATAAAAAGGAATTCCAAAGGAGAAGTCACATTAAAAAGAATTTAATTTTCTTGAATATCAGGTACAATTACGCCATTTGAAGGAAAGTGTCTTGAGAAAGAAAAAAAATGAGTTGTTTGAAACAACCAAGAGGACACTTGATCCACGCTTCTCTCGCATAAACTGAAGCAAAGTTGGGTTGAGCCTCAAAGAGTGAAAAATTGCAGATAATAGAAGATCAAGAACAAAATCACTTGACCCGGAGTTATAAAAGAGTATAATATTATATATTGTAAAAAGACAAAATATTAAAGTTCTTATAGGCTTTATTTTTCCTTTATACTATTTTTTCTTTGGGGAGCATGTGCATGTTAGTCAAAGCTTGATAAGGTGCGCTTCTAGATATGGTTTGACGGAATAAGAAAAATCCGGCGATGTCAACTCTCTCCACAAAACTTGAAGAGCCTGACAGACTAATTATACCGGAAAATGGAACCCATAGGACTTAGGTCCAAGGCAATTAGTTCAATGGCTAACAGGAATGAGTAGTGCTCCAACGGTACTAAAAGGAAGACCATCGGTTGAAATTATACTCTTGAAGGACAAGAGGAAGGTATCTCATCAACTACAACTGCAGGAAACTTACCTTTTCTAATGTAGTGAAAGCAGACAAAACCTACAACGACGGAAGTTGTTCAAGGTAACAGACCTCAGCAATTAGAGTTGAAACTTGACTATTTTCCTTCAATAATGAAAGACGGGGTGAAGAATCTTCAATTGGTTCAAATAGAAGTTGAAGAACAATGCCAGAAATGGAAATCAACATTAATCGACTATGTAATTTGGGGAAACCCTTCATTCAAGGAAATGCTGAAATATGTGTATAGGGTCTAGAATTTTGTCATAACTCCTCAAGTATTCTTACAAAACAATGCGTACTTTATATTTCGATTCGTGTCTGAGGTAGAGAAGGAAACCTTGATGCAAAATGGGCTATACACTTTTAACAATAGACCAATGGTTCTCAAACAATGGGAGCTAGAATTTCATTGAGCAAGGAACCTCTTCAAGTTATTCAAGTGTGGGTAACATTTCCTAATCTACCTATCATGTACTGGGCACTAGGAAGCCTAGGTAGAATTGCTAGCTGCTTGGGGAAACCAATCTGCATGGATAAACTTACACCCAAAGGAGAAAGAGTGTCTTATGCATGCATACTAATAGAGATGGATGTCTCACTTGCACTTTCAAAGAAGATACCAATTGAATTGTCAGGAGGTAAATGTAAATTATAGACTATTGAATACGAATGAAGACCTATATACTGTCAAAGTTGCTTGAGTATAGGGCATCAGAGTGGTGACCGCAAGAAGGAAACACTAATTGATAAAGGGAAGCAACAAATGAACAAAATGAAGCAAAAGATGAATTGGAGAGTGAAAGTAATTCAAGAACTTAGTAAACCGGTCACAACTGCTAAGCAACAAGTTGAACCAATTGTATAAAAGGAGGTAAGAGAACCAACTTCTACACTGAATGCAACATAAGAGTCGGAGGATATGAAATTTTAGGTGTACTAGGCTAAGAGCAGGGGAAAGAAAAAGTTGGCTACTATCCAAGAAAAAGAGGACAAAGTCAAGTTTATGAGGACAATGGGATTTAGAGGTTATTAAGGCAAAATCAGTTTAGTGCTCTGATAATTCAACCAATAATAGTCACTTTGAAAATGACAAATGACCATAGCCCCCCCAAGGAAGTTACCTCCATGATCTTTCTGTTCATGGAATATAAGGATGTTTAATAAGTCCTTTAAGCAGAAAGAACTCAAGACCTTACTGCTTACAGAAAAGGTACTTCTAGTAAGTTGTCTTGAGACTAAAGTTATAGCCAACAAGGCCGAGAAAGTTAAGAAGAAAATGGGGAATGAATGAGAAGTAGCTATTGATTACACTCAAATCCAAATGGTAGAATATGGATATATTGGAAACCTCAACAAGTGGAAGTACAAATATTAATACCTAGGCCATAATTTATTCATTGTTTAGTGAAAGATAAGGTGTCTCTATTTGCTAGTCGGATAACTTTTGTTTATGGATTGAATACCATAAATGAAAGGAATGTTCTATGGCAAGGATTGAGAATACTGAATAACAGAATAACCGATCCATGGATTTTGTTAGGGAATTTCAATGATGTACTCTATGTGAATGATAGGTAGAATGGTGTTCCAATGCATCTCACTGAAATTAAGGACTTTCAGGAATGTATTAAAGATATAGGGCTTGGGCAAATTAAAAGAACATGAAGTCTATTCTCATGAAGTAACAAAAGGGATGCGCAGATCAGAATAAATAGTTTCATTGATTGGGCTTTTGGGAATGCAAAATGGTTTGGTAGCTATGGTCATCTGGAATCAGTATACCACTATCTAGGGTGCTCAGGCCATTCTCCAATTATTGTTAGCACTGGGAGAATCAGGCAATCCCTTCTAAGGCCATTCAGATTACTCAATATGCTGCTTCAAAATCAGGCTTTCAAGTAAGTGACCCAAAGTATATGGCAGTATAAAATCCCCGGATACACTATGTATGGAGTATATAAAAAGCTCAAGTTGATTGAGCTTAACACAAAACATCTTCATGAAGAAGTCTCCAGCTTAGAAAAAAGAGTTGAGGACATTCGAGGAAAGCTACAAGACGCTCAACTAATGTTGAACTCAGATATGTACAACTCCAACTTGATTCAAGAGGAGAGAGGCTTGATACTTGAGTTAGAGAAATGGTCTAACATTCATGAAGAGGTATTGAGACAAAAGATATGGCTGTATGGTTAGCAAAAAGGATTCGAATACAAGATATTTCCATGCATAAATGAAGACCAGCCAAGCAAGGAATCACATCTCCTCAATTTGTAATGATCACGGAATAATGTTGACTAATCTTGGCCAAGTTCGGCAAGAGTTCATCAAATTCTTCCAACATATATTGGGTACTAAGGCCACATAACTGCCCTGTCTATATAGTAACATTGCAAAGCATGGACATTGCCTTAATAAGAAGGACCAACATGATATGATTAAACTAGTGCTGAAAGAGGAAATAACACAGGCTCTGAATAACTTACCAGCTGACAAAGCCCTAGGGGGAGATGGGTTTCCTGTTGAATTCTTCAACGCTAATTAGGACACAGTTGGAGAAGACATTAGTACAACAATTCTCCAATTCTTTGAGAGTGGAAAAATCCTCAAGGAGAAAAACTGTACAACCATTACTTTAGTGCCAAAAGTTCCAAACCCTACATATATCAAGGAGTTCATGTCTATTACATGTTGTACAACTTTGTATAAGTTAATAGCCAAGGTGATCACTTCCAGATTTGAACTAGTAGTGGAAAAAATTATGGGTCCATCACGATCAACTTTTACTAAGGGAAGGAACATCTTGGATAATGTCATTGTGTCCCATGAATTAGTCAAAGGATATAACAGAAAATGAATGTCCCCCTAGATGTGTGGTGAAAATAGACATTAGGAAAGCATATGATACTGTTGAATGGGATTTTCTGAGAATAGTTTTGTTGGAGTTTGGAATGCCAGTGAAGTTTGTCAATATCATCATGGAGTGTGTCTCGACTGTGAGTTACTCTATTATTTTCAATGGAGGGCTCACCCCTAAAATCCAAGCAAGAAAATGGCTACGACAAGGAGATCATATGTCACTATTTTTACTTATGTTGATAATGGAGTACTTGAATAGATCTCTAAAATATTTGAACTACAACCCAAACTTCAACCACCATCCAAAGTGTAGGAAAAATGAAATTAACACATATTTGTTTTGTAGATGACTTAATAATGTGCTGCAAGGCTGATCGAATGTCTATTCAACTGATGATTAAGGAATTTGAACATTTCTCAACAGTTTCAGGCCTCAAAGCAAATATCGAGAAAATCTCTTTATATATAACATGGGTGGATCAACATCTGAAGGATCAAATCTTCTCTGAAATGCATTTTATACATGGCGAAATACCTTTCAAATACCTTGATGTTCCCCTATCATCCAAGAAAAAAACAGTTCAATAATGCATGCCGCTGGTTGAGATAATGATTGCCATGATTAGATGTCGGACCACCAAATTTCTTTTATATAGTGGTAGAGTGCAGCTAATCAAGAGTGTCCTATTTGAGATACAAACACACTGGTCACAAATATTTTTGATACCAATGAATGTGATGTCGCTAATAACAAGTGCCTGTCGAACATTCTTGTGGACTGGACAACGTGCCACATCAAGAAGAGAATTTAGTGGCATGGGAGAAGCTGTGTGTGCCAAAATCAATAGGGGGTTTGAACATAATTGAGTTTCAGATATGGAATAAAGTAGCCTAATCCAAATTGCTTTGGGCTATCACAACTAAGAAAGACACCCGTGGATTCAATGGATTTACAGTTTTTATATAAAAAGATGAGATATCAATGAGATAGAGACACCGAAACAAACATGTTGGCTTGTTAGGAAAATATTCGATGCAAGAAAGAACAATGATCTTTACACAGAGCTACAACAATTCAATCGTGTTGATAAGTTCATAATCAAGAAGGTATATATGGATCTAATCCCTCAATATCCTAACGTTATTTGGAAATGCCTCAATATGGGACCATGTTTTGTATCAAAGTATCAGTTTATACTTTGGTTTGCACTGCAAAAGAGACTATCTACAATTGACAGATTGGTTAAATAAGGAATACAAGTTTGTAGGAACTGTGCATTATGCATGTCTGATACTGAAGAAACACATTCACATATGTTTTTTGAATGTGAATACTCAAGGCAGTTATGGAGCTCCTTCTTAAGCTGGACGTGCGAGTGCAGACAAGTAAGAATATGGGAGGAGGAATTTGAAAGGTTATCGACCAAAAGATGCAATAGCAAAGCCCGTATAGAGGACCTATGATGGTTAATAGCTGCGACTGCCTATAATATTTGGAGTGAAAGAAATGCTAGAGTATTTCAAAAACAACAACGAGATTGCATTATAAGATTATGAGAGATTGTTATTCAACTGCATATGAAATGACAACATAAAAGCAGTTGGTAAAAGCTATTAGATAAATTGAACTCATACACAAACCTAATACATGTCTATACTGTAATAGATGCTAGATAAGAGGTGAAAGTTTCGAAAGTTACAAAGAATAAGACTACTTCTAGAGTCAACAATGAACTAGTGAATGTACATACTTAGTTAAATGAAATTTTATTGTTTGACCAAAAAAAAGAGAGAGATTAGAAGAGTGAAAATAAAAACGGAAGGATTAGAGGTTAAACAATTTATTAAATTTTTATTAAAATATAAATTAGATAGACCCTTTATTCATTTCCTCCTAAGTAAAATAATGATGAGAATACACGAGAAGTTTTATTGTGTGTCTCACATAACTGGTATTAATTGTGTTATGCTCCTTTTTGTCTCATAAATTTATAAATTCCAATCTTATACTTCTGAGTCCACAAAAACATGAATCCACAAAACTATGCCACAAGAAAAAGTCTCATACAATTAGTATTAGTTGTACGAGACACAAAATAAAATTTTTCAAAATTCACAAGCATACTCAATGGGCCTAGGCTGGAGAGTGGACTCATAATAATGGGCCCAGATGTTGATGGACCTGAACGACGATCCACAGACACATAAATCTCACAAAACAATATATAAACCCACACTCGAAACCCTAACCCTTTCCTCTACTCATAGTTCCTCCCAAATCGCCGCAGCTTCTCAGGTCAGTTCTCTAATTCTCTCTCTCCGATTTGTTTCACAATCCAGTTCTTCGATGTCTGATACGTATGTGATTTGGTGGAAATGCAGGTAGGGTTTGTGTTTTTTTCTTTAATCGTTGGAGAAGATGAGTAAAGGAAGCAGCGGAGCCACCAAGGGTGGGAAGAAGAAGGGAGCAACCTTCGTGATTGATTGCTCAAAGCCTGTTGAGGATAAGATCATGGATATCGCTTCACTGGAGAAGTTTCTGCAGGAGCGCATCAAGGTCGGAGGAAAGGCTGGAGCTCTCGGTGACGCCGTCACTGTCACCCGTGACAAAACAAAAATCACTGTCACCTCCGAGAGCACTTTCTCCAAGAGGTAAATTTTTACCTTTACTGCTGACCCATGCTTCCCTCCTATATTTGTATATAGAGCAGTAGAACTGGTACTGTGTCAATGGTGCAGCGTGAACATGCGGTCAATGTTGTTAAGCGGTTTGATGATGACGTGAGATAAACACATAAGTCAATATAGGAATTTTTGCGTCATATTTAATGTGATAGCTTTTTATGTATGGTACCTGATAATGTAAATATTAGGGTCAGATGTCATGATGATAACTAATGTTTTCATTTATACTTCTATACATATATTTTGGGGCATATGAACCTATGGCAAAGGTGAATAGAAATTATATGCAAATATAGTGTTACATCGTCATGATGAACAAAACATGATAAAGGCATTGTGCAAAGGAGGGGTAGTAAGATAATAGAAGCGTGTTGGATGTACCATCCTGAACAGAAGAAATGCATAGGAGAAAGGAGCTTAGAAGGGTGACATGGTGACGTGGAATTAGATCACATTAGTAGAGATGCTTAAATTCCTAAATTTTGATCTTTGAACTTGAGAAATGACTCAAGTGATAGATGGAATCAATTAATAGGCTAATATTGTGGCCTGACTGCTAAACTCACCATTAAGGTTTGATTCTTTCCGTTTATGTGCAATTGCACTAAGCAATTTTTTTACAGTGCAGGGAAGAATAGGTAACTGGAGTTCATTTTCATAAGAGTGGATCATGAACTTTAGTCTGTGTATCACTAGTCTTAATAACAGTAAGGTTGGAGGTGATGTCATTTTTGGCAACATGAGATGCAAAGGAACATATTTGATGGATTCGTTTATACAGACACTCACTTGGAAATTCCATTTACAGTCCTATTATTTTGCATTGCTTTTGTAATATTCTTTGGATACTAACCTCATATTATGAATTTCATTTTATTGGACTGAAACAAAGTTCTCTATATTTTCATTCTTAAATGTTGTTGGTTAATACAATTCCTACCCAATATTATTTGCATTACAAGGGACCTGCACAACCACATGACTCTCTTGCTCTATTCTGAGAGCCTACTATGAACTTATTTCACTGTAATTTGGATATCTGATCTGTTGTGAGTCGCCTACGACCACATGACTTTCTTGCTCTACTGAGAGCCTACTGTGAACTTATTTCACTTTAATGTGGATATCTGAACTGTTGTGATTCGCCATATGTTGCTGGCTTGATGCATTTCTGTTAAATATATTTTCAACAATTCTGTTCTATGCAGTAATGTTTCCTTGTTTACCAGGTATCTGAAGTACCTGACCAAGAAGTATCTCAAGAAGAACAATGTCCGTGATTGGCTGAGAGTTATTTCTGCAAACAAGGATCGCAATGTCTATGAGCTAAGGTACTTCAACATTGCTGAGAATGAGGCTGAGGAGGAAGATTGAGGAGCTGGAAGTTTGTAGTTTCTTCTTATCTGATATTGTTGTCTGCGTGAGACATTATTTACAATTTTGTCGGAGAAATCAAATATTTGCACTTTTGCCCAGTTAAATGGAGAAAAAGACATTAGCCATCTTGTAGTTTTTATATCTTATATATTGTGGTGTTTTAGGAGTGAACAATCATCAATCTTGAAAAATGCCATCTCTTTTTCGTTACTTTCTAAACTCTTGTTTTTAGAACTTCCATTTTCACTACATGTGGGATGTATGACTAAATTAATGAAACATTCTTAACCATCAGCTATTTCGGTGTAAATGGAGGCTAGAAGTCCATATAATTGTAGTAGGTAAGATCATCATCTTATTCGTGGGTGCATAAAAAGCCCTTAGTAGCTGATTCCATGCAATGGTGTTATGATCCATTGCTGCCTAGTAAAAATTAGTATAACAGATAGAGCCTCGCAAAGTTAAAGATTCTGAAGTGATTTTGGCAGAACAAAAGTAATTGTAGAAGCAAGTTTAGTGAACGTTGCTTTCCTGTTATGATCCTCAGTTCTGCTTTTCCCTTGTGTTAAATGTTTAACCTGAATGGAGTACACTGGGGACAGTTGAACAAATGTTGATAATGTTAAACAATGCGAGTGATGTCTTGCTAAAGCTTTTACGTGCCTGTTATGCACGTTAATTTTCAATTGGAAGAGAACATGCATTCAGTTAAAGAGCTTTTGCCAAAGGGAACACATGCCTCACCAGATAAGAGTGTCAAAAGTTATTAAGCTACAGATTTTTGTCAAAAGTAAATTAAGATGGAGAATCCAGTACTTGGGTTGTAACATTGGCATTTCTGGTAGCAACGTCCTACTTTTCAGGCAGGGGTCAAATTGCATATGGTATGCTGTGCCTGATTTTCAGCATTTTCAGTTCTTTTCCTTATGAGGTCTTCCATGGGAAATCAAATCTTCACAAATGCAGGTAGTACATTCCAAAGAATTTCGAACTAATATTTGTTTGAGGTGAAGTCAAGAACTCGTTCTTATTTGAGTGACACTCACCAGAGATGCTCTGGTTGTAGATAAATTCGGTCTTAGAAGCAAAATAATAAGCTTCAATCTCTGGCATGGGTTGCAGTGCTAGTATTTTTTCAATTAGCTGGCTGAGAAAGACTTCTCAATTCCTTCAATTTGATTCGCAGCATGGAAAATGGAACCCACTCTTAAAGTTTGTCAAGGTAAAGTTAAAATCCATACTTCTCACCAGTTGCTTGTTTTGAATTAGACAGACAGGAATTTCGCTATCAAACAAACAGTACAAGCAAGAAGGGTAAAAGCAAGTATCAACTATTATGCATCTTATGATGTCATCTGTGCGAAAGTGAAGAATGCCAACAAATTTTAGCCACTGCATTTTAGTTATGTGAAAATCAAATGAAATTTTATTGATGTAAAACTTATCCAATTTATTGACTATGAAATTCCTACATAGCAAGAATCAGTAATGCTCTGTAATATGTATTATAAGACATCCTGCGATGCGATAATTCCATTAATCTACCAGTAACATTTGTAGGACAATGGTTCCGATTACATAAGAGATAGATTTAGCATATAAACAGTGGATGTATCATGTATGTAACTCAAAACATTATGTGTACTTGGTTATTCTTTGCAATCACTATTTTTATATTTCGGGGTCTCCTATGACCCGATTGATGCTGCTATGCTTATAGGCTAAATTGTCACATAGCACATGGAAGCGCTACTCTACACATCCATTTTTCTAATTACACATCCATTCTTTCATGTTTAATGTGACGATTGTTTTTGTAGCCTAAAATTGATAATTTGCTCCTAAAGCTTTTTTACATAGCTAGTACAATTTAAAATACTGTTTTGTGGCGGATCCATAATTAAAACGTTATGAGTTCTATGATGAGTAAGTGAATTTTAAAAGTATCTATACATCTTTTTATCTTTTCTTTCCCAGGTCACTATGGTTAGCCTACTTGATTGTTAATCTTTCTGCACTAGTACTAATTACCTACAAATTATGTGTCTGCGTCTGGGCTGCTATTGCAGTCCTGGATTAAAGTTAAACATGATGTTTCGAGATCGATAATTTAAAAAAATCTAGCTTTTCAACTAGTTTACGTAATGTTAGGATACAAAACTCTGAGACGATTACAGTGTCAATTTACCCCTTAAAATTAGTCTATATTAACCATCCAATAATTTCACAATTGTCAAATTATCGAAAACTACACTAAGCCACACATGCGTGCAATTTGCTAAGTGGATCACATACTAGTCCGTTCCAATTTCAGACAGTAACTCTAAAAGCTAAACTCCAGTACAGGATCTCGGGCTTCAGGGAACTGTAAAAAGAGGAAAATTACACAAGTAAATTTATTAGAAAGCGACTTAACTGGAGTCAAAATTATTAAAGGAAGAAACAGAAGCTTTGCTGGTCTGGTCTGGTTCTGTTGTACACATTTAATCTAGGAAAAAGATGTTTCGTGACAAATAACAGCGTCCTTTAATCTAATGTAAGCAGCATTTAAGAATTTGCTTGCTTTCCCTTATTTTCTGAATTTTCTTCTACATATCATAGCTCGATGACTTGCCAACTTGGTTTTCCGTACTCATGTCTTAATTATGAAATTAAATATGTGTATACATATGAAAAAAATTTAAAATATATACTACTCAATAAAGGACCAACTTGCTTTGCGCACACCCATTAAGAAAATATTAAATTTTATTAAAAAATAATTAGTGTGACTAAACTATTCTTAATTAAATGTATATCATAACTTAATGTGAGGAGTAAAAGATTTTTTAGAATACGTACATAAGGATAATTTTAAAAAAAATTAAATTTTTTTCTTAATTATATAAATAAACACTTATTTTGAACAAAAATAAAAAGCAAATTGGCCACTTATATCGAATTAATTTATAACCCATTGGTGGTCCCTTTTGCATTCGTCTTTTTCTCAAATTACTAAACATTATCTTAATTTCTTAGTCCACAATTTCTAGGTCAAGCTATAGCTTAAGTATTTTTTAGTATATTTGAAAATTAAACTTCCCCACCGCCAAGCCCCAAGGACAAAAGCTCAAAATTTCTAATTTTTAATCTTGCAACCAGTTTTACTTTGACAAATTCTAAGATCACCATAGATTCATATTTTAACAGAGATTTATGAGGCCTTATGAAGAAAATTATGGTATGAAATGATTAATAACCGAAATATTGTTTAGATATCTAAGGAGACAAACTGTGTGTAACTCACGCCATGACTTCGAACTATACTTTTCTATAAACATATCAAATTTAACAAAACCAGTTAAATGCCGATTGAAAATATGTTCAACAAATTTACAAATATTTCTCCACAGGCTAACATATTTTTATTGTGCTTAAAAATTATTAGTTACTACCTTTCTCTTATGAATAAGATTAGTGCTGTCACTCACACGAAGGGGAACGAAAGTATAACATTCATAATTATAAGAGAACTACAACATTTAAGAGGTTGTTTCGAACGGTGCCATAATAAAAGGATGGTAAAAGGATGGCAGTCACGGAAGCTAAAATGCGGCGTTCGATTGCATGTATGAGGAATTAGGGGAGAGAGGCGGGGATAAGAAGTTATTCCGGTTAGCAAAAACAAGGGAAAGGAAGGCACGTGATCTAGACCAAGTTAGGTGTATCAAGGGCGAGGATGGTAGAGTTCTGATGGGGGAATCCCAAATCAAACAGAGGTGGCAGGCGTACTTTCGGGACTTACTTAATGAGGAGGGGGATCGCAACATAGAGCTATGGTAGCTGGGGCATTCAGAGCAACATAGAGACCTTGGGTACTGCAGGCGCATTAGGGTGGAGGAGGTCATGGGGGCTTTGCGTAGGATGAGTAAGGGTCGAGCGACCGGGCCTGACGAGATCCCGGTGGAGTTCTAGAAGTGCATGGGTAAGTCAGGAGGGGAGTGGCTCTCCAGGTTGTTCAATGCGATCTTCAGGACCAAAAGTATGCCGGATGAGTGAAGGTGGAGTACAGTGGTACCCTTGTACAAGAACAAAGGGGACATCTAGTGCTGCAACAACTATAGGGGTATCAAATTAATAAGTCACACGATGAAGGTTTGGGAGAGGGTGATTGAGGCGCGTGAGGGAGGTGACATATATATCTGGGAACCAGTTTGGTTTCATGCCAGGCCGCTCCACTACAGAGGCTATCCACCTTGTCAGGCGGCTGGCGGAGCAATTCAGGGATAAGAAGAAGGACCTTCACATGGTGCTTATCGACTTGGAGAAGGCGTATGACAAGGTCCCAAGGGAGGTGCTTGGAGGCAAAGAGCGTGCCGGAAGCCTACATCAGAGTAATCAAGGACATGTACAATGGAGCTAAGACTAGGGTTAGGACGGTGGGTGGCGAATCAGACCATTTCCCAGTGGTTATGGGGCTCCATCAAGGATCGGCGCTGAGCCCCCTCTTGTTTGCCTTAGTGATAGATGCTCTTACCCGACATATCCAAGGGGATGTGCCTTGGTGTATGCTATTTGCTGATGACATAGTATTAATAGATGAGACGAGGGTCGGTGTTATTGAAAGGTTAGAGGTATGGAGACAGACTCTCGAGTCTAAAGGTTTCAAAATAAGCAGATCTAAGACAGAGTACCTGGAGTTCAAGTTTAGCGTCGAGCCGAGCGAAATAGGCAGGGACGTGATGATTGGTTCTCAGGCCATCGCCAAGAGGGACGGTGTCCGATATCTTGGGTCTGTGATTCAGGGGGACGGAGAGATTGACGGGGACGTCACTCACCGCATAGGAGCGGGGTGGTCAAAGTGGAGGCTTGCATCAGGAGTCCTGTGTGACAAGAAAGTTCCACACAAACTCAAGGGGAAATTCTATAGAGCCGTGGTTAGACCTGCGATGTTGTATGGGGCGGAATGCTGGGCCGTGAAGAACTCTCATGTTCAGAGAATGAAGGTTGCGGAGATGAGGATGCTTAGGTGGATGTGCGGACACACCAGGCTAGATAAGATTAAGAATGAAGTTATTCGAGAGAAGGTGGGGCTGGCCCCGGTGGATGAGAAGATGCGAGAAGCGAGGCTGAGGTGGTTCGGGCATGTGCGGAGGAGAAGTCCCGATGGCCCGCTGAGGAGCTGCGAGCCGCTAGAGATTGTTGGCGGTCGGCGAGGCAGGGGGAGGCCTAAGAAGTATTGGGGAGAGGTGATTAGGCAGGACATGACTATAATGCAGGTTTCCGAGGACATGACCCTTGATAGGAAAGTCTGGAGGTCTAGAATCAGGGTTGTAGGATAGGGGCTCCTAGAGTTTTTCGTACGCCTCATCCGGGGTTGGGTGTGGGTCAGCAGGGTTACCCATAGATGATTTGCGTTTTAGCTTATGTCCCCCCTATGGCTGTTTGTTATGGTAGTTGCTGTATGATAGTATTGCATGCGATTGTATTTATGTTTCGTATGTTTAGATAATTATTTTACGCTATTTTCTCTATTTCTGCTGGAGTTACTAATGCTCTATTGTTTTTATTTTTGTCTTTGTTGTGTTTTACTGTTTTTCCTTTTATCCTATGAGCCGGGGGTCGATTGGAAACAGCCTCTCTGCCCTTTCGGGTAGGGGTAAGGCTTGTCTACATATTATCCTCCCCAGACCCCATCTGATGGAAGTATACTGGGTTGTTATTGTTGTAATGTACCTTTTGACATAGTGGATGATGGATGCGTATATTGCAGAATACCTATGGAACCAGAAAAGGGAAAAAATAATGTGTTTCAGTCATAATGTCAAACGAATTGAGTGCACCAAACGTTTCATCGCTACTTTTGGAAAATAATCACATTTAGTGTGGAATATACAAGAAATATGAAAAATTTGATAGGCAGAAAGATTCCAGTATCGGTAATCTTGGAGAAAATAGAATCACAATTCTACTGCCAAGTTCATCCTCGAAGAACCCATTAACAATCAACACATACCAGAAAAAACAATATATAAGAACAGGCATATTTTAATATTATAGAAGAGTTGGTATTATCCGCAAATTCTAAACACCAACTGAACATTGCATATTTTCCTCAAAAAAATATTTACAGTTAAATTTTGAGAAAAACAGAGACGAATTATAACCAAATAGAGAAACTTTAGATGGAACCAAGTGAATGCCAAGAAGCAGCATAATAGAAATGAAGAATGATGTAGGAAGAAGAAAATACATTTCAACACTTTTACGAGGGAGGAATTTTTATTTCCATCCCATGCTTATGCTTGTGGATATTCTTTAATTGCAAAAATAAATAGAATTGAAATAGCTGACATCCAGTTCAATAAAATTTGAAATTATTACTCATTTAGCAGGATACATATTAGTATTAACATTACCAATTACTGGTTAAAGATTAAAAAAACGTAAGAAAAAGGAGCAGTAAAACAAAATTTTGAACTATGTGAATACCTTAATGGATAAAAAAATCTAGGTCAGAAATTTGGCGGATGATAACTTGGATCTCGTAAATTCGCCAAAGCTGAAGCATGTATATTATAAGAACTCATAATATCAATAGAAACTGGTAGCATCACCTGTTAGCAAAGGGAATCTAGCAATAACACATAAACGAAAGATTTAATTGGTTCGGCAAACTGACGGGATTCAAAGCACCAAGAACAACCAACATAGCCCAATGAGTAATTCATTATATATTGCTTCAAATGCCAAAATAAGCAAAATCGAGAAGATGAAATAGAGATTCAGTTGCAGGGTTAAAGACACGTTGCATGAAGTATTGCGAAAAGTCAAGAATATCCTCCGATAAAATTAAATGACACTTAAGCAAAGATGTCGAAAAATATTTTTGTAGAGCTGCAGTTAGGCCACAACCCGAGCTCGAGATAAATCCTTAAAGTACAGCTTCAGAATATACTGTGGAAGAAGAGAATAATGAGAACAGAAGGTAAAAAGAGAAACTAAGTGTACGTACCAAATCATGTTAATTTGCTCAAATCAGATATAAATAGAGAACATGTTCAAAAGATCTAGAGAAATAAATATTGATTTTGTGGAACACAGAGAAACGGAAATAAGGTAAAAAGACAGGCTCAGAAAGGAGGGAACTAGATAAGAAGGGGATTAGAAATTTCAAAATTCATACTACTTAAGTCTGCGTCTCTTTCTTATATGGTGCTCTATATTATACAGATCACAGTATCTTATTCATACATAATTTTTTAATTTTATAGATTTGTCTTCCATCTTAACCTCTTGGTTAATATAATTATATGCTTTTGGGAAGATCACGGTACTTTTTTACAATGTATATCTCATAAATGCCTTCTATTAACTTTTTTTATTATCCTTTTGTCTGATAACTTTTTCATCTCTTATACTTTTCTGAACCTAATCCCTCTTAAAGTATATATCTGAACTAGATATTCATATATATATATATATTTTTTGTTGCTGATATCTATGGATTATTGTGCTTTCAACGTCACTCCAATTAAGTGCAATTGTTCCACCTAACATTGTTATTTTGTTTTGACGTGATTAAACCAAACTAGTTCTACTTTCTTTTGCTTTTGTTGTCATGCTTGAAGTGCAATCTTTGCTTTTATTTAAGTCATTTTTTGTTTCATATGTACTCTAACTTTAACTAATTACCATACAAATTTATTTGTTTGCAAATTTTTATCCAAGAACTATTAGAAAAAATTAAAGACCGCATATGTAAATAGTGTTGTTGTATACCTCATATGTAAATAGTATTATTATATATGTTATAAATGTTGTGGCACTTTAAACATTCCTTAATGTAATGCTCCTATGGACGCAAACAATTTATATTTTAGTTAAAATATATGTAAATTATGTGTGTATTACTTAACAGAAAATACCGTGTACTCAATACTTACAACATCAATTTATCTACAATGAAATATCGTTCAAAGTTAAATAATATGTGACCCGTACTTATACGGGCTGCATCAACCTAGTAGTTAAATACTGAAGGGAATTGGTCTGTAATTGTAATAGCCCTTTCAGTCCGACTTTAGCTTCGAAGTAAGGGATTTGTTTTTAATAAAAAAGCTTTATACAGTGCATTTAAGTTAAAATAGTACGGAATAGTCAATTTTTGATTTGATAATTAAAAAATAGTCAGAGTTTGCTTAGTTATTAAAAAATAATAGTCATTATTTTACTGAAACATAAAATATTTCAGAATAATATGATGGATTATGAAGCTTATTCTTATTAATTTTCAACATATTATGTTGGAACTCCAATATACAAAAAGTTCTAATATAATATGTTGGAACTCTAGTGCATTATAAATTCCATGCTGGAATCTAATATGTAAGAAATTATGCTGGAATTTTTTTTGTATTTTTAAGATGTTTTGTTCTTATTTTATCTTAACGTGAAAAAGTGACTAAATATCTATTACTTTTTGAAATTGTGATAATTTTTGAGTTACCAGTTGTACTTTTTTTTAATTTATTTTTTTACATGCATTTAACAATTATCTTGTTCTTGTTTTTGGTATTGGACATTTTGGGGCGGTGATGTATTGTTAATTATTACGGAGGAATCTTATTACAATATTGAAATATCAAACACCCAACTACTTATTGGTTTCTAGCTATTACGACGTCTAAATGGAGTACCAAACAGCAAACGAATCTTAAAATCATAAGTGGTGGATTAATGGTTAAACATTATAATAAGGAAGGTATAGGAATTTTCTATTAACTAAATATTATACAAAGACTGTTTTGTTGTTGTTTTCTTTTTATCCTTTTGTACTGATTTATTATTCTTTAACGTGAGACAGAAGTATTCACCATCACTCATGAGTGG
Organism: Nicotiana benthamiana; assembly: GCA_034376525.1. Classification (NCBI taxonomy): domain Eukaryota; kingdom Viridiplantae; phylum Streptophyta; class Magnoliopsida; order Solanales; family Solanaceae; genus Nicotiana; species Nicotiana benthamiana. Next base: position 1,173,291 of record CM067333.1, on the reverse strand, counting down.
ACATCAAAGAGTTAAGGTGGGGAACAGAAAAGACACAAATTACCCCTCAGAATCCATGGGGGAAAAGTGCTTTGAATTTTTGGAGGTGGTCCACTTGAAGAAGCAAAACCTTTCCCTTGCTAAACATAGAGAATCATATCTACATTGGGACTTACCCTGCCTTCCTCAATGCATGCACTAAGGAAAAAAAAGACTACAGTTTGCTAGTGTTAAGATCATGTTCACAAGTCCTTCCACCATACACCTACCCTACGAAACTAAAAGTAAAAAGAGAATGAATTAAGATTTTATTTGATTTTATTTTTCATTAAAATTCGATATTATTATTGGAACTCGATTAAGTCTAGATTATATTCATGCCAGAAAGTATCGTATCGGGGCACCGTTAAGTCTCATATTGAAATAAGAAGTGCTCTCCTTAACAAATATGACTTCTTACCTAAGGCTTGGTATGATACTCTTAGTTAAGATAAAAAATACTTACCACTTTACATACAATTTATATTGGCGAGAATAATTTACGTTTTACTCCCTTTGGTTCATTTTAAGTGATTTTTTTGATCTTTTTTTTTGTGATCCACAATATTTAGTATTTTCAACTATAAAGAAGGAATTAGCTTGTTCTTTTCAAAGTTGTCCATAGAGTAAATAGTCTATGAGTAGTTTATTTATATTTTCAATGAGCAAATTAATTAAGTTATAAGCAATTTTATTATTAATTAATATTCCCTCTATTCCAATTTATGTGAATATATTTCCTTTTTTATCCGCCAAAAAGAATGAAGCCTTTCTATTTTGGTAACAATTTAGCTTAAACTTACAATTCTACCATTAATGAGAATCTTTTACAACCACACAAATACTCTAGGCCCTTTTGGACTTGTTTAGGACCACAAATTTTAAAAGTCTTCATTTTTTCTTAAACTCTGTGTCCAGTCAAACATATTCACATAAATTGAAATAGAAGAAGTACTCAAAAGATAAATTTCTTAATGTGTGTGAAAAGAGCCAAACAATCATTTAAATTGGACCAAATGGAGTATACATAATAGAAAGTACAAAGATTTTTTACACTATCGGCATACTTTTAATTGTCATAATAGTTAATTACTATCAATTTTACAAGGTTATACATTAGTATTTATGATAAATAATTATTATTAATTTTCTTATAAATGACTAAATTATACATATATTTTATACGCTAATAATATTACGACTTAAAACTCCGAAATGGGTTCACCATTTTGTTCTTGTACTCAAAGCTATGAAAGGACATAGCGAATAACAAGAAACACGTCACAAGCTACTTACGGAACTCCTAGTCCTGCACGAAGTTAAACAGTTTACACTGTGTTAGAATAATTTATTCCGATTGTCTACTTACACTTTGTTTGATTTTATTAGGTGTTAAATAAAAAGAAAAATTGGTGCACCATTAAATTCTTGTACTCTAAATTATGTACATCACCAATTTACTGGGTCAAAAGATTTTGTGGCTAATTATAAATTTGTTTCTAATTTTATGATAAAGATTTATTTTTATATGCAAGAGAATTATCTTTTTTACATAAGAGATTTAAAATTAACATTTTCTTAAATTTAACATTGTAAAAGAGTCATGAAGGCAAAATACCCCCAATTTGCCTAATCCAAAGCAAAAAAGAAACTAGTGATGTTTTTTATAATACTATGTGGTTTGATTGGATCTAAAAATTAATCAATTAATATAGTCGGTTTTCATAATTTTTATGTAGAAACAGAGTCTAGCCTAATCATTAATATAACAACCCTAACTAATTATAAAAAGTTTAGCTTGAGAGTCCCACTCGACCGTTGTTAGAGCTTAGGTTCCACATTTAATAGTAGTGATGAAGAACTCGCGCAGAACACGCAACCCCACTACGTGCGTTTTCTTACACTGCTATCTTGCCTTCATTTCCACTGTCCACTCAGTATTTTACTCTTTTTCTGTTGTTTCACTATGTGTCGTTATTCGTCGATTAAATTTAAATTTGTACCGATAATATTTAAAGGTAAGCTTTTTCTAACAAAAACTAACCTTAATTCGAGATTTTAATTAAGGATTAAGGAATTTTTACACCCCATCACATAACTCCTGTTGGTTGGCCATTTTCTTTTCTTTTGCTGTCTTACTACTATCCTGAAAAGAAGTTGTTAAGATTTTCCCTTTCTTGCCAAAATCAAGAACCCTCTCTGTTTTTTTCTCTCTCTCTGATCTCATCACCATCTTATCTAGTATTTTCATTGCTGGAGTGCTGCTGCCTGCCATCATCATTCATCATATTTCCTTTCCATTGATCAAAATATAATTAAAAGTCATAAATATTTGTTTATTACACGGGTGGAGTTCTGAATTTGGTCAGTCGTAGCAAAAAAGAAAAAAAAATTGTTTGGCAGACTGTAGGCTTAGCTGCAGCAGGAACATTCAGGCTTTTAGTTTTCAAAATCCGTTACTTATAATGTTGCCCCTCTTACTTCTTTTGAAAATCGATGTTACCGTGTGTGTTTGCTATTTTTAGTACTGTAACTGGTTCCAACCTACAACAACAACCCAGTATAATCTCACTTAATGAGGTCTGGGAAAGTTACTGTGTACGCAAATATTACCCCTACCCTTGGGTAGATAGGCTGTTTCCAAATAGACCCCGGCATCCTTCCCTTCAAGAACTTCTCACCTTGCTCTTGGGGAAACTCGAACTCACAACCTCTCAGTTGGAAGTAAAAGTTGCTTACCATTAGAGCAACCCCTCTTGTGTAACTGGTTCCAACATCGTACGCGAAAATCTATTTAAACCAGTGAGGATTACTAATTCATTTTGCTTAAATAAGCAGTGCGTTATGTGTAAGTTAACACTTGATGCTACTCGTAGAATAACCAATTTCGGTTGGAATACTATGTAAAATTGTTTAAGAAGATTTTATTTTTTAAAAAGAGTTAAAGTAACAAAACAAGAAAGAATGATGTTTACCATAAAATTTGGATAACAATTAAACTGTTGAGTTGTCCCACATCGTAGGGATTTGAGATCCTTGGTTTACTTATATGGGTCGAGCAATCCTCACCTCATAAGCTAGCTTTTGGGGTTGAGTTAGGCCCAAGGTCCATTCTTTTCATGGTATCAAAGCTAGGCCCATCCCAATTATTGTTACCGATGTTGGGCCTTCATTTATGTTGTCCACGCTCCAGACTTATAATGTGATTTTAAGAATATGTGATTTCACCTAATACCAATTGATAAATATAAAGTTAAATGATGCAAATTGACAATAATATAAAACAAACTAGCTTTTGGATAGGGCCCTCAAGCTCGGACATCCTCGGACTAGTTATGCAAGAATAGTTAAAGGCATAATAAGCCGATGAACAAGAAAATAATCTGAGAAATATTTTATTGCTTTTATATTCGTGAATGTATTGTGCTTACAATATGATTAGCATCCCCTTTATATAGTAGAGGAATCCTATTTAAGATATAATTCTAGCTAGGGAAGTAAATTCCATGATTAACTAGATAACTGTCCTTGAATTGATCTGTTTCGAGATTTATACCATGATCTCTGGCCGGTCATTGATATCTCGTCATTTCGTTAATACGCGTTGCTCGAAGTCTGTCACATTTGGTCTTGGTCGCTGTTGGCCTCGATCTCGGTAGGCATCTCGATCCTCGAACTCGATGCTTCGTTTTCGTGCTCTAATCCGATTCATTACGAGGTTATCCTTCGATGTAGTTCCCTTATCTCGATCAAATAGCATAATTCGATAGGCCGACGTTTACCGTATACAAAAGAAAAAAAAGGAACCATTCTTGAAAAAGCGTCAGAACACATAACATTGGCTGAGATTCAGTTTTCTTTCCGTGGCAAAGTTTATATTCTTTATAAATGATATTTAGTAACCACGACATTTGTTTTTATGCTAGGACCTTACTTAGTTGGTCTTAAAAAGGAAATTCATGCCTTTTAGATCATGACTAAAACGCCTGGCTATATGTGTTGGCGAACCAAATTAATAAATAATTAGGTCATACAGGGAGATAATCTCATATGTAATTTTTGTTAGGATTATGATTCCAACTAAATATAACAACCTTCATATTGAATAATCCGGAATTAAACTAAATGAGCGGAAGCTAACCTGAATCCATATGTGAAATTGTTGAACCTCCTTTTTGATGATTGTCCTTATGCCTTTTGAAGAATGCTCCTTAATCCTTTCCTTCAAGTTTGTTCTTGATGGTGTGTGTATCCACAAGATTCTTCACAAGACTAAATAATATATGTGAGGTTTCACAACAATAACAATGTAATGACAATGATCAAAATGGTTTATGGTTTTCCACACTATTTGCAAGACAACAATGGAGTATTTTGGCTCTTGATTCAATGGGAGGAAGAAGAGTCTTGTCTTACACTAATGTGGGAACCATAACCCCCACTTTATAACTTCATGAGTTACATAACTCAAGAGTCACAAGCATGTAACCATGGTTACATATATGTAACCTTAGTTAGCCCATCATTAACTAAGGTTACCCTTTTGGGTATCTACACATTAGTCCTACACTTTATATGACAACACATTGGCCCCCTTAACATAATGTCCATAAGACCACAAAATTAGGCCAAACCAAAAGATAGTACATATCATATAATTTATCCATATATATTGTTCATATGTATGTAGATATAAGTCCATATATCTAGATATAAATCCATATATCTTACAATCTCCCACTTGGACGAGATACACATACATATGCACAAACCTTAGCATTATATGTTACATTATAACCTTATGAGCTCAAAATTGCTATCACAATAAATTGTCATGAACAATCCGGTCCATCAATCATACCAACATAGGACCTAAGAACTCTTAGTTACTCATTCGTAACTAGAACCAATCATAGATCACGTATATCAATATAACCAACGACATGGATCAAGTGTAGGTATGTAGCATGGAAATAACATAAAGTGTGGTCAATAGAATGTCTATTTCTAACTGGTTCTCTTTATTGAGATCAAACACAAACTGTAAGAGTACAAAAACTTTAAAACTGAATATCTGCGCAGATATAACTGAATTACTGAATTTCTGAATATAATGAACAATACATAAATGTGCAATACAAACTCCCACTAAAATACATAATCCTTATCTGATTTGACACCCATACAAGCAATATGCTCATGAAATACTTTTGGTGTCAATCCCTTAGTGAGCGGATCCGCAAGCATGGAGTTTGTACTTATGTACTCAATGCACAATTGTCCATTTTGTACTCTTTTTTTAACAACCCGAAATTTGACGTCCTTATGTTTTGCTTTCGTCAAATTACTGTTGTTGTTATTAGACTAAGTGGTAAAACCGGAGTCGGTATACCCGATGATCTCAAGCTGGTCCGATCTCCGATATGTAAGCATGTAATCCTTTGTTCTCTGTAAGTACCTCATGACCTTTTTGGCTGCCAACCAATGGTCCATTTCCGGATTGCTAAGATATCTGCCTAACATCCCAACAATGTATGCTATATCAGGTCGTGTACATACCTGAGCATACATCAGACTACCTACAGCCGAAGCATAAGGCGTCTTCTGCATTTCTGAAATTTCATAAGTATTATATGGGCACTGTTTGAGACGAAACTTGTCTCCCTTAGCAACAGGGGTGTTACCTGGTTTACAATCCTGCATGCCAAATCTTTTCAGAACCTTATCGATATAGCCCTTTTGTGACAGACCGAACACCTTTGGAGCGATCTCGTAGAATCTGAATTCCTAATACAAAAGAAGCTTCACCAAGATCTTTCATTTCAAATTTCTTTGAAAGAAATTTCTTAGTTTCAAGTAATAATGCTATATCGTTACAGGCAAGCAGTATGTCATCTACATATAAAACCAGAAAAATATACTTACTCCCACTGAACTTATGGTATATACAGTCATCAGCAATATTCGTTTCAAAACCAAAAGATGTAATGACTGCAAGAAACTTATAATACCATTGACGAGAAGCTTGCTTGAGCCCATAGATGGATTTCTTTAATTTGCAAACTTTTTTCTCTGATTCATCCGAAACAAAGTTTTCAGGTTGCACCATATAAATTGTTTCCTCAATGTCACCATTGAGAAACGCTATCTTAACATCCATTTGATGAAGCTCAAGATCAAAATGTGCTACTAATGCCATTATAGTCCTGAAAGAGTCTTTCGATGAAACTGGAGAGAAAGTCTCTTTATAATCAATGCCTTCCTTCTGAGTGTAGCCTTTTGCGACAAGACGAGCTTTATACTTAATAACATTGCCCCCTGAATCCCTTTTGGTTTTAAAAATTCATTTACAACCAATAGGTTTCGTACCTTCGGACAATGTAACAAGCTCCCAAACGTCATTATCGCTCATAGACTTCATCTCATCATTCATGGCATCAATCCACTTTTGAGAGTTAGAACACTTAATGACTTGACGGAAGTTGATTGGATCATCTTCCTCAAGTCCAATATCACTTTCTTGTTCTTGGAGAAATACTACATAATCATCCGAAATTGCATTTCTCCTCTCTCTAGTGGATCTCCTTAATGGCATTTCAGTTTCTTGAGGTTGTTGAGTTTGATTTCATTAGTTATATCAGGGTCTTGATGGGGGAGATTTTCGAGATTGTCTTGAACCGGAGTTGTGTGATCTGAGTCAGGAAGACCAAGATCAACAATTTGAGGGAAAGACACATGTTCTTCCTCAAAGACAAAATCACTAACAACTTTATCCCCACCCCCCAAACTCAATATCCTCAAAGAACCTAGCATTACCCGTCTCAAAATAGTTCTAGAAGTGGGATCATAAAACTTAAAACCCCTGGATATTTCAGAGTATCCAACAAAATAGCTACTAACCGTCTTAGCATCCAGTTTCTTTTCATTCGGCCTATAAGGCCTTGCCTCAGCTGGACAACCCCAAATGTGTAAATGCCGAATACTGGGTTTATGCCCAATCCAAAGTTCATATGGGGTTTGGATTGTAGCTTTAGTTGGAACTCTATTAAGAATATAAGCTGCGATATTTAATGCTTAGTCATGAATAAGATATAGGTACCCATAACGAGAGTAATCGTCTTTGAATATGATAAAGTATTGTTGACCATTCCGACAAGGAGTAGGAAATGGCCCACAAATATCCGTATGTATCAATTCTAAGACGTCCGAAGCTCTCTTAGCACCCAATCTAGTCTTGTTTGTTTGTTTTCCCTTGATACACTCAATACAAATTTCCGAATTTTGAAGAATCAAGCGAATCAAGAATTCCATCTGACACGAGTTTCTGAATTCTTTGAATGGATATGTGACCCAAATGTTTATGCCAGAGTGAAATAGAATTCTCATTAGTTAATTTCCTTTTAGTACCACTTAAACTTGTATGCAAAGTTTCTTTATTTGAAGTTATTGTATCAACCAAATATAAGCTATCAAATGTTGATAAAACACCAGTACCAATAAGATTTGAATTCTGAAAGAGACTAACTTTATTATCCCCAAATGTACATTTATAACCAGATATGTCCAATTGGGGAACTGAAATTAAGTTCCGTCTAAAAGACGGTACAATAAAAGTCTCATCCAAATCTAAATGAAAACCGGTTTTAAACAACAGCCTAAATTTGCCAATAGCCTCAACTGGCACCTTCTTGCCGTCACCCACATAGATGTATCTTTCACCATCATCTGGTTTTCGGCAGTTCAGGCAACTCTGCATTGATATACTTATGTGAGTAGTAGCACCCACCAAGTATCCTTAGGTACCGAAATTAAATTAATTTCCGAACAAACAAGAGAAAGAAATGTACCCTTTTTCGCACGCCAGGCATGGTACTTGGTACAATCCTTCTTCACATGATTAGTCCCTTTACAGAAAAAGCAACCTAATTCAGTGATTTCAACCTTAGGTTCCTTATATTGCTTAATCTTGGGCCTTGCAACCGCAACTTCCTTACCTTTCCTCGTCTTAGTTTCCTTAGAAGAGGATGCCAAATGAGCACTTTCAGTCTTATCTAGCTTTATCCTTTCCTCTTCTTACACACAGTGTGAAATGAGCTCATTAAGAGACCATTTCTCCTTCAGGCAGTTGTAACTGACCTTAAACTAATTAAAGTGTGCAGGAAGAGATATCAAAACAAAGTACACAAGCAGTTCCTCAGGTAAATCCAGCTTGAGTGACTTAAGTTTCGAAGCAAGATGAGACATTTCCAAAATGTACTCCCGAATGTTTCCCTTGCCCTTATGCCTCATGGAAACAAGTTTACTTAATAGTGTACTTGTTTCCGCCTTTTCGTTTTGAATAAAATGCTGTTCGAGGTTTTCAAGGAAAACTTTGGCATTAGGTTCATCATTCATAGTGCCCCTGAATGATTCTGGAATTGCACGTTTCATGATCATTAGACTCATGCGATTCGAGCGTTCCCACTTCTCCATCGCTCTCTTTTCATCAGGAGAGGATGTATCCTCAAGAGGAGTAGGTTGCTCAATCCGAAGAGCAAGGTCAATATCCATGCAACCGAGAACGATCATGACGTTCTCTTTCCATTCCTTAAAGTTTGTGCCGTTAAGCACAGGGATGCTATTGATGTTGGCAGAGATCGTAGAAGCAGAAGAATTTACTGAAAATAGAACAAAAGGATTACTGAATACATGCTTACAAATACTTGAACTTCAACTTTGTAGATTCAAAATTAGGCATTCCCATTACAAGATACCTAGCACAACATTGATTTTAGTCTTTGGACAGAAAAACAACTTGTAAGTGGTACTCTTGGTGCAGTGATCAAACATAGACAATAAACTCCTGTCAAATATTAAACCTTCCTTTGGGCCGATTTAATATTCACATGGAAAACCAAATAATTGTCTCATATTTACCACCACAAGCATGTTCGAATTCCTGCCAAATAACACCTTCCTTTGGGCCGGTGTTAAACGCATGGAAGACTAACATCCACAGTCATCTTATATTTTAAAATTAATCAATCTACACAATAGAGGTTACTTTGGCAACATAATGCTTCAATTGAATAATTAAAATATTAGATGCTATAAACTTTAGTTCCTTAAGCCTTATTATGAATCTCAACTTAATATGTTACATATGTTGATATGTAACACTTGAATATTAATTGTTGTTTACTTTATAGGACAATTCCATATAATATTAGAATTGATGGACTTTAAAAATAATTAACATTCACTGAAACTTAAGAGAGTTGAAACGTTTTTAACCTTACTGGACAAAAACAATCGGTTGTAAGCAATAGACAATCGATTATCTTTGACTTAAATTTTTTTTTTCAGTTACTGGACCAATATAATCGATTGTCAAAACCAGACAATCGATTATTTTGGTTTTGAGAATTTTTTTTTAAGTTTCTGCACCAACATAATCGATTGTCAAAACCATATAATCGATTATGCTGGTTTTAAGAAAATTTTATAAGTTACTGGACCAATATAATCGATTGTCAAAACCAGACAATCGATTATTTTGGTTTTGATAAATTTTTTTAAGTTTTTGGACCATTACAATCGATAGTCTACAATAGATAATCGATTGTATGGTATAATTAAAAAACGTTTCAACTCACTGGACCAGAACAATCGATTGTATAGAGTATACAATCGATTATTCTGGTGTTCCAAAAAACTGCCAGAATTTTAAACGTCAAAGACAATCGTTTGTGTAAGGAAACAATCGATTGTACTGAGGCAGTGACCAAAAAAAAGTTTTTCTGAATAACACATGATTTTCAACATGAATCTTAAACATAAAAAACATGTTGTTAACCAACTAAAATCATGCTATTTACAATGTTTTAACATGATATTAAAACATCAAATTACATCAAAACATAACATTCATAAGATCATGCTATTTCATGGTAAAATTTCATAAACAAAATTCTAATTTAACTTAAACATGAATCCTAACATAACATGAATCTTATGAACATCCAAATTATCCAAAAATGAAGGGTGGCTCTGATACCAATTGTTAGGATTATGATTCCAACTAAATATAACAACCTTCATACTGAATAATCCGGAATTAAACTACATGAGCGGAAGCTAACCTGAATCCATATGTGGAATTGTTGAACCTCCTTTTGATGATTGTCCTTATGCCTTTTGAAGAATGCTCCTTAATCCTTTCTTTCAAGTTTGTTCTTGATGGTGTGTGTATCCACAAGATTCTTCACAAGACTAAATAATATATATGGTTTCACAACAATAACAATGTAATGACAATGATCAAAATGGTTTATGGTTTTCCACACTATTTGCAAGACAACAATGGAGTATTTTGGCTCTTGATTCAATGGGAGGAAGAAGAGTCTTGTCTTACACTAATGTGGGAACCATAACCCCCACTTTATAACTTCATGAGTTACATAACTCAAGAGTCACAAGCATGTAACCATGGTTACATATATGTAACCTTAGTTAGCCCATCATTAACTAAGGTTACCCTTTTAGGTATCTACACATTAGTCCTACACTTTATATGACAACACAATTTTGTGTCAAGGGAAGAGGAAATTTGAATGTGGGCTAATCCCAATAGATATTAGAACTATGAAGTTCACAAATAGTTTAGTGAGGAGAACCAACTGATTAGGAACTGATGTTTGTATTTTTTATTTACTCTTAGAGTGACCAATGCTCAAGTAAGGCACCACATATGTACAACGGATGAAGTTGCTCTTCATTTATCCAGAAGTCTCGGGTTCGCTTTCCCTAAAATGAAATTCTACGTAGTGTGAATCCAAATATAACAGTCGGACTCTAATGCAGATACCAAACACTTGACGAGAATAAAAAAAAATTTCAAATAATGTCGGAGTTGAAGAAATTGACAATGAGACTTCATATGACCGCCTTCAAGTTACCTTGGATTGAGATGTACAACTAAGTTGTTGTTTTGAGTGAACAATGTAAAATTCCACCTTGAAAACTAATTAAATCTTGTTTTTAGCATGGCCTAATGAACTTTTCCTGCCTAATTAGCTTTTCATCTCAGAATTCTATCATGCATATTGTTTTGATATCACGTATGAACAATAACTTGTCACTCCCTCAAAGAAAAGCAAAGAAAGTAGGTCATAAATCTAATCCACAAATCTCAATTTGGATAAGAAAAAGTTTAAAAGTTCACTGGTGTTGAGTTGGGGGAGGAGTTTGGAGGGGGGGGGGGGGGGTGGTGTCAAGTAGAGGTCAAATCTAATAACATTTCGTGCTTTTATAGGTTTGAAATGCAAGCCATACACTTTGGACGACATGTAAACGTATGCAACACGTCCACCCAAGCAAGGCTGCAATCAAAAAAAGAGATTGATGTTTGGGCATTGCAAAAAAGATCTATAGTACTACTAGTTGCTTCTCTTTTCGCTTTTTGATTCGATGAAATATTTTTTCCTATGTTTGAAATTTCCCTCTCATGCCATCAATCTTTCTTTTGTTTTTTCTTCCTTGTAATAGTAGTAAGTATAGTGGTAGATTTATAAAGCTTTTAATTTTGTTGCGCGGGGTTGGCAAAGTCATGGATAGACTTTTTACTCCACAGCATCAATTGGTATTGATAGCACTTTTTTCACTTGTTTACTTGATTGCTTCTCCTATGGTCTTTAAAGATTTGCCCACCCATTACTCCAAGCTTTAACTCTTCTTGTCTCTCACTTTAATTCTCTCTCTCTCTCTCTTTTCATAATTCACCCCCCCCCCCTCCCTCAACAAATCTTAACACCCCACCTATCTGGTTTTTCCAGCTATAAATACTTGAGCTACCCCAAACTTTTTCTTCGTCAGCCCAAGTTCAAAATGAACAAATTCCCACTCTTTAAGAAAGTCCCGCATCTCTTGCAGTTCTAGCTAGAGTTAGCTGTGATTATTGGAAAGGGTGGAATAGTATAATGGTTGGTAGCTCTCGTTGGAGAAGCAGGGCACGTGCAAGTTCGAAGATATATGCATATCTCATGCATGAATTTTGCACGTGTTCTCCTTCTCCAACATGAGTTTCCTCCCTCCACTCAAGCTTCTTCAGAATTCGGAGGTGTACGTAATTATTGTTTGGTTGTTGTTACTTTCAAAGTTTACCACATGAAATTAACGGCTAAAGGCTTGCATGACTATGCCCTTAGCTTAACTATGAGATAATATTGCAAGCTTTTCTCTTGCTATATCTTAGTGGTACAGACTTTAAACCAACTTTGCTGGTTAAGATATGATACCTAACATCTCTCTTTTTGCAGGCTTTGTAGATAATTGACAGTGGGAGTTGCTGTTGCTGAACATAATGTGTAGAATCAGGGGAACCTATAGACCTATATAGGTGTTTCTTGTCATGCTTTTTTTGGTTTTAATGAAGGGAGATGGACCAAACTATAGAGCTATAGCTACCTGTTGTCCGATGCAGTATGGTGATCTAAATTAAAGCGTCTGTTCTAGTTTAGCTATACGGCTTTACCCATAACATTTTGCTTCACCTTAATTAATATGGCATTTGACATTATTACGAGTACTGCATTTACTCGAAGAATGCAAGAATTTGTACTATATATACACATATAGAGAAAGATGTTGAACATAAACACGTTGATAATATGGCTATAAAGCCATTATTCCAAGTAATATCAATGTATTCTTGGTTGCAATTTGGAACTTCAGCTTGTTAAAAGTCTCGATCCTTCATTAATATAAGCTTCAAAAGAAAGAAAAAAAGCAATTAAAAGACAAAGTAAACTTTCCGATTAATTATATTCCGGTGAAGCAAAACCAAATATATAGCTAATAAGGAAGCAAGAATACTTAATTTAGTGTCAGAGAGATATTGAAAGTTCATGAGTAACATTGTTGGTGGTCCATCGGTGACATAAAAGTATATCTTTCCTTAGATTTTGTTGGAGGCGAACATTTAGAAACAGAGAATTGAGAAAACAATAGTACAAGCTTTGTTACACTCAAAGGGGTACGTAGTCCACAAAGATCTAAAGAAGCTTTATACCTTAGCAAAGAGCAACATAGTTTACCAATTAGCTGACGTCCTATTGTAGTGCTTACAAACACATATGGCAATGCCATTCGAGATTATAATTTCCCATAGACAAAAGAATAAGGAAAACAGAAAATTTCTTATAACAAAAAAACAGCTCAATGTACGCACCATTGCTAGCTAGGTATACTCAACAGGACTAGCTCACTGTTTCCTTGTCACCTTGTGTATGCTGTACGCCGTTAGTAACATCTTCAAAAAATTTATATAAGTTCAGAATTTAAAACGGTTTTTAATTTCAAAACCAAATATATTCATCTCTCTTGAGGCCCTATTTTCATTTTTGGCATTTTGACATCACCAAACATTTTGTGTACTACTATTATCGTAACAGATATTTGTAATGAACTCGAAATAAATTAATTACCAAAAAGAAAGAAATTAAAATAAATGAATCTTGTTTTTAGTTTCTCTAATCGCTTCATCGAGTCCCACTCCAAGGATAGTACTTAGTAGGACACAAAACACGGGGTAATATATAAGGTCGAATTTGAAAAACTAAAAAATATTCTGTGAAGTGTCATTGTCATACTATTAATGAATCTTCTACCAAAATATGATACATGTTATGAAATAATATAAGAACAAGAACAATAATACAAGAACAAGAACAATAGAAAGAAAAGTAGAGAGAGGAGTATTCTTATTGATACTTTGGGATGGTTTACAATGGAATAGAACCCCTTTATTTATAGGGAGGTGGTGACTTAGCCACCAAGAAGTAAACCCTAGAATCTCTCTAAATATGGACATTCACCTAAAATAGAATATTTTATAACACTCCCCATTGAATGTCTATTCAATAATGTGCCTCGTTAAAACCTTAGCTAAAACAAAACCCAATGGGAAAAATTAAAGAAAAGGAAAAAGAGTACACATGTTTGAATATGCGCCTATTGGTTGCCTCGTTAAAAACCTTGCAAGGAAAACCCATTGGGACAAAACCTTGTAAGGGAAAAAGAGTGCAACGCGCATTAACTCCCCCTGAAAAGAGCATCAATTCATATCCTTGAGTCTTCGCATTCCGATCTTGTGAACCAGCTTCTTGAAGGTTGACGTTGGTAGAGATTTTGTGAACAAAGCAGCCATATTATCGCTTGAACGAATCGGTTGCACATTGATATCACCATTCTTTTGAAGATCATGTGTGAAAAATAACTTTGGTGAAATATGCTTTGTTCTATCTCCTTTTATGAATCCTCCCTTCAATTGAGCTATACATGCTGCATTGTCTTCATACAAAGTCGTGGGTAGTTTGTTACACTTCAAACCACATTTGTCTTGAATATGATGTATTATAGACCTCAACCACACACACTCCCGACTTGCTTCATGAATAGCGATTATCTCGGCATGATTAGATGAAGTAGCCACAATTGATTGCTTAGTCGATCGCCAAGATATGGTGGTGCCTCCACAGGTAAACACATAACCCGTTTGAGATCGAGCCTTGTGTGGGTCGGATAAATATCCAGCATCAGCATAACCAACAAGATCAGGACTGCAATTATTGCTATAAAATAAGCCCATATCGGTAGTCCCTTTTAGGTACTGCAATATATGTTTGATCCCATTCCAATGTCTCCTTGTGGGAGCCGAGCTATACATTGCTAAGACATTAACTGAAAATGTTATGTCAGGCCTTGTAGTATTTGCAAGATACATTAGTGCGCCAATTGCACTAAGATATGGTACTTCAGGACCAAGTAGCTCTTCATTCCTTTCTTGTGGTCGGAATGGATCTTTATTCACATCAAGTGATCGAACAACCATCGGAGTACTTAAAGGATATGCTCCATCCATGTAAAACTGTTTCAGTACCTTTTCTATATAGGTAGATTGATGAACAAAAATTCCGTTTGCCAAATATTCAATTTGCAAACCAAGACATAATTTTGTCTTTCCGAGATCTTTCATCTCGAATTCATTCTTTAGATAATCAATTGCCTTTTGGAGTTCTATGGGGGTTCCAATAAGGTTTATGTCATCGACATATACGGCAAGTACAACAAATTCCGATGTTGTTTTCTTTTTGAAAACACACGGGCAAATGGCATCATTTATATAGCCTTCTTTTAATAAATACTCACTAAGACGATTATACCACATTCGTCCTGATTGCTTTAGTCCATACAAGGATCTTTGCAATTTGATTGAAAACATTTCCCGGGATTTTGAATTATGAGCGTTTGGCATTTTGAGTCCATCGGAAATTTTCATGTATATCTCATTATCCAGTGAGCCATAAAGATAGGCAGTAACCACATCCATTAAATGCATGTCAAGCTTTTCAAGGACATCAAAACTAACGAGATAACGAAAAGTTATGGCATCCATTAGAGGCGAATATGTCTCTTCATAATCGACACCAGGCCTTTGAGAAAATCCTTGTGCAACAAGGCGTGCCTTATATCTTTGTACCTCATTTTTCTCATTTCTTTTGCGTACAAAGACCCATTTATTGCCAACAGGCTTAACACCATTAGGTGTTTCAACTATAGGGCCAAAAACTTCACGTTTTGCCAGTGAATTCAATTCTGATTGGATTGCTTCTTGCCATTTTGGCCAATCATGTCTTTTTCGACATTCTCCAACAGATTGAGGTTCAAGATCCTCACTTTCTTGCATAATGCTAGATGCGACATTAAAAGCAAAGACATAACCACCACTATATCCACTCGATTAAAATTTGCCTCAATATCGATTGGATTTATTGATAGTTCCTTATTTTCTTGAGTCTCGGGCTCAATGGATTCTTCATGAACCTCAGAATTTATTAAATCATGAATTTCCTCATGAGATTCTTTCGTAGTGTCATTTTGATCGTTTGCTTTCCTCTTTCTAGGATTTTGATCTTTGGAACCTAATGGCCTACCACGCTTCAGGCGTGCATTCGACTCATTGGATATGACACTAGATGATTGTCCAACAGGGACATCAATACGGATTGGAACATTCTCTGCGCGGATGTGGGATTTTGTTATCCTTTTGAAGTCCGTAAATGCAACAGGCATTTGATTTGCTATTCTTTGCAAATGGATAATCTTTTTCACCTCTTTTTCACAAATAGAGGTATATGGATCAAGATGAGATAATGATGCATTTTTCCACAAAATTTCCCGTTTGGTTTCACCAACTTCTCCCCCTAATTTTGGGAAAAGTGTCTCATCTAATTGACAGTCTGCAAATCGTGCAGTGAACAAATCCCCTGTCAATGTTTCGAGGTAGCGAATAATGGAGCGCGATTCAAACCCAACATATATTCCTAACCTTCTTTGCGGACCCATTTTGGTGCGGTATGGCGGTGCTATAGGCACATATACTGCGCATCCAAATATTCTTAAATGGGATATATTGGGTTCATGACCCAAAACCAACTGCAACGGGGAATATTTGTGATAATTCGTCGGTCTGATACGAATTAGCATTGCTGCATGCAAAATGGCGTGACCCCATACCGAAGTGGGCAGCCTCGTTTTCATGAGTAATGGTCTTGCAATCAACTGCAGGCGTTTAATTAAAGATTCTGCAAGACCGTTTTGAGTGTGAACATGAGCTACAGAATGTTCCACTTTTATCCCAATTGATAAGCAATAATCATTAAATGCTTGGGATGAAAACTCAGCAGCATTATCCAGTCTAATAGACTTGATTGGATTATCAGGAAATTGTGCTCGTAGTCGAATTGTTTGTGCCATTAGTTTTGCAAACGCAAGGTTGCGTGATGACAACAGGCACACATGAGACCATCTACAGGATGCATCTATTAAGACCATAAAATATCTAAAGGACCCACTAGGTGGGTGAATAGGTCCACAAATGTCCCCTTGTATACGTTCCAAAAACGTAGGTGACTCAGTCCCAACCTTTGTTGGTGATGGTCTAATAATTAACTTGCCTTGATAACAAGAAGTGCAAGAAAATTTATTATTTAAAAGAATCTTGAAATTCTTTAACGGATGCCCATATGAGCTTTCTATAATCCGTCTCATCATGATTGATCCAGGGTGTCCCAATCGATCATGCCAAAGTACAAAAGTATTGGAATCAGTAACCTTTTGGTTTACAGTTGAATGTGCCTCAATTGCACTAATTTTTGTCCAATACAGGCCACAAGATAAAGACGGGAATTTCTCAATAACCCTCTTTTGGCCAGATACATTCTTTGTAATGATGAGATATTCAAGATTATTCTCATCTATTGTCTCAATATGATAGCCATTCCGGCGTATATCTTTAAAACTCAACAAGTTTCTCTTAGACTTGGAGGAGAACATTGCATTCTCTATGATAAACATTGTTCCTCTAGGCAGAGTTATAGTTGCTCTTCCGGAGCCTTCAATCAATTTACTACTACCAGAGATTGTAGTAACATCTGCCTTACACATACTTAGTTGAGAGAAATATTTCTTTTCTTTGAGTATCGTATGTGTAGTACATGAATCAACTAACAAATATTTTTACAGTTGGATGTTGATCTAAGCTTGCTTTATGAGATATCCATATTTGCTTTCCCATGGTTTGACATACAAAAGAAATACACGAACATGAGAATAAACAAATTCAATCCGTTTGTTTCACATTTAAACAATATTTCAAAATCTGCTGATGTTAGTCGATTAACTTAGTTGATAGTCGACTATCTTGGGAAGCAGTCATTAGGTTAGTCGACTAACTAAATCAGATAGTCGACTATCTTGCCTTGCGGAAAAGTCCAGTTTTAATGCGAAATATTAGTTAGTCGACTAACTAAGTTGATAGTCGACTAACTTAGTAAACAGTCATCAGGTTAGTCGACTAACTAAATCAGATAGTCGACTAACTTAGCTTGCGGAAAAGTCCAGTTTTAATGCGAAATATTAGATAATCGACTAACTGTTAGGTTAATCGATTAACTCTACTGGAAAATAAAAATATCTTTGAAATTTAAGCATATTGAAACATTCTAAAGAACTAATACTAACATTATATCATAAACTAACTAATACGAGCTGATACTAATGACTATTAGTTTATTCACTAACTAATACAAATAAGTAAAATAAAATCAAACAATTCCATCTTCCTTCATCACAGATCCATCACCGATTAAGTGGTCTATTTTCCCCTCGGGTTGCTCAAAGAAGTCTGCCACATCCAGGTGGGTGATGTCAAAATTTTCGTCAGAGACAAAATTTGTTTCAGGGCCTTTATTCTTTAGAGATGCTTGATAAAGATCAACCAAATGTCTTGGTACACGGCAAGCTTTTGACCAGTGCCCTTTTCCACCGCAACGATAACATATAGTTTCAGAACTATTTGCCTTTGGATCCTCATAATCCCGTTTCTGCTTTTGGTGGTTATATCTCTTTGGGGGGTGACGGACATCAGGGAAATTTCTTCCTTGTCTACGTCCACGGCCATGACCCCGATTACGACCACGACCATGATTAAAGCCATAGCCTTTTCCATGCTTGGCATAATGAGAATACACCTTATCTGCTTCAGGCAATGGTGTAGACCCACTGGGTCGATTTTCGTGATTTCTCATGAGCAGGTCATTGTTTCTCTCAGCCACAAGGAGAAGAGAAATCAGTTCATAGTACTTTTTGAAACCTTTCTCTCTGTACTGTTGTTGCAGTACCATATTGGAGGCATGAAACGTTGTAAACGTTTTTTCAAGCATATCATAATCAGAGATATTATCTCCACAGAGTTTCAATTTAGAAGTAATTCTGAACATTGCAGAATTATATTCAGAAACAGACTTAAAGTCTTGGAGCCTCAGATGAGCCCAATCATATCGTGCTTGTGGCAGAGTGACCAACTTCAGGTTGTCATATCTCTCCTTTAAGCCTTTCCACAAGATGAGTGGACCTTTGACTGTGAGATATTCAATTTTCAAACCTTCATCAAGGTGATGGCGCAAGAAAATCAAGGCCTTAGCACAGTCTTGGGTGGATGCTTTATCTCTGTCTTTAATGGCGTCTCCAAGACCCATAGCATCTAAGTGGATTTCAACATCCAACACCCATGTCATATAGTTCTTGCCCAAAATTTCAAGGGCAACGAACTTTCTTTTCATAATATCAGACATAATTAAAACCAAATTCGGAAAAAGGGAAATACCTTAATTTTCTCAAGAGGATTCTTGAGACGGTAGAGTCTCGTGCTGATAACGTGTTATGAAATAATATAAGAACAAGAACAATAATACAAGAACAAGAACAATAGAGAGAAAAGTAGAGAGAGGAGTATTCTTATTGATACTTTGGGATGGTTTACAATGGAATAGTACCCCTTTATTTATAGGGAGGTGGTGACTTAGCCACCAAGAAGTAAACCCTAGAATCTCTCTAAATATGGACATTCATCTAAAATAGAATATTTTATAACAATACATTTTTAGATCACATGCTGATTAAATTAACGGAAAAGGATTAAAAATGATCCTAAAATATTGAAAAAGATTTACAATTACCCTTCATCTATTTATTGAGTTAAAAATATTTATTCATCCACCTTTTTTGATTTACTTATGTTCTTTAACTGCTAAGTCAATGCTGAATTAAAAATAATTATTATTTAAATTCTATGTGACAATTTTTTATCGGCAAAAATTAAAACATCTAACCCATTAGAAAGACCCACACATATCTATCTATCTATCTGTTTTTTTTTCGTACTAACCCGCTTCAAACACTAAGCCCACCTGAATAAAAAGTTTAACTAAAAAAATAGGCCCCACTTCTATCAAACTCCGTGGAATAAAAGCTCCATGAAAGTTGCAGAAAATATATAGATACAAATTTACTACGTAATTTTCTTTTTCTTGTTATGCCATCCAGTTCAATTAATATAATAGACACAAATTGCATTATATTCAAGATGAATTTGATTTAATCATTTTCACATAACAGAAAGATCTCAAAGGGATTTTTTGGAAGATATCATAAACCATTGCACTACCCCTGATTTTTCGTCCCACATTATTGTCAAGAAAATCATTGGCTCATTCATGCTAGGCTTTTATTGTTTGTTTAATTTATTCATGAACCTTTATTCGATGATAATGCTTTATATGAGATTTATCAAGAAAATGAACACATGTAAATCCATGGTTAGATAGAAGTAGCGCGTCTCTTTTTTGAATTTTTTATTCCGGTCAGGTTAGTGTTTGGGGCGGGTTAGTCTGAAAACGGATAGACATGGGTGGATCTTTCTAATATGTTAACTATTTTAATTTCGAAAAATAAGAAGTTGTCATGTTAAATTTAAATAATTATTTTTTAAATTTAGTATTGACCTAACGGTCAAAGTATAAGTGAACCAAAAAGGTGGATGGAGGAATATTTTTAGCCAAATAGGTGGATGAAGGAACCATTTCGTTCAACGATGAGGATGGTGAAGGCATCGTACAACCTCATAATAATGAACTAGTAATATATGTACTTATCAATAAATCTCGAGTTAAGCGTATGTTGATTGATCCAAGTAGCTCGGCAAACATCATCAGATCGAGGGTCATAGATAAGTTGGGTTTGCAGGACCAAATAATACTAGCAGTCTGAGTGTTGAACGTATTTAACATAGCATGTGAAACTGCTAAAAGGAAAATAACCCTACCGGTGAACACCGCTAGGACCATCCAGGAAATAAAGTTCTATGTAATCGAAGAGGACATGAGAACAAAGATTTGTTCAGAAGACCATGGGTTCAAAACATGAGGGTAGTACCTTCGACCTTACACCGGGAATTAAAGTTTCCTACCCTGTAAGGAATCAAGATAGTGTATGGGGAATATTCGACTGTAAAGGAGATGTTCGCAGTCGATGAAGTACTCCTGGTGCCCACCTTCTTGACATTAAGGAACATAAAGCCGACCAGAAAAACCGAAGTCAAATAGTAACCACTGATATTGGTCCCGGTCCGACCGGATGAACAAGAAGTTGACAAGGAAAAAGATTACGGGATTCCGAGTTCATTCATAGCGCTCGATGATATTGACGTCACCAAATCATCGGTCGAGGAACTAGATAAAATCGTATTGACCGAACACCTACCTGATCGATTGGTATACCTAGACACGGGTTAAACCCCCGAGCTGAGGAAAAGAACCCATTAGTTTTCTTAAAACTAACATAGCTTGTTTTGCTTGATCCCATCATGCATCATAGGGACCCGCCAGAGATATCCACTCACTAGTTAAGTTTGGACCCAAAGTTTCATCTGGTTAAACAGAAGAGGAGACCTTAGTCCACGATCAAGCATACATTCATCAAGGATGAGGAATCTATGTTAGAAAATACGCTTAACGCTAGAGGAGGGGTGAATAGCGTTATAATAAAATTTAGCGTAAACTTGCGGAAATTAAAATTTTCAGGAAATAAATAAGTGCGTTAATTAAACAAAAAGGAAAGAACGCACCGATATATTCTGGTTCACCACAACACGTGGCTAGTCCAGTCCCCGAGAGACTCTCTCGAGATTTTCCACTAACTTGTTAAGCTTACGGGTGCTCAACAAACCTTTACAACTTAAGGACACAAGCCTTAACACCTTTGCTCGGAGATACAACACTCCAAGACTTCAACCAAGGAAACACAAGTTCCTTACAACAAGAGAATTACAATTCTCTTACAAGTGTATAAAACACTAAAACACTCAAACAATAAACTCCTTTATGAGTAGGTATGAGTAAAATAAATAAGCTCTAGATCACAACAACTTTGGACAAGAATATGGCTCTCAAAAGCTTTATGAAATTGAATATAAAATGATAAACAAAAGTATGCAAGCTTATAGCAATGTAATGATCAGTTGTAGTATGTTGTTGTGTTTAAAACACTGAAATGAAGCTGTATTTATAGTTGAAAAACTTGGCATTACCGTTGCCTAATTGCCAATTAAGAGTTGCTGATTTTACTCACTGACAATCGATTGTCAAACCCCAACAATCGATTGTCTGCCAGTCAGATCAAAATTCAATCCCAGATTTTACGCTTGATAATCGATTACTTACAATCCATAATCGATTACTGGCAACGTTCAAAAAATCCTTTCCAGATTTTACCACAAACAATCGATTGTCCAGAATCAACAATCGATTACTCAGCAACGTTCAAAAAATCTTTTCCGGATTTTAATCAAAACAATCGATTATACAAAATCAATAATCGATTACCCAATAACGTTCAAAAAATCTTTTCCGGATTTCAATCAAAACAATCGATTATACAGAATCAATAATCGATTACCTGACGGTATTTGAAAACTTTACGACAACGGTCAGCTTCACAATCGATTGCACAAAGTCAACAATCGATTACTTATCAGTTTTTGAAAAAAACATTTTAGACACTGTCTCTTTGACAATCGATTGTCCAATGTAACAATCGATTATTTAATAAATTTGAAAATCACTGGAAGACACTGTCTCAACATAATCGATTACCATTAGTTCATAATCGATTATTCTGAGTTTTGAAAAACTTTGATGGACACTGCCTCAGTCACAATCGATTGTCATTAGTTCACAATCGATTGTCATGCAGGTTTGAAAAACCTGATGCTCACTGTCTTACTCACAATCGATTGTCATTAGTTCACAATCGATTGTCATGCAGTCTTGGCTTAAAAACAATCGATTATCATAAGTACATAATCGATTATCTTAGTCCAGATTTTTAAGGCATGTCTAAAAATTATTTTGACTACTGTAAATATGCATGATTTAAAATCATTTGACGTTAAATTAAATATGCATGATTTTGCAAAATAGTTTTATGAGAGAAGCCATGTTACGAGTCAAGTTGTAGGATCAAGATCACAAATAAGAATGACTCAATTAAACTTATAAAACTTTGTCTTGAGCTTGAATCTCGTTGTATATCAATTGTGCGCTTGTTTCTTGAAGTTCGTCATATATCAATTTTCGCTTCGTTTGTGATTCATCAAAACCTACACAAAAGAACACACGTTTTAGGATATTGCATTGAGAACGTGTTTCCAACAATTTCTCCCTTTTTGATAATGGCAAACATTAAGCGGGATATGCAAGACAAGCAATTTATATTGACGATTCAAGACAAGTATATACATGTAACAAGTATGCAATTTGTTCCCCCTCAATTTGAGAATTCCCCCTCAATTTAAGCTTATAAATACTGAGAGTGCATACCCGTTATCTTCCCCCTTTGGCCATTAGCAAAAATAATAATAAGATGCCAAAGATGAAATAAACCTTGTTTATTTATTGGAAAGAAAAAAAAACAGCAACATCAACCCGAATAATAGCAACATAATCGATTATTGATACGAAATAATCGATTTTTAGATGACGGAAACCGATTGTTGCACGTCAAGCTTTATAATTCTCCTTTCCTTTGGGGCGGTACCTGCAAAAATCGTTAGACGTCTCCGACGCTCAAGTTAGAAATCTTGTAATAAAAAAATGCAATGCATGACTTAGATCAACGTGGAGTCAAGGATCCCGAGTTCAATGCGAATTCGGAAGAAGGACTCTTTCTCAAAAGGCTTTGTAAAGATGTCTGCCAATTGGTTTTTGGTTTCAACAAATTCAATTTCGACATCGCCTTTGAGAACGTGATCTCTAATAAAATGATGTCTAATTTCAATGTGTTTCGTTCGCGAATGAAGAACGGGGTTCTTCGTCAAGCATATGGCACTAGTATTATCACATCTAAGAGGGATATGATCAAGACTTAGGCCATAGTCCAAGAGTTGTTATTTCATCCATAGGATTTGAGCGCAACAACTCCCCACGGCTACATATTCAGCCTCGGTTGTGGACAACGCAACACTTACTTGTTTCTTGCTAAACCAAGAAACGAGAGAGCTACCGAGCAAATGGCAAGTGCCACTAGTGCTCTTGCGGTCCAATTTGCATCCAACAAAATCGGAATCGGAGTAGCCAACAAGTTGGCATGAAGAGCCTTTGGGGTACCATAGACCCACATTTGTAGTACCAACAAGATACCTTAAAATCCGTTTTACCGCAGTAAGGTGAGACTCTTTCGGACACGATTGATAACGAGCGCATAAGCACACGCTAAACATGATGTCCGGACGACTAGCAGTAAGATAAAGAAGAGATCCAATCATACCTCGATACTTTTTGGTGTCGACTTCCTTACCTTTCTCATCTTTGTCTAGATGATCGGATGTGCTCATGGGAGTTGCCATTTCTTTTGCATTGTTCATCTCAAATCGTTTCAGCAATTCTTTGCAATATTTGGTTTGACAAATGAATGTACCTTCTTTCATTTGCTTTACTTGTAATCCCAAAAAGAATGTTAACTCACCCATCATAGACATCTCAAATTCGCTTGTCATTAAATCGGAAAATTCCTTGCATAAAACATTGATAGTAGCACCAAATATAATATCATCTACATATATTTGAACTAACAAATATCATTGTTTTTATGCTTAACAAAGAGAGTTGTGTCAACTTTCCCCCTAATGAAATCATTTTCCAAAAGAAACTTACTCAGTCTTTCATACCAAGCTCGGGGAGCTTGTTTTAAACCATAAAGAGCCTTTTTGAGTTTGAAAACATGATCGGGAGATTTAAAGTTTTCAAAACCGGGGGGTTGTTCAACAAAAACTTCTTCTTGAATAAAACCGTTTAGAAAAGAACTTTTCACATCCATTTGATATAAATTGAAATTCATAGAAGAGGCAAATGCAAGCAATAAGCGAATAGCTTCTAATCTAGCTACGGGAGCATATGTTTCCTCATAGTCAATACCCTCTTCTTGATTATCGCCTTTTGCTACAAGCCTAGCTTTGTTTCTAGTGATTATACCATTTTCATCTAGTTTATTGCAAAAAACCCATTTCGTACCAATTATGGTATGACCTTCGGGTCTTGGCACCAAATCCCAAACGTCATTGCGTTCGAATTGGTTAAGCTTCTCTTGCATTGCCAAGGTCCAAAATTCATCCCCAATTGCTTCTAAGATGGTTTTGGGTTCAATTTGAGAAACAAAAGCAGTATGTTCTAAGGTATTTTTGAGAGAGTTTCGGGTACTTACCTTGTCTCCAACGTTGCCAATTACCTGTTCGAGAGGGTGATCTTTGATTGTCCTCCACTCGTTAGGCATATTCATTTCTTTTTCCAATTGCGGCGCTTCTTCCGTTGGTTGTTCCTCAGTTTCATCTTTATTTTCCTTGGGTGGTTCCTCTTGTATTTTCTTTTTCAAGCTACCTAAGATACCTGCAAGATCAAAACCGGAATCCTTTCTCGCCAAGGGAGCATTATTTTCGGAAAATACAACATGAGTGGATTCCTCCACAATTTGGGTTCTTTTATTAAAGACCCTATATGCTTTACTACGTGAGGAATATCCAATGAAAATACCTTCATCCGACTTAGCATCAAATTTACCCAATTGGTCTTTGCCATTGTTATGAACAAAACATTTGCAACCAAAAACTCTAAAATGGGAAATATTTGGTTTTCTACCCTTATAAAGTTCATAGGGGGTTTTCATGAGTATCGGCCGAATTACTACTCTATTTAGAACATAGCAAGCGGTACTCACAGCGTCCGCCCAAAAATGTTTGGGTATCTTAGCTTCGTCGAGCATGGTTCTAGCCATCTCTTCGAGACACCTATTTTTCCTTTCCACCACCCCATTTTGTTGTGGTGTCCGTGGAGCGGAAAAGGTATGCTCGATTCCGAGTTCATCACAAAAGTCCGCAAAGAGATTGTGATCAACCTCTCCCCCATGATCACTTCTAATTGAAGTGACGGTTGTTTCTTTCTCATTTTGAACACGCTTAAGAAAATATTTAAAATTTTGAAAAGCATCACTTTTATTGGCAAGAAATAAATTCCAATTAAATCTCGAGTAATCATCAACAATCACAAAAGCATATTTATTTCTTCCTAGACTTTCAATGCGAGAGGGACCAAATAAATCCATATGAAGTAATTGCAATGGTCTAGAAGTTGAAACAATATTTTTAGATTTGAAAGATGCTTTTGTTTGCTTCCCCTTTTGACACGAGTCACAAATAGAGTCATTTTCAAATTTTAAATCGGGAAGACCAACAACTAAGTTTTGAGAAATCAATTTGTTCAAAAGATGCATATTGATATGTGCTACTCTACGATGCCATAGCCAAGTATCATCCTCTTTACTCATTAGACAATCAACATAATCGGGTGAGGAATTAGCAAGATCAACCATATAAATATTATCCACTCTAAAACCACGGAGGATAATTTTGAAATCACTACGTCTGAACACTAAGCATTCATCCGAATCAAATAAAGCAAGATTTCCCTTGTCATACAATTGGCTTATGCTCAAGAGATTATGCTTTAATCCTTTAACAAGTAATATATGCTTAATGGAGGAATTTTCATCCTTACCGACCGAGCCAATGTCGATGATCTTTCCTTTATTGTTATCACCGAATATAACACTTCCTCTTTCTTTGTGCTCTAATTGAAGAAATTTGGATTCATCTCCCGTCATATGCTTGGAGCATCCACTATCAAGGTACCATAGTACACTTGATCCCTTCAAGCACACCTACAACACAAATTAATGTTCTTTAGGTACCCATGCCATCTTGGGTCCTTGGGGGTTAGGCATATTATAATAATGCGATTGAGTAATATGTCTATGACGTGTAAAGCATGCAGGAGCAATCTGACCAATGCGTCTACAATAATGACAAATCACATTTGGGTTATGCATCCTTCTAGGTTTATAGTAACTAGACGGATGAAATTTTCTAACTCTATTTTGAACACTATGACTATTTCGCATTTCATGAGAATTATTTCTCCTACTATGAGCTCTAGGATGGGCAGCATTTCTAGAGTGATTGTTTCTCGGTTGAAGGCCATTTCTAGGTCTTCTCAAAGGTTCAACATTTGGCCTAAAATATGCATCATTTCTAGGGTAACTATTTCTAGGTGGTAAGTCATTTCTAGGTCTCCTAAAATGTTCAACATTTTGTCTAGCATGCATATTGGTTCTAGGATTGCTATTTCTAGGATAAGCATTTGTTTTATTAGTCCTAGGTTGAGCCTTAGGTGGTTGGGGTTTGGCTTCAACCTTTTCTTTAACCTCATTCTTAAATCCTATGCCATGCTTGGTTGATTTCAAATTAACAAGGACCTCATTCAAATTCTTGTGGGAAGAATTAAACTTATCTAAGGTACCTTTGAGTCTATCTACCTCATTTTTGAGATGCAAGCAAGAAGAACAACTTTTAGTAGAACTTTCGGGCTTATCGGCGCTTCTTTTTCCAAAAAACTTGTTTTCCTCTTTCAGCTTTTCATTTTCTAAAACCAGTTTTTCTACATCTTTTTCTTTAAAAGAAAGTTGTTTTTGAAAATCCTTTTCTTTTAATGAAGCATTTTCTTTTATGCCCTTAACAGTTTTTGAAGCCTTAATAAACTCAGCATATAATTCATCAAAAGCAGTTCGCATTTCTTCAAGAGTAAAAAAAGTTTTTAGACGAAATTTGACATACCTCATCTTTGTTGTCTTCTTGTGCCATAAGGCAAAGATTTGCTGCTTCGTCTTCTTCTCCTTCGCTTGACTCATCTCCGGAGTCGCCTCCCCAAGAAATGTATGCACGTTGCTTTTTAAAAGGTTTCTTCTCCTTTTTGATGTTTGGGCAATTTGATTTGATGTGCCCGGTTTCACCACATTCGTAGCACTTGATTTGTTCGCCTTGCTTTTTGCCCTTGCGTTCATACTCCTTGCGCATGAACTTTTGAAATCTTTTGATAACGAGTCCAAATTCGTTGTCTCCTTCCTCATCAATTTGCGGTTGTCTTGTGCTCGCCTTTAGAGCTATTCTTTGCCTCCTTTGATCATCAACAAAAGGGTTAAGAATAGTAGATTCATAGGTCTTAAGGTTACCTCTTAGTGCGTCGATGGTGACGTTTGAAACGCCAATGGATTCTTGAATTGCATCGGCCTTTGATCTCCATGCCGGTGTGAGACTTCTAAGAATTTTTCGCACGAGCTCTCTATCCGTGAATGTTTTCTTGAGAGCATGTAGATCATTTACGGTTATTGAAAATCGCTCAAACATTTCGTCCACCTTTTCACCTTCCTTCATGTGAAATAATTCATAAGAATGGGTTAGGAAATCAATTTTTGCTTCCCTTACCTGGTCCGTACCTTCGTACGTAACTTCTAGGTTGTCCCACATCTCCTTTGCTGTTGTGCAACACGATATTTTCCTATAATCGTCAGCATTAACAGCACAATATAATAAATTAATTGCTTTAGCATTATTTTGAACCTTTCGGATGTCATCCGCGTCATACTCATCCTCGGACTTGGGAACCTATTCGTTTTCCACCTTCTTTGTTGGAATTTGGTTTCCCTTCATTATCACCTTCCAGAGGTGAAAGCTGTTGGACTGAATGAAGATCTTCGTTCTCTCCTTCCAGTACGTGTAATTTGTACCGTTGAATAGAGGTGGTCGTGTGGAGCACTGTCCTTCATCAATTCCTACAAAAGAATCACGAGTAGAAGCCATGGATGGTTCTCTCAAACTGTTAAGTTTTCAGAGAGTTGGGCTTTGATACCAATTGTTAGAAAATACGCTTAACGCTAGAGGGGGGTGAATAGCACTATAATAAAATTAGCGTAAACTTGCGGAAATTAAAATTTGCAGGAAATAAATAAGTGCGTTAAATAAACAAAAAGGAAAGAACGCACCGATATATTCTGGTTCACCACAACACGTGGCTAGTCCAGTCCCCGAGAGACTCTCTCGAGATTTTCCACTAACTTGTTAAGCTTACGGGTGCTCAACAAACCTTTACAACTTAAGGACACAAGCCTTAACACCTTTGCTCGGAGATACAACACTCCAAGACTTCAACCAAGGAAACACAAGTTCCTTACAACAAGAGAATTACAATTCTCTTACAAGTGTATAAAACACTAAAACACTCAAACAATATACTCCTTTATGAGTGGGTATGAGTAAAATAAATAAGCTCTAGATCACAACAACTTTGGACAAGAATATGGTTCTCAAAAGCTTTATGAAATTGAATATAAAATGATAAACAAAAGTATGCAAGCTTATAGCAATGTAATGATTAGTTGTAGTATGTTGTTGTGTTTAAAACACTGAAATGAAGCTGTATTTATAGTTGAAAAACTTGGCATTACCGTTGCCTAATTGCCAATTAAGAGTTGCTGATTTTACTCACTGACAATCGATTGTATAACCCCAACAATCGATTGTCTGCCAGTCAGATCAAAATTCAATCCCAGATTTTACGCTTGATAATCGATTACTTATAATCCATAATCGATTACTGGCAACGTTCAAAAAATCCTTTCCAGATTTTACCACAAACAATCGATTGTCCAGAATCAACAATCGATTACTCAGCAACGTTCAAAAAATCTTTTCCGGATTTTAATCAAAACAATCGATTATACAAAATCAATAATCGATTACCCAATAACGTTCAAAAAATCTTTTCCGGATTTCAATCAAAACAATCGATTATACAGAATCAATAATCGATTACCTGACGGTATTTGAAAACTTTACGACAACGGTCAGCTTCACAATCGATTGCACAAAGTCAACAATCGATTACTTATCAGTTTTTGAAAAACATTTTTGACACTGTCTCTTTGACAATCGATTGTCCAATGTAACAATCGATTATTTAATTAATTTGAAAATCACTGGAAGACACTGTCTCAACATAATCGATTACCATTAGTTCATAATCGATTATTCTGAGTTTTGAATAACTTTGATGGACACTGCCTCAGTCACAATCGATTGTCATTAGTTCACAATCGATTGTCATGCAGTCTTGGCTTAAAAACAATCGATTATCATAAGTACATAATCTATTATCTTAGTCCAGATTTTTATGGCATGTCTAAAAATTATTTTGACTACTGTAAATATGCATGATTTAAAATCATTTGACGTTAAATTAAATATGCATGATTTTGGAAAATAGTTTTATGAGAGAAGCCATGTTACGAGTCAAGTTGTAGGATCAAGATCACAAATAAGAATGACTCAATTAAACTTATAGAACTTTGTCTTGAGCTTGAATCTCGTTGTATATCAATTGTGCGCGTGTTTCTTGAACTTCGTCATATATCAATTTTCGCTTCGTTTGTCATTCATCAAAACCTACACAAAAGAACACACGTTTTAGTATATTGCATTGAGAACGTGTTTCCAACAATCTAAACTCCTTAAAATAAGGTCCATTCGGGAAGTTAAGTACCCGGACAGGTTAGCCAACATAGTGGTAGTAGCTAAAAAAGGAAATAAGCTAAGAATGTGTGAAGATTACAAAGACTTAAATAAGGCATATCCTAAGGATTCTTTTCCTTCGCCACATTGATCGAATGAACGATGCGATGGCCGAGCATGAGATACTCAACTTTCTCGATGCCTATTCCGAGTACAACCAAATTCGGATGTACCGGGGTGACCAAGAAAAGACTTCCTTTATCACTAAATTCGGTGCCTACTGTTACAATGTAATGCCATTCGTATTAAAGAACGTTGGTGCCAGCTACCAACGCCCAGTAAACCGGATGTTCGAAGAAGAGATAAGAAAATCAATGGAAGTGTATATAAATGACATGTTATTTAAGGCCCTACAAGAAGGGGACCATTTGAAACATTTACAAGAAACCTTCGATATATTGAAGAAATACAATATGTAACTAAACCCGGAGAAGTGCGCATTCGGGGTCGAATAGGGAAAGTTCCTCGGGTTTATTGTATTCAATCGGGGGATTGAGATCAATCCTGACAAAATCAAAGCCATAGAAGACATCACAGTAGTGGACGACGTCAAGGTTGTTCAAAGATTGACTAGGTGTATAGACACTTTGGTACGGTCTATATCGAGGTCCTCAAACAAAAGCCAACGATTCTTCTCACTGTTGAAGAAGAATAATAACTTTTCCTAGACTCCAGAATGCCAACGAGCTTTAGAAGAACTCAAATGATACCTTTTGAGTCCGCCCCTGATCTACACTCCGATGGAGGATGAGCAACTCTACCTTTACTTGGCGACATTCGAGGTAGTGGTAAGTGGAGTCTTAGTCCAGGAAGAGGAAGGTACAAAATTTCCTATTTACTATGTCATTAGAACTCTAGGCGAGGCCGAATCGAGGTATCCTCACTTGAAAAAATGGCGCTCGCTTTGCCAAGCACCTCCAAAAAGATAAAACCATAAATACAATGCCACCCTGTATGTATCATAACCTCTTACCCACTGAAGACCATAAAGCATAAATCAACGGGTACGATATCGAATATCGACCACGAACTACCATTAAATCTCAGAATTTGGAAGATTTTGTAGCCGACATTACGCCGACCTTAAGACCCAAAGTCGAGAAGGAATTACTATTAGCCTCTGGGACTACCTTGGTAATTTGGACCCTCTTTACGAATGGTGATTCAAATTTAAATGGGTCAAGGTTTAGCATCATGTTGAAACCACCTACAAGAAATGTAGTTAGGAAATATATTAGAACTGTGAAATTGACTAACAATGAGGCATAGTATGAGGCCATAATTGCAATTCTCGAATCGGCTAAAAGCCTTTGGGCCGACCTGATTGAAGCTAAATGTGATTCTCTCCTTGTGGTAAATCAAGTTAATGGGACGTTCAAAGTGAAATAAGAACAAATGGGAATTTATACAGAAAAGTTACATGTAACACTGCATCTATTCAAGGAATGAACCCTACAACACGTGCCCTAAGATCAGAACAATGAGGGTGATGCTCTAGCTAACTTGAGTCCTTAGTTAATGATGACGGATTCAGCTCAGGGACATTACTACAAATTATGAATAAGGTGATAGAAGAGGTTCATGCCGAAGTAAATTCCACGAGTTTAACTTGGGATTGGAGGAACAAGTACACAAATTACTTGAAGACTGTGAAATTGCCCTTGGATCCTAAAGAATTAGGAGCTCTACGTATGAAGGCTACCAAATTTATCTTGTCCATAGGGAATCTATTTAGAAGAACATTTGATGGCCCATTAGCCATCTACTTGGGGCCGGGAGATACTGAATATTCCTCAAGAGAAATTCACAAAGGCACCTGCGGAAACCATTCGGGGGGGGGGGGTGGAATCTTTGGTTCAGAAATTAATCAAGGCTGGGTATTGCTGGATCGAAATGGAGAAATATGCAAAGGACTTTGTACGAAGATGCGAAATATGCCAGAGATGGTCATTGATGATCCAATAACTTGGAGAGATGCTCAATTAGGTCTTTTTCCAATGGTCGTTCATGAAATGAGGAACGAACATTGTCGGTCCCCTACCAAGGGCACCCGATAATGCTCAATTCTACTATTCATGTCCAATTATTATTTTAAATGGGTTGAAGCTCAAGAATTCGAGAAAGTACAGGAAAAGAAGGTCATTTACGTTATTTGGGACCACATAATATGTCAATTCAGTATAGCGGCCAAGATCGTGTACGATAATGGGAACAGTTCATTGACAGCAATGTAAATAAATTCTTCGAAGATCGCAAAATTAAAAAGATACTATTAACACCTTATCACTCTAGTGGGAACGGACATGCAAAATCAACGAACAAAAACATACTTTAAAACCAAAAAAAGAGGTTGACCGATGGTAAAGGACAATGGAAGAAAATCTTGCA
This sequence comes from Nicotiana benthamiana, assembly GCA_034376525.1. Lineage (NCBI taxonomy): Eukaryota > Viridiplantae > Streptophyta > Magnoliopsida > Solanales > Solanaceae > Nicotiana > Nicotiana benthamiana. The sequence goes on along the minus strand of CM067333.1, from coordinate 1,140,500 downwards.
CGAAGTCCTGTGGATATACTGTATGACCTCGAAGTCCAGTACTGGGTCCACCCCATCTTCATTGTTGTATGGTGCTGAACACTTAATATCGGTTGAAGTGGGAGAATCGAGCCTCAGGTTCCAATATGCGATCGAAGAGTCAAATGGTAAGGCCATGAATATAAATTTGTAACTATTAGATGACAGGTTCAAGATAGCTCTGGTCCGATTAGCTACTCAGGAACAACGAATGGAAAGATACTACAATTGAAGGGCCAACCTCCGACACTTTGTGGTTGGGGACTTGGTGTTGAGAAAAGTAACTTTGCATACACCAAATCTAAATGAATGGAATCTAGGAAAAAAGTGAGAAGGGTCGTATCGAATCATCAGAATATCGGCAAAGGCTTATATAAACTTGATGCAGGAAATGGTTTGTAGCTATCGAACAACTGGAACATAACACACTTAATATGATACTTATGCTAAGTGACGATCTCAATTACTCTTTGATAATGTTATGAATCGAACTAACACTTATAGGCAACAATCAAGGATAGATGCGACTCTTACGTCCGAAAGCATGCGTTGCACTCTTTTTCCCTTGAACTAGTTTTATCCCAGACGTACTAACTTAGATTTGAAGGCCGGTCTCTAATTGAAGTCATTGGATGCATTAACTTTATCCTAGCTCTCTCAAGCTCAATCTCAAATACTGGGGGCCATTACCCTTGGGTTATACCTAAGGCTCGATGATTAGGATCATTATAAGGTCAAAATGGTCATAAATACTGTGCCCATGCAGTCCACTTTAGCCATGATACAAAGTTTTATTATGTACCATACACATTTTAAATGAAAGAAAGTTCTGCCTTGCTATTACACATTCTCTCATTTCTTAAAACCCGAATCCTAAGAGCCCACAGACTACCACTATTCGGGCATTGTCGAACCCAAAAGGCTATCCTTACTCGGGGACTATCACTTCTTCTATCAAGACCAAAGGATACCCCAACTCGAGGCTACCGTCCTTCCCTTGGAGCGGATATATCGAGTTACTAAATCGTAAAGGCACTGAACCTATTAGGCGGTGCCTAGATACAAAGGCTACAACCACCCTAAAAATGACTCGAAGATGTTCGAAGCTCGTAAATAGAAAGTAAGGCCTTTATAAAAATTTGAAACTTGATAAAATGTTACCTCAAAAAGAAAAATCATCTAAAATCACTTAAGAATCTTAAAAGAACTTATGGTCATACCGAGTTTTTAAAGCTTCGAGCAAACAAAATTTTATCGAAGTCAGGCTCCAGTTGGTCCTCTAATAAATGAATGCCTTATCACTACATTTGATTATATGCTAAGTCATTAGAAACATTTGCAAGAATAAAAATTATGAAAAGATGCTAAAAAGTAGAGACTCGAATTGCAGAAAGGAAATTTTTTATAATGGAATGAATTTACAAAGGCCCAATGAAGTTGGCCTCAAATAAAAAATAATATACACAAGACAAAAACTAAAAACGTACTAAGAATCCATGGCCTTCACTAGGGCAAAACTCATCGCTAGAACCGTGGGAGCCCTCGGAACCCTCGAAGCCTTCGTAACCTTCAGGCTCGTAAAGTTCTCCACTTCAGCCTCAAGCTTTCTCGCTTCTTCAATCTTAGCCGACATGTCGAAACCCCAAGCGTGAATTTCTTTTGAGGGCCTCACTTCTGTACTACCACCTAATATATTCAGCCTTCGTCTTCAGACGAGTCTCGGTTGCCTCAACATCGGCTGTGTATTGGGCTACCATCTCATGGACAGAGGCTGTATCAAACTTGGACTTTATTGCCTCATATTCTCTACCGAGGGTGTCCCCTTCTGCAACAGCCAAGCTCAGCTGTGCCCAGAGATTGTCATTTAGGTGAGAGCATTTGTTAGCTATCTCCTTTGCCACCCAAAGTTGTACCTCTACTGATGCCAGCTTCACCTTGGCTATTTCCTTCTCTGAAGCCAGCAGGTCTATTTTGCTTTTCCACATATCAGCCATGGCTTGGACCTCGTTCATCTAGTCTCGGAGCTGGTCGATATGGACGATCTTTTGCTGGACCTGTGGGTTTGGTCGTTAGTCTCCACAGCTAGCTCCTCATTTTTAACTACAAAAACCTTTACCTTTTTGACCAGATTGGCATGTTCCCGCCTTAGGTTGAAGCTTCCCTCTGAGCCCTGTCCAGCTCGGCGTGAAGGTCCTTAATGGCTCGATCTTGCTACTCATTGAGAAGCTTGTACATATCCTTTTATTGGGATTGCTCCATAATATCGAATTCAACCTGGCTAGTTTCTAAGAGATATCGGAGAAAGAACTCATAGTGAAGCGCTGCATCCTGTAAAAAACGGAATAAAGTAAGAAACATCAAAAGAAAACTTTAAACGACTCATAAGGGGAGTTTGGAGGTGTTATAACCTTAACCGGTTCAATGCCTGGTGTGCCTCATTGAAGAGACATGACATGAACACCTCATTCATATTTTTCTTGTCATTTTCGGTTACCACACATAGAAGGTAAATGGCTACGCTTACCAGAAGGACTGGACCTGGTCATCCTTTGGGATTGTAAGAATAATCATCCTCTTAGCGTCGAGGTATGCACTCAACGCAAGGAATTGCTTGACTAATCATGGGCCCATGCTCGGCCCATTAGCTCCTGAAAGTACGTCCTTCTTTGGTATGTCTAGATGGACCAGCCCGTAGAAATCTTCCAATGTTGATATATCTTTGACATCGAAGAAGGAGTGGAGGGGGTCTTCTACACCTTGTGCTCCTTTACTTAATTTCTTTTTCCCACTTGGGCATCTTAGATAATAGAATCGGTATAGGAAGGAGTCTCGACAACGTCAATCATGCTGGTAACCTCTTTCAAGCCAGGAGAAATTTCTTAAGAAGTCGCAGCCTCCATCTCAAGTCTGGCCTCTCGGAGGGGATCGACCTTAGGGTTCTTCTTCTGGGGTGCCGCCTGGCCCCGGAGGTGTCGACCTATGAGCAACGAATATGTCATCATCTTCAAACTCATACCTAAGCTGGTGAAGCGAGTCAGAATCCGACACCTAGGGCTTGGTATTTTTCTTAGGATTACGAGCCCGGGAAGCCGCCCTTTTTTGGCTTTACCTCGGGGCCTAGGAAGCCAGAGCCCTTTCTTTTCCTTTTCTTCTCCTCTCCCATGATGACCCCGTGTTTCCCCAAAATTGAGAGATAATTGGACAAGTATGCATCCTCGTCCTTTTCAAAAGGCCTAAGTTCGATGGTCTTAGGCCAACTTGCGAAAGAAATAAGAGAGTTCAACATAATGTAAGTTAAGAGCACATTTATATATATTCAAAAAGTGAACTCTACCATTAAAATGGGCCTCTCATCTACCTTTTAAAAGTTTGCTCTATGAGCACTCAATATATGATATCTACTTGAAGATACCTTCAATCCACTCTTTAAGCTAGGGGATCACATTGGGAACCTGAGCAACAGCTGGACGATCAAAGATACTGATGGTGAGAAAGGGATAAAAGAAGACTTAACGCTTAAGGAAAGGCTACACAAACTAGATGCATTGCACTTATCGTGGAACAACAAAAACTTAGGAGGGATCAAATCTTTAGTCTTCACCCGAGTGAAGCGCCCGTGCCAGCCTTGGTCTCGATTCTCATCAATACTCGAAAAGGGGGCCTTGCTGGCTCGGCGAGCAAGCTTGATCAGTCCCCCTCAAAAAATTTGGGGACTGTATGGACGAAGTAGATGGTCGAGGAGACTCGATGTTATTCACAACAGAAGGATCAGGATCTTCCAAAGAGATTGGTGTTTTTTCCCAAGACATACCTCGTATCCCCTGAAAAAGTCCAAAATAATTGGGTCTTGATGGTAGGCTAGAATCACGTGTTTTAGTCATAGTTTGCACTCAAAATACTGTATTTTACATATGTTTAAGCTTAAATAATAGTGAATTGCACTTATTATGTTTCTTATGTCTTTTAAGAAATGATTCCGAGCTATTAAGAAATTAGGAGCTAATTTGAACAAATTGGAGTTTTTAAGTTAGAGTAAAAACCCAAAAAATTAAGCCGGGATTATGTTTAGGGATCAAGGACCAAGTTTGAATGTCAAAAAGTGAGAAAACAACGTTACTCTGAGAATACACTACCGCCCCGTGCCAAGCGTAGCGGGGTGCTAGTGCAAAATTCCCGTAGAGTGAAAAAAACTAGCTCTCTAAATGCGGCGCATGGGGCAACACGCCAGTGTATTTTTCACAGTCCAATTATCCCACTTCGGCTTGGAAATGGTAATTTCACACTGGCTCCTTCCTCCATGGTGTAAATATACCAAAATCACGATTTTTAGAGATCTTTTAATCTTGGAAGCTTTGGGAGAGCATTGGAGGCTACAAGACATGAGATTCCATCATCTTTCAATCAATTCAATAAGAGAGTTTGGATTGTAAAGTTAGATTGATGCTTTCTTATTCTTTAATTATTATTGTGATGACTTCCTCCATAATTGTGGAGTAGCCGGCCTTAGGGTTTGACGAATATGATGTTTTGATTTGATATTTGTGGATTTTAACTCTAGTTCGTTGCTTAAATTCGTTTATGGAGTTTTAAATTGGTGCAACTTTATTCACGGGATTATTTAATTGAAAGAGGAATATTATGGGGGTGATTATCTTTGTATTATTTTGTTTGATTCATTCATTGATTCTCTTAGAAAATCGAAAGAGCTTGTTAAATAGTTGATTAAATCAAGTTAAGATATTATTAGGGAGATGTTTTCCTAAAGATCAATCCCATAACGCATGGTTGCATACTTTCACAATGCCTATATAATTCACCTTGTAAAGTTAAGATTTAATCAAGAGAGGAGTCTTGATTACATGTATGAACTAATCATCAAGTGAATTCATTAGAATTATTAGAATATTAGAGTGAATTAAACTAGAGTTAAATCCTAGAGAGATATCTTGAACCTATCCTGTCAGACCTTTATTTCTCACATTGATAAGGAAGCACTCTGCGAATCTCCAATTCCTTCCTGCCAATTGTCATAACGTTATTCTAGTAGTTAAAATTAGTTCATAATCATTTAACTCAAGTGTTTATCTTCCTGAATAAAAATTAAATAAAAAATTACTCGAACATTGTTTAAATACAATCCATGTGGAGACGATATTATACAATACTATCTTTGATTAGGGAGCAACAACTTTGTCTTTTGTTAAAGTTTGCGATCTACTGGGCCATGGATAAGTGTAAATACTTAAAATAATCCTCCACATGAGTGGTAATATCGCCCTCAAACCTGGGGACCACTACATCTTTACCTCCTTATTTACAGCCCCCTCAGACAATGGGGAGGGTATCTTTGATGATAGAGCATATATATCTCGATGCTCCCTCACCTCACTCCTGTTTTGATAAGGTTTTCTAAACTTTGAAGTCGGCTGTGATTGAGCAATGCCCAGGTATAAAGATTTTCACGGGGGGCTCGAGGGTGACCACGGGAGCAGCCACCTCGCCATCCGTGGCCGGGTGGGAAGATGAAGAGGTTGCCTGCTACAGATCAAATTTAGAAGTATTGGCCATCGTAAAATTTAGAAAATGCATGAAGATCTGAAGAAGATGGATACATGAGGCTCGGGATTAAAAATCCAAGAAAATGTATGAATATTTGAGGTTAAAGATGAAGATATGAAGGTTCAAGGAACAAGATATGAAGATTTGAGAAAGTCAAAAGCTTTTGTGAAATTTGAAGGTAGAAACCAGGGTCAGAATGTGAAAGAACTGAATAAGGGAGGAGCTTATATAGACCGACACGACTGACAGGACGTTTCGTCTTATGCTCCATATCAGTTGTTATGTGTGAAGAAAGAAATTGGGTTCATCATTCCTTTCCCATCGTTTCAATAAACCTACTCTCTAGGAAACGAGGGGACTATTTGTATACGGATAAAACCGAAGCTAATGAGCACCCCGATTTTCCGTTAGAGGAAATGAAGGAAAGACATGATTACATGGGATCGGGATCGAAGCTGGAAATTTCTCATACTAAGGCCCGAAGGAGTGCTCGCCACTGGGCCAGAAAAGACAACACCCTTGAACCCGGTACAAGCCCCACCCTGAAAAATACTACAAAACGGTTGCACACGACTAATAAAGGGACACGATATCCATAACCAATTGGATGTCATGACGTGGATCTCGCCCGATGTCTGTAGCATATCAGTAATTGACATATAAGGAGGAATTTTACCTTTGTTAAAATTGTACTAAAGGTGAAACTCCCCTACTATATAAAAGGGAAGTTTCTTATTTAATAACACAACGTGTAACAAGCATATCAAGGCAATACAAACTTATTTTCTTTGCTTCTTATTTATTGAAAAGTTCTTATTTTAACCGTAGCTCTTCATGCACATATGGTTTTGAACCGAGGGTAGAACAATTGTTAATATTAGAATCGGAGCCCGAAATTAACATCGCAACTGGTTGTGGTTATTTATTTTACCTCTAATTCATTTATCAAACATTCTTGATCTTTTGTATTGAACCAATCCACATATATTTAAAACCATGTATAAATTTAGTTGTTATCTATTTTTAAGGGTAAAAAGTTTGGCACCCACCGTAGGGCTATGTATAATAATGGTAATTTGATACAAATTTCCATAACGCACTCTGTTTTATGCTTGTTTTTTCAGTTTTCAATTTTCGGTTTGCTTAAAAATGTCAAGCTCTCAGTCTGCTCACTTGAATGTTGATGCTGAGTCTGGCCATCATAGCGAAAATGATAACTTGCTGTCTAGCAGTGAGGTACCCCTGTTAATCCCAATTGAGTCCCAGCTGCTTATCCAATCGATGACAATTCATAGGCTTCTATTGACATCGACTTGCCAAATGAGCCTGAGAATAGCATTCGCGGAGGCCCACTAACAACGGTTTGAGAAACACCCGAATAAGGAGGTGATGTGATAAGCATGCATCTAATCTTTGAAATGTTGCAGGTTCAACAGGCAGTGATAGAGAAACTATAAAATCAACGCCACACTCCTGGTAAGGTTGAGCTTGAACGGTCCCTGGAGAGTACTTGAAGAAATGAGAAAAACACCGGGAGGGCGGATGAAGCTAAGCCTTGGACCAATGTCGAAATATTGAAAATGCTTGATGAATCGAGAAAGTGGATTTAATAGTGGAGAAGAAAATTGAGGCCAACGACAAAAAGGTGGTGACATATAACTCCAAAGTCGATCGCCCCCTCCCCGATATTAAAGAGACTGGATTCCAAGAAGTTTATCCAACAGTCTTTCCCAAAATAGAATGGAACCACATGCACCGAAGCCGATATCAAAGAGATTTCATATACTTGTCCAAAATACAGTGGAACCACAGATCCCAACGAGCACGTGACCTCCTACACATGCACCATCAAAGGAAATGACTTGTAAGATGATGAAATTGAGTTTATTTTGTTAAAGAAGTTCGGGGAAACTCTGTCAAAAGGAGAAATGATATAGTATCATAACTTAACTCCAAATTCTATTTATTCGTTTGCTATGCTTGTAGATGATTTTGTGAAAATCCATGCTAAGGCCATCAAGGTCGAGACCAGGAAATCAGGCCTTTTCAAAGTTAAACAAAGAAATAACAAAATTCTCAGGAAAGTCATGACGAGATTTTAGATGGAACAAATGGATTTACCCCGGTTTCCGATGATTGGGCCGTTCAAGAATTCATTTCGGGTATTCAATTTATAAAAGTAGCTATTTAAATTTATTATTACACTTATATATATGTATGCTTTTATTTAAAGTTTTTAAAATTTTATGGTATATATTAGTTGTTTGTATATTTGGTCTAGTCCTTTGCTATTATAATAATCTGATTCTTTGCTTTTACATTCTAGTTTGATTGGTAGTTTCTTTTGCTAAATACAAGAATTTATTTCATGATGCTAATAATTGATATTAAATTGAGTACTTAAACTATTCATTACTATTTGATTTAATTATCAACAATATATCTGGGTAAATAATAGATTTTTCAATGAGCAATTGGTTTGATAGTGATATATTGAAAATATAATCACCGAAATATGTGTTTATTAGTGTATGCCTCATATTTAATAAAAAACCTGATAAATAACAGAAAAAATGACAAAATCGAATCGATACAAAATATATTTTAATTAGTTTTGTTTGGTTTCAATATTTTAAGAACCGAATTACTTGGTTTGATTTTTTTAAGGAAAATTCGATCCAAACTGAATTATGAACACCCTAGATGTAGATGCAATTAATAAAAAAAATGTACCATATTAACATTTTTTCCACTCTCCTTGGTCATTTGTCCACTTGTAGAGGTTTGTATATGTAGTTCATATGAGTACAAGTTTCCTACTTACTAAACATCATTTAATGAGGATAACTCCATTTCATTAGATGGAGATCTACATACTTGTCACGATCCAAAATCTCAATGTGTTGTATTGAAACCTAACAAATTTATTAGGCAAGTCGACAATCACATAACAACTAAATACTTGAATAAGACATGCTTAAATTAACTCAAAAGCAGAATATCTCGTAATTATATGATAAAAATAACTGAAATGCTACTAAACCTATCCCAAAATCTAGTGTCAATGAGTACTTGAGCACTACTATATATCAACATAAACCATACTCTAGTACAACCATCCGAATAATAGAACATTACGAAAAAAACAAAAGAAGAAGAGTCAAGGTTTGCAGATGTTATAACTACTACCTTGAAGTCTCCAAGAAAGTGCTGGCAGCGATCTAGCAATCACTGCATCCAAATATACATGAATTTGCACGCGAAGCGCAGAGTGTAGTATAAGTATAACCGATACAATGTACTCAGTAAGTAACATGATTAACCTTGGTTTCAAAGGAGTGAAGAGCTCAGAAGGATACAATCAGAACCAATATAATGACAACATAATATAACAATGACAATGACAATAAATAACTTAGAGAAGTTTCCATAATCAGCTCGTTCAGGGTACAAAAATTTAGACATGCTTTCAAGTTAATAATTAAAGACCAACACTGGTATGAACATATCAAGTATAAGTAGCATGATGAATGTTAGATCTCTATGCGTACATGTTAAATATACATGTCAAATGTATGATTTCATGGTAGTATCCCCAAGTTCTCACTCTCTGAGAAATACTCAATATGTCTACCTAATTCTCATACAATTCGTACACAATCACCCAACACCGTACGAGTGCCTAGCATTAATGTCCATCAAAGCACGTGCATATATCACAATGCTTGTGCTCACTGCTGGTATGCCAGACTCCAGAGGGACGGATCTTGCCCAAGCGCTAATATAAAGCCTATAAAGCCTGCTGTACAATACGACCCATACAAATAGATAAGCCAATATGGCTTGCTGCGGCGTGCACTCGGTCCACAATAATACTCACAATATGCTCTCAGGCCCACCTGCATCATCAATCACTCAAGTCTCAGGAGCTCACAAATCTCGTACAACTCAACCCAAATAATGATAACATGGGATGTAATAGTAAAAGCTAACAAAGATTGAGATATGATATAGTCAAATAAAAAATCAAGACTGAGTACATAATTGCAGCTAAAGCAGATAACTCAAAACAAATAAAATATCCTCCTTAGGTCTCAATAAAATAAGCACATAGCTTAAACATGATTTCTAACATAAATTGCAGTTCAATTACTTTAACAAGTGAGGATTTTGCGATAGAACAAGAATTGATAACAATATAGTCCGAAAGGGTTAACTGGATCATAATTTTTATGGTGCACACCCGTAATCTAGCATGTGTGTCACCTCAACACAACGCGAATAACACGTTTTCTAGAGATAAGTATCCTCAGTTTCAAGTTTAAAGTGTTACTTACCTCAAAGTGTGCAACTCTATGCTCCAAAAAAACTTTGCCTTACGAATCTGCCTATGTACAACTCAAATGTAATCACAACTAGCTTAATATAATCAATACAAGCTATAGGAATCAATTCCATATTATAACACTAAGATGCTAACCAAACTCATTCAACCTAAAAAGTCAACCCCGTGCTTGCAACTCGGAACCCGATAAATTTACAAAATTAGAACACCCATTCAATTAAGAGGCCAACAATACCAAAATCATCCAATTCTAACTACAAATCGACACTTAAATCCCCAAATATCACTCCCTAATACATAGCCCAAAAATCCCCAAATTGTACCTCAAACATACATAATCTAGGAGTAAAAAGCAATGGGTATTCAATACTTATGGAACAAAGTGATTAAAAGTCCTTACCTCTTCAATTATTGTGAAAACTCTCTCAAACATCGCCCCTAGCCAAGCTCCAAAAGTCCAAGAATGAGAGAAAACTTTAAACCCTCGTTTAAGTCCTTCTTTACAGGCATCTCACACATGCGAATCTAGCAGCTGCACCTGTGATTCCGCTTTTGTGAAAAAGCTTCGTTTCTACAAAGTTTACTTAATTTCCCGACCTATTGCACCTGCGGTCCACCCTTATTACCCGTGGGATAGATTCTGTGGTCAATCCACCGCACCTTCGAAAATCCAATGTCTGGCCGACCCCCACTTCTATTGGCTTGCAGATACGGAATATCTTCGCATCCGCTCGTCTCCACAAGCCTAGCATAGGCCGCTTATGCGGACTCGCAATTGAGTAAGTGTCTCGCACATGCGCTCCCACACCGTCTCCCAAATTCTCGATCCTGGACACAATCATCACTTTTCCGATTCGGCACCTGCGACCAAAACCTCGGAGGTTTGCACCAGAACTGAAGCCAACAGAAATTCCCTAAGTCCAAGTCCTAATACGATATTAGTCTGAATTACATCCGAGGCCCCCAAGATCCCATCCAAACATACCAACACATCCTAAAATATTATACAAACTTAATCAAAGCCTGAAATCACATAAAATAACATCAAAATTTTGAATCGCACCCCAATTCAAGCCTAACGAAACTAATGAATTTCCAATTTATAAAACCAATGCCGAACCATATCAAACCAATTCTTATTAACATCAGATTTTGCATACATGTCATAAATGACACAACAGACCTGCCTCAATTTACTGAAATTTGAATCAATTATAAACAAAGTCAAATGTCGGTCAAACCTCTCAACCTTCCAGACCTTCAACTTTTCATATTTCACAAATTCAAGCCAAAACAACCTACGAATATCTAAATCAATATCCAGATATTCTCCAAAGTCCAACATCACCATACGAAGCTATTAGAACTATCAAAACTTCATCCAAAGTCGTTTACGCAAAAATCAAACTCCGATGAACTCTAACAACTTAAATCTCAAACCTTGGGTCTATGTATACCAATTTACTTTGAAACACCTCCGAAATAAATCCAACCAATCAGTAAGTCACATAACTACAAATAAACGTAAAGAAAGCAATAAATAAAGGAATAGATCACGATATACAAAACAATCGATCGGTTCGTTAGAGAAACATAAATAACCGCATGATGTCAATCAAGTCATGGGTTAAGAGGATTGAACGAATTGAGATACATTATGGTTGTTCTTTTGTCTATCTAATCTCATGATGTCAATCTTTCGACTTTCACTAATCTTGTAATTAAGTGTTCGTAGACATTTTCTGTGATTTATTAATCTGTCTGAAACTTTTTTCCAACAACGGTGCAAGTATGAGGTCACCTAGCTCCAGATTAGTCGCAAGTCAGCTGATTCGGAAAATTAGAATTAACTCCAAATAAGTCCAAGATTGAAATTTTAGACCTTTTGGTCTATCAATTACACTTGCATGGGCTAGGAATCTTGTACCCCAAAAAAATGTTCAGCTGTTATTATATTTTGAAATAATCATGCACCATCTTTTATTTCAATACTTAAAATATCGAGGTTTACTATTTAAAACAATTAAAAATAATTATTTAGAAAGTATATAATTGATATAATAAATTTAACTTATAAATTCTTAATTTTACGAACTTTTTTTTTTTCTGAGTAAAGTTTATGTGTGTGTACTACTTTAGGGCTTGTTTTATATGAGAGATAAGAAATAATTAATTTTAGGATTAAATTCAAGAAAAGTTTGTCCAATGTTTGTTTCGTAGAAAATTATGATAGGATTTATCCCGGTATATAGTATTTTTTTATTCCCATAAAAAGGCGAAATAACTAATTCCAGAATAATTAATCCCGGATAACTTCTTTCAGCCAAACAATCCCTGGGTTTCCGATTACTCCTTTTATAACTTCAATTTCAAATTTTATTTTTCCCTAGGAAGTTTTCAACAAATTAAACAATAAAGGATGACTTCCTTGGGAGCCAAAAACTGAACTAGTTGTAATACAGGGCAAAAGCGAGTATCTTTTTCCGACAGATGAGAGCTATTGGCAACAAGCGTTATTGTGGAATAGCAAAAGGTAACTCGCGCCGAGTACGGACTCTATATGTGCAAAGACACACTTTTGGATTAATTGCTGCAGCCTGCAGGGACAATAATACAAGGCTTACGCTGGCGTAAGCCTTCACTAGTCCTTTTCTTTTGTTTATGACTTGATTTGGCAGTCAAAAAGAAAGTGTGAGGGTTATTTTACCTAAAAAAGTGGGGGATTTTGCTGCAACAGAGAGCTAGCGAACAATGGAAGAGAGGTGTCTTATTAGCAATAGGTCTATTACTTGTTGGAAATTGAAATGAAGATGCAGTGATCAAGGTGAAAATTATTGCACTAGAGTAAGAAAGAAAGAATGACCCTTTTAAAAAGGGACCTCAAAACTGCCAAAGCAATAGCGTAAATTAGTGAAACAACAGGGAAAAGTAAACAGTAGTTTGCAGAGGGACAGAAAATGGGAATCAATGTAGTTACTACTAGTTTCTCTGTGTCCAGAGGCGATGTTTGAACACGCAATGCACACATGTCGAGGTTTGACAAATTTCTTACAATCAAACCCAAAGTTATGAATCACGATTACCATCGAGAATTATATGCCATTCCACACACATGCGCGCCTTCCCTTAATCGTGTTCGTGCCAGTCCAGATCTCTCATTTACTTGTTTTTTGAAAATGGAGTCTTAGCTACTTGATATATTTTTTAATTGTAAAGTAATTCTAGGCCGTGATAAGGGGGAAAATATATTTGGCTACACTAATAATGACCCGAATATTCATAATGAAGACATTGTGGTAGCTTCGCACGTCTTTTGAAGACATAATAGATAATTGAATATTTTTATTTTTCATCTCTACCCTTTAGTAGATTTTTATTTCAATTTAATTTTTCCAAATAACTCTTTCATTATTTTAATTGTATTACATTCTCAAGACCTCTTTCACACACACACACATATATATATATATATATATATATATATATATATATTCATGTACTATCCCAAACGAAATATATTAAAATATATACATAGTATACTAGAGAAAATATGTAAACATTTAAACTACTATACTCATCTTGAATTGGTCACTTTCCAACCCTATACTCTTAAATATATAGTGCTTCACCTAAGAAGCTTTTCCAGCCTCCATTCTTACTATCCTTATTTTTCCTTCTTCATCTCTTATTTTCTCTTAGTATTAAGGGTTAGATTAAGGAATGAGGATAGAAGAGGAATAATGCTTTGAAATTATGTTGTATTTCGTGGTAAGATGCCTGAATTATACAACTATTGGCGTCAGTCTGCTCCTATAATTATTGGTGTAGATGAAAGTGACGTAGGGTTTGAAGGTGACAATGAAGCAAGTGTTATTTCATATGTGTTGTTAGCTGGAATGTTTGTAGGGACGAAGATATCAGGAAATTATTTAGTTTAGTTAATAATAAAACTAATTTCCCCTTATGAACTGCATATTTTTTAACTATTGTTCGATATTAATTGGGAAGTTTTGTTCTAATTGTCAAAGTGTTACCATCTACTAACTAGATGCTAAGTAGTTATAAACGTTAGATTCATTTTGCACATGTTTTATACCTACCTACATTGATCTCTAATATTCATTAAATTTTGGACACTGTCTAGAATATTGGGTGAACTTTTCACATTTATTTGATTTTGAAAAATGTAGTAATATTAGATTTTTGATTCATTTCTCAAAAGTTTCTTCTTCTTACGTGAACTTAGGAATTTGCTTTATAAGTACTTCTTCCTTTCTCAACTATATTCAATTTTTTTTTATATATTTCTAGATATATTTTTTCTACTGTCCAAAATTGATGTCAGATGTTCAATGTGTTTTCTTAATTCACAAAAGATTAATCACCTTTAGAGAAATTAATTCATCTATACAGATGCTACTCGTAGTCCTTTTATTGCATTAGGCATCAAACGAACAATTACACTTTTAAAGATGCTTGGACCATTTTATCAACATGCATCAAACGATCTTTGAAGTAAAAAAAAAAAAGATTCAAAAACATAACAATATATAGTTTCATTAATATCAATTTTTATAACATCACCAAAACATCATAAGATTAATAAGAACATCAGCATAAAAACTAGACAACTTCAAAAATTATTAAAAAAAAATATCATCATAAGCAAATGACAACTTGAAATAAAATTTTATAAAGCATGGCTTACTCAATATTTTAGGTCAAAGAGAAAGGCTTGGTGGTTTTGGAGGCGGATTCAGTGTCACTAGTGATAATAATAATAGTATTGCTCTTGTCTCTATTTTGGACGGATGGTGTGGGAAAAGCATGGTATAAATTGTAGTTAATGGATGCTCCTCCAACGTAACACTTTTTAGGTAATCAATGTTTGAGTCACAAACCCGCCTTTCAAGCAATTCATTAACCTCAAGCATCAGCTCAGTAAATTCATGTTTAAGATCTTGGTACAAATATTATGACTAACGGGTGAACCATGAAGTGGCTGTTCAACCTATCTATCGTTATGCTTAGACATAGTAGTAGTTTCATTTTGTTTATTTTTTGTAGGGTTAGCATACGAGAAAAATATATAGGTAGAGTTATAATAGCTATTCCACTTCCCAATAGGTCTTAAAGTCTCTTTGTAAAGACCCTATGCAACCATTACACTTCTCAGTAGCCACCTCCACTCCCTCTGAGGATATTACACTTTTCAGTAGCCTCTTCCGCTCCTCCACACATCCATTACACTTTTTAGTAGTCCTGTCTAATGCGTCATGCAACCATTACTCTTTTCAGTGGCCAATTCCATTCCTCCATGCAACCATTACACTAATTCATGCAACTAATACTCTCCTTCATGAATACAATTAATTATAGGAGCATGTCTTTATCCATCCGTCTGTATAAATATTGGATAATTTTTTTTATATCTTCTGCAATATAGTAACAGTGCCCTTCATAGATTTTATCTCATAGTATTAACCTTAGATTTATCAGCTTGAGTAAGCCATGTAAAGGATACTTATTTAACCCTTATTTTTTGTTTAGGTTTAGGTTTTGGTGGTTGAATTTTAATTAGTAATGGATCGGTCTAAAAAATTTTGTATTGGTAAATAATATTTTTTCCTGTTGGTTTTTTGACTTCTGTATGAGCAAATTAATATCAATTTTCAGCCTTTTTTTAAAGATAAGCTTCCCAGTCTTGTTCTTGGTTGTAAAACAATAGAAAAGAAGAGGAGGAAGTGGCCTAAAACTATTAAAAACTGTGCAGTTCCAGTTTAATCATTTTTTGTACTAAATGTATAAAGTAATTTCCAGTTTAAATAGGCTTTTTTAATCTAGAAATCATCTTAAAATAAATAAATAACAATAATCCAAAAAAAAAAAAACATAGACAATATTGTAAGGAACAGTCATCCTAATCCAGAAACACGTTCTTACAACACTACTTTGATCCATTTGATAAAAAAAAGGTAGGACACAGTCACTACACATAACTAAAAGCATATCTGACGAGCTAAGCATTAGGTGTTCCTTGTACTTCAACAAAGAACGATTACAGTCCCTGACGTAGCATCAACTAGTTTAAATAGAAGAACACTCTTTTTTTTTCCAGATTATTATCGACAATAAATTATTTTTATCCGTAACGAGTCTTCTCTGAACATCACATGTGAGAGCCGCAGTCCACTCCTTTCCATTGCATAGAAGAATTATTTTAATCAAAATAAAAGGAAGATAGTCACATATGCTATTTGAAATAAACTGCAAAAATATAATGTAAAGATATGATTCAGGGTTTATTGTTAATTGTGAAGTAATAAAACTTGAAAATCGAAGCAAGCAATTAAATACAATAGCATTGAGGGGGAGGTACGCGCGATCTTGCATCTTGGTACCAATAGAAATGACTTTAAAAAGACATATCATCATAGGTAGGCACTTCCAGAAAATAGAGTATTAAGGTTTTAACCTACCATGCAAACTGTGGAGATTAAGACATACACAAGTAAACTGCCCTAATCAAATATCGGGTAAGGAGGTCAAAAACTATATAATTGGGATGAAACAAAAGAAGTTGAATCAATTACGTAGGAAGTATACTAATGGACCATGGTAACCGATCAACAAAATTTAGGAAAAGGGAAGAACAACTAGCTAATAACATTAAAACTCATCAAAAACAATCCAAGCAGGAAAATAAAGCCTATGGAAAATTATTTTTATCCCGTAACGAGTCTTCTTTGAACACCACATGTGAGAGCCCCAGTCTACTCTTTTCCATTTCATAGAAGAATTATTTTAACCGAAATAAGAGGAAGATAGTCATATATGCTATTTGAAAGAAATAGCACAAACATAATATAAAGACAGGGTTTAGGGTTCATTGCTAGTTGGGAAGTAATACCACTTGAAAATCGAAGCAAGCAACTAAATACAATACTTCCAAAATCAAACACAATAATTAGGAAAAAGAAGAGAAGCAGTTAATGCATCCTCTTCTACTGGGAAGAAGAAGGGTCGCAGGTAAATTAATATGTCCACATCTACCGGGAAGAAGAAGAGTCACGGATAGAACAATTAAGAGGGAAACACTAGATGAAAAGAATATTACATCACACCTCCCTTAAAGTGTGGCCCTTTGTAAAGCCCCAAAATATTTTCGAGCTTAAGAAAATATTTTGCGAGACCTCAAAGTGCTTGCGAACCCTCACAAGGGTAATAGGATCATTACAATACTTGGGCACGAAGGTAATATGGATTTAAGGTCCTCAAATTGTATAAATAAAGGCAAAACTTGGAATAATTTAAGCAAATGGGGAGGAAAAGATTCCAACAGACATGTGTAGCCTTCTTGCATAGCCTATGCATGCTAGGTAGGCAAAAATAGAATAAAAAGTGACAGTGA
Source organism: Nicotiana benthamiana (assembly GCA_034376525.1). Classification (NCBI taxonomy): domain Eukaryota; kingdom Viridiplantae; phylum Streptophyta; class Magnoliopsida; order Solanales; family Solanaceae; genus Nicotiana; species Nicotiana benthamiana. Next base: position 1,123,167 of record CM067333.1, on the reverse strand, counting down.
GTCTTTTGTTGCGTAGGCTATGCAAGTGTACGTAGCGAAGTTGCGTAGGTTATGCAATTTGCCTATATAGACCATTTTCTATAAAAATAGGGGATTTCGAGGAGAGAGAAAGAAATTTTACTTTTTGCTAAGTTTTGGGTTCTAGAGAGGTGGAGCATCCCCAACCTAAATGCACATCAAAGGTGAGTTTTATGATATTTTTACAATAGATTAACACTAGTTAATGATAGTATTAACATTTACATGGATTGAAATTCATAAATATTTTCCTAATCTTTAAGAATCACTTACAAGAGGTAAATTCTGTACACTACACTGAAATATATATATGGATTAAGTATTTGGAATGTATTGTAAAATAGAAAGTACCAGTGGCTTGAAGATTTATGCTAGTCTTTGAAATAGGTATTCTGAGTTAGAGTTCTTGAATGGAGAAGAAGATGAATAGTGAATTTTTGAATCTTGTTAAGATGGTTAGTGATTCTAGTACTTTAATTGCTTAATTATGCTCAAGTATTGAATCATATAACATGTATTAGGCTTAAAGGCCAAGGTGTAACGGTCTACCCTATTGTTTCATGAGTTACAATCCTGTTTTCCCCTATTTCTGCTTCTTTATACATTGTTAAGCTACATTTCATTGTATCATATTGGTTGGTTCGGGTTCGGAGTAGTGTTGGAGTGATATGAGACACTTATTCTCTTAAGTTAGCCGTTTAGTTGGAAAAGTCAACTGAAATTTGACTTGCCGGTAAATGATATCGGAATTTAGTTTTCATGGTTTGGATAGCTTCGTTAGGTGATTTGGAACTCAGGAGCATGATTGGAATATAATTTGGAGGTCTGTTGTAGATTTAGGCTTGAATTGGCGAAATTAGAATTTTGACGTTTTCCAGTTGGTAGTGAAAATTTCGATATTGAGGTCAAAATAGAATTCAAAAATTAGAGTAGGTCTGTTATGTTATTCGTGAAGTGTGTGCGAAATTTCAGATCTTTCGGATAAGGTTTGCTAGGATTTTTAATCGTGTGCAGAATTCAAAAGTTTTGGAATCCTTAAGCTTGAATCCGAGGGTGTTTTGATGTTTCGATGTTGTTTTGAGTGTTTCAAAAGTTGGTATAAGCTTGCGTGATGATCAGTGACTTGTTTGCATGTTTGGTTGAGGTCCGAGGGCCTCAGGATGATTTCAGAAGGTTGTCGGAAAGTTTGGTTTTGTTGTTGAGCAGCTTTAGCTACTGTTCCTATCAAAACAGCACCTGTAGAGTGGGAACCACATGTGCGACGTCCACATTAGCAAGGAATCAATCCCAAGTGCGGTCATGAGCGAGAAGTCTAGAAGCCACATGTTCGGAAGATGGAATGCACCTACATGACTGTAGGTGCATGTAGGGAGGTGCATGTGCGATTGAAGGGAAATAAGTGAAAATCATAGATACAGTTGGTTAGACCGTAGAAGCGCCACCATAGAGAGAGAAAAAAGGACTGCAAATGCGTAGTCCCTGGGTGAGAAAGCATATAAGCTTCTCTTCGCGAATTTTTGCCCACCACCATTTTTGAGACGGACTTGGAGCTTTTTGAGAGGACTTGAAGAGGGATTCGAGGGGTAATGGTTGGAGGTAAGATTTTGGAACTCACAACTCAATCTATAGTGACTTCTAACTAATTAGACGTGAAATTAATTGAATTTATGGGTTAAAAATAGGAGAATTAGGGCTTCAAATTAGAGAGTTTAAATTGGGGATTTGAGAGGCCATTTGAGATCCGATTTTGATATTCTTGGTATGTAGGGACTCATGGGAGGATGTGGATTCTAGTGATGTGATGTTTATCGAATTCTGAGATATGAGCCCAAGGGTCGGGTTTGACTAATTTCGGAATTTTTGATGTAATTTTATTTTTGCGTGGGCTTTGTTCCTTTAGCATATATTGATGTTATGATTCTTATTCTAGATAGATTCAAGGCGATTTAAGGCCAAGTCGAGTGGCAAAGACATCGCAGAGTTGATCATCATTCGATTCTAGGTAAGTAATGATTGTAAATCTGGACCTGAGGGTATGAAATCCTGGAATTTCGTACTGTTTTGATAAATGAGGTGACGCACATGCTAGGTGACGGGCGTGTGGGCATCTACCCGTAGCGATCGTGACTTGGTTTGTCCCGTGACAACTCTGGAATTGTCTATTTTGATAAACTCTATGTAATATCTATGTGTTTTAGAAATGAACTTGTCAATTTGGGCTGAGTGCTATGTTTGGGGCCTTGTGCCAAACTATTTGGACCCTCAGGGTTATTTTACGACTTCCCTCACACTGTTTTGATTCGAGAGCATACCCTTAGTCTTGATTTTTACCTGTTTACTTTTGATTTTGTTTCATTACTTTGTTTTAAATATTTGAAAGTTGTTTGGACTGAGTTTTCCTGATTTTACAAAAATGCTCGAGTGGCTGTGAGATTGATGATTGAGAGGGCTAAGGGCCGGATGGTGAGGATTATATATATATACATGCTGAGCACTACATCAATATTTATATGGATCAGGCTGCACGCTGCAACGATATGTTGGAACGGATTGCTCGATGTAGCGATATAACGATTGGGCTGTAGGAGCCCCTCCGGAGTTTGCACATATCTGGTGAGCACAGTCGACAATATATTGTGGATCGTGCTGCATACCGCAGCGGTTATTATTATGAAATATCTATTGAGCGGGAGTGCTGAGTGAGAGTGGGTATTGACGAAAATTGAGTCATGAGTGATCGAGAGGATGCCCGAGGGGGTGTATGTGTGTATATATATGTGTGTATATATATATATGTATATGAATATATATATGTATATGTATATATATATATATGTATATATATATATGTATATATATATATATATATATATATGTATATATATATCTATCTATCTATATATATATATATATATATATATATATATATATATATATATATATATATATATATATATAACGATGCTTAGACCAAGTGGCTTGTTTATGAATTTCACTCTCCTTTATACTGAGCTTCTATTGAAAATGTGTTGAACAAATGTTTAAATAACTTTCATTGAAACTAAAGTTTTACGAGTTGTTTGGAAATTGAACTACATATTTGACTTTGATGTTTCCATTGAGATTTTATGTTGGATTATGTATATGAATTAAATGCTCATCAATGCACTCAGACTTTATTTAATTTGGTTAGTTATTGAGTTGGCGTGCTCACGTTACTCCTTGCGCATTATGTGCAGATCCATGTGACAGAGCATTAGAGTGACAGCTTTCAGTAGCTTCTGAGTATTTTCGGAGATAGCAAGGTAGCTGCACGGTATTTTTAGCCATGCCTTTCGCCTTCTATCCTTAGTGTTATTTATTAAATCTTTTCTTCTTGTATTGAGTAGACAGTACTGGATAGTATCTTAGTGGCTCACGACTAGTGACACTAGGATCCGACGGTGTGGATGTATTTGCATACCTATTTTCTTCCGCGTATTTTGTTAAATTAAATACAGGACGTGTTCATGACTGATTTGGACATGAATTTACAAAAGACCTATATAACCTTTAGGAAAACTTCACATTCTTAAAATTCCTATCGTGCGAATCTGTTGATTCTAGTATTAACCTCTTTTATTCTATTCTCTCACAGATGGTGAGTACACGTGCCACCAGTCAGGACGGACAACCACCGGTTAGGTCACTAGGGATCGAGATCACAAACGAGGCCGTGGTAGGGGCAGAGGTGTAGCCCGTACAATAGATGGGGCAACATGTGCAGATCCACCAGCCGCCTCAGCTCATCATCAGATTCCAATGGGGGATGCTCCACCAATGCCAGCTCAGGAACCCACTGTGTCTGTTTTTATTCCGGGTCTTAAGGAGACCTTGGCTTAGATCTTGATCGTATTCACTAGTTTTGCTTAGGCGGTCGCACTTTCTATTACAACAACCACTTCTCATGCGGGGGAGGCACTCAAACTCATGCCACCCGCACACCCGAGTAGGTTGTTCAGGGATTGCAGACATCGGATGCACCACTAGCCCGGTCGGTTGCACCTGCTCAGGACTTTGTAGTACCAGTTATTCTTGAGGGCGAGAGGCATTGATTGGAGGGGTTTGGTAGACTTAAGCCTCCGACTTTCAGTGGTGCAGAGGACGAGGATGCCAGGGATTTCTTAGGCAAAGCGTCAGAGAATTCTTTGTACAATAGGTATTTTGGAGACCGACGGGGTAACATTTACTACTTTTCAATTTTCTGGAGCTGCCTTCACTTGGTGGGAGGCTTATGAGAGGCATAGGCCTATTTGTGCAATGCCCTTTACCTAGCAACAATTCTCCGTTCTTTTTATGGAGAAATATGTGCCACAGTCTCGCAAGGAGGAGTTGCGCAGGCAGTTCGAGTAGTTGCGTCAGGGTGATATGACTTTGATGTAGTATAAGATGAGGTTCTTAGAGTTATCTCGTCACATTGTTTGGTTGGTTCCTACAGATAGAGAGAGGTTCGAAAGGTTCGTTGATGGCCTCACATATCAGCTTCAGATTCTCATGACTAAAGAGAGGGTGTCAAGTGCTACTTTTGAGGAGGTTGTTGACATTTCCCATGAGATTTAGTCAATTCATCACTAGGAGCAAGATGAGAGAGAGAGGCCAAGAGGCCTCGGGGATATGGTAGTTTTGGTGGTGTTCCTTTGAGAGGTCAATTTCAGCACGGTAGAGTCCACCTATTCAGGCATGCTTAATCAGCCTGCCTAGTTCATCGCGGGGTATCATCGCGACATGGTTCTCACAGTTCTCATCAAGGCCATTCATCACTTAGTGCCCTATCAGCCTCAGAGTTCATCCCGTGCTCCATAGGTTCAAGGCTCTTCCATGCCAGGCCCTTCTACTGGTCATTCTGGTGTTAGGGGTTCCCTTCAGTCCCTATTCCCGGCACCAAGGAGTTGTTATGAGTGTAGAGATTTTGGACATATGAGGAGGCATTGTCCTCATCTTCTTGAGAGTCTATCTCGCCAGAGGAGTTAGCCCTCGACTTCAACTCCAGTTACTTCACCGCCCGCCCAGGCAGCTAAGGGTGGGGATCAGTCAGCTAGGGGTCGCCCTAGAGGGGGAGGCCGATCAGGTGGCGGTCAAGCCCATTTCTATGCCTTCCCAGTCAGACCAGATACCATTGCTTCAAGTACAATGATTACATGTATTGTCTCAGTTTTCCTTAGAGATGCCTCTGTGTTATTTGATCTCGGTTCCACATTTTTATATGTGTCATCATATTTTGCTTATTATTTGGATATGCCTCGTTAGTCTCTTGTTTCCTCTGTTCGTATTTTACTCAATTAGGCGATACAATTGTTGTGGACCGCGTATATCGGTCGCGTGTAGTGACTATTCGGGGTATGAAAACCTGAGTGAACCTTTTGTTGCTGAGTATAGTGGAGTTTGATATGATATTAGGCATGGATTGGCTATGCCGGGTGTGCCACAGATTGAATGGCGAGGTTCGACTGATTTTGTCATAGTAGGGAGATTTCGTTTTTGAAGGCCCAGTGGATTGTTGGGAAAGGATGACTTTCATACTTAGTATTCGTGAGAGATGTCAGTGCTGGGACTCCTAGTATTGACTTTGTTCCATTGGTGAGGAACTTTCCCAATGTGTTTTCTGTAGACCCACCGGGAATGCTCCCAGACAGGGATATTGATTTTGGTATTGATCTGGTGCTGAGCACTTAGACTATTTCTGTTCCACCGTATCATATGGAAGTGGAAAAGTTGAAGGAGCAGGTTTTGGAACTCCTTGATAAGGAATTTATTCGGCCTAGTGTGTCGCCTTGGGGTGGGCCTGTTCTATTTATGAAGAAGAAGGATGGAACGATGAGGATGTGCATTGATTACATGCAGTTGAACAAATTTATTATCAATAAAAAGTATCCGCTGCCTCGTATTAATGATTTATTTGACCAGCTTTAGGGAGCGAGAGTGTTCTCCAAGATTGATCTCCGGTCAAGGTACCACTAGTTGAAGATCAGGGACTGGACTATTCTTAAGACGACTTTTAGGACCCGATATGGTCATTATGAGTTCCTCGTGATGTCTTTTGGGCTGATTAATTGTCACACCCCATATTTTTGTACGTGGAAGTACGACACAAGTAAATTGATATAAGATCAAAAATGAGATGTTACATCCCACATTTTGGTACGTTAAAATTTTGTCATAAGTTAATCAACGTAAGTCCAGTAATGAGATTATTTTGAGATTATAAGCATTATGCTATATCAAACAAGTGATGAGTAAATTCGTGAAGTTGAGAGGGTAAGCAAATCAAAGAAAATAAATTTTGTCAAAGTTTGACATTTTGGGATAAAATACGGCCTGAGCTAAAATACTCAATACTTATGGACTAGTACCATATAAGTTAGCACATGACTATGATAGTAATGTGTGTAAGGTATGTTAAAAGTGAATAGTATATTAAGTAATTTGAGATAATTTTTAATTATGTGGATAATTGGTTAATGGAAGAAATTAACAAGTTAATTAAGAGTTAGTGGAGGTGTAATTAAGAATCTTGGATAAGACCAAGTAATCCTTAGCGTGGAAGCATATAATGTCACAAAATTTGACTCTTAAAGTTCAAATATAGGTGGCATATTTAAAGGAGAAGATGGCTTAATCATCTAACATGCGGGGCCTACAAAAAGACCAACTATTTTTGAGAATTTCGTTACATCTTTGTTGGAGAAGCTAAGCATTTTAAGGGATTCTCATCAACATTGTACATGAGGGAATTGCTACGGGTGGAGCTCCATAGCCCACTTCAAATTTTATAATACAATATTGTGTGAGATTTTGCAATTTTAAAGAATACGATGCAATCTTTCTCAAGAATATTATACAAATATTTTTTTACTTTGATCCTCCGTTACACATTTTTCGCAATAGAGGGGTGTTAGACGGATTGTCAAGAGAATTGGCTCAGGTATTTTAAGGCTATCCTTTTTTTTGGCATGCTCCATACGACCCAAACGAAACGTGCAAATGCACAATTTCCATGCATGACTCTATTCATTCAAATATTTATAGATGCTTATGTTCTTGATTTTCCATGTGTCATATTATTATATCATTTGTTCTTGGGTCTCAGAATAATACGTAAGTTCAAAAAAAGCTTACTTCATGATACTACTCAAGGCATAATAATCTTATGACATTCCGAAAGATTTTATTGATGTACTTCTCATGAATTGCATTCATTTACATTGACCCATGACCAGATGGTTTTATATACGCGTATATATGTATACTATGTATATGGGATATGGGAAAAGGTTACGGCTTTATATTCTCACCACCATTTGATCAGCTGGTATACGTTGATGATTTGCTCAAAGCTGCCGAGATGATATGATGGGATGACCTCAGAGGCTTGATGATGTTATGAACGTATATACCCATGCGTGGTATGATATTTATACACATATGCATGACATTATAATATTAAATGATTCATAGAGGTATTCAGATATACATGTTGAGTCTTTTACTCCACGTTTCTCTCATGTCTACTACTTACTGATTTTTATTTCTTACATAATCGATACATTATTTGTACTAGTCCCTTTTGCCCGGGGTCGCTGAATTTCATGCCCGCAGGTCCTAATAGATAGGTTGAGAGTTCTCCAAGTAGGCTATCAACTCAGCGGAAGGTGTTGGTGCGCTCCATTTGCTCCGTAGTTGCTTATTTGGTCAGTATGATTAGTACATGTATTGGTTGGTATGACAGGACCCTATACCTACCTTTATGATATTATGTATTCTTAGAGGCTTGTAGACATATATAAGGTATATGGATACTTGTATGGTCTTATTGGCCTATGTTTTGAGTACACGAAAAAATCATGCTGAACTTATAGTCCCGTGCTTCGTATATATAAGTTTATATTCCATCATGCTTTACTCCAGTTCATTTAACTATGATACAATGATATGAGAGACATATTATATTGGTACTCGCTTGAGTTCAGGTACTGGGTGCCCGTCCTGGCCCATCGGTTTGGGTTGTGACAAAAGTGGTATCCGAGCAGTTCTTTCCTAGGAATATCTACAAGTCGTGTCTCGTAGAGCCTTGTTTATGGGCGTGTCGTGCACCACACTTATAAGTAAGATGTTACAGGGAATTTAAGTCTATCACTCTTTCTTCTTACTCTAGATCGTATGGTAGAGCTCACTTATGAGAGTTCAAACTCCTACCTTCTATTTTATTCGTAATTTGATGATACCTCTAATTGGTTAGAGATTGAATGTAGCTATGGAAGAATTGAGTAAGAGGAACTCAATTTTGTGTGAAGCTTAATATGAGTAAATGTAAGGTCTTCACCAAATCATGTGTGTACCAAGATGTTCAAGCCTCTGGTTAAGGAGCCCTAAGGCATGAATATATATCCACCCATATCGTGAAAAGCATCAAGAAAATTAGAAGGTACAAGTTTCAACAAGTAAAAGAATCAAGGGGAAGAAGGGTACCAAACAACCCGTTAGTAGAGATGAACACTATCTACAATTTAGAATGAGAGAGAGATATAAAAATTTTGAGTTACTTCCAATAGTAACAGACGATGCACAATTGGTCATATTTCAGTTATGACCTATGGGGGCTAACATGTGTAGTTAAGAGAATGATAGGATATTAGGATCCGACTGGTTTAGGGTAACTCAAATTAGTGAATGGATTGCTTACATTAGTTATATTTTCAAATAATATTGTGAATGTGCTAATAGAACTCCTTGTGAGATACCTAGATGGTGCACTCTAAAATAGTACAGCTAGATATGAGCACTACAAAAGATAGGCACTGGAAGCCTGGAAGGGATAAATATGACCTTACTGTGGCTCCCCTCCCTAGTAAAGAAAGACTGTTAGGCAACCCAAAGAGCCAGTAGATTAAGCAAGGGGAGCTAAAAGCAAAAGAATATCTTGTTGGAGTTTTTAGAATAATGTGATAGATAGAGATGTTATCAGTTAAAAAGAGTGTTAATGAAGCATTATGAGTATATGATACATGGATGACAGCGGTAGAAACAAATGACAATATTATAGAGTCGATAGTCAAATGAAGAAAAATATGAGGGGTGACACTCCTTGAGACAAAGAAAGAGAGTATAGGCCACAAAGTCGTATCCTTATATTGTGAAATAAGTCTGTGAAGCAAACATAATCAGCAAAAGGAAAAGTTAGGCCTAGAGTAATATAAATCAGTACGAACTGGTGAACAAGATAAACTAATCATGAATTAGGGACTGAGTGATTTGATAATGGTCGACATCATGAGAATTTAAGATTGTGTTACGGAAATAATAGAATGGACAATAGAAAAGGTTCATAAGAAATTCAGAGAATGGTCATTCAGGAAGACGCTTCCCTAAAGCAAGCAATGTGTAAAAAGTTAAGCTTAAGGGACTGTATGTACTAGTTACAGTAAGTGTCACCTCGCGAATAAAGAATTTTTGTTATCCTTGGTACAACAGGTAATCCGCAAGGCGAGTAAGGGCCATTGATGATGTGAAAAGACAACAAAGATGAAGAGGTAAAATATCTATAGATAGATCATCGTAACACTAAATCTTAGTAATCCATATGGAGTGATGTGGCATTAAGTCAAAATTAAGTAGTTACTAACTATGGAATGGTAAAGAAAGAATAAAAATGAGAAAAGGGATGGGACTGTATTTATTCAAATCCTACAGGTATGCTACGATTCTAGAACATTATGAAAATGTGCCGTTAAGGAAAGAAAGTAATGGTTCCTTCCCAAGATGTTATTGTTAAATAAGGAGCCAGTACGAGATGTTAATTAAGACAAAGAAAATAACCCAAGAAAGATTACGTGGAACATTAATATGAGAATGGGCCAACGAGTAATTAGTAGTTGATTTGGGAAGATCCTAGTTATGGATAAATAGGAGGTTGCAGATGAGTTAGTAGATCGTGCGAGATAAACATATTAAAACCCAATATAGTGAATTTAGCCTCGTAGTTACAACATTCTAATACATGATATCTATTCATATAGAAATTAGGGTAGTTAAAAAGGTACCGTATGAGTGTTACGAAAATTGAAGAAAGTTCCACCGTGAAGAGAGTCAAAATATCAGTTCAGAAACAACCTTACAAGCATAAGGGTGTGGAGGTAAGAACTACGAATAATTATCGGTGAGGGAGAACATAAAGAATTCTATCGGGTTTGCGATGTAATAAGCTCATAGCTTTACAACAGTCAAAAGGTCTTCCCTAAGCACTGCAACAAAAGGATAACTGAGGAAATAGGGAAGAAAGCTTCAACCCAAACATGGTAGCTCGAAGGAGAAAAAACGGGTCATGTAAAAACAGTCTCACTACAACATTATATGCACGCTATAAAAAAGTGACACCTACCACGACTAATGAATGAGAAGTTCAGTCAAAAGTAATATTCGATATCACATGAGTTCCACCAAAATTCCGGCATGCGTGGGAACTAAGATAAGCTAAGTATGCACACAATAAGGAGGCGGAATACTAGGAAAAGTAATAGCTTACGTTTAATGAAAGTTGAGAAGTAACTATTCGATCAATGATCCAAAGTTAGTTATGTTATGAACACATTTAAGAGTTCGGAGTATTATCCATGCAACATATATGTTGACAATCATACAGCCGTAGAAGACTCTGGTATAAAAGAAATAATTGAGTCCAAGTCATAGACAAAGGATTGAAAGGAAGATTGTATCATAGATATTCCATTGCGTCCATGAAAGTCTAAAGTAATAACTAACACCATAAGCCACAGATTGGAAGGTAGATTAAGCCTAAATAAAGGTTGGTCAGAGGGAAGAGGAAACTAAAGAGTTACATCAACTAAGTAAATCACGAGTCTGATTATTGGACCTAGAAAATTATAGACCTCGTGATTGAGAACTGCTCTTAGATATTAGAGGTACAAGAGAGGTAGTACTGTAGCCATATTCTATGATGGTTCTATAATAAAGCCAATTATAAGAATACCAGCCTCATGAGAAGTCAATATAAAGCTTCCACTAATTTGTATATGCATTAGAGGTGTAAGTATTATCATAAAGCTTCATGTTGTGCGTATGAATTATACTTATGTGGAAGGGAGGTCATGAAAGAGATAGAAAATATGATGCAAAATTTTAAGGTAAATAAGGTAAAGGGGAACAACATACAAGATCCTCAAATGTACCATGCTGTGAATAATCCATACTTCAGGTAGAGGGATAGAAGTGTTGGGATTCAGTATCCAAGGAGGATAGTGGTATCATTAGTGGCATGTCTTCCAGCCTATGGTTTCTAGGTACTGAGGGATCTAGTTGGGAGAGTAAAAGAAGAGTTAGAGATGATGTGATGTATCGTTTGATGTTCTAGAAAAGCATAAGGAAATCACTCATAATTTAAAGTATGATATAATGACAAGGTTTTAGAAAGACAGGAGTAAGGATAAGAAATGGGCAAGTGAGAAGGTGACAAAAATGGATGAGTCCTCATGATTAAGCCTGTGAAAAAAAAAGAAGTTGATAGTTTCTCTAAGTTATAGAAAGCTCAGTATAGCCTGAATGAACTCGAAGAAGTCTAAGACTAATAGCATTTACAAGAGATATAATGTTGCATCAGTAGTAGAATAAAGGTGTAATTGTGATAGATAAAGGATGACGTTTGGACCTTCGATTGAGTAATGATTTGAAAAGAATTTCATGAATTCTATGGGATTAAAATACCCACTTAAGTGAATCATATTGGGATACTATAAAATACGATTACAATAGTATAGTATCTCCCTAAGTGGAACAGTCTAATTAGTCTAGATGCCCCCGATGAGACATGGGCTCTAGAGGCAATGTATTACGTAAAAAGTTTCAAGTCTTCAAATGGTAGATTGTAGAATAACAATGAAGTGAATCAACAATGGATGGGTAAAAGTTGCAATGTAAAAGATGAGATTGGCCATCAGTCTTATGATGAACAGTACTGAAGAAACGATTTATCTCTATGATATATGATAAGTAACAAGAGTAACCTGGAGTTCGATAGTAGATCTCATTAATGATAAATCAAAGTAAGAATTATGGTATATTATGGACAACTTAGATGTAGTCAATCTAATGACTCCTAGAGGGACATCTTGACATGATTTTGTATATGTTCACAAATAGAAGCCTACAGATTGGCTAAAAGCTGGAGGAAAGAGAACAGAAAAGTCGCATAGGCGCACATACAAAGTTAGAGTCGTAAAAGCTGCATGATAGAAGGTAGAAAGAGTTACGAGATTAGAAGGATTTTGACTACAAGTGGGGTGAGAAAGAGGCTTAAGGGGGGGGGGGGGGGAATGCCCTGGCCTTTGGGTTTCATTCACATAACAGCCGCCTAGATAGCAACAGGAATACTAAAGTATTCGCAAGAGCTTTGGGTTATGACAATGATAAGTGCATCAATCAATATTCCAGGACGAGTACTCCAAAGGGTGGAATGATGTGTAAGTGGAAGTGCGCCCGCCACAAGTAAATTGGTATAATATCATAAATGAGATGTTACATCCCACATTTTGATACGTTAAAGTTTCATCATAAGTTAATCAATGTAAGTTCGGGTATGGGATTATTTTGAAATTATAAGTATTTTTCTCTATCAAACAAGTGATGAGTAATTCATGAAGTTGCGAGGGTAAGCAAATCAAAGAAACTAAATTTTGTCAAAGTTTGACATTTTAGGATAAAATATAGACCGAGCTAAATATCGGTACTTATGGACTAGTAGCATACAAGGTACCACATTACCATGAGACTAAGATGTATAAGGTATGTTAAAAGTGAATAGTATATTAAGTAATTTGAGATAATTTTTAATTATATGAACAATTGGTTAATAGAGGAAATTAACAAGTTAAATAAGAGTTAGTGGATAATTATTTAAGAACATTGGATAAGACCAAGGAATCCTTAACGTGGCGGCATATAATGTCACAAAAATTTGACTCTTAAAGTTAGAATATAGGTAGCATATGTAGAGGAGTAGGTGGCTAATCATCTAATATGTGGGGCCCACAAAAAGACCAACTATTAATAAAAATTTCATTACATCATTGTTGGAGAAGCTAAGCATTTTAAGAGATTCTCATCAATATTGTACATGAGGGAATTTCTATAGGTGGAGCTCCATAGCTCACTTCAAATTTTATAATACAATATACTGTGAGATTTTGTAATTTTAAGGAATATGGTGTAATCTTTCTCAAGAATATCGTACAAATTTTTCCCTACTTCGATCCGCCTCTATCCCTTGTTCAAGCAGAAAGATCTTAATTTGAGGCAACGAAGATAGTTGGAGCTGCACCCGGGTTCTCGACACATCTTAACGTCGTCGGGACTTGGATTTGGGTCACATAAATGCACACCCGAATTTAGGAAGATATTTTATAAAAATATCATGCCTACAACAACTACGCGTTTGAAAATTCGTGGAGGGCCGTGAAATTCACTAAATAACACCTCCAAATTCCGATACATTTTTATTACAGTTAAGGAGCCCACGTAATTCACGATTTTGTTTGCGCGGCCTCACTTTGTTTTTAGAAAGGCAACCTAAAGTGACTATAGTTTTCTATTATACGCGTCTCTAAAAAGATACATCCTAATTATTTCATATGTGAGTGATATATTCAAAAGAGAGACTCAGCGTCTATATTTTCAGCCTCATTCTTGGCTGGTTTGCAATTTGGGCTTCATTTAATAGCAAGCCCAGAAAATACATTTCCTTATGTTTCGCAACTAATAGCAGTTTGGGCCTATCAATCTTGAGCTCAGAAACATTGGACTACACTTCAATTACAAGGATAAGGTTATCATTTTCACATCGTTATACTACAACTATTAATGTTATTCATGGTTGATCATTTTTAACACAAAAAAATTGACGAAGAACATCCTGTAGTGATTTTTAGTGAATAAATCAATGAGCTACAATTTATGTTTGAATTTAGTATCTAGAATTACTGTAATCGTTAATCAAAATACACATTCATACAACAATTCCCTATTGTTGAATCAAACGTGAAAACAAGCATGTATTTGACCATCTTATTTTTATACCTACTGAACTTAAAATGAATTGCAATTAACAACTAAATAATAGTCTAGCACATTCTTATTGTTCTTATATTACAGTCCCAAGATAAGGAAAATATTCTAAACATACTAGACTAATAATATTAGCATAGAAGTAAATGTTTTCATTATTGGACATGAATAAGCATATACAGCTGTGCATTTCCAAACTTTCTGGGTAAGAGTTGGTACTTGGAATTTCAACAAACGAGAACCTATGAGCAAGTTAAATGAGAAGCAAGCAAGCAACAACAACCAAAATAACAGTGAACCCAGTAATGTATCAGGAATTCAGGAAAACACTTTGAAAGCCAACACACAAGTTTCAATCCTTAATGCATATACTTCAAATCATCTTCAACTTCTAAAGAATAGCATTTGATTATTATAGAAGATTTTGCCAGGAAAACTTAAAATTGATTTTTTCAGCTGGATGTTATATAGTGTATCCCTCAGTGTATATCTCCCTGTATCTCTCTATTGTCATCCTATATCTGAAAAATTATTCCCTAGCTCCAAAAAAAAAACCCCTTTGAAAATAATCAGAAGTTCCTTTTATAACCAAAGCCTTAGAGCAACAAAAATCTCTTTGTTTTTCTTTTAGTCCTTTACCCATTTTTAGATTTGCCTAAATGATCCTTGATTTTCTAACTTGTGCCTCCAATTTAGAGGCAGAATTAACATAAATTATACTCTGACCCTTCACTAGAATGTTCCAGGAGTTTGTTACAAGATTCCATGTTCAAATACCCTTAATACCCCTATCTTCTTTTCTTAATTAATGAGTATATGTGTTATAGCCTGATGCCTATCTATTTGGTCAACAATTGACCCTCATTAACAACTTCAGGTCGTAAACCAAAATTATTTTTAGTAGCTAGGATCAAATTTGAGGGTTATACTATACTATGCAAGGGCAAACGATCAAGGGACAAATACTGATCAGTGCAACACATATATTCATGCAAATATCACAATGTGGAACCAGATTACTCAGAAACAAAGGTGAAACTAATCATCACAAACTTCAGAAGCAAGATTTATCACACATGGTTACTAATCGACTTTGGAGAAGAAGAAATGAAAAATCAGAGCATGATAATTCAGGGACAATTGTGACTTCAAATATTAAGCAAACTTAAAATAAAAGTATGTGGTGGAAACAAAATCACTAATCAGAAAAGCTTAACAGATGAGCAAATGGACATGCATGCCATTACATAAACAAAATCAAAGAGACTCAAAAGCAAATGGAAGGAAGAACAAAAACAATCAGAAGAGAACTAAAACAATTATAAGGAAGAACAATTAAAAATATTATAAGGACAAACAAATTAAAACACTCAGAAGAGACCTAAAGTCATTATAAGGAAGAACACAGGGAATTAAAACAATTATAAAGATGAACAAAGGCAATTTCAGGAAATAATTATAAAGACGAACAAAAGAAATTAAAAACACTCAGAAGAAAACTAAGGTAATTATAAGGAAAAACATAGGAAATTAAAACAATTATAAGAACGAAGAAAGGAAATTACAAACATTCAGAAGAAACCTAGAAAATATTATGAGGAGGAAAACAATTATAAAAACGAACAAAGGAAATTAAAACACTCAGAAGAAACCTAGAAAGAATTATACGGAGGAAGTTGAAACAATTAAAAAGACAAACAGGAGAAATTAACACCAGTGTGAGAAAGAAGCACAAAAGAAACTTAGCTTTCTTAAAATTGCAACCCTAAATTTGGGGCTCTTCGAATCTCAAGGTTCTTTGACCCTTTCTGAGAGGATCTTTGGTCTTTTGAGACCTTTATTTCATTGTTGGAAAGGAGGAGACGGTATTAGTCTAGGGTTGATTAACTTTGGGATGGGGTCTGGGCTTCAGATCTGATTTTTGGCCACGTTTAGCTGTATTTGAGGGTCGTTGGTCGTGGGGTTGTGGATGGGAAGGTGAGATGGTCACTAGGGACCATTTTGAGGGATTCCAGTGAGTTTAGGGTTTGGGTCAAAACTTCGATTTAACATTCGAAGAGGTCTGTCAGGATTAGAGGTTAGATGGTTGGAAAGAAGAGGATAAGGCAGTTTAGGGGTGTTAATTTCAACCGGTTTGGAGTTGGTTCCACCGTAGGCGGCGGAGGCGGCGAGTATTCTTTTGAATATTCAACGGGCTGGGGAGATATTTGAGGGGACCTAATGGTGGGAGGGGAAATGGGAGGTTGAGGGGGTTCGGCGGTGTAAATTTGGGGCCATTTGGTGGCCGGCCACCGCCGTGAGGCAATTTCCGGCGGTGGTTTCAGGGTGGTGGACGGCGGATCTATGGTGGTTGAGGGGTGGTGTTACACCGGTGTATATGAACAAGGAAGGAGGTCGTTTGTCTCTCAATATACACATGTGTTTGGACATATATATGGGACTTGGGGAAGGGGTTTCAGAGCCGTTGGATTGATGCAGATGAACGGCTGAGATTGACCGCCCCAAAACGACGTCGTTTTGGGGCGTCTCTTATGCGGACTTGGGTTTTGGGCTGGGGTTTGGGTATTTTGAACGGGTATAAGATTTTGGGTCACCCAGGCTTGGCTCAATTGGCCAGCCTGGGTTAAACATTTAAATCCTATTTTTAGTTTTTTTATTGTTATTTTTTTTACAAACTTCCTAATTTTATTTTAAAATTATTAACTAGACTAAATTAAATTAATAACCCCATAAAAATAAAAAAATATGAAAATTAACAATGAAAATTCCAAAAAATAAAATTAGCAATAAAATGCCAAATAAACGACTTATTTTTGTGATTTTTTTTTATATTTTGCAAAATAAACCTTAACAACCAATTAATTTAACAAAAATATGTAAAATTAAATCCTAAATGTTTATGTAATATTTTGTGTATTTTTATGACTTATCATGCATGCATCAATGAGTACACACACTGATATGCACAATTAAGTCCAACAAATGAATAATAAAAGGAAAAATCCTAAGTTTGAGAATTTTGTAGGAGTAATTTCAACGAAGAAAAAATCACATGCGCACAGTAGTTTGGTGTATATTCTTGCTAGGGAGAGACCTCTTGCAGTTGATGTTAAAGCCTTGGCCAATCAGTTCATGATATTGGATATTTTGGAGCCCAGTCAGGTCTTAGCTTGTGAGGTTTCTCGGTCTTCTTTGTTTGATAACATCAGAAAGCGCTAGTATGATGATCCTCATTTGCTTGTCCTCAAAGACTAAGTTCAATACGACTATGCCAGAGATGTGACTATTGGTGATGATGGGGTGTTGATGATACAGGTCCGGATATGTGTAAGACCTCGGTTAACCTCGTTTGGAAATCATTGATATATTTGATATGTGTGCTTTGGTTGTATTAGCATGATTTCCAGGTATAGGTTTTGATGAATGACAAACAATGAAGTCAATTGTCAAACAACGATATTGTATGATAAACGATGAAGATGCATTAGCAAACAATCGAGATGGTTGACAAATCAATGATGATGAATCAAACAATCAACATTGGATTCCAAGAAGCATATTGATGAAGGGATTGCTTAGACAAGCCAAGACGAGCTCAAAAGTTCAAGACCAAAGACCCAAGGCGTAGGTCATTAGGTAGAACCAATGTAAGAGCAACATTTAAGTTATCTCGTCTTTTGGCTCAACATAGGTCATCATTAATATACATAAAATCATTTTATTAAATCATATATATCATAAACATTTTTAATATACTTCAAACAAAATGATTTTAACGTTTTCATTTTAACCAAAATGGTTTTTGAAGTAAGTTTTCACTTCTGGACAGAATGGGCAAATAATCGATTATTCACAACTTGATAATCGATTATTTGGAATCTGGAAATTGTAGCAAACCACAATAATCGATTATGCACAAGGTGATAATCGATTATCGGGCTAGTCCCACAAAATAATCGATTATCACCTTGTGTATAATCGATTATCTTGTATCTGTTGCCTTCCAACGACTAGTTTTCTGAACGTTAAAGTCACATAATCGATTATGCAAAGTCAATAATCGATTATTCTGTTGGAAAATCAGATTTAGTGTTTGAACGTTGGGCAACGGCTATATCACCTCCACACCCTACAATTAGAGGTCTTTGGAGCTGAATTTATATGAACAACATCTCTCAATTATCTATAAACATCTTGATATTATTTGTGCATCATTTTAGAGCTTTTGTTGAGCCATTTGAGAGACAAATTTGTGTTGTTCATTGAGCCTATATTGTATCTCTTTATCTAATCTTCTTAGAGAGTTCTTGTTGTAAAAGAGAAAGGTTCTTGAGAAGACCATACCTTCTCATTGAGCGTTGGGTTTGCTAAGTACCTTCAATCTTAGTGTGTGAAGTCTTGTGGTGTGGTATCCACGAGCAAGGTGAAGTCTTGAGGTGAGGTATCCTCGAGCAAGTTGAAGTCTTGTAAAGCGTACATCTACGAGCAAGTGTAACGGTTTGTTAGGCACCCGTAAGCTTAACGGAGTTAGTGTAAACTCGAGAGAGTCTCTCGGGAGACTGGACTAACCACACGTTGTGGTGAACCAGTATAAATTTGGTGTGTCCTCTCCTTACTCTTTTAATTACTGCACTTACTTTACTCCTGCAATTTTAATTCCGCAAAATTTATCGACATTCTCGTGCCTCACTATTCACCCCCCCTCTAGTGAAGGGCATAAATCCTAGCAGTTGGTATCAGAGCCTAACTCTCTGAAAGCCTTAACCGGTTGAGAGAACGATATATATTTTTTTGGTGAGAATGTTGAACGCAGGTATGATGAGCGAAGGACACTCTACCATTAGGCCTCCACTATTTGATGGAACCAATTATACATATTAGAAAGACTGGATGAGAATATTCATCCAATCAAATAACTTTCGATTATGGCACATCATCAAGAACGGTGAACAAATGCCGACAAAGAAAGTTGGGGAAAACATGGTTCCAAAGGAGGAAGATGAATATAATGCCGAAGACATCAAGAAGGTTGAAAATAACGCAAAGGCCATCAATATGTTGTATTGTGCCGTGAATCCGGATGACTATCGGAAAATCTCTTGCTGCACAACCGCCAAAGAGATGTGGGATAAGCTTGAAATCACTTATGAAGGTACGCCTCAAGTCCGAGAAGCTAGAGTTGATTTTCTAACACATGAATATGAACTCTTTAGAATGAAGGAGCCTAAAAGCATCGATGATATGTTTGATCGATTCTCAATGATCATCAACGATCTCCATGCTCTTGGGAAAGTATATTCGAACAAAGATCTTGTTCGAAAAATCCTGCGGAGTCTCACTCCCGAATGGCGTTCCAAAGCCAATGCCATCCAAGAGTCGATGGGAATCACGGACGTCACAATTGATGGACTAAGAGGTAACCTCAAGACTTATGAAAGCACTATTCTTAATCCTTCGTTTGGAAATAAGAAAAGTCCAGGTATTGCCTTCAAAGCCTCATCGTCTAAAAGAGAAGAGGTAAGTGATTCGGAAAGCGATAATGATACTATTTCCAACGATTTAATTGAAAAGTTTTATAAATTTATGAAGAAGGAAATGAAGAAGGAAGAACCAAGTCCTTCATGCCATAATTGTGGAAAACTTGGCCACACCAAGTCACATTGTCCAAAACCCAAGGACAAGAAGAAGAAGAAACACCAAAGGCGCGTCACATGGGATTCGGACAGCTCGGGTGATGAAACTGCCGCCCTATGCCTTATGGCCAACGAGGAAGAAGAGGTAAGTACTTCTAACTCTTACTCTTTTGAAGAATTACAAGAAGCTTTTCAAGAATTATATGATGAATTGAAAAAGTCTTCAAAAATCTCCAAAGAGGCCAAGGCTAAAGTTAAAGTTTTAGAAGAGAAAAATAAATTTTGGAAAATGACAATATTGATCTTAGAAATAAAATTAAGGAGATGGATGAAACTTCTTCAATTGATCAAAATTCTAATTGTTCATCTTGTGATAATTTGAAATTAGAGAACATAGAACTTAGGAACACACTAGAAAAACGAAGTGTAGAAGATCCTAAAACTTTTGAAGAAATTAAGAAGAAAAAGACCAGGAAGAATAAAAGGCGTAAAAAGAATAAGAATCATGTTAGAAATTGCGATGCACAACCTAGAAATAATTCTAGGAATTTTGTAAATGAGTCTAGAATTAATCATTTTAGACCACCTAGAAATGATTCTAGGAATCTTATTAATGAGTCTAGAATTAATCATTTTAGACCGCCTTGAAATGACTCTAGGAATTTCAACGCTTCTAGGAATAACGACTTTAGATCACCTAGAACGTTTTTGGCTCAACCAAGACATATACACAACCCGAATGTTATATGTCATTATTGCAACCGGGTAGGACACATAGCACCCGTATGTTTTGCAAAACATAGGGATTTATCTTTTAGCTATGCTTATTATTTGCCTAACCCCCAAGGACCCAAAAGTGTTTGGGTACCTAAAACCTATTTTTAGGTAAGTTTGCAGGTGTGCTTGAGGACTACAATATCGTAGTAGATGCACCAAGCACGAAATCTTATTGCATCGAGGGGGAATTTCGGTTAGTTATCATATTCTTGATAAAAACGTAATAGTTGATATGTGTTAACGATTGATATGTCTTTGTTAACAATTGGTATCAATTATTTTTGTTGATTCATGATTTGATAACTTTTATATTGAATAACAATTGGTATCAATTAATTTTGTTAAAAATAATGATTGATTCATGTTATGATGGATATTATTTTTGGTTTGAATAACAGTTGGTATACTCTTGAAAAATAAAGGATTCATGTTTTTAATACAACTATTGGTTTGTTAAAAATTAACAGTTGATATGTTTTTAAGTAATATGATTTGCTAAAAATAACCTTTAATATGGTTGTTATGTTTTTTACTAACATTTGGTATCATTTTATGTTGGTATGACTTTTAATTATTTGAAAATCGTCATCATGTATATTCCTCATTGTATTTCCTATTTTATTTTTGACACTAACAGTTGGTATACCCAAAAGGGGGAAGTGTCAAAAGGGGGAAGTAGGCTTTGTATAATCTTTTTGCTAATGCCAAAAGGGGGAAGAGCTTAGGCGATATGCATCTAATAAGGGGGAATGTCTCTACCTTTTAGTATGCCTTATTTGAGGGGGAATACTCAATTACGGGGGAATATTTTGCATGACTTATATGTTGAGATAGAGCATGTCTTTAGGGGGAATCCGATATGCATATCTCCTATTGTTTGTCATTATCAAAAAGGGGGAAATTGTAAGACCTCGCTTAACCTCATTTGGAAATCATTGATATATTTGATATGTGTGCTTTGGTTGTATTAGCATGATTTCCAGGTATAGGTTTTGATGAATGACAAACAATGAAGTCAATTGTCAAACAATGATATTGTATGACAAACGATGAAGATGCATTAGCAAACAATCGAGATGGTTGACAAATCAATGATGATGAATCAAACAATCAAGATTGAATTCCAAGAAGCATATTGATGAAGGGATTGCTTAGACAAGCCAAGATGAGCTCAAAAGTTCAAGACCGAAGATCCAAGGCGTAGGTCGTTAGGTAGAACCAATGTAAGAGCAACATTTAAGTTATCTCGTCTTTTGGCTCAACATAGGTCATCATTAATATGCATAAAATCATTTTATTAAATCATATATATCATAAACATTATTAATATACTTCAAACAAAATGATTTTAACGTTTTCATTTTAACCAAAATGGTTTTTGAAGTAAGTTTTCACTTCTGGACAGAATGGGCAAATAATCGATTATTCACAACTTGATAATCGATTATTTGGAATCTGGAAATTCCAGCAAACCACAATAATCGATTATGCACAAGGTGATAATCGATTATTGGGCTAGTCCCACAAAATAATCGATTATCACCTTGTGCATAATCGATTATCTTGTATCCGTTGCCTTCCAACGACTAGTTTTCTGAACGTTAAAGTCACATAATCGATTATGCAAAGTCAATAATTGATTATTCTGTTGGAAAATAAGATTTAGTGTTTGAACGTTGGGCAACGGCTATATCACCTCCACACCCTATAAATAGAGGTCTTTGGAGCTGATTTTATATGAACAACATCTCTCAATTATATATAAACATCTTGATATTATTTGTGCATCATTTTAGAGCTTTTGTTAAGCCATTTGAGAGACAACTTTGTGTTGTTCATTGAGCCTATATTATATCTCTTTATCTACTCTTCTTAGAGAGTTCTTGTTGTAAAAGAGAAAGGTTCTTGAGAAGATCATACCTTCTCATTGAGCGTTGGGTTTGCTAAGTACCTTCAATCTTAGTGTGTGAAGTCTTGTGGTGTGGTATCCACGAGCAAGGTGAAGTCTTGAGGTGAGGTATCCTCGAGCAAGTTGAAGCCTTGTAGAGCGTACATCTACGAGCAAGTGTAACAGTTTGTTAGGCACCCGTAAGCTTAACGGAGTTAGTGTAAACTCGAGAGAGTCTCTCGGGAGACTGGATTAACCACACGTTGTGATGAACCAGTATAAATTTGGTGTGTCCTCTCCTTACTCTTTTAATTACTGCACTTACTTTACTCCTGCAATTTTAATTCCGCAAAATTTATCGACATTCTCGTGCCTCACTATTCACCTCCCCCCTTCTAGTGAAGGGCATAAATCCTAACAATATGTCTGCCCAATGTAGATTACTTCGGGAGTTGATTCAAGAGGAGACTCATAGCTCGCGGTATTCCATTCATCCGGGTGCCGCAAAGATGTATCAAGATTTGAGACAACATTATTGGTAGAGGAGAATGAAAAAGGATATAGTGTGATTTGTAGCTCAATGTCTCAATTATCAGTAGGTAAAATGTAAGTATCAAAGACCGGGTGGCGTGCTTCATCGGTTAGATATTCCAGAGTGGAAGTGGGAGCGGATCACCATGGACTTTGTAGTTGGGCTCCCATGGATTTTGAGGAAGTTCGATGCTATTTGGGTGATTTAGGATCAGCTGACCAAGTCCACTCACTTTATTTCTGTTGTCACACCTACATTTTCCTACACCCCGACAAGGGTATAAGGGAGTTTTTCCTATTTAAATGAACAATCAAGACGAGATTATTTACTTATTAATTCAGTGTCGCCACTTAGGATAATTTAGGGTGTCCCAAGTCACCGGTTTCAAATCCCGAATTGAGGAAAGATTGACTTTGTTTTACAGTCCACGAACATAGAAATCTGAGTAAGGAATTCCGCAAAAGGGGGGAAGGTGTTAGGCATTCCCGAGTTCTGTGGTTCTACCACAGTTGCTCAACTGTCATTATTGGCCTAAAATCTGCTTTGAATATATGTTTTAGCCTATGGTTCAATTTTAACTTAATAACCGCTTGGATTTAAATATTTTTTAGGAGAAAGATTCAATGCCATGTAAAACACGTCTTGAACCATAACACTTAAATGCACCCGCGGTTCACGGCATATTTTTTCTAATGTTATTAAGATTTGAATTTGGGTCACATAAGTGCACACCCGAGCCCGTTAATCTAAATTGACGTCATGCTCAACTATAACGAATTCGAGTAAACACGAGCAGATAAGCAGACAAGCAAATTCGAAACCTCAGAGCATAATAATAGAAAACAACGGGATCATGCCACCAACCAAATAATTAATATTAAGCTCGAACGAAACAAATTGAGAATGAAAGAGTTGACCTTAATATAACCAGAAAATTGATTGTTTCCACTGTTTCGAACTCATATATATAACAAATAGCGGACGGGAAACTCGAATCGGCATACGAAACTCAATTCAACTGAACATCGTCTTTAAAACCACCGAATTCCGAAAAGTGAAAGAGAAGGAGCATAATTTTATTTTTATCTTTTGACCCTGACGAAATATCAATTTACACTGTCGCTGTTTCTCCCTTCTCTGTTTGTCCGTTCCTTTCTACCTCTTTTTTTCCGCACACACACACCAACACTAGCGTTTTTGTGGAATGAATGGAGTCTGTTGCTTCATTGGAGATAAGCATATGCAAAGTTATATTAACAATCACAATTTAGAGAGTTCTCAGACAAGATACAACCTCAAACAATTTTCAATAAGCTCAAATTCAACCATCAATCTCACATAGATTAAGCAAGAACTAGTGTACAAAATTGGGGATAGAATCCACTTATAACACAAGCAATGAGTAGTAAACAAGAGTCAATCTAAGAATCTTAGTCGAGCTTGTCAGAAATTTGACCAGAGAACCTTGACAAAAAACTCGACGATAACTTCGCTTCCGAATCCATTGACCAACACTAATAGAGAACAAATTCAAGCTGAAAATCCGAAAGAATTAAACTCCAAAATTAGGGGAACAAAAACTGAAAATCAGTGGGTTCAATTTCGCTACTGTTTTCTCCTATGTTCCTCTCTTCGTTTCGCTACTGTTCCGGTTTAATTTTTCCGTTTTTGTTTCTCTTCAGGCAAGGTTAGCGGCTGGTGAGAGGTTGATTTTTGGTGAGTTTGGTTTGAATCACCGGCTAATTATGTGCAGGGGTGTGGTGGTGATGGTGTTAGGCTGCAGGCTGGTGGCGTTAAGCGTCTCACATGGATGCTCCGGGTGACTAAAGAAGAAGCAATGCTGGGGTCGTCTCCGTGTTCAGCGCTGATTTTCTTGGTTGGGTTTTTCGAGTTTTTCAAAGAAGACAATGATGGGTGTCTCGGACAGAGCTTGGTCGAGAGGGATTAGAGGGTGGCCGTAACTCTTGTTCTTCGAGGTGGAGATGAGAAAAATGACTAAAGTTTTTCTAGGGGAGTGGTTCTGTTCTTGGAGTGGAAAATCAGAGAGGGAGATGATGAAGAAACATGAAGAACATCGCTGGCTCTTTTTTGGGTCTAAGGATCCGATATGGTCTAAGTCTGAATGGGGAAGGGATTAGGGTTTTAAGTGTGAGGGGGTAAAGCGGGTCGGGTCGGGTCGGGTCAGGCAAGTTTGGGCTTGGTTTGTGTGGGAATTGAGTAAAAGAATCACACTTACGTCATTGTATTTGCTCTTTAGGGTGGCTCAATATTAAAATCAGCCTTTTCTTTTGTTTTCTTTCTTTTCTTTAATTAATTAAAAAAATTTTATTTATTTTTAACAACTAAACTAACAATTTAACTTAAAACTAAAGAAAAATGCTAATTTTAAAGACTAAAAGATAAATACGTAAAAATGACAATTTTTAAGATTTTTCTATGATTTAAAAATGTTAAAAATGCATGAAATACAAATAACTAAAGAAAAATTCCTAAAATTAATAAAAAAATTATTTTTGGTCTATTTTTAGGAGTTATTTTCAAGTAGGGAAAAAATTACGTGCTCACAGCTGCCCCTCTTTGCTCGGAAACCCGAAGGGTTTTCGTGTAAAGATAAAATGAGCGGATACGAGCGATTTTTGCCCGTTTGAATACTCCGTAGGAAGCATTTTTGAATGATTTGACCGCACCCTGCTCCTGAGGTTGCCTACATATCCTTGGCTACAAAGGAATCAGGTCAGTATAGTTCGGGAAGTTTCGATAGCTGGGACTACCATGAAGCTGTGATTTCACTGTTGCTACTGCTGCCGCTACTGCTTACTGAACCCTTATGAAACCATGATAAAATAAAAACAAGCTAGACTAAATTATGATCTATGAGTTGCAAAAGCGCTATCTATATCTTCAAACTTGATCTTGCAGTTCTTGGTGCATTGTTGACTTATATTCTCCCGGTGAAGTCCCTTTGTTGTCAACTTGAATTGTAATCTGAGATGCTTTCCTTTTTCTTCAGGTGGACGCCTGATTGCTGAACTTTGAACTGTACTCCCGTGCTCTCCGGGTGGACGCCTGACTGCTAAACTTGAACTGTATTCTCGTGCTCTCTAGGTGGGCGCCTGACTGCTGAACTTGAATTGTATTCCCATGCTCTCCAGGTGGGCGCCTGACTGATGAACTTGAATTGTATTCCCATGCTCTCCGAGCGGGCGCCTGATTGCTAAAATTGAAATGTATTCCAGTGCTTTCCAGGTGGGTGCCTGATTGCTGAACTTGAAATGTATTCCCGTGCTCTCCAGGTGGGCACCTGATTGCGGAACTTGAACTATATTCACATGCTCTCCAGGCGGGCGCCTGATTGATGAACTTGAATTGCATTGCCATGCTCTCCAGGTAGGTGCCTGACTGCTAAACTTGAATCGTATTCCCGTGCTCTCTAGGCGGGCGCCTGACTACCGAACTTGAATTATATTCCCGTGCTCTCCAGATGGGCGCCTGACTGCTGAACTTGAATTGTATTCCCATGCACTCCAGGTGAGTGCCTGATTGCTGACTTGAACTGTATTTCCATGCTCTCCAGGTGGGCGCCTGACTGCTAAACTTGAAATGTATTCCCGGTCTTTCTAGGTGGGCGCCTGATTGCTATACCTGAACTGTATTCCCGTGCTCTCCAGGTGGGCACCTGATTGCTGAACTTGAATTGTATTCCCGTGCTTTCAGGTAGGTGCCTGATTGCTGAACTTGAATTGTATTCCCGTGCTCTCCAGGTGGGCACCTGACTGGTGAACTTGAACTGTATTCCTATGCTCTCTAGGTGGGAGCCTGATTCTAAAACTTGAACTGCTTCTCCCTGTTCTCCAAGCGGGTACCCGATTTTAATAAAAATGGACAAAACAAAGGAAGTTTTCTACCACAGTTTGGTAGCTGGGCACATATATGAGTGTTAAGATGAATCATGTTACCAAATATTATTAAGAATTTGAAAGCTAGATTCCATTATCTAGGAGGGTCCTGACAACTTTTAATTAAATGATTGTTTTAAAAGCTGAATTATATTTTCTAAATGTATGACTTCCCCTATGACTGATTATCTAAGATGGTCTTAAAACTACACCCTATTATCCATGACGGTCTTGAAAATCAAAAATCAAGTCTTATCTTAAGAGTGACAATTATACGGCTGAATTATACTACCTTACAACACTATGCTACATCTTGTTATGTAATAGAAATCTTAAAGCCAAGTCCTATTATTCAGGGGGTCCTGAAAACTCCTAATTGAATCCCTTTTTAAACGTGCAATCTTTGGATCCAACTTATACTCCTTTGGGGTACATTTATGCTTAACTAAGCTACTCATAATTGTTTTGAATTTTAAACTAGGTCCAATTTTCCATGAGGGCCCTGAGAACTCCTAATTGAATCCTATTTTAAACATGCAAACTTTGAAGCCAACTTGTATTCCTTTGGGGTACATTCATGCTAGATTATGCTACTCGTGATTGTTTTGAATTTTAAACCAAGTCCATTTTCCAGGAGGGTCCTGAAAATTTACGATCATACCTGTCTGGTGCTTGCTTTTTCCCCTACGGAGGGTTTCTCCAGAACAAACAAAATTTTATGCCCATGTTTCAAATCAAAGAAAAATATTTTCAGTTTAAAAATACGATGGTTGATTTGTGGCCTTGACTTTGAGGCCGATTGCTCCTTCACTTTCCATAATAACTGATTTCCACTCGAAGCCCTTTCTTTTTGATTGACTAACCACTTTCTCTTTTGCCCTTATCATAGAAAATACCTTTTCTTCATTCAAGCTCAATATCCTCCATCTTTCGCATTTCACATGAACTGACATTTACCAAACCCTTGTGTTTCATGTGATCCCCAAAGCGTATTGATTGTTACTAACTCTAGTGCGCACGTTGTTCTTTCCAGATTTAAATCACTGGCCTTGGCCTTGATGTCTAATGCTCCATCGCTTTCCATGATAACTTTTGATTTCTACCTGGAAGATCTTGCTTGTCACTGGTTTACCATCTTCTTTGTCAATCTTATCACATAAAATACTTTTGATACGTTCACCCTAAACCTCCATCTGCTGCATTATTCATGAATTGATGTATAGCAAACCTTTGTATTTCACCTAGATCCCAGAGCATATTGATTGTTATCGACTCAGTGTGCTTGTTGTTCTTTCCTTGCTTATGCCACTTTGATGTGCTAGCCAGATCCTGTTTTGTGCAATTGGAAAGTTGGTGGCAAATTTTGAAATTATTTCTCACATGTTATGACCAAAAAGACTCAGGAAGAGGAAGTAAACAAAAGAAAAGGAACATATTAAAGGACAGAGGAAAGATATAATTCCTAACAAGAAAGCTACAAAGCAGAAACCTATTAGATGTGGGTACCAACTCTAATGACTATGACATGAACCTATGGATATTCTGTCGAGCAAGTCTGATGTTCAACTCCTGTTATACCCCCAATCTGTGAAACTGGCTTCGATGCTCCATCGTTAGTCATGTTTCACAATCTCTGTCTGGTGATTTCCCATCTGATTCGCAATCCTTATTCGACTTGTAGTGCCCGAAGGGTTTTCACTATCAAGCCTATATCATTTTGTTCTTTCTATAAACTTACAGTCGCCTCAAGGTGCCCGTGAAGGTTTTCACCAATAAAACTCTCTCATTTTTGATTTCTCTCAGCTCCCGTCGCCTTACGGTGCCTTTTAGGGTTTTCACCAATAAGACTCTCTCATTTTTTATTTCTCTCAGCGTTCATCGCATTACGGTGCCCGTGAGGGTTTTCACCAATAAGACTCTCTCATTTTTTATTTCTCTCAGCGTTCATCGCATTACGGTGCCCGTGAGGGTTTTCACCAATAAGACTCTCTCGTTTTTCATTTTCTTTCTTAGATCGGAGTGTTGCCCCAAATGTGAATCACCTCTACTTGCTCGACTTGGCATCTCTCAAAGACTGATCATAAGGTCTTTCTTTGGACCGTAATGTGGGCTTTTGGATGGGGTTAGAAAGAAATGGTATCAAAAGACTCAAAATAACTCAAATGGGCTCAAGAGTACAACTTTCGGAATAAGATTTCTTACAAAAACCATAACTTCTGTCCTAGTTTCTTTACTTGGGGACTTTTGGATTTTTACTTTGACGGGACCTAATCGTAAGGCTGATTACGTATCTTAAAAAGGAATAAGGTCGAACGTAATTCATGAAATAGGAATTGCTTTGTTTGTTGTGATTTTCTCTTTTCTCTTTCTTTTCTTTCTTTTTTTTCTTCCTTCTTTATCTTTTTGTTGTTTTGTTGTTCTCTTTTTTTCTTTACTTTTCTACTCCTTTTTTCCTCTTCTTTTAATTCATTTTCATCATTTTTTTTTTCTTCTTTTATCTCTTTTTCTTTACTTATCTTTCATGCTTGCGTTTCTGATCTTTGCTACGATGGTTATGGAAGGAAATAAATAAGTCTCAAAGGGGTAACAAAGGATAAAGTGTTCAGATAGCATAACAAAATACCTTCGTCATTCTAATCTCCAAAACATGCCAAGTGCAAACAACACAATTAAACAAACCACAGAAACATTCATAACATTTTTTTATTGTACCAGGCTTGATAATCATATCCACACATTCGCCTTCTACATCGATGGAATACAAAGCACCATTGGAAAACACTCTTACTCTCTTTACCACGAATGGCCCCTGTTAAATTGGGCAAACTTGCCTTTAGCTTCAACCCGATGCGACATGATGCATTTTAATAGGTTTTGTTTTTGTTGTAACTGCCCCAGTTTCACATAATTCGGGTATGAAGTGATCTCAAAATGCCTTCACTTATTTCCCTCAAATATCCTGCATCTTCAATATTTTTTCATTGCTTCATGACTAAACTGTCTTTTAAAACCTGGCTAAGAATTACGCGCATGTCATGTCACTAGAGTCAACATGAAAAGAACTATTAAAAGAAAAGAGAACTAAACAAAAATGACTAGAAATTATAGAAAATAGAAAATTGCATTAGATAGATAGTGAAAAGGTTTGGAAAACAAAACAAACAAACTAAAATGGGGTTACAAACCTAGAACAAACTTAGACAACACTAAATGGGCTACTATGACTAAACAAACTAGGCAAAATAATAGGATAGAAGGGTTTGAGTCACAAGACAATATCCGGATTACAACCCTGAAATAATCCGGAACAACAAAATGACAACAAAATAAACCACCAAAAACTCCTCTCTGGCTAACCAAGAAAAGAGCGTCTGTCCAATCACCAAACTCATCATCTTACCCACTGACTTCTGCATCAACAATACTAGGACCTTCACAAGTCTCCATCACGTTGTTCTTAACAAATTGCTTTTGTGTTCCCTTTTCCTGGTAGTTCTTAAGATCAACCTCTGATAGAGCAGAAACTTTTGTAGCACGTGGACCTCCGAGGATCTCAAAAGAATTCTCATATTCCTTTTCAAAATAATGCATACCAACCATATGCGTCTCATTATGCACAGCCGATGGACTTTGGCTAGTGTCTGCTGCATCTAGATTTTACACGATAAAGTCACCTGCATCAATAAGCTTCTGAATTGCCTTTTTCAGATTCCAACACTTCTCTATGTCATGCCCCAGGGAATCTGACAATATGCACAACTTTGAGAAAAATTAAACTTCTTTGAAAGAGGGTTTGGCATTTTTATATGAATCGGCTTCAACATGTGCAATTTTCTTAGCCCCTGGAATAGACTGGCATATGCTTGATTGGGCCGGAAACCTAATCCAGGAGGTTTTTGGTAGGCTCGTGGGGGCAGGTAAGACATTTGGGAAAGTGGTATGGGCGATCGCGGGCCTTGTGGGTGTGGAGCATATGTGGTGCCTTGTGGACAGGGTACTGCGAAAGCGATGTACGACTTTGGGAGTTTTGTGAAGAGAAGTAGTATTGAGGAGGGTCATATGGTGCACAAGGATATCCACGGGGAAAATGTCGAGGCTGGAAGTGTTGAGCAGGAAGGACCATCAGATCATATTTTATATTTCTCTTTTTTCCACCCAAACTTACTGGGATGTTCTGAATGTCTTTCATAGTATCTTTCAATGCCGAATAACTTATGATTTTACATGAATTGATTCCTTATTATACCATCTCCCCCATTTTTAACACATCATTGAAAGGCTTACCCAAGCCTGGGATGAAATGACTAAATTAGGTAGGCCCATTGTAGGAAAAGCTCAACCATTTCTTTTTCACCAATCAGGATATTGACTCGGGCAGCTTGCTCCCTCCATCTGAGCGCAAACTCCCTAATCCTTTCCTCCGGTTTCTTTTTTATTTTAGATAGGGAGTAGCGGTTTGGGGTAACGACTGAGTTGTATTGAAAGTATCAAACAAATCTTGAGCCATGTCACCCAATGTGGGCCACTTAACGACGTCTTGACAATTATGCCATGCCAAAGCTGCCCCAGTTAAGCTCTTACTGAAATAGGCTTCAACTAGTGATCTTTCTCTCCAAAACTTCTCATTTCACTATAATAAACCCTCAGGTTGGCTATCGAATCTTCACACCCATCATACAAGTTAAATTTTGGCACTTTGAACCCCGCGGGCAGGCGAATGTTAGGGGACACAGACAGCTTTTTATAAGCCATGCTACCATAGTCTCCCATCCTTGTATGTTCTTTAAGGGTTGTTCTATGCCTTTTAACCTCCTGGGTATCCCATACTGCCCTTCTCTTCCTGTAACCTTTTCATTTTCAACATGAAGCTCATCCTGGGAGCTCTTCTTGTATGAATCAAGAACCTTATGGAAAACCTTTGAGGGGTAATATTGGGCATCATGTGCTTTGAGTGGGTATTCATTGTTGGGAATAACGGATATGACAGGAGAGCAATTTTGGGGAGAGGTAATTGGAGGATGAGTGATGGAGATACTAGGGTGGTTATGATAAGCGGGTGTATCTGGAGAGTATGGAAGATCATCCGGCACCATGACCGAAGTTTGGATAAGGGTAGCATCTAGTGGTGCCTTCCCAGTCATCCAGGCCTCATACATGTCCGTCATGTGTTTTCTTAACATCCTTATTTTATCAGCCAAACCAGTGTCCTGTTCAACCAACTGCTTTTGGGCATCGGTATCAACTAACCCAATTTCGTTGTTTTCCGCCATTGCATTTTGAATTTATAATGTGTAGAGGAGTTGCTACTTTGAGAACCACAAACCAACCACCCTTCTGCTACAACGATATCAAAAGGAAAAAATGGTATCATCCCGTTATTGTTAGGGCATTTAACAACAAAAATATCACATTACGTTCAATTCACTTAGCAACAATTAATGGTTCTAGAATGACTTCGAGGGTCATAAGGTCACATGGCATCATCCCAATTTGTCCATTTGAATCTTTTCTTTTCTTTTCTTTCCTCGCACTTCTTAGCTCGCTCATTTTCTTTCCCTTTTTTCTTTCTTATTATCGTTCTTTTTTCCTCTCTCATTTCTTACATCCCATGATTTCATCTCTCTTTTTCCTTTTTTTTCCTTTTAAAATTTTTTTGATTGAACCCTATGTAGGTCTCCTACGTATTATGACTCCACATGAATCAGATCATTGCGTAATTCTAGAAGATCGCGAATAAAGTAAACAAACTAACATTCTAATTTCTTTACCTTTTCTTTTTTATTACCTTAATGATTACTCTGATGAGCAAATAAAAACAAAATAAGTAAAACCCCATTTTTCTTTTTGAATTTTCTAGACTTAATTTTCCCTAACCTATTCCAAACTCAAGCTCAACGAGCGTATATTTTTTGCTTCTTTTTTTCTTTTTGAAAGAAACACTCTATGGTAAATTATGAAGGAAAAACCCTAGAAGAGAAAAAAATACTTTTTGATTCTTTTTTTTTTCAGGAAGAAAATCTAAAGAGTAAACTACATATAAGTATTTGAATTTTCATTTGATATCCTGATGCGAGATTTCGAAACAAGCAATAAAAAAAATATTTTTGGATTTCAACTTTGATTGCCTAAAGGAGAAATTCTAATGATAAACAAAAGATAAAGTATGTTTTTCTTCTATATACAATGTCCTAAATTTCTAGTAAAATAAAAGGATTTGTTTTTCATTTTTACATTAATTTTCCTAACCTTAAAAGAAAATCTTTTTGGATTTTTGGAAGTAATATCTTAAAGAAAACTTTTAAATAGGTACTACAAGCAAAATTTTCTTCTTTGTTTTTTGAATTTTTAGTGTTAATATACTAAAAGTAAGTATAAAAGCAATTTGTTTTTGAGTTTTAGATATTAATTTAATAAAGAAAAATCACCTCAAATGATTTTTTTTATTCTTAGAATTAGTATTCTAAAGAAAACTTCCAACGAAAATATAAAATGTAACATCGTTTTTTTTTTTGGTTTTTTGATTTATAACACACTTTTTCTTATGCAAAATAGAGAATACAATAGTAATAAAAAAAGCTCGACATTACTATATAAAACTAGAAAGTAAAAGCTGACATAAAAAAATCTCCTTAATCAAGTTCTGATTGCAGTAGCCCTGGGGTATCTGTCATGCTCAAACTCTAGTAAGCAGATCCATACCTGTTTGAGAAAACTTAAACCAACACTATGTGAGACAATAACATTCCCAACTAGACACATGCAAGACATGATTAAGGCTATTTTTGCAAAATGACTTATTTGGCCAAAAGGTGGCTAAAACTGTAAAATTTGGCTAAGACCCCGTAAAGCCAAGAACCTAAGATTTACTTGGAAGACTAGACCCTATGTGGGTTGCCTACGTATCACGCCCCGAAAGACGAGAATCAGGTACGCGTAGTTCGGGCAGATTGAATACGGGCAAAAATTAAAAAAAAGAACAACTAACTTAGAGAAAACATATATTTTTGTCTTTTCCTTGAAAATGATTAAACATGCAAACTCTTTTTGGATTTTCTTTTTCCTTTTTTTTGATTTTTGAAAAATGATAAAAAGTGCAAAATCTTTTTTTGAATTTTTCTTTTTCTTTTTTTTTTCCCTTTCTTTTTTAAAAAATGTGACAGAAAACATAATCGGACCCTACTTGCTTTGTTTTTACACTTCACTCTCTCTCTTTTTTTCTTTCTTTTCATTTGCCCTTAACTTTTATTGGTCCACCAAATGACCCTTTTACCTTTGGAACAATGCTACATATAGCGCATATGATGCAATAAGATGGTATATTATTTTGGGTAAACCTGTTCTAGATGGACCCAACCCCTATGTTGAGTCCCCTAAGTCAAATGAACATGATGCAAACAAGCGCTCCTACTAGGGATTCGACATGAGGCCGAGTTATTCTAGGTTTAAAACCTGGATGTATTGTTCTAGACTTGTGTACCCGAGCAGACAAATCGAGTCGAGGAGGGGATGCTATCCGGCTTAGTAACTTGTCTGAGCCTCTTTCTTATTTCAAGGTATGACACTAACAGAATTTTTTTTTTTAGGGAGTCTCGACCAGTGAGCACATCCCCGAAGATGAGAAGAGAAGGGTTTCATAACAGTTATATACAGTTTAGATAATATCAAAGCGGTAACAACAACATTAAGCACATTAGGCCCAACTCATGTAATAAAATCAGATAACAGATAAAGCAAAATATAACAATTCATCTAAGCTTGAATTCTAAACTCTAAAACAGAGATTCTGGGTTCTTGTCCCAGTAGAGTCATCAGAGTTGTCACACCTTCTCTTTTCTTACACTCCAGCAAGGGTATAAGGGAGTTTTTCCAATTTAAAGTGACAATCGAATCGTGATTATTTACTTATTAAATTCAGAGTTGCCACTTAGGATAATTTAGGGTGTCACATCATTGGCTTAAAATCTCGAATCGAGGAAAGATGGACTCTGTTTTACAGTTCGCAAACACAGAAATCCCGGTAAGGAATTCTATAAACCTAGGAAAAAGTGTTAGGCATACACGAGTCCGTGGTTCTAGCACGACCGCTCAACTGTTATTATTGGCCTATTATCTGATTTTAATACATGTTTTAACCTATGGTTCAATTTTAACTTTATAACACCTTTGATTTAAATATTTTTTAGGAGAAAGATTCAACGTAATCTAAAACACGTCTTGAACCGCGTCACATAAATGCACCCGCGGTCTACGACACATTTTTTCTAATATTGTCGAGATTTGGGTTTGGGTCACACAAATGCACACCCGAGCCCTTTTAGTCTAAATTGACGTAGTTTATTTGGTGATTAGCAACCCAAAATCTATATTGTGACAACATCATGTTCAGCTATAAACAATTCGAGTAAACACGAGCAGATAACCGGACGAGCAAATTCGAAATCACAGAGCATAATTACATAAAACAACATAATCGCGCCACCAACCAAATAATTAACATTAAGCTCGAATGAAACAAATAGAGAATGAAAGAGTTGACCTTAATATAACCAGAAATTTCTACTGTTTTGAACTCATAAATTCTTACTATCAAAGGGGTTGCTCTCATGGTAAGCAACCCCAACTTCCAACCGAGAGGTTGTGAGTTCGTGTCTCCCCAAGAGCAGGGTGGGAAGTTCTTGGAGGGAAGGATGTCGGGGGTCTATTTGGAAATAGCCTCTCTACCCAAGGGTAGGGGTAAGACCTGCGTACATACTACCCTCCCCAGACTCCACTGAGGGGGATTATACTGGGTTGTTGTTGTTGTTATAACTCGGGACGTGCCATTTAGCGAATTTTTATGGCCTCCTGCAAAGTTAATAACATGTTAGTTGCTTTAGGTACGTAATTTAATATTACATTCCTATATGCTGGTGCACATTTCATGTGACCCAAATCCAAATCCCGAAATGTTGGATAAAATGTGTCTAAGATCTGGGTGCATTTCATGTGACGTGATCCAAAAATATTTTTTAAACGACGTTCAATTTCCTAAAAATTATTAATTTAAAGGGGTAAATAATTCTTATAATTGCACTATAGGATGGCATGTATAAAAATCAGATTTTTAGCCAATTAAAGGGTTTAAGGGACCATGCTAAAATCACGAGATCCAAGGGTTCCTAACACCTTCCCTCGGGCCAACAGAATTCATTACTCAAGAATTTCTTGTTAGCAGACTCCATTTGGGAAGTCAAAATTTTTTTTTCGATTTGGGATTCAAAACAAACCGGTGACTTGGGACATCAAAAGCCAAACCTATCCCAAGTGGCGACTCTGAATAAATACATAATTCCATTTCGAATAATGTCTTTTTAATTGGAAAAACTCCCATATACATTACCCTTCAGGATAGGCGTGTAAAATGGAGGCGTGACAGGTTTAGCGACTTTGCTAGGGAAAAAACCCAGAATTTCTAGTTCAAGAATTCGAGCTTTTATAATAATTGTTATATTTGGATTTTCTTATTTTCCTACATGTCCCATGCTATATGTGCTAAATGTTTTACCACTTTGATATTGGGTGAATTGTATATTTATATATATATATATAGCTACGAATCCATTCCTCTTTATGAGTCTTCTACATCATGGAGAAGAGTGCATTTCGTGTGACTTCTCTTCTTTTTAGAGTCTTATCCCATTTTAGAATTAGGTTGGGACAAGTTGCTAAGGCGAAGCTTTTGTATTTCCGGTACGCTGCCCCCCCCCCCTCCTGACTCGAGTTGTCCATTCGGGTAAGCCAGGTCTAGAGCAATAAACCCAGGTTTTAAACCTAGTATAACAAAGCATCATGCTGGATCCCTAGTAGGAACGTTTGTTTGCATCACGAGTATTTGACTTAGGAGACTCAACACAGGGGTTGGGTTTGTCTAGGACAGCTGTACCCAAATTAAAAAGACCATCCTAATGCATCTTACCTGCTACTTCCGCATCTGTTTGTTTGGATTGCATGTTGAGCGGCTTCTATAATAGAAAGTAAGAAAAAAAAATTCAAAACAAGAGAGACTGAGACGTAGGTATTTAGAAAATTCTGAAACTCTGCCGAAATTCTGAAAAAAAAAAAGAAAAATTCATTTCAAAATGATCCAAAATTTCAAGTGTCATGTTTCATGTGTTCCGTCAAAACTCCAGAACTACGCGGGTTTGATTCTCACTGGATGTGAGATACGTAGGAAAACCTCATCGGTTTCGGCCCCCAATTTTCAAAAAATCAAAAAAAATATTTATTTACTTCTTTTAATAAAAAAAGGGGTCTTTATATATGACCCATATTTTTAGAAAAATAAAATAAAAATTCAAAAATATTTTCATTTACTTCTTTAGAAAGGTTTTTAAGACCCCAATTTTCAAAAATCCAAAAAAAAAAATCT
Organism: Nicotiana benthamiana; assembly: GCA_034376525.1. Lineage (NCBI taxonomy): Eukaryota > Viridiplantae > Streptophyta > Magnoliopsida > Solanales > Solanaceae > Nicotiana > Nicotiana benthamiana. Next base: position 1,085,906 of record CM067333.1, on the reverse strand, counting down.
TTTACTTCCTTGTTTGGGAAATTTTTTTTGAGACCCCAATTTTTTAAAAAATATAAAAAAAAATTTCTTTTAGTTTCTTATCAATATTTAAAAAAATAATACAAAATAGCTTCATTCTTCTTTCGAAAATTTTAAGGAAAAATCAAGATATCCTAAGAAGATTGCAGATTTCAAGGAATGGCCTAGACCCACATCATCAACAAAGATACGGAGTTTCTCAGGTTTGGCAGGCTATTACCATCGGGTTGTAGAGGGATTTTCATCTATTGTAGCCGCAATAACCAGGTTGAACCAGATGGCTGCCTAGTTCAGGTGGTCAGATGAGTGTGGGGTGAGCTTTCAGAAGCTCAAGATTGATTTGACTAAAGTTTCGGTGTTTGTTTTGCCAACAGGTTCATGGCCATACATAGTATATTATGATGCATCTCGTATTTGACTTGGTTTAATGTTGATGTAGGATGGTAAAGTTATTGCATATGCTTCGCGGCAGTTGAATATTTACAAGAAGAATTATCCTGTACATGATTTGGAGCTAGCAGCTATTGTTCACGCGTTGAAGATTTGGAGGAATTATTTATATGGCGTGTCATGTGAGGTGTTCACGGATCACAAGAGTTTGCAATATTTGTTCAAGTAGAAGCAACTAAATATGAGGCATAAGAGGTGGTTGGATCTGTTGAAAGACTATGATATCACCATCTTGTATCATCTAGAGAAGGCCAATGTAGTGGCCGATGTTTTGAGTAGGAAGTCATCCAGTATGGGCAGCCTTGCATATATTTTGGTCGGTGAGACTCCGCTTACTTTGGATGTTTAGGAAATAGGCAATCAATTTGTGAGGTTGGATGTTTTTAAGCCCATCCATGTTCTACCTTGCACAGTTACTCGTTCTTCATTACTTGAGCGTATCCGAGATCGGCAGTATGATGATCCTTATTTTTTTGTCCTTAGAAACACAGTATTACACGGAGGTGCCAAGCAAGTTAAAGTTGGATATGATAGAGTTTTAAGGATGCATGGTCGTGTTTGTGTGCCTAATGTGGATGAACTTTGTGAATGATTATAGAGGAGGCCAATAGTTCCCGGTATTCTATTCATCCGAGCGCACTAAGATATATCAGGAATTACGGCAGTATTGGTGGTGGAAGTGAAGAAGGATATTGTTTCGTATGTAGCTTGGTGTTTGAATTGTCAGCAAGTAAAGTACGAGCATTAGAGACCTGGTGGTTTGTGTCAGAAGATTGGGATTCTTGAGTGGAAGTGGGAGCATATCACCATGGACTTCGTTGTTGGACTTCCATGGACTCAAGAAAAGTTCAATGCAGTGTGGGTTATTGTGGATAAGTTGAATAAGTTAGCACATTTTATTTCTGTGGCAATTTCATATTCTTCTGAGCGATTGGGAGGGATTTGTATCAATGAGATTGTTCGTCTTCATGGTGTGATTGTTTCTATTATTTATGATCGAGGTACACAATTTACCTCGCACTTTTGGAGGGCAGTTCTGCGTGAGTTCGGTACGCAGGTCGAGTTGAGCATAACATTTCATCCTCAGACGAACGGACAGTTCGAGCGTACTATTCATATTTTGGAGGATATGCTCCGAGAATGTGTTATTTACTTTGGAGATTCTTGGGATAACTTCTTTCTATTAGCAGAGTTTTCCTACAACAACAGTTGCAAGTCGACCATCCAGATGGCTCTTTATAAGGCATTATATGGTAGTTGGTGTCGGTCGCCAGTTGAATGGCTTGATCGGCGAGAGGCTCGGTTGTTGGGCACTAATTTAGTTCATGATGAATTGGAAAAGGTTAAGACCATTCAAGATAGGCTTCGTACAGCTCAGTCCAGGCAGAAGATTGTGCCAACTGTAAGGTTCAAGATATGGCATTCATGGTTAGCGAGAGAGAGTGTTGCTTCCGGAGTCGCCCATGAAAGGGGCGATGAGATTTGGGAAGAAGGGAAATCTAAGCCCTAAGTTCATCGGTCCTTTTCAACTTCTTTTTTGAGTGTCGGAGGTGGCTTACAGACTTGTGTTGCTGCCGCGTTTATCAACTGTACATCCAGTATTTCATGTGTCCACGCTTCGGAAGTATCACGGTGATTCAAGACTGACAGGTTCGTCAGTCGATATTGAAGAATTTCACTTCAATTTGTATGAAGTAGAGAGGTCAGCCTATTGAGGCAACAACCTGGGAGTCCGAGTCCGATATGCGGAGCCGATAACCCCATCTTTTCTTCGACTTAGTTACTTTTCTATGTCAGTTTGAGAACGAGCGATTATTTAGAGGTGGAGAATGAGATGAACAAAAAGGTCATCTCGTTTTTTAGAAACCAATTTGAGGTTCAGAGGTCTTCAAGACCTTATTTTCTACTTCTTGATTTACGTGTACAGTCCGGGTGCGCTTCTGAAAAGCCTATATGTGAAGAATTGAGAAAATGGTAAATTTTGCCTTTAAAATAAAATTAAGTTGACTTCGGTCAATGTTTTGGGTAAACGGATACGGATCCATGATTTGACAGTCCCCGAGGGTCCGTGGAAAAATATGAGATTTGGGCATATGCCCGGAATTGAATTCCGAGGTCCCTAGCCCGAGAAATAATTTTTTGAAGAAAATTATTTAACTGAAAAATATAAGAAGTTTAGAAATTGAATAATGTTTGAATATTATAGTATTTGGCCCATATGTTGATTCCAGAGCCCGATACAAGTTTGAAATAATATTTAAGTCTAATATGTTAATTTGGTAGGAATGAGACTTCATTTGCTAGAAATTAGACCCTCGGTTGTGAAAACAGTAACTTTAGGTGCTCTTGAGAATTTCATTGATTTTAGAGCTAAATTCATAGTTGTTGATGTTAATTTGATGATTTGATTGCACGAGCAAGTCCATATGATATTTTGGACTTGTGTGAATATTGGTTTGTAGCCCTGAGGATCAAGTGAGTTTTGGATAGACCGCAGAGTGTTTTAAACTTAGGAACAACAGCTAGTGTGTTGTAGGTCTACAAGCTTTGCAATTGCTAAGCCTAGCTCGCAAATGCAAGCACCGCAATTGCGAAGAATCATCGCAATTGCTAAGACTGGGCTAGGCAGGTCACCTTTACAAATGCTAAGTTCGTTGTCGCAAATGCGACATCCACATTAGCTAAAGAGATTTGGACAAGCCTACCTTCGCATTTGCGAAGCCTAGGCTGCATTTACGAACTTGTCATGCAAATGCGATGACTCCGCCTGGATAAATTCTAACTTAGACATAATTTTCTTCATTTTTCAAACTCTCTCAAACCCTAAGCTCTCTTAGGCAATTTTCCAAAGAAAGGTTCCTTACCAAATCATAGGTAAACAACTTTTTACTGTTTTCTTTAAATCTACTTCATCTTTTCACTAGATTCCATCACGAAACCTAGGGATTTTCATGGGAATTTGGGAGTTTTTGGGTGAGAATTGGGAATTTCAAAATTTGGGGATTTAGACCTCAATTGAGGTCAAATTCTAAAAACAAATTGGATATCCGGGCTCAGGTGAATGGGTAATTGATTTTTGATCTGAACTTCGTGTTTTGACCAAGCGGGCCCGGGATCAATTTTTGTGTTTGTGGCCTAAATGTTGAGATAACTATATGTAAGCAATGGGTGTGAGTTATTTAGCATTTATTGATGTTATTAAGCTCATTAGGACTAGATACATGTGAATTGGAGGTGAAATCTAGAGGGAAAGCGATAGTTGAGGCTTAATTCATGGTCTGGAATCGAGGTACGAGGTAAGTGTTTGGTCTAACCTTAGCTTGAGAGAATAGGAGTTGTGTCTTATTTGCTATGTACTAGTGTTGTATATGACGTATAGGTGTGGTGATGAGTATCTGTACGTTAGATTCAAGCATGCCCTTTCAGTCTTAAATTGTTATAATTATGGTTTTTGTTAAGTACTATTAATCCCTAAATTGATGATTATCCATCATTTTCATGGTATTTTTCCATTGTTGAGTATTGGCTCCCGTTGAGTTTAATTTTGTGAAATTAATTATTGGAACAGGATTGGTGATAGCTACTTCCCTTCCCGGGACATATTTATTTCTATTGTTGAGTCCTTTGCCGGGATGTATTCATGCTTATTGTCGATTTCCTTATCGCGATGTTGTTGTTACCACAGTTTGGCTGAGGAAAGAGTGATAAAGCACGAGGGGTGATGCTATGCACATTCATACTTCTGCATATGGTTAGGACGGAGTGATAAAACATGAAGGGTGATGCCATGCACATTTACATTGATATTGATGCATATGGTGAGGAAGAGAGATAAAGTACGAAGGGTGATTCCGTGCACATTTCTAAAATTCATATGGTAGGGAAGAGTGATAAAGCAAGAAGGGTAATGCCGTGCACATTTTCGTTATTGATTGCATGGTGAGGATTGAGAGTCAAAGCACAAAGGATGATGTCATTCATTTATTGTCAATTTGTTACGATTTCTTGTTAATATCAGTTGAAGTGCCTTATTTATTTCATTCCGTTATTTCTGTGTTTTGTTATGTTAGTATCCCCCATAGCATGTTACCCCTCCCTGTTACTTTCTGATTAGCTTCTATTATTGTTATTCTGTTAGATATTGTTTAACTGCAGGTTATGTTGTTTGTTGTGTCCTAGCCTCATCACTACTTTACTGAGGGTAGGCTCGATGCTTACTCAATACATGGGGCTGGTTGTACCGATATAGTACTATGCATACTTTTGTTCAGATTCTGGTACTAGAGCATACAGACCATGGTTAGAGGTTGCTGCCTTCAGTCTAGTAGAGACCCAAGGTAGTCTTAATGGTGTCCACAGGCCTTGCGTCCCTTTCTATCATATTTCTTTCTGTTCTTATCTATTTCGAAAACAAACATGTATTTTTCTTTGTTCAGCCACTATTTGTAGTTCTCATAGATAGTCTGTGAGATTGTGACACCAGTTTTGTGTGAAGTACTATTTTATATTTTGTATTGATATTAGCTAAACTGTTAAATTCATTTTTTCCGCATTTCTATTTCTGCTATTTACTTTCACTAACTTGGTAAAGTGTTTAAAGATAAAGGTAACGAGATAAAATAATCAGTAATGTTGGTTTGCCTTGCAAGTTCAATGTTAGGCGCCATCACTATTCCGACGGTGGGTAATTTGGGTGGTGATAGTAAGTGTTCAAAGTTATTTGGATTTTGACATAGATGAAATAAGATTAAGGAACATATTTAAAATGAATCAAATTAACAATAGAATGTTATTTTGCTATCACTTGATTATCTGAAAGGAAGAAAGTGTTCAAAGGTTCTTTCTTGGTTTTTTCTCTTCGATATGTATTCGGAAAAGAAATTATCACTACAAACACTCGATATGTTTTTGTTCTTACACAACTTTATTGGAATATAGTTGAATACAAATCGCTAACTTTTAGTCCTAATTGTTGGGATAAAACAAACAAAGTTAAAGTAGTATAATTATAGTAAACTTTATAAGTGCTAAATGTCACACTTCCTTTTTTACACTTCGAGGGTATATAAGGGAGTTTTTTCACTTTAAATGACATTATTCGAAATGAGATTATTTATTTATCATAATCACCACTTGGGGTATTTTAGTTGGTGTACCAAGTCATCAGTTTATTTCAAAATGCAGAATCTACGAAATTCGACTTTTATTTTAAAGTCTGCGAACTAGAAATTCGAGATAAGGAATTCTGTTAACCCTGGAGAAGGTGTTAGGCATTCCCAGATTTCGCGGTTCTAGCATGATTGCTTAAACAATTAAAATGGGCAAATTATCTGATTTACTACATATTTTAGTCTATGGTGCATTTTCAACTTTATATCAGCTTTTAATTATTTAAACACTTTTAGGAAGATTAAATTGTATTTAAAACACGCATTGAACCACGCCACATGAAATGCATTTGAGGTTCGTGACACGTTTTATTTAACATCGTTAATAATGAAAATTTAGTCATATAAAATGTGCACCCGAATTTAGTAAGCTAAAAGAAAATTAATTTAAAGAACGCGCCTAAAAGAAACTACGAGGGGTTAAATTAACAACAATATTTTCGAGGGCCATTAAAAATTCAAATAATGGCGTACTGCGATTTTAAAAGATTTATTATTTAGTTATATGAGGGCCATGAACTTAGAAATTTTATTTAATACGGCGCACCTCAAGTTCACAAATTTTAATTAAGTTAATGAGGGCCATATGTTATGGGTTTTAAAACATGGCACACCTCAAATGATTTTGGAAGAAAACGTATTAATTAAAGCCATATGGGATATTCCTATTTGCAATTGCTTAAGCTTAACAAAGGCTACATGATTAAGAAGAGATTTAAAATTGTTTTGGGATAGGGGAATGGGTCAGCAACAGCTTGAATTAGCTGCGAGAGTTGAAATTTGGGCTCATAATCGGCCGAAATCAAAAGGGAACTTAGGGACAGAATTGTTGGATTGTAATCAAGTAACTCACATTGGGTTCAAATTTAGGCGGGCCCACATGACTATATTTTCTAATGCTAACACGAATTAAGCGTCAATTTTTGCCTAATCAAAATAAAATCAAAGCATTGGAAACCAAGTTGCCATTCCATTCAAAAGTTAATCCCATTATTATTAAGGAAAAAAAAGCATACACTTAAAACAAGATTTATGAAGAAAACCGGAAAAAGGCCTGGATTTGAGCCCAAGACCCAAGCCCAATGGCCTAGGTCCAAATTTCTTTCAATGGTGAAATTCATTTGGGGCTTTAAAATCGGCACTGTTCCAAACAGAAATAACACTACCATGATAGATCGGGCTCACAACTTAGCCCATTATGCTATTATATTTACAAAATCTCATGACAATCCTATCAATAATTTAAACGCAGTTAAAAGCCTTACTACAAATTTCTCATCAGAATACAGTTTTCTCAAGAAATATAAAATTATTACATAGTAATTGTACTAAATACATCAAATACTAATCTAAACTAACTAAACTAGTACAAACCCCATATAACCGAAGGAACACTGATTCTCTTAGACATTGTCTATCAAAAATAAGAAATTGTGCCTCTTGCGTGAATGACAATGAAGTGCGGCAGGCTTAGGCAGCTGAATTCTGGATTTATAGTCCTTTGGACCGGCTGATTTGATCAATTAGTGACCAAATCTGTCGGTGTTTGGCTCAAGGTTTGCAAATAATCCTAAATAACTTCATATTACTGATGACACGAGGAGATAAAAAGATAATTTTCTAAGTGAATCTTAGACCACACACCTTTCAAAGAAAGAAAAAAAGAAAAGAAAAGTATTCAATTAATGCCAAACAAGGTGATTCATGCGTTTAACCATATTCGAAAGGTTAAACTTATTGGAGCAACAAATGCATTAAACCTATGCTACCTAGATGACCAAAAGGAAGGGAAAAAGAAAATGAGGGTTAGTCTCGAAGAATAAATAAAGTTTTAATCAGAGGAGGGTCCAATAAACTACCTGATCAAAATAACCATAAGAATGTGTACGAACTGAAATGAACAAAATCCAATAAAGCTAACATCATACAAAGGCATACATGCTCATGATAAGGACCAAAGAGGCTAAGGAAAATATGCACTTAAGACATATAATTTCATTATGATAGCAATTCAAAGCAAGGAATCTCCAGAGATTTAAACACTGGCAACACAAAGATCACTTTGTATTCATCTTGAAAGGAAAAGGAACTCCATTTACAAAAAAAAAAAAAAATCTTACACATGAGAGAAACATGTGTACCTTGCAACATCACTTCAAAACCAGTAACTAATAGGAAAGAAAAATGCTGGAAAAAACATCGAAGGCATAGAAGGTCCAGCAGCAAACCATACAGCTAACAACAACCCCAAATGAATCAAATAAAAACTTCAGACCCCAAAACCAAATAGCTGAAACTAGATGCCCACGGCTAGTACACAAAGAAGAAAACTCTCTATTTTTTAGAGAATATTTTCTAAATTTGTGAAGAGTTAGAGAAAAATGAGAGGTGTAAGATTTTTGACTCTGAATTTTCATAAGGAAAATGAAATTTTTTGCAATAAATGCTGATCAGTTTCATGTATCAAAATCTGTATTTTTTCAGACTATTTGAGCCTTTATATAGACTGCCCATTGGGAGGCATCTTTTGACCATATTCCTTGTCTTATGAAATAATAGTATAGTCCTTCTGATAACCCTTGTACAGCTGTACATTTTCTAGAAATTTTTTGTTTTTAGCTCAAGTAAAAAAAATCTTTTTTACCTTTTAAGTTACTACTTATTTCAACCTCAACCCAAACTTTCTAATTCAAACGGGTCCCTAAAGTTTCTACTTGTTCATTTAAACCTTAAAAGTCTTGAAGAATCACAAATTAGACTAATAATTCTCTAATAGAAACCAGAGACAAATTGAATCAAAAAGCATCAAAAGGTTTTTGAAATCTGAAACAATTCAATAATTCATCAATTGAAACTCACAATTAACAAATGCCCAACAGTGAACAACCTGTTTCAACCTTTGAACAATTAAATTAGCCAATTAGAAAAAGGTGAATCAAATGATGCTAAAATGCTAATTTTAACTTCATTGAACACCAACCCACAAATTGAAGAGGAAACTGAAATACTGATGGTTAATTCGAACATTAACCCCAATCTAAATAATCATTACTAATGAAAACTACAGAAACATGATTAATAGACTCAAAACCAGAAAATTCCGCCATGCAATTAGAGCGAAAATAAAACCATGAAGAATGAAAGAAGAAGGAAAAATTAGAGGGAAATAAATAAAATAAAAGAGGACGAAATAACTTTGTCTTCTTCAGAAATCTTTAATGAAATAGGACAAATTCTTCGAAGAAAGAAAGTGAACTCTCAACCATCATTAATAGAGAGGGGAAAGTGTCAAAGGGTGTGAGTTTGAAGCGATTTAAAGCGGTCGAAGTTTTGGCCGTATGTTTTGATTTAAGATTCGAACTACCTTGGTATGATACGATAGAAAAGGGAAGGATATTTGGAATGGGGAGGTGAAAGGGAGTTCATGGTGTGATTTTTGGGGCGATTGGACCATCGAAATTGTAGTGAGTCAATTTCTGGTAGTGGTTCACGGTGGAGGCGGCATGGATTGTATGGTTGTCTAGGGATTCCTAGAGTGAGGGTGAGATATAGAAGATGTGAATTGATTTTTTGGTTTTGAGTGTGGGTTGACTAAGTTCGGACATTTATAAGCCCCAGGACACTTCAGTTTCGTGCTGTTGGATTGATGAAATCCAACGACTGAGATCAAATCGAAACAAAACGAGGTCGTTTGGGGGTTAGACGGGGTATAACTGATTTTGGGCTTGGGTTTAGGTAGGATTTGGACATCGTTTTGGTTAAATTTTGAGCTCTTTTGGAGATCCAAATCCGGAAATATTAATACCCTCTTCTTTTATTTTTAAATTCTTTAATTTTTTTTTCTTTTTCCTTTTTTCTTTTTTAATTAAAAATCCTTATAATTAAAAAAATCCTTATAATTAAAAAAATCCTAAATTATCTAAAATATGAAATTTAACTATTCAACTAATTATAGAAACTACAAACACCATTTAATTCTAAATGAAAAAGAAAAAACAAATAAACAAAAAATTAAAAGATAAAAATGTAAATTGAGCTATTTTTGGGATTTTAAATTTTTTATAAAATAAATAATTACTGATTAATTCTAAAAAATATGACAACATATCCTAAATGTGATGCATGAAATTTTAGATATTTTTCATCATTTAAATAAATTTAACATGCAAATAAAAATGCAAAAATTCAGAATATTCCATAGAAATTCCTAAAATGGCCAGTAATTAACAACAACTAATTTTTCTAGGGATTTTATAGGAGTGTTTTTTTATAAGAAAAAAATCACATGCTTACACTAAATATTGGACATTTTACATAATCCAATTAAGGAAATGTTTACTAACAAAAATTTAGTTGATTTTTACCTCCTAAATACTACGAAAATACTTAAATTACTGTTTTTTCCAATATGGAATCTATTTCTAATGGATAAAATAGGCGAAAAGCATTTCACTAAGGGCCTTCGTACTTTTAATACTATATATATATATATATATATATATATATATATATATATATATATATATAGAAACCCCCCCCCCCCCACACACACATTATATTTTAATAAGAAAATTAATATAATTTTAAAATATTTGTACTCATTTAGATAAGAACAAATGCGCAATGCACATATCCTTAAACTTGTAACGACCTGACTGTTTTTTTTGAACTTTTCATTTTTTCTTGCCTATTCTCGAGATTGAATAGCCCCGTTTGATTTAGTATAAATTATATAAATCATTGGTTTTGATTTTCAGGATAACCAAAATGAATTTTGAAGAAACAATTCTAATGTTTGAAGCTTAAAATTTGAAAGGTTTGACCAAGATTTGACTTGTTAGTATATGATCTCGGATTGGAATTTTTATGTTTTGGTTAGATACGTTTAGATGATATGGGACTTAGGAATGTGACTGAAATGTGTTTTGGTGGTCCGTGGAACGATTAGGCATGAATTTGCGAAATTAGAATTTTGACGTTTTCCGGTTGATAGGTGAGATTTTGATATAGTGGTCGGAATGGAATTCTAGGAGTTTAAGTTGTTCCATTGTTTCATTTGGGATGTGTGTGCAAAATTTTCAGGTCATTCGAACATGGTTTGGTAGACTCTTTGATCAAAATTGGAATTCAGAAGATTTTGGAACCTTAGGCTTAAATCCGATGTGTTTTGGTTGATTCGATGTTGTTTGGGGTGTCTTGAAGGTTGGTACAAGTTAGAATATTGGTTTATTATCTGTTTATTCCTTTTTTGAGGTCCCGAGGGCCTCGTGGTGATTTCACATAGTTGACGGATGAATTTGGTTTTTTGTTTTTGCAGTTGAAGAGGTTCCATTGCTGCCGTAACCGCACTTGCGGCTAGGGAACTGCAGGTGTGGTCTCGCAAAAGTGAAAAAATAGCTGCAGATGCAGCCAGTGGTTAGCTGGAACAACAGAACCAGTAAGGGGAACGCACCTGCGATAGAGTAGGTGCAAGAAGTGCATTACAGATGTGATTTTGGTTGCTTAAGTGAAAACCGCAGAAGCTGTTCATAGACCGTAATAGCGGTGCCACAGAAGCGTGAAAAAGACTGCAGGTGCGAAAAATGTAGATCAGAAAGTATAAAAGTTTTCCTTTGTGATTTTTGGCTATTTCACAATTTTTATTCGGGTTTGAGCTTAGAGAAGCCATTTTGAAGAGGAATTCATGGGATAACGTCCGGAGCTAAGATTGTTGAACCTAAAACTCATTTCTATGGTATTATTTCACGGATTGGAGTTGTAAATATGTAAATTAAGAGTTAATAATTGGGAAACTAGGGCTTCGTATTAAAGACCTCGACTTGAGGATATTAGGGGCCATTTGTGGTAGGATTTTTGTACTTTTGATATGTATGAACTCGTGGGGAGATAGGATATCTATTGATGTAATATTTATTGAATTCTGAGACGCGGGACCTGGGGCCGAGTTATGGTTAATTTCGGGATTGATGTTGTAAATTGATTATTTTTGCATGGGCTTTGTTCTTTTAGAATATTTTGAGGTCGTGATTCTGATTTTGGATAGATTCGACGCAAGTTGAGGCCGATTCGAGGGGCAAAGGCATCAGGGGATAGAGTTTGGACCGTATTAAGGTGAATAATGATTTAAAATTCTTTCTTGAGGGTATGAAATCTCAGATTCCACATCGTGTTGCTATATTGAGGTCACACACACATACTCACTAGATGACGAGTGTGGGGTTGTGCACTGTTGGATATTGTGACTTAGTCCGTCCTAAATAACTATTTTACAGCATATTTGACCAAAAAATATTTGTTATCATCATGTTTTGGGCTGAAAGCCATATTTGGGCCTCATGCTATCTATTCGGACCCTTAGGGGATTTTTACTGATATTTCCTCACTTTTTTTACTTTATACTTGTACTCCATCATGATATATTCTACTGTTTTCAAAACTCAATTATGTTTACTCTGTTTTAACATATTAAATGATATATTAGATGATATTTTAGGCTGAGCATCATGTTTTACCGTTGCCCAAGTGGCTTATGAGATTTTGACTGAGTAAGGCCGAGGGCCTGCATTGTGAGGATACTTTTGGGTTAGGCTGCGCGCCGCAACAGTGATACAGAGATTAAGATTATGAGGCCGAGGGCTTGATATTTGTATGCCAAGAGGTGATATGTTGATATGAGGCCGAGAGCCTACGTGATTATGCACGAGATGGCTTTATATTGCGCTTGGGCCGTAAGGGACCCCTCGAAGAGTCTGCACACCCCAAGTGAGCGTGGGTACCCATCGTGATATGAGATATAGCCTAAGGAGCTAGTATTGTTCCGTGTGTTTGCTCGAGGGGCTAGTTCTGTTTGTATTGTGCCCCAAGGGTTGATTCTGTTGATGTTGTGCCCAAGAGGCGGTTCTTTATGTGTTTATCTTTTCTAGTGGCCTGTCATTTCCTTGATTAACAGTTAAAAAGGCATTTTTAAAGAAGCTTCAATTTAACTAAGATGACGTTAAATGTTTTTCACATTTTCTTTATTTTTACTGGCTTTATACTGCTTCTTTATAGCCTGTTGATTTGCTTTACGTATTTTCTTACAGTGTCCATTTATTATTATTATTCATTGAGTCAGAGTACTCATATTACTCCCTATACATTTTGTGCAGATTTAGATATTTCTGAACCTGGTGCGGTTAGTGGCAGAGTCATCAGAGTTTAGTAAGATAGATGCCCGGCGTTCGCAACATTGCTTTTCTCCCTCTTGATTTCATTCGACTATATTTAGTACATTTTCAGAATTTCCATTGTATTTAGACCTTAATAGATTCTCGTGACTTGTGACATCCCGATGCCGGGCTGTATCTATTTCTGCACTTGGTCTATGTTGCTAAATTTTGGATTTATTTCTTACAAATGATTTAAATTGACTTATTGAAATTGTTAAAAATGAATTTGAGAATTTTGTCAGCTGTTCTTATCTTCAGAAGAGGCGCCATCACGACCAATTCCAGTTTGGGCCGTGAAAAAACTAGTCACAGGAAACATAGCTAATAAGAACGACAATGCCGGAGGCCTTTTCTTATTATATGTTTCATGAAAATTTACTAGTACTCAATGCGTACACCAAATAAAATAATATAATTATTAAATTATAAATTACAGTGTAACTACATATTGTCTAACTAAGGGTAAGTAACAAACAAAATTGTAGGATATATGTCTAATATTCATTTCCTTGGAGTATCAGATTGGAGATTATTAGAAATTAGGTTACATAGTTGGAGATCTACCTTTTAAGTATCTTGGTATTCCTCTTGCTACCAAGAAGCTCTCTTTGATACAATGGTATCCTCTGGTAGAAAAGATACTAGCAAGGATTTCGTCATGGACTGCAAAGAAACTTTCATATACTGGAAGAGTGAAAATGTTTCAAACTATTGTATTTCGTATTCTATCCTACTGGTCATAGTTATTCAACTTACTAACAAAAGTCTTGAAGATAATAGACGCCTTCTACAGAAGGGTTTAGGTTTGATTAATCTGCAATTGTGGAACACGGAAGCTCTAGCATTGTCATGCTTATTAACTCTGCTTCCTGTGACTAGTTTAAAGATACAAGCTTTACACTTGTATTATTATCTTAATGAGCACACATATTTTAAAAATAATATTAATTTCTTATCGATTCTTGAAATATATGTCAAGAAGAAACTTGATTCTTGATTCTATTTTGCTAACTCAATAAAATAAGAAACTTTGTGCGATAGGAGTTCTCAATCATCTCAGTCAATATATTTAACATAAAATTTATTTAAGATTTATAAATTTATTCTTCAATTTTACAAGTTACTCGTCCTCTTTAGATTTAACTAAATCATATAACTTTAAGAATTTAGAATTATTATATTTTTATTTTCAAAAAGATATATATTCTTATGTTCGTTCTAAAAAGACATTAGCAAGTGTCACCTGTCATGCTCCAGATTTTCCACCCTTGTGGGTCGTGATGGAGCCTACTTGTGAAGCTAGGCAAGCCAATTATTCCTATTGATTTACCCTTTTCATTTTAAATCTCTTAACAATTGCAAGATAACTTATTATAAACAGCGGAAATAATAATGCGGAAGAATGAAATTTAACAATCAATCTAATACCAATACGAATCCCTAAACATAAGCCATTCAGAAAAGGTGTCACAATCTCACGGACTATCTAAGAAAAAACTACAAATAGGATTTGAACAAGAAAGTACATGTCTGTATCTGCAATAGAAAAGAACAAAAGAAACTAGATATGAAGGGGACGCAAAGGCTTACGGATGTTGAAGGACTACACGTGACGACCCCACTAGTCATCTCACGAGTTACTACTCCGTTTTCCCCATTTCAGCTTCTCTTTGCTTTGTTTATCGGTTCTATGTATGATCAAGTTTGTTGGCTCGGGTTCGAAAATGTTTTAGTGAGGTTTTAGACACTTAGTGTCTTTTGATGAAGTTTAAGTTATAAAAGCCAACTGGATGTTGATTTATGTGTTAGAGGCTTCAAATGTGAGTTTTTAAGGTTTAGATAGCTTCAGCAGGTAATTTGAGACTTAGGAGTGTTATCGGAATGTGTTTTGGAGGTTTGGAGTAGATTAATTCTTAAATTGGCGAAATTGGGGCGTTTTTCGATTGGTAGGTGATATTTTGATATAGGGGTCGAAATGGAATTCTGAGAGTTGCAGTAGCTCCGTTGGTCATTTTGGATGTGTGTGCAAAGTTTCAAGTCCTTCGAACGTGGTTTAGTACTCTTTATGATCAAAAGCATAATTCAGATGATTTTTGAAACTTAGGATTGAATCCAATGTGTTTTGATTTATTTGATGTTGTTTGAGGTGCTTTGAAGATTGGAATAAGTTTGGATGGTGGTATATGATGTGTTTGTGGTTTTGGTTGAGGTCCCGTGGGCCTTAGGGTGATTTCGAATGGTTGGCGAAAGATTGGAGTAGGGTTGTGATAGCTGAAGTTTTCCCATTGTTGTCATAACCGCACCTACAGCTAGGGGACCGCATGTGCGGTCTTGCAGAAGCAAATTAGTAGTCATAGAAGCGGAAAGGGCTTAGGAAGGTTGGAGATGTTGAAGTAGCTGAGGAGCCGCATTTGTGATGGCGCAACTGCGTGCTGTGCATCGTAGATGCAGCGTCTAGGGTTTTGAGTGAAAAACCGCAGAAGTGGTTCATTGACCGCAAACGTGGTACCGTGGTAGTAGTATTTTGATCGCAGGTACGAAATCCCTGGGCTAGAAGGTGTAAATGTTTCCATCGCGAATTGTGGCTAGCATTCTCCATTGGTTACTCATGGTACCGTGTAAATGTTTCCCTGGGCTAAATGTTTCCAACGGGAAGCAAGCCAGGGAAGTGAATTCAAGGGAAAATCGAAGAGAATTAGTTGGGTAAGTTCCCTAAGCTTCATTACATGAGTTTATGGCATTTTTTTCATTGGTTAATCATGGTATTAGTGGAGATTGAGGGTTAAACTTGGGAAACTAGGGCTTGGTATTAGAGACCTAGACTTAAGAATTTGAGGGGCCATTTGTGGTGGGTATTTTGGATTTTTGATATGTATGAACTCGTGGAGAGATAATGAATCTATTGATGTAAAAATTATCAAATTCTGAGACGTGGGCTTGGGGGTCGGGTTTTGGTAATTTTGGTTCCCTAGCCGCAATTGCGGTTACGACTGGAATGGGAAAATATTAGTTGTCACAACCCAACTCCAATCTTTCGCCAACCATCTGAAATCACCTAGAGGCCTCTAAGACCTCAACCAAAAGAACAAACACATCATATATAAACATCCAAACTTATACCAATCTTCAAAATGCCTCAAATAACATCGAATCAACCAAAACACATTGGATTCAATCCTAAGTTTTTATAATCTTCCGAATTATGATTTTGATCAAAAAGTGTACTAAATAATGTCTGAATTACATGAATATTTGAACACACATCCCAAATGACCCAAGAACTGCTGCAACTCTCGGAATTCCATTCAGAGCCCTATATCAAAATCTGATATATGAACCGGAAAACGCCAAAATTTGAATTTCGCCAATTCAAGCCTAAATCTACTCTGAACCTCCAAAACACACACCAATCACGCTCCTAAGTCTCAAATTACCTCCCAAATTGATACGAACCCCAGAACTCACATCTGAGCCCTCTAACACATATGTCATTATCAGGTTGAAGTTTCCAACTTATGCTTTCTCAAAAGAGACTATGTATCTCAAACCAAAACATTTCCGAATCTAAGACAACCAACCCGATCACACATAGAACCGATAAACAAACAATAAGAAGCAAAAATGGGGGAAGCAGAGCGGTAACTCGTGAGACGAGTGGCCGAGTTATCACATCCTCCCCCTTTTAAACAAACATTCATCCTCGAACGAGCAAAGAAATATACCTGAAGCCTCAAATAGGTGAGGATATTTGCTTTGCATCTCCTACTCTGTCACCCAAGTAGCCTCCTATATGGGGTGACCTCTCTACTGCACTTTCACTGAAGCTATATCCTTTGATCTAAACTTTCAATCTTGACACCCAAAATAGCTACTAGCTCCACATCATATGTCCAATTATCATCTAATTTTACCATGCTGAAATCAAGAACATGAGATGGATCCCCAATATACTTCTGTAGCATTAAAACATGAAATACTATATGCACACTCGACAAGATGGATGGTAAAGCAAGGTCATAATCCACAACCCCAATCATCCGAGCACCTCAATAGGCTTAGTGAACCGAGGACTAAATATACCCTTCTTCCCAAATCTCAAAAAACCCTTCATGGGTGAAACCTTAAATAGAACCTTCTCACCAACCATGTAGGACACATCCCGAACTTTCCTATCAGCATAACTCTTTTGTCTTTAATGCGTTGTACAAAGCCTCTCCTAAATTACCTTCCCCTTTTTGTAAAGCATCCTGCACCAAGTCTCTCCCCAATAGCGTAGCCTCACTCGGCTCAAACCAACCAACAGGAGATCTACACCGCCTCCCATATAAAGCCTCATATGGAGCCATCTGAATACTAGAGTGGTATCTGTTGTCATAAGCAAACTCAATAGGTGGTTGAAACTGATCCCATGACACTTCGAAATTAATAAAACAAGCACGCAACATGTTCTCCAATATCTGAATAGTGAGCTCGGACTACCCATCCATCTGAGGTTGAAAAGATGTGCTCAACTCAACCAGAGTACCTAACTCCCACTGTACAGACCTCCAAAGATGCAAAGTGAACTGAATGCCTCTATTTGAAATCATGGAAACTGGGAAACCATGCAAACGAACAATCTCCTGGATATAGATCTCTACCAACCTTACTGAAGAATAGGCAGTACACATCGGAATGAAGTGCACGGACTTGGTCAGCGATCCACAATCACCCAAATAGCATCGAACTTCTTCAAAGTCCGTGGGAGACCAACTACAAAGTCCATGGTAATCCTCTCCCACTTCCACTCTGGAATGTCCATTTGCTGAAGCAAGCCAGTCGGTTTATAATGCTCATATTTTACTTCCTGATTATTGAGACACCAAGCTACAAATCCCACAATGTCTTTCTTTATTCTCTTCCACCAATAATACTGTCCAGATTCAGATACATCCTCCCAGCACCCGGATGAATGAAATACTGCAAGCTATGGACCTATTCCATAATCAAATCCTGAAGCCTATCCACATTAGGCACACAAATTCGGCCCTGCATCCTTAACACCCTATCATCACCAATAGTTAAATCTGTGGCACCCTCATGTTGAACCTTGTCCATAAGGACAAGTAAATGTGGATCATCATACCTGTGCTATCTGATGCGATCATATAAGAAAGACTGAGAAATCATACAATCCAATGCCCGACTAGGCTCCGAAATATCCAGCCTCACGAACTGATTGACTAAGGCCTCAACATCAGCTGCAAGAGCTCTCTCCCCTACTTGAATATAAGCCAAACTCCGCATACTCACCACGTTTCAACTCAAAGCATTGGCCACCATATTGGCCTTCTCGGGATGATAAAATATAATGATATCATAATCCTTTAGCTACTCCAACCATCTCTGCTGCCTCAAATTGAGATCATTCTGCTTGAATAAGTGTTAGAGGCTACGATGACCAGTAAACACCTCACAAGACACATCCTACAGATAATGCCTTCAAATCTCCAATGCTTAAACTATGGAAGCCAACTCCAAATGATGAACATGGTAGTTCTTCTCATAGGTCTTCAACTGACGAGAAGCATAAGCAATAACTCGACCATCCTACATCAATACACACCCAATACCAACTTTTGAAGCATCACAATACACAGTATATAAACCTAAAGCTGATGGAAAACTAACACTAGAGTTGTGGTTAGGGTTGTCTTGAGCTTCTGAAGGCTATCCTTAGACTCATACGACCATACAAATGAAGCACCCTTCTGAGTCGACTTGGTTAAGGGCGATGCAATAGACGAGAATCCCTAAACAAACCGGCAATAATAGCCCACCACACCAAGAAAGCTGTGAATATCTATGGCTGAGGGCAATTTGGGCCAACTTTTAACCACCTTTATCTTCTTCGGATCAACCTGAATACCCTTGCTACACACCATGTTCCCCAAGCAAGCCACTGAATTCAGCCAAAACTCATACTTGGAGAATTCTGCATAAAGCTTATCCTCCCTCAATCTCTACAACACAACTCTCAAATGATCCGCGTACTCCCCACGACTACACGAATACACCAGAATATCATCAATAAAGACTATGAAAACTGAGTTGAGAAAAGGCAGAACACGCTGTTAATGAAATCCATGAATGCTGCTGGGGCATTGGTCAGCCCAACAGATATCACCAAGAACTCGTAATGATCATTTCGGGTCTTGAAAGTCGTCTTATGAATACCTGGGTCCCCGGTCTTTAACTGGTTATAACCTGAACAAAGATCAATCATTGAGAACAGTCTCGCTCCCTGAAGCTGGTTGAATAAATCATCAATGCGAGGCAAATGATACGTGTTCTTAACTATTAGTTTGTTTAACTGCCTATAATCAATGCACATCCTCATAGTGCCATCCTTCTTATTTACAAATAGAATCGTCACACTCCAAGGCAACACACTGGGCCGAATGAACCTCTTATCAAGGAGTTCCTAAAGCTTCTCCTTTAACTCCTTCAACTTCGCTAGTGTCATAGGATACAGTGGAATAGAAATGGGCAAAGTTCGTGACACAAGGTTAATAAAAGAATAATATCCCTGTCCGGTGGCATGCCTGGCAGGTCTATAGGAAACACATCGGGAAACTCCCTCATAACTAGAATAGAATCAATGTTGGGACTCTCTGCGCCGGCATCCCTTATAAAGGCTATATACGAAAGACAACCCTTCCCAACCGGATGTTGGGCTTTCAAGAATGAGATTACTTTACTGTGAATATAATCATTCAAACCTCGCCACCTAATCCGTGGAACATTCAGTATAGCCAATGTCATTGTCTTAGCATGACAGTCTAGAATAGCACGACATAGAGATAGCCAATCCATGCCCAAAATAACATCAAAATCCACCATAAATAATAATAAAAGATCCACTTGGGTCTCCAAACCCCCAATAGTCACAACACTACCAGTACTCACTGTCAACAACAATAGTATCACCCACCGGAGTAGATACATGAACAGGTGAAACCAGAGACTCACGGGGATACAGATTACGAGCAAAGTATGATGACACATAAAAAAGGTGGAATCGAGATCAAATATAGAAGCATCTTTGTTGTAGACTAAAAAAATACCTGTAATAATAGCATCAGAAGAAATAGTACCGGTTCTATCTAGAAGTGCAGAGAAACGGGCATGACCGCCACCTGACCGACCTCCCCCTCTAGGGTGACCCCTCGCTGACTGACCTCCACCCTTAACTGGGTAGATGGGTGGTGATGAAGTATCTCGAACTGAAGCCGATGGCTAAATTCTCTCCAGAGATGAACCTTCAAGACGACGAGGACATTGCCTCCGCATATGACCCATCTCTTCACACTTATAGCAACTCCCAGGTGTTGGAGAAAGGGAAAGGGAACCCCTAGAACTTAAATGAATAGCAAATGCAGGTGGCATAGAAGAGCTTTGAATTGATGGAGCACGGGATGAACTCTGAGCTGGAAGGGCACTAAGTAATGACTGGCCCAGATGAGAACTATGAGAACTGTCACACCTCCCTTTTACACGCCTATCCCGAAGGATAAAATGTATAAGGGACTTTTTTCCATTTAAAGTGACATTATTCGATATGGGATTACTTATTTATTTAGAGTCGCCACATGGGATAGGCTTGGCTTTTGGTGTCCCAAGTCACCAGTTTATTTTGAATCCTAGATCGAGGAAATTTTTCAATTTCCCAATTGGAGTTTGCGAACCAGAAATTCTAAGTAAGGAATTATGTTGACCCGGGGGAAAGTGTAAGGCACCCCCGGATCCAGTGGTTCTAGCATGGTCACCTAAACTATTATAATTGGCTAAAAATATGATTTCAATACATGTTCATCCTATAGTGCAATTTTAAATTATTTACTGCTTTTAATTGAATTTTTTAGCAATGTGAACGTTGTTTAAAACGTGTCTTTGCATCGCGTCACATGAAGTGCACCCGGATCCAAATACATTTTGTCCAACGTTTTGGGATTTGGATTTGGATGACATGAAATGCACACCCATATTTAGGAAGATAAAATTATTAAAAGATGCGCCTAAGACAACTAACATATTATTATCTTCGCGGAAATCCTTGAAGTTCGCTAAACGGCATGTCCCGAATTTCTAAATATTTTAATATGAGCATTTAAAGAGGGCCACACAATTTATGAGTTTTATTTGACGCGGCGCACCTAGTTTTATTATTTAAAGGCTAATATAGAGAAAATTAGGATTTTCTATCAGGTTTATCTCTAATAGGACCTAGCTAATTAGTATTGTAAAATTCGGGCCTCAAGTTCAAGTCCACGTTCAAACAAAAGGGAAAAACCTCTTAATTTGGACCCGCTACGTAACTCGAAATCCCAAATTTAAAAAACTATTTTTAAAAATTTAACTTAACAGCTTGATCAATGGGATAAGGCCTTCATTAACTTGGGCTTCCAAATCAGCCCCAAAATGCATTCAATTTCTGGGATTGGGCTTCAATATCAGCCCAGCGGTGCATATATTAATACTAGGATTAACCAGGTCCAAACACTGTCTACTAGGTAATTAGACCAGGCGGTTGGTCTAATTTCACAGCCCAAATGTCATGGGCCCAATTGAAATTGATATCAGCATACCCTAGAGTTTAATAATTCATGATTTACCAAACTTAACCGCATTTTTACCTTAAACTAAGATGAGCTTTATTTACACGTCGATTTAAACTCAAACAGGAGATTAATACTTGATCAAAATCCTGATAGTTATTTAGATTCCATTCATGTACATCATAAACACTATAGATTCGAAATGGAATTCTAATGCTGAAGATTATAACAAGCAGTCATCCTGAGATTTAAACTACAACTATTTCAATAGTTTAAATTTTGTAACTACCTACAGCTAGCATACTACTCACAATGTTCATATAGATTTGAAAATGATCGTCCGTACAATCCAGTTAAATAATTTATAATGCTAACAAACTGGTTCCTAGTATAATAATTACATGTCTCAATTCTAAATCTGCTACTAGATAAAGAGGAGGACTAATAAGACTACAGTAAATAAATTAAACAAGGCTGAATATGAGAAGTCATGGACAATCTTCATTTCACTCTTAACTAGAGTTATACAGCAGAGTAGGAGTAGGAAAAGTACCTGAGTTAAGGCAAAATGAAGAGAAAGGAGTCAACAATGAGAAACAAACAATTAGCAGTTGAAGCCCAGTAGAAAATCACTTTTAAAAACCCAGGCACTAATGTCAAATAAACCAGGACATGATTTCAGGCAAATAACACCAGTAAAAAACACAAAATAGCCTCGATTGAACTCAAACACACTCGAAGTTATCCCAGGAAACTCCAGAAACTTCAGCAAATCAGACCCTAGGCTAAATGATGCAAATCAAACACTAAATTGACTTCAACTTCAATAGAACAGTTTTCTTAAAGTCTTTTTTTTAGGATCTAAATGATCTAATTTTGAAAGGAAAAGTTTCAGAGGTTCAAACTAATAACATTTTTGGATTTTTGTTTTGAATTTGAATTGCAGAAATGGAATTAGGAGTGTTTTTGGGGAAATCTTAGAGCTGGAACTATTTTGGAAAATTTTCAGGGTTTTTCCAGCCTTTGGGAATTTTCAGGGTTCCAAAAACTTCTGATAGAAAGCAATGTTATGCCTTTTTATAGGCAAAGCTTAGGGCAACCTTCCCTATTTTGTTTTATCTTTAGTCCCTCTCTTATATTTTTAGATTTTGTTAGTTAGTCCTTTTATTTATGCCTTGTTGACTAAGTTATATCAATTAAGACCTGAACATCAAATTTGAACCCACTGTAGAAAGTTCTAGATTCAACTGCAACACTGTTTTCTATTTAGGAATGCCTATATTAACCTTTATTAAACCTGAGATTTACTAACCTAGTACTAAATACACCCCAACCCCTTTCACCTGGGTTAAGATTATCAGCTATTATTAAACAGCCCATATATCTTAATTAACGGACCCAAGTAACTCTAATTAGGACTTCAATTAACTAACTAAAATCTAAATCAGCAAGTACTATTGGGAATTCTATAAATGAACAAAAGAATTAATCAAACGCCATTGAATGATGAATTAAAACTGACTTAGTATAAAGATCAAAATCATCTTAAAACTCTAAATCAATCCTAAAACAAACATATAAATATACCCTGAGCGGGATCCAAATAAAAACATGCCAGGATTTCAAATTCAAAAATGAAACAAATCAGAACAACACTAAACTAAAAATCAAAATGGACAGAGAACAAGACAGGATTAACTATAAATAAACAAAAATTTAGCTAACAAAATCAAATGGAACTCATGAGAATAGGAAAAGAAGAAAAGAAAGAACAAAAACAAAAAAAGAAAGCTAGAAATAAAACTTGCTGATTTGGCTTTTGTTTTGACTAGCTCAAATTTGAGGAGTTTCTTGAATCCATCTGGATTATAATCGTCCTTAATTGTGTTTTTCATCAGAAAACACATAATAAAGGGATATTATAGCCCGGACCTCCTTAATTCCAAAATTTCTAAATTAGGGTTCTTGAACAATTATCCGATCATAAATCCAAGATGTTGGAGGAATATTTGAGGGAAACTGACCAATGATTTAAGTAAAGGAAGGTGAGGGGGGTCGATGGTGTTATTTTGGTTTTATTGAGAGCGAAGAATGTTTCCTCCATCCTCTCCAATTGTTCCATAAAGGTTTGAGCTGGTACTTAAGCCTCATTGAGAGTTTTAAGTAGTACTTTCTGGTGCTCAAGAGATTCCATCAGCTAGGATAGTACGCAGACTTGTTCAAGGGACTTCCGAAGATGGACCACTATTTTGTAGTCTACCGTTTTCAACTTTCGAAAGAAATTTTCCTCCTCTTCAGCGCTCACTGGCTTCTTGGGAGAGAATCGCTTCTTGGCAGCACTATTCACTTCTTCCAAGTCAGAGTATTTATTCACGGGGTAACTTTTTAAGTTTCTCCAGAGATTTCTTTGCCTTTATTTGTCACCACAGTTTAATGATAGTTCCAAGGGACTGCAGAGGGTTCTGTCATGGGCCTCTGAGGTGCGTGATCAACCACTATGGGCTCACTCATCCTTGGTGGCTTAGTTGGCCCCCATACCGCATAGGTCCTTTTAGGCACGTACATCTGAATAGTCCTGTTCAACTCAAATCATTTTGGGGGACTCAGAGTCAACTACTTTTCCCGATGACCTCGTGGTACATAAAGGAGAGCTTCTCTGACGGGTGTCGCCTCAATTTTAACTTTGACCTTCTTTTAAATTTCAGGGTGCGTGGTTTTGTTCTTCTTTTCCTCTTAAGCTTTCTTGGGGGAAACTCTTGGCTTTCTATCTCTGTTGGCAATGCCAATTATGGCTTTCAAAGTTGGGTCGAATTCTTTGTCCTCGCAGATCATCCCGATTATCGATTCGTTGTTGTGGGCCGACAAGCTGTTGTTAGTCACATTAGGGACATCCTCATCCTTCAACACTAGTTTCATTTGCTCAATTAGATCTTCCACATCTTGCTCCAGAGTCCAACAATTCTCTGTGTCGCGTCCTTCAGGCCCTGAATGATAAGCACACCGGCCACCCCGTTGCTAGGAAGGAGATTCAGGGTTTTGTCTGTTCGGAGGCACATGCTGCAATAGACCTAACTCGACAAGTTTTGGGAATAGGCTTGAATAGGACTCCTAAATTGGCATAAAGTTTTCCCTTCTGGGTGGCTCCCTGGGATGAAAATTATTTTGATAAGGGAGAGGGTTGTAATAGTTTTGATGGGGAGGCTTGTTTCTTGGAGCCTGGTTCCTATTGGCCTGCTGCTGCGGTCGTGCAAATAGTTGAGCATTCATAACCGCATAAGGCTGATAAGCATAAGGCATGTCTTGGTGAGGATAATAATGTTGAGGGGTTCTTCCCGAGAACATGGGTGTAGGGGCGTGATGTCTTCTCATACCTGATGCTTCCATCGAGGTTTCTTCTTTTTTTTGCCCCTTGTGACTCCTCCACCTCTGCCTTGGATGGCCTGGGAGGTGGCTTTGATGGCCAACTGAATCAAAATCCTTCCCGTTTTCAAACCGTTTCCTACCATTTCACCAATCTTTATTGCTTCTGCAAAAGGCTTGCACATGACCGACATCATGTTTTGAAAATTATCCGCTTCTTGGGTTTGAAGGAACACAGTGACCATTTCTATTTCATCCATGGGAGGATTCACCCTCGATTCCTGTTCGCGCCACTTAATAGCATATTCTCTGAAACTCTCTGAAGGCTTCTTCTTCAAATTCGCCAAGGAATTTTGTCTGGTGCAATGTTGATGTTGTATTGAGACTGCCTTACAAAATCTTTTGCAAGATCGTCCCAAATGTGTCATAGTGAGACGTCTTTGTCCATATACCACTATGATGCAATGCCTACTAAGCTTTCTCCTAATTATGCCATCATTAACTCTTCTTTTCTACCTGCTCCAGAAGTTGGTTACAATACTTCTTTTGGTGAGAAATGGGGTCGCCACGACCATCATACTTTTAAAAAATTGGCGTTTTAAATCCCATGGTTAGGTGCATATATGGGAGCATGCATATATCTATATAATAAATACTCTTTTTCCCACTTAAGCCATGCATATTCTTTAAACTATGCTCGAGGCTCCTCATTCTTTTCGCCATCTCATCTTGTTCAGGAGCTTTGGGAGTTTTATCTTGTGTTGGTGTTAGCTCATATGGTGGTTGAGGAAAAGTGTAGGCGGGGTACGGAGGATAAGTGTAAGTGGGCGTTTGGAATGTGAAGGCCGATAGATCAAACGTGGGTCTAGATAATGCGGGCTGTGTGATGGCCGCATATGGGGGAGCCGTAGTGATATTAGGGACTGTGCCGGATGTGAACACCTGAGGGCGGACTTCAGAAGGTGCTCCAACAAAATTGGTCGGTGTGGTAGGCTGTCTCAATAAGATGTTTGGATAACTAATGGGAATAGTGGATGTACCCCCTGATCTAGGGAAGAGCTCAGGCAATCCAGGGATGGCGCTTGGAGGCTCTTTTCCATTCGTCCATGCATCCCACATCTCCATGACCTTAAGGCATAGGATCCTGTTTTCCTCAGCTACTGTAGATTCTGAGGTCGGGATGCCTGAAATTTGGCTGTCTTCTGAGATGGGAATTGCCGGCAAGGTCATTTCAGAAGACATTTCTCTACTTCTTTTTGATCTGGTAAAATACCGATGAGATTCTAGATTACCAAAAACCAACCACCATTTCTAAAAAGCCAAGCTGAGTTACAACAAAAGCGGTTAGTTTGAGACGGATAACAGATAAGGAATCGCACATTTGGGTGTGATGCACCTATACAGTTAAACACATGTCTACATGTTTGCAATGGTTGCATGTGTCGTCGCGGCTTTTATTCCATTTTTCTTTCTTTTGATTTCTACTCTTTGTTTTTTTCCTCTCTTTGTTTCTTTTCCTCTCTTGTTCTTCTTTTCTTTTCTTTCGTCTTTTGTATTTCTCTTAGGTCTTTTCCCTTTCTTTTCTTTTTATCTCTTCCCTTTTTTCTTCTTTTTCAATTTTAGGGTTACCGCGGAATCCTACGAAGATTGCCTACGTATCATGCCCCGCATGAATCAGACCGAGCGTAGTTCATGAAAAATGTATGCAAAAATAAGGAAGCAATTTTGGGATTTTCAAATTTGTCATTGATGAAACTTTAATTACAAATATTCTAGGCTATTGGTTTTTCTTAAAAAGGTAAAGTACAAAACATAGTTGTAATGACAAAATACAGACTTTATGACTAAAATTAGGTCAAGATTACATTTAAGCTTTAAATCCTGAGACCCTCGGGGCGCCATTCGACATCGGTGTGGGCCTACGTGCAAGACCTCTTTGTAACTGCTCCCAATCATACATAACATGATGAACAAATATCATCACTGTAGCGAAGAATGTGGTACGACCCATTTGCTCACGAGCCTGACATTTCATAAGAATATAATCTGCAATGCCTCTGATTCTTTCCCTGATCCGGCCCTTTTCTTGGAGTAGTCGGCTTATATGTTGGTTACGAGTTTCTAACACTTGAGAGTCATGGAAGTGATGGTCTCGCAACAGTTTTATTTCCTTCTCCATCTTGGCGATTAGCCCATAGCATTGGTCCCTCTTTGCCAGAAATTCTTTGTCCTGTCAGGCTGCCTTATCTTCAAAGGCGTTCATTTTTCTCTTCATATTAGCACTGGTTCCCTCATAATTCTGTTTCATTTGTTTTACAAACTCGGCTCTTTCCTCTGTCTTTTTTGCCCATTATCCCCAAAGTTTTCCCATGTTACCTTCAGATTTCTCCAATTCTTCCTGGCATTCAAGACTTGCTACTTCAGCCCTTTTATCAATCTCTCATCGGACCGGCTTATTTCTCGGTTTTTAGCATCTATTTTCACTTGTTGGATTTGGGCCGTGAGGGCTTCATTCCCTTGGGCCAGTTTCTTTTTATCATCTTCATCAGCTGTGGCTTGCACGCTCTTTTCAAATTGAAGATCTCGCACCTATTGCTCCAACTTCCCTATTCTCGTTTGGTATTCCTTTTCTTTGGCTTGCCACTCCCATTGCACCTAGGACCCGTCTGTGGATTGTTATACATGTGGCCTTTTGGTATGTCTCTCAGGGATGTGACATCATTTGCCGAACCAAGCCAAGTACTTGGGATCCACTTTTGCTTTTAGCCAAATCCTGTACCATAGTCTTAGGCTCGATGTATCTGCACTTATTCCATATTTTTCGGCTCTTTCCTTCTGGGAATGAAACTTCTAGACCTAACTCAATGATTTTTCCGCTCAGGTCTTCGTCACCGTGGACGGTTTGGAATCTTTACACTGGTCGCAGGACTCTATAAGGTGCGTATGTTTTGATCCTTCGAATGCCCATCAAAAGAATATAAGGCACTTCTCGTGATGTGTACACCACCTCGGTAGAAGGAAGCCATCCAAAAGCCCATTCGATTTTATCAGCAGTCAAAGATCTCAAGCATGAAAACCAAGCCTCAGCGCCCTCGGGGAACAAAATACCTATTACCTGGGTCTCAAATTCTTCAATGCAACTTAACCCGGTCAATCCATAGTTCATGTACCCAGTTCGATGGCAAAGGTTCTCTTGCATAAACAATTGTAGCAATAGATTGCAACCCTAAAAGAGTTTCATACCCTCTCGGCACATGGTTAAGGCTCGATACATTTCCGCCACAATCAAAGGAACCACTGTGCTAGTAGGTTTCTTCATGGCAGCATCCAACATTCCAACAAGGCCAATGTCTATGTGACCGTCTTTTCTAGGACAAACCACGATTCCTAGAAACGCTACCATGAAAGCCAATCCCTGCTGGGCCTCCCATTTATCTTTGTTCCCGGCATGTGTCAAATCGGAATTGGGATCCTTTAAACCTTTTGGGTTGACATATCGGTGGTATGAGAAATGAAGTGTGCAACACCCTTCTGATAGATTATTATCTTGAATGTCCCGACGAATGCTCAACGGGTCCAAGAATATGTGGATGGTTATCAGTCTCGGTGCCAATGGATATCTACTCCTGAGGTTCCCGTTCAGACCCGCGTATCCAGCAATCTCCTCTAGTGTGGATGTATGCTCAAAGTCCAAGAACCAGAATATATTATGAGTTGGATCTCAGAATGGTATCAGTGATTCAATAATATTTGTTCTTGGTTTGATGTTTAGCAATACGACGAGACCACCCAAAATCTTGACCACAGTTTCTCTGTTGCATTTTCGCAAGTCATTCCACCATATTTGGAGCTTCAAAGGGATCTCACTTAGGAATGAGAAGGGTTCGACGTCAGTGGTATTCATCTTGTAAATTTATTTAAAAGGGGATTTATTGATTTATTTTGACCTAAAGAGAAAAATGGATATTTTTGCAAAATTTTCTCTATTTATGAAAACAAGGACTTGGTTTTGCCGATACGGCCTTTCAGCACTTCTGAATGGAAGATTTTAAGGCTGAGCCCGCAAACCATTTAAAAATGACTCAGGGTGGCTGTTCTTGCGAAAACAACTTTCCGCCGTCCTTTTGGGGACATTCAGTTTGTTTTAACAAGAACGAAATCACCCGATTTATTTTGGACAATAATTAAAGCTTTGGTATTTTTTGGCTATTTTTGCAAAAGGGAGGTTGGACCCGAGAAAGGGGTAGCCTACGTATGTCACACCCGGTGAGAATCAAACCAGCGTAGTTCAGGCAGTTTTGTTAGAACCCAATTTGTTAAAAAATCTTCTTTTCTCGTTTGTTTGTTTTTTTCCTTTTCTTTTCAAAATTTCGACAACATTTTGAAACTATTTGAATATTGATTTTCCGAAACAAGTGGTTACTCTCATTTCTCCCCAACACTGCTGTTTTCTCAATTTTCTTTCCTTATCCGCAAGCAGGTCAACATGCAAATCCAAATCAAATAAATGTACAAGTAGATTATAAGATGCATCGGGATGGTCTTTTCGTTTCAAGTCACCGGTCGTAGACAGACCCAACCCCTATGTTGAGTCCCCTAAGTCAAATGCACATGATTCAAACAAATGTTATTACGAGAGATGTGGCAGGAGGTTTTGTTATACTAGGTTTAAACCCTGAGTTTATTGTTCTAGACCTGGCTTACCCGAGCGACAACTCGAGCCGAGGGCAGGCTGCGTACCAGGGATACAGAAGCTCCGTCGGCTTTGCAGCTTATCTGGACCTCGTTCTATATGGGAAAAGACACTAAACAGAAGAGAAGTCATACAAAGTGCACCCTTCTCCAACAACTTATATGTACAATTCATCCAATATCAACGCGGTAAAACATTTAGCACGTATAGCATGGAAAATGTTTATAAAACCAATAAAGCCAAATATAACATTTATAATAAGCTTGAATTCTTGAACCCTAAACCAGAGATTCAGGGTTTCTTCGCTATTAGAGTCCCCAAAGCTGTCACACCTCCTTTTAACATGCCTACCCCAAAGGATAAAATGTATAAAAGAATTTTTCCATTTAAAGTGACATTATTCGAAATGAGATTATTTATTTTAGAGTCGCCAGTTGGGATAGGCTTGGATTATGGGTTCCCAAGTCACCGATTTATTTTGAATCCCAGATCGAAGAAATTTTTTGACTGACCAAATGGATTATGCGAACCAGAAGTTCTAAGTAATGAATTATGTTGACCCGTGGGAAGGTGTTAGGCACCCTCAGAACCCGTGGTTCTAGCACGATCGCTTAAACTATTGTAATTGGCTAAAAATATAATTTTAATACATGTTCATCCTACAATGAATTTTTAAATTATTTATCGATTTTAATTGAACATTTTAGGAATGTGAACGTTGTTTAAAACATGCCTTTGGATCGCGTCACATGAAATGCACCCGGATCCGTAACACATTTTGTCCAATATTTTGGGATTTGGATTTGGTTCACAAAAAATGCACACCCGTATTTAGGAAGATAATATTATCAATAGACGCGCCTAAAGAAACTTACGTATTATTATTTTTGAGGGAAGCCGTAAAGTTAGCTAAATGGCATGTCCCGAATTTTAAATATTTTAATATGATCATTTAAAGAGGGATACACAATTTATGGATTTTATTTGGCACATCGCACCTCTTTTTATTAATTAAAGGCTAATATAGAGCAAACTAGAATTTTCTATCGAGTTTGTCTCTAAAAGGACCTAGCTAATTAGTATTGTAAAATTCGAGCCTCAAGTTAAAGTCTGGGTTCAGACAAAGGGGAAAAACCTCTTAATTTGAACCCGCTATCTAACTCGAAAGCCCAAATTTAAACAACTATTTTTAGAACTTTAACTTAACAACTTAATCAATGCGATAAGGCCTTCATTAACTTGGGCTTCGAAATCATCCCCAAAATGGATTCGATTTCTGGGATTGGGCTTCAATATCAGCTCAGCGATGTATATATTAATATTGGGATTAACCAAGTGCAAACACTGTCTACTAGGTAACTAGACCAGGCGATCGGTTTAAGTTCACAACCCAAATGTCATTGGCCCAATTGAAATTGATATCAGCATACGCAGGAGTTCAATAATTCCTGATTTACAAAAATTAACAGTATTTTTACCTTAAACTAACATGAACTTTATTTACACGTCGATTTAAACTCAAATAGGGGATTAATAATTGATCAAACCCCTGATAGTTATTTAGATTCAATTAATGTACATCATCAACATTATAGATTCGAAATGGAATTCCAATGCTGAAGATTATAGCAACCAGTAATCTGGAGATTTAAACTACAACTATTAGAATAGTTTAAATTTAAATTACCTACAGCTATCATACTACTCACAACGTTCATATAGATCTGAAAATAATCGTCCATACAGTCCAATTAAACAAGTTATAATGCTAACAAACTGGTTCCAAGTATAATAATTACATGTCTCAATTGTAAATCAGCTACTAGATAAAGAAGAGGACCAATAAGACTACAATAAACTAATTAAAGAAGGAATGATATGAGAAGTCATGGACAGTCTTCATACTCTTAAATAGAGTTACACAGCAGAGCAGGAGCAAGAAAAGTACCTGTGTGTAGGAAAAATGAAGGGAAAGGAGTCAGCAATTAGAAACAAACAATCAGCAATTGAAACCCAACAGCAAATCACTTTTAAAAACCCAGAGACTTATGTCAAATAATCCAGGACATGATTTTAGGCAAATAACACCAGCAAACAACACAAAATAGCCTCGATTAAACTCAAACACACTCAAAGTTAACCTAGGAAACTCCAGAAACTTCAGCAAATCAGACCCTAGGCTAAATGATGCACATCAAACACTAAATTGACTTGAACTTCAATAGAACAATGTTCTTAGAGTTTTCTGTTTTTGTTTTAGGATCTAAATGATCTAATTTTGAAAGGAAAAGTTTTAGAGGTTCAAACTAATAACTTTTTTTGGATTTTGTTTTTTGAATTTGAATTGCAGAAATGGAATTAGTAGTGTTTTTTGGGGAAATCTAAGAGCTGGAACTATTTTTGAATTTTTTCAGGCATTTTCCAGCCTTTCAGAATTTTCAGGGTTCCAAAAACTTCTGAAAGAAGGCAATGGTGTCCTTTCTATAGGCAAGGCTTAGGGCAACCTTCCCTATTTTGTCTTACCGTTAGTCCCTCTCTTATTTTTTAGATTTTGTTAGTTAGTCCTTTTTATGCGTTGTTGGCCAAGTTATATCAATTAAGAAACAAATAACCTGCAGTTAAACAATATCTAGCAGAATAATAGTTATAAAAGTAATTCAAAAGTAACAGGGGAGAGGTAACATACTATATATAGGGGAAATACCAACATAAAGAATCCCAGTAACAGTGGAATAAGAAAATTAAGGCACTTGAACTGATAAGAGCAAGAAATCATAAAAACAGCAATATGTGCATGACATCACCTTTCGTGCTTTATCTCTCTTCCTCACCATATGTATCAATATCAATGTAAATGTACACGACATCACCCTTTGTGCTTTATCACTCTTTCCTCACCATATGCATAAGTATGAATGTGCACGGCATAACCCTTCGTGCTTTATCTCTCTTTCCTCACCCAATCAATAGCAATAACTACATCCCCACAAGGGAATCAATAACAAGAATAAATACATCCCGACAAGGGAATCCATAATAAGTATTAAATACATTCCAGCAAGGGAATCAACTATAACCAAACTTGTACCAACAATTACCTTCACAATTGAACCTCAACTGGAGTCAATGCTCAATAATAAGCAAATACCAAGAAGATAATCATAAGTCTTGCTCAACATAGATAATCAACAATTTAGGCATTTGTAGTACTTATTAAGAAACACAATAATAACAATTTAAGACTCATGGGCATGATTGACACCAACAAATAGATACTCATCACAATATATATACGTTGTACACTATACTAGCACATAAAAAAATAAAGCACAATACCTATTTCCTCAAGCTAATGTTAGACCAAAACTTACCTCGAACTTCCACGGCCAAGTTCAAGCCTCAAACACCGCTTTCCTTTTAGAATTCGCCTCCAATTTTCTTGTATCTAACCCAAATTAATTTAACAATATCAATAAATGCTAAAGAATTCATACCCAATACTTAATTATAGGTTTTTTTATTATTTTCGCAAAAAAATCAAAAAATGACCCCAGGCTCGCTTGGTGAAAACTCGAGGTACAGACTCAAACTCAACTACCCGTTCACCCACGAGCCCGGATATGGAACTAGTTTTGAAATCTAATCCCAAAATGAGGTCTAAATTCCAATTATTCAAAAAGCCTTAACTCTACCCAAATTCCATATTTCTACCATAATTAAAACGCTAGATTTTTGAATGAAGATCGATGAAATGCAAAGGAAAATCGAAAGAAAAAGATTTAGAATCATATACCAATACTATGGGGAAGTATTTGCCTCTTGAAAATCGCTTCAATGCTCTGTAGTTTTGAAAATACGAAGTTGTGGGCTAAATTTCCGTTTACTACTGTTTGAAGAAGACTGGGCCACCTCCCTCAGCCTTATGCGATCCTGAATTCTTCCACGCGTTCGCAAAGGTTAAGCCCCCTGACCTTCGTGTTCGCATACCAAGGTACGCGTTCATATAGAAGAAATGATGAATCATGCACAACCCTATTTACTATACTCATTAGCGAGACGTAGGTCGCATTTGCGTATAGCAGCCCCTTAGTGCTCCGGGTTCGCATCCCTGTCTTCACGTTCGCATAGAAAAGATTCACCCCCAGCATAGTTTCCCTTTCGTGATCGTGAGAGTGACTACGCGATCATGAAGAATGGTGCATCAGACACCAGATACAACAAAAACCTACAACGTTTTCTAAGTTAAAACCACCCTGTTACGAGGCTCTGAACCGAATATGGACACAACCCTAAAAATATCATACATACTTGCTCAAGGGATCAAATCGCCAAAATAACACCTAAAACTAACAGGTTAGCATTAAAATCAAAGAAAAATCTCAATGACTCTTAAGTTCAAATTTTCACTACAGAGTCTGATTCACGCTATATGAAGTCCGTTTCTTACCAAATTTTACAGGCTCAACTTAACTACCATAAAAGATCTGTACCATGCTCCGGAACCAAAATACAGGCCAAATATCATCAAATTAGTTTTTTTAAAACTTTTAGAATCTCTTATAATTCAGTCAAAAAATTTTCTTCAAAATCGTTTCTCGAGCTTGGGACCTCATATTTCAATTTCGGGCATACGCCCATGCCCTATATGTTCCTACGGACTCTCGGAGACTGCCAAATTACGGGTCCGAATCCGTTTACCTAAAATATTGATCGAAGTCAACCTAAATTTAATTTTAAAGGCAAAATTAGTATTTTTATTAAATTTTCACATAAAAACAATTCGAATATACGCCTAGACCATGCACACAAATCGAGGTGAGATAAAAAGAGATTTTAAGGTCTCAGAACACAGAATTGTCTTTTAAATCAAGTGATAAACTTTTGGGTCCTCACATCATCTAACTGATATAAGACATTAATACTATCCTAGAAGGAATAAAAATAAGAAATTCACATAAAATTAGATTTAGAGTTTATTCTTTCAAACAATTCTGATGAATTTAGCGTGTTAGTTTTCTTGAATTTGTATAATTGATTTTTATATTTTAATTTTTGCATTTTGAAAGTTAGTCTAATTTGATTCAAAAAGAAACTATTATTGGTTTTTTCTTGTGTAACAATTAATTTTCTTGTGTATTTTTTTTGTAATCTATATTTTTATTTTATCATGTTATGTCACGATCCAAAAACCTACTCGGTCATGATGACGGCTATTCTAATACTAGGCCAGCCAACTATTACCCATTTACTCCATATTTCATGTAAGGCTTCAGTAAAACAATTTTTTTAACAAAAATCTCATAAGATATATAAAGTGAAAATCCAAACAAATGGAAAATACAAGCCAAACCTCGGATGTCACAAGTGATGAGCAACATACTACAATGGTTTGAAATAAAACAAGACTAATTGAAGTCTAAGAGTAGTCAAAATACACTAAAAGGAAGATAAGGAAGGAGAAGGCCAGACTGCGATCGGTAGGTAGGTACCCTGCAATCTCCCAGGAAAGTCTCCAACCGATATTATTAGAAACTGCCATCGTAGCCCGAAATACCTAGATGTGCACACAGGGTACATGGGGTAGCGTATGTATATTAACTCAGTAAGTAACAAGTCCAAACTCTAGACTAACAGTAGTGATGAGCCAAACCTCAATAGGTATACAAATAAACTATACAGAAAAGTAAACATGATTGCAGTTCAAGTAAAAGCTCAGGAGTAATTAAATACAACATGACCAATACAGAGTACAAAGCTCAAGAAATCTCTATGTATCAATGCACACATAGCATGATCAATGTTCTGTATACCTCCATTCACAAGTGCTCAACTACTCGGTGTTACACCTCTTTTTGGCCACTACAACCCGGCGGAGGGAGTAGATAAAGGAGTTTTTCCAATTAAAGGACAATCGAAATGAGAATCAATTGTTTAAGAGAATTTCAGATGCGCCACTTGGGAGATTTATGGTATCCCAACTCACCATTTAGAATCCCGAATCGTGGAAGAATGACTCTGTTTAACTGTCCGCGAACCAAAAATCCGAGTAAGGAATTCTGTTAACCCGAGAAAAGGCGTTAGGCACTCCCGAGTTTTGTGGTTTTAGCACTGTCACTCAACTGCTATATTTGGCTTAAATCACCTAATTTTGCACTCTTATGAACCTGTCCAAATTTTAAATCTTTTAACCACTTTTACTATCATTATTTTTAAAGATAATTGTAACTCCATTAAAACATGTCTCGAACCACGTCACATAAATGTACCCGTGGTTTTTGACACATTCCAACTTTATTAAGATTTGAATTTGGGTCACATAAATGTGCACTTGAATTTAGGAAAGGTAAATACTAAACTAACGCGCCTAAAGCAATTACGCGTTTGCAACTTCTCAAAGGCCATGGAATTTACTAAATAGAACACCTCAGAATCTAAGGATCAAATCATGATTAAATAAAGAGAGGGCCATGCAATTGTTATTTTGTTTGGCATAGCGCGTCTCAATATTATTCAAAAGGAATCTCTAAAAGCAAACTATGGTTCTCTACTAAATTTGTCTCTAATAAAGTTTTTCACAACTTAAACCTCAAATTCAAAGCATTGGGCTTCGAAATGAGACCAAAGGGGAAAAACCCTTTATCCACCCTTACCAGACTAGCCACCCATGAGCCTTAGCAAATTAAGACCCATATGGGCTGTACATTAGTTAAGCTGAGGCCCAACTCATCATAGACATGCTGTTGAGCGCTGATCCTTTAGTGGATCCAATAAAAAAAACCCCAAATTGATTATGGCAATAGATATGTGCGTTTAATCTGTTCAAGCAGGCTGTTAATTATTCAACTAATACTTATAAAGTTCAAGAAATTAATATGAAAGAACTAATTAAAACCTGAAAATCAGACACATGACCGTTGATTTAGAAACAAAATTAATCATTAATATGCTTTCAAACATGAGCTGAACATATATATAAGCTTTCATAAAAAAACTTCACTCTAGGTTTCAAGCCCTTAAATAGACCTAACTTACCCTAGCACTACACTAGACAACTACACCATTATAAATTATAACGTAATAAGAGTAAGTTTACAATCCTTATAGAGTCATATACAATCCAAAAGAAATAGAATGAATTGTATAAGCAGACCCGTATTGTCATCTGTCTAACATACACAAATCCAAAGACATAAATAAAATTACATAGGCAACTACACCGTCTCCTATCCAACTATAGCCACTCCAGAGTCCAAGCAAGCATAAATTAGGAAGTAGTACTTCCTTTCCATTTCAATTAAAAGAATTACATCAACAAACTTTTAAGTATGTACGTGGAATGAAGCAAAGAGAAAGACCTATCAGTAGGCAGTCAAAGGAACAACAACAATAGCAACAATAGATGTTCAACAAATGCAGCAAATAAACTAGGCTCGATTCCCAGATTTGAATAGAAAGAGTTGTCAAATAAATTAGGATATTGATCTAGAGCAGATAACACCAACAAACCAACCCAAAGACCTTGAAATAACCTCAATATACTCAGAATTGCATCCAACTAAGCATATGGGATCCTAACACCTCAAATCACACATATATCAAGTCTTTTCAGCTGATTCACGTTAGCAGTTGAAATTGACTATTGAGAGTTGGAATTAATTATTAGGAAAATCATTCTAATGAAGCAACATTTGGGAAGTTTTAGACTCCAAACTTCTTTCAGGATTTCCTGGAAATTTTAGTGAATTTTATATGAGCTTAAGAGTGCAGAAACCTTGGGAAGCTTTCATGGATTTTTTTCATCCCCCAGCCTGAATTGGGATGCCCTTTTTATATCAAGAGCTTAGGGAAACCCTCTTGTTTTATGTTTACCCCTTTTGTCCCTCCTCCTATTTTTTAGTTTTGCCCCACTAGTCCCTAAATTCTTAACTTTATATCCATGTTATAACTAACAAAAATCTGAATCTCAATTTTAACTCTTATTCCAGCAGCTTCCAGGGACATCCATTCTTGCAACCATAGTTTTTTCATGCTAAATTTCCCATGTTACCCTTTTAACCTACTAGAATTACTATTTTGAGTTACGCCAAACCCCCAACCCTGTTATTAACTCAATAATCCTAACTCATCCATAAGCAAACGTCCTAAGGTCTGAATCAAATGACCCAAATAACTCTGAAGGACTTGAATTAGTTAGCTAAAGTCCAGATCAACAAACACTATTGACGATTCAACAAAATCAATTCAATTATGCATCAAAACTGGTGTAACATAAACAAGACTACAAAAAACATCAAAGCAAGATCAAAATAACAAAAATCAAATTCAAGGAATAAACACGGATTAACTTCCAACAAACAGACTTAACCTAATAAAATCAGCCAGGATAAAATAATCAACAAAGATAAAAGATATTCAAGAGAATAACAAACATAGTGAGCATATGTACTTAACCAAAGAAACAACTATGGATTTCACTATAATAAAGGCTAATCTTAACTTACCAGAAGAATAAAACATGGATTAAGCCAAACAGAACAAGAAAGAAGGGATCATGAGAACTAAAAACCTATTAAACTAAACAGAAAATGGTTTACAAAATGATATTTCATTAAAATTATTGAAATTTAAGGACTTAACTTAAACCCTTGAACTTCAGGAGTCCGCATGCATTGTTATAAGGACTCTGACCGATTTTGATTTAAAATTTGAACCAAATTGTGACGATTCAGGGGTGATGGGTCACCGATTTAGGAAGAGGAGGGCAAGGGGAATCTATGGTGTTGTTTCAGCGGATCTTGGAAAAGGTTGTATTTTGGTAGGACTTTTCTTATTAAAATTCGAGAAGTTGTGGTGTGACTCGAGTAGGATGGAAATGGGAGGATAGATCTGTGAGGAGGATGGAAATGCGAGCCTGGGGTGTATTTTTGGTAACCATTGGAGCCGGCGCCCCCATGGACGGCGGACCAGTTGCCCCTTTGGGCAAAGATTCGACGAGATTAGGAGACATCTGAGGGAAACATGTGGTGGGGTTGAAAATGGGAGGGTTAAGAGGTGACATGGTGTAATTTTGGGGTTCATTTGAGCTACTCCACCGACGGAAACGATTTCCGGCCGGTTGCGGATGATGGAGAGATTGAGGTTATACACCGCCGTTACACGGGAGAGGTTAGGGCGTTTGCGAGACGGTTTGGAGGGGTCGGAGTGTGTTCCGACATTTTTATACTTGGTTTAGGCTAGGAAAAAATCACATGCTCATAGCTGCCCCTCTTTGCTCGGAGACACGAAGTGTGATCGGGTAAAGATAAGTGAGCGACCATTAGAGATTTTTTACTGCTTGACACTCCATGAGAAGTGTTTAGAAATATCTTGACCGCACCCTACTTCAGAGGTTGCCTACATATTCTCGGCTAAAGAAGAATCATGTTAATGTAATTTAGGAGTGTTTTGGTAGTTGGGACTACCAAGAGCTTTGATTTCACTGCGGCTGATAGGCTACTGCTAGACCCCCTTATTACACCTTGTATAAAAATGAAGAAGCTAAATTAAGCTATGAACTATGGATTACAAAAGAACCTATGTACGTCTGCAATCTTGCCCTTGATCTTTATTGCTTGCTGCCTTGTGTTTCTTTCTGTAAACTCCTCGTTGTCTTATTGACTGATATTTCTTCTCGTAAACTCATTTTTTCCTTGTTCACTTCTTGTGTTCTCTTTTCTATGTCTGATTACCAAGACTTGAGACTTAAAATATTCCCTTGTTCTGACAGGTGGGCGACTAATTATCGAAATTTGAAACTTGATGATTATTCCTTGTTCTGATTGGTGGGTGCCTGATTACCAAGACTTGAAACTTGAAAGACATTCCCTTGTTCTCTAGGTGGGCGCCTGATTACCAAAAACTGAAATTTGAATAATATTCCCTTGTTCTACAGGTGGACGCCTGATTACCAAGACTTAAATTTTGTAGAATATTCCCTTGTTCTCCAGGTGGGCGCCTGATTACCAAGACTTGAATTTGAGAAATATTCCCTTGTTCTCCAGGTGGACGCCTGATTACCAAGACTTGAAATTTTGAAATATATTTCCTTGTTCTCCAGGTGGGCGCCTGGTTACCAAAAATTGAATTTTGAAAAATATTCTCTTGTTCTACAGGTGGGCGCCTGATTAACAAAACATGAATTTTGAAATATAGTCCCTTGTTCTCCAGGTGGGCGCGTGATTACCAAAACTTGAAATTTTGAAATATACTCCCTTGTTCTCCAGGTGGGCACCTGATTATCGAAATTTGAAAAATATTCCCTTGTTCTCCAGGTGGGCGCCTGATTACCAAAACTTGAAACTTGAAAAATATTCCCTTGTTCTAATTGGTGGGCACCTGATTACAAAAACGTTACACTTTAAAAATATTCCCTTGTTCTAATAGGTGGGCGCCTGATTGTCAAAACATGAAATTTTGAAAAATATCCCTTGTTCTCGAGGTGGGCGCCTGATTACTAAGACTTGAAATTTTGAAATATATTTCCTTGTCTCCAAGTGAGCACACGATTACCAAGACTTGAACTTGAGAAATATTCCCTTGTTCTGCAGGTGGGCGCCTGATTACCAAGACATGAAATTTTGAAAAATATTCCCTTATTCTGACAGGTGGGCGCCTGAATACCGAGACTTGAATTTTGAAAAATATTCTCTTGTTCTCCAGGTGGGCGCCTGATTACTTAAATTCTAATTTGAGAAATATTCACTAAGACTGCTTCATGTGCACCTGATCACAACAAAGTTAATAAATCACAAGAAACTCTTTTTGCCCCAGCTTTGTGCTGGGCGGATCTGTGAGTGTATATCTCTCTAAATCTAAACTAAGTCCCATTATCCAGGAGGGTCCTAAGAATTCTTAACTGATGACAACTTTAAGATTATGTTATGTTTCTTAAAAGGTACTATTTCCACTACGTC
This sequence comes from Nicotiana benthamiana, assembly GCA_034376525.1. NCBI lineage: Eukaryota > Viridiplantae > Streptophyta > Magnoliopsida > Solanales > Solanaceae > Nicotiana > Nicotiana benthamiana. The sequence continues at coordinate 1,045,460 of CM067333.1, read as the reverse complement.
TTGTTATGAGATATATCCGCTGGAGGTCTACTGGTGACTGGCGATTCACTACTTCCTATTATCTAGGCGGGTCCTAACAACTCTTAATTTAATGCTAAAATGTGTCTACATGGGGTTAGTATTTAGCGCTACGTCCCATTATCCAGGGGGTCCTAACAACTACTATGATTAAAATCCATTATCTAGGCGGGTCCCGACAACTGTTGGTGACTCTTGTTGGGGAAACATTTTGAGCCCACCCATGTTACCCGTCTATTGGGTGTTTTAAGCTAAGTACCATTTTTCAGTAGGGTCATGTTAACTCTTAACTAAATCCTACTTCAACATGCAAGTCATTTTATGCCCTTTGTTATCCATGATTACCCCCCAACTTTTAAATGAGTCCCCTTTTCCAGGAGGGTCCTGATGGTTCCAACTTAAATGTCAATTCTAATTACTGGTTGTTTCTACTAGTGATTAATGTCTATGAGGGTTTTTACAACTCTTACTAGGGAAGGTGTTGGTGCTTGCCCATGTTACCCGCACCTGTCTACGTTTTAAACTGCGTTCCATCTCAATTTCCATGCTATTTTAACCCTCTGTTGTTCCTGTTGGGGTTTGCTAGGTAAAGTTTGTCACTTTGTGCTCTTTGTTGGGGAGGATATTTATGACTGACTATGTTCCTTTTGATTTTTAATTGAGTGTCAATTCCAGGTGGGCTATGAGATTTCAATCATACCTTCCATGTGCCTGCCTTCTCCTGCAGATGGCCCTCTCTCTTGGGCTCCTCCGGAATTTTTCTGCCCTTGTGTCAATCAAAGAGAACTTGTCAGTTTGAAAAATGGTGGTTAGCTTGAGGCATTCTTGTTGAAAGCGGGCCTCCTCACTGTCTTGTTTTGTTGTGTTCCATTTTCCCTGTTGATGATGAGTTGCTTGAGCTGCTCAACTGACCCCTCTAACCTTTACAGTCTTTTTTTTCTCCCCATCATTGTGTTACTTTTCTAACCCTTTTGCAAGAATCCTTGCACCTTTCTTGAGATTGTTAATTCGATGCATTACGCCTGGCCGCTCCTCTGACCCTTGTAACATTGCTCTGTTCCTCATCTTTGTGTTGCATTTTCGAGCCTTTGCTAAACTTTTTACAACCTTTCCTAAGATTACTTGGTCAGTTTACGATGTTTTTGGCTGACCCTTGACCTTTGTGTCTTTACTTTGCTCCCTACCTTGTGTTGCATTTCCAACTCTTTGCCAGAATTCTTTATGACCTTCCCCTATGATTGATGAGTTAATGTATTATGCTTGGTCAACCCTTGTGACCTTTCCCATCTTTGTGTTGTGCTTCTGACTCTTTTTGCCAGAAACCTTGCATCCCTTCTGAGAGTACCCGATCAGTGTGTTATGCTCGGCTGACCCCAAAACCTTTGTGGTTTAACTTTGCATCCCCACCTTTATGTCGTACTCCTTCACTTTGCCAACTCTTGTCTCTTCCATTAATTTTATCATTGAAGCTCTGCCAAATCCCTCCCCTTACTGTTTCAAATTTTGCTGCCTTTTTTTACGTTTTGGGTGTCATGCGCTTTGTCCCTTTTGGAGCTGATACTAGGCTTTAAAACTTCTCTCGTTTGCTCAACCAAAAGACTTTCGAGACTCGAAAGGAAATGAAATGCAATGACTCAGAATTGTATTTAGGGTTATGAATTCTGGAGGTACTAACCGTTGAATGGAAGAGAAAGGAAACTTATCTAAGGAGGAGGAGCTGGTTTCTCATGATCACGAAATGCACTCCTGCTTAGTCGACACAGTCTGTCCCGATTTCTGGCCATCGGTTTCCATGCTTTAGCTATCTTGACCATTTCTAACCCAATTCCTTCGACCAAACCCTAGCTTTGCTTGCCTTACGATGTTTTGCACGGACTCAACAACTCCTTTTTTGGTTGTTGCTTCTTGCCTTGTCTTTGCCTCGTGGTGCCTGTCAGGGTTTTCACCAATGAGACTCTCTAATATTTATTTTTCTCAAACTGTCGTCGCCTTATGATGCCCGTGAGGGCTTTCACCAATAAGACTCTCTCTTTTATTATTTTCTAAAAGAATTAGAGTGTCGCCCCGAAGTATGGTTCATTTCTCTTTGCTTGCCCCAGCATTTCTTACAGATTGATCAGAAGGTCTTTCTTTGGACTGTAAGGTACGCTTTGGATAGGGTCAGAAAGAAGGGATGTGAAAGGCTCAAAAATCACTTTTATAGGTTCAAAGTTTACAACTTTTGAAATCCAAACAAACGCAATTTCTGCCCCAATTTCTTGCTTGCGGCCTTCGGACTTTATTTGAATATGACCAAGCCATGCGGCTGCCTACGTACCCTAAAAAGCTATCAGGTCAAACGTAGTTGCTAACAATTCCTTATTTGGTTGTTATTTTTATTCTCCACTTTTTTTTAAACTTTTTCTCTCTTTCTTTTCTTTGCTTTTCTTTTCTTTTCTTTTTTTCTTTTTCTTTCTTCTTTTGTTTTGCTTTACTTTCTCTTTTCATTACTCTCTGTTTGCTGCCTTTTATAATTGCGTTTCTAGCTGTGGTTATTGATTCCGAAAGAGGAGATATGAAAAGACAAATAACTGAAGCTCGAAGGGGTTAACAAAGGGTAAGGTGTTTAGATAGCAGAATAAAATGCCTCCATTATTCCAATCTATAAAACATGGCAAGTACAAATAAAAGCCATGTATAGACAATGATCCAAACAAAAGCAAATTGTACATAATATCTTTTGATGACATCTGAATTGATAGCCGTTTCTACACATTTTCCTTCAACATTTGTCAGATACAAGGCTCTATTAGACAACACTCTTGACACGACAAACAGTCCTTGCAAATTTTGACCGAACTTTCCCTTTGCCTCACCCTGGTGAGGATTGATGCATTTCAACACTAATTGACTCACGAGACACTTTCTTGTTATATTCTCTGGCCATCCTCTATTGATACAACTGGCCATGACACACTACTGCTAATATTTTCTAGTCGATAAAACTCAATTGCCCCATACGAGTTTTAACCTATTCTTCATCGTCGATTCCTGCTTCAACCACAATAGGAAGTGAGAATTTAAATTTCAGCCGAGATAACTGCTTCTATGCCATATACCAACAAGTATGGGGTTGCCTGTACTGAGATGCGAACGGTAGTGCGATAGCCTAACAATTCAAAGGGTAACCTCTTATGCCACTGCCTGGACCCTTCCACCTGTATCTTCATTATGTTCTTATTGGCTACCTCGACCGCTCCATTTGCCTTGGGGTGGTACGGGGTGGAATTTTGATGTGTGATATTGAACTGCTGATATACTTCTCTCATTAAGTTATTGTTGAGATTTGCACCATTATCAGTGATGAGAGTCTTTGGGATTCCACCGACAAATGATATTTGCATGCAAAATGTCGACCACGACCTTCTTGGTCACTGCCTTCAAGGTTTTGGCTTCAACCCATTTGATGAAATAGTCGATTGCAACCAGGATAAATTTGTGTCCGTTAGAAGCTGTTGCCTCAATGGGCCCGATGACGTCCATGGCCCATTCAACGAAAGGCCAAGGTTTGGACATTGTATGCAATTCAGACAGCGGGAGTGAATTAAATCTCCATGCACCTGACATTGATGACATTTGCGCATGAAGCGGATACAATCCCGCTCCATTGCGAGCCAATAATATCCTGCTCAGAGAATCTTCTTTTTCCAAAACATATCCGCTCATGTGTCGCCCATAGACGCCAACATGCACCTCATTCATGATGGCTGTCGCCTACCCCGCATCTACGCGTATTAACGAACCAATATCCGACATCCTTTTGTATAATATTCCTCCACTAATGAAAAACCCACTTGACAAACGACGGATTGTTCTCTTATGATCACTCGTGGCTTGTGCTGTGTACACACATCTCTTGATATTCTTTGATGTCATGGAACCAAGGCTCATCGACAAGCTCTTCTTCCGCCATGTTGCAATAATCATGTTGATCATGGACTCAGATATGTATCGGGTAGCCATAATCCTTCTCCGGATGATGTAATATTGACGCCAAAGTAGCCAAGGCATTAACAACCTCATTGTGAATTCTAGGGATGTGCCTGAACACTATTGACCGGAATCGTTGACGAAGATCATGAAAGCATTGCCGGTATGGTATGAGTTTTAAATCTATTGTTTCCCACTCCCCTTAAATTTGGTGTACCAGAAGTTTCGAGACTCCCAAGACCAAAACTTCCTGGATACCCATGTCTGCTGCTAATCTCAAACCCAAAATACATGCCTCATATTCTACCATATTGTTGGTGCAATAAATGCGGAGTCCAGATGTGGCTGGGTAGTGATGCCCTTCTTCAGAAATGAGCACTACTCCTATCCAAACGCTTTTCATGTTGGCGGCTCCATCGAAGAATAATTTCCATCCTGACTTCTCATCCCGTTCCATTTCATCAATATACATAACTTCCTCATCCGGGAAGTATGTGTTCAAGGGCTCATATTCTTCATCATTCGGATTCTTAGCTAAATGATCTGCCAATGCTTGCGCTTTTATGGAAATCCTAGTCACGTGGATAATGTAAAACTCGATGGGCTTTTGGAAAATGTACTTCAATGGGTCCAGACGTGAGATGAGATAAGTGGTATATGAGGACAAGTAATTCTTTAACTTCTGGGCTACCCACGTCAAGGCACAACATGTCCTTTTGAAGACGAGTATACTTAACCTCGTAAGCCGTGAATTTCTTACTGAGGTAGTATATGGCCTGCTTTTTTCTCCCAGTAACATCGTGTTGACCCAACACACACCCAAATGAGTTGTCCAAGACTGTCAAATATAAGATCAAGGAGCTTCCTACTTCTGGCAGGACCAATACCAGTAGGTTCGACATATATTCCTTTATCTTATCAAAAGCCTCTTGGCACTCTCCCATCCATTTCGCCGCAACATCCTTTTTCAATAACTTACAGATGGGCTCGCAGATGGTTGTGAGCTTAGCAATGAACCGAATGATGTAATTTAATCTTCCCAATAGACTCATCACTATTGTTTTATTCCTCGGTTTTGGTAGCTGCTGCATAGCTTTGATCTTTGAAAGGTGTAGCTCAATGCCTCGGCGGCTGACTATGAACCCTAGAAACTTCCTTGAGGGGACCCTAAATGCGCATTTTGCCGGACTGAGTTTGAGGTCGTACCTACGGAACCTTTGGGAGAATTTCCTCGGGTCGTTAACATGATTGAATTTCTTTCTGGACTTCACTATCACAACATCCACATAGACCTCAATTTCCTTATGTATCATATCATGAAAAATGATTGTCATGGCACTCATGTATGTCGCCCCGTCGTTCTTTAAACCAAAAGGCACGACCCTATACAATATGTTCCCCACAGTGTGATAAATGCTGATTTCTCCGCATCTTCTTCATCCATTAAGATCTGGTGATAGCCTGCATAACAATCCACGAATTACCTGATCTTATGCTTCGTACAATTGTGAATCAATATGTGAATGTTCGACAGGGGGATGTTTTCCGTCAGACGTGCTTTGTTGAGGTCACGGTAATCGACACACACTCTCGTTTTACCATCCTTGTTTTGTACGTGTACAACATTAGCCAACCAGGTGGGATATCGTGTAACTCGTATAACTTTTGCCTCAAACTGCTTGGTCACTTCCTCTTTGATTTTCATGCTCACACAAGTTTTGGACTTCCTCAACTTTTGTTTGACGGGAGGACATGCTGGGTCGGTGGGCAACTTGTGAACCATCAAGTCAGTGCTGAACCCGGGCATATCATCTTTGGACCATGCAAAGACATCTTTATACTCAAGCAGTACTTCAATTATTAGTTTCCTATGTTGTGGTTATAGATGGACACTTATTTTTTTTCTCTAACATTATCCCAACTTCCTAAATTGGCAGCCTCAGTATTGCTCAGGTTTGGTTTGTGTTTCTCTTCAAATTGGCTCAACTCATTACTAATCTCATCCCAAGCCCCTTCCTCACCATATTCTGGCTCATCCTCATGCTCTATTTTCCTGAATTATTATTTCTAAACTAGACCAATTCCTAAGACTGGGCTGGGGAATCCGTATGCATGTCAGATCATTAGAACATGCATAAAAATAACTGTACAAAAGAGAAAAGAAAGAGAAATAAAGAAAAATGGGGACTATCATCATTACTGGAAAGGATATTGCATTTCATTAGAATCAAAAGATAACAAGTTTACACATCCAAACTGATGGAAATGACAACAGAATTAACAACTCTAAAGCTAATCCAAACTATATTGAAAGAAAAATCAAAGCCGACTACCTAACTTCCTCCGGGTGGGAAGAAGAGTGGATTCCCAATTATTGACTTTTGCGCATGCTCCCACAAACTGCACATCCGCCCCGCTTGATCCTTCTCCTGCCTTGACAATATTTACTTCATTAAACAGTCTTTCTAACCCCTTATCCATATCCCACCGCGTTGATCATTGGGCTGGAAATCTTTGACACGGAGAAATTTCTAGTACTAGGCTTGACAAATTATTTGGACAACCTTAGGATGGGCTTTAGAAGAGCCCAAGCCCTCTGCCTTAGCTTCTGGCTTGCCTTATGTCTACAGTTGTAGGGATGAAGCCTAGACCAAAAGTGTCCAGATTTTTGGGGAGGGACACTGGTTGCACAATGCCTTGTAGAGCAGCACCCAACCCATTTCCGGGCATGAATCTATTCTTCAACATTTCTGAAGCCACCATGACCGACACAGCTGCTATCTTTGGAGTCATGACAACCTCACCTTCGGGGATCTTCTCAACTGACACCGTATCAAATACCTGGTAGACCCATGGCCCTTTGTTGTCTTCAGAATCAATAAAAGGTAGGATAGCCTTACCTGAAACCCAATGATTATCTTTACCGTGCACCACGATCTCTTGCCTGTCCTATTCAAATATAACATCTGATGTAATGTATATGGCACATCCTTGGCTGCGTGAATCCAAGGCCTGCCCAACAATAGGTTATAAGAAACTACCATATGCATCACTTGAAATTCCAGGGTAAACTTAACGGGCCCTATTTTCACTTCCAACTCTATATCCCCTACTGAGTCTTTTCCTCCGCCGTTGAAACCCCGAACACAAATGTTATTCTTGCGGACCCTTTCATTCTCCACCTTCAGCTTGGTCAATGTGGAGAGTGGACAAATATTTGTAATGGAACCGTTGTCGACTAGAACCTGGGTGACCATAGCATCTTTTCATTTTACAGTCAAATAAAGGGCCCGATAATGCCTAGTTCCCTCCATGGACAGTTCATCGTCAGAAAAGGTAACCCAATTCACCTTGAATATCTCGTTTGCAATCTTTTCAGAATGATTCACTGTTATTTTGTCACGGATGTGGGCTTCGTTCAAAATCCTCATCAACGCTCGGCGATGTTCATCTGAATGGATTAATAAGGACAATAATGAGATCTGAGCTACTGTTTTCCTCAATTGCTCTATGACGGTGTAGTCCTGCATTTTCACCTTCTTCATAAATTCTTCTACCTCTTCTTCCGATACAGCTTTCTTCATTGATTCTAGGTTATCTTTAGAGATCCTACTTTTCCTCAACTCTTCAAGGGAAAAGTATCTCCCTGATCGAGATAAACCCCGGGCTTCACAAACTTCTTCCCAAACTTCCTTCCCCTTGTACATTACTATTGCTTGTTCATATCTCCATGGAACGACTTTGCTATCAATGACTGGCGGCTGGATTAATGGTTTCACAATGACAGGCTCTACGCGAAAACCTTCCACAACCACGATAGGCTCTCCAATTTCCCTGTGTACTATCATTCTTTCCTGTTCATATTTTGGTGAAACCGTGCATGATGAGCTCCCTTGGACTATGACAGATTTATTGCTTCTCCCTTTTGCCTCGATCATTGATTTCTCATTGCTCAAATTCTTAGATGGCTTAACTTCACTAGATTTGATCATCATTACTGTCTGTAAGTGCTTTTTGGACTCCCCCATTTCTCCACGATCTCAATCATGTTGGTCTCCAGATGGGCTGGGAGTGGGTTGTGGTTAATATTGGGTGACTCTAGAGTCTATAGTTCAATCCAGTAGGAGTCAATAAGTTCCTGGATAGCATTCATTAAATGCCAAAACTTTTTCGTATCATGATCTGGTGCACCGGAACAGTACTCACACCGAACAGAATAATCAAGATTATTCTAGGAAGGATTTGGCAATTTTGCTTTGATTGGTTTCAACACATCCAATTGTCGCAGCCTATGGAATATACTAGTGTAGGATCCTCCTAATGGAGTGAAAGTCATCTTCTTCTTCACCCTTTCATTTCTCAGGACTGGATTGGCTTGGAAAGCGGGTTTCGGAGGTTGTTGGTAGGCTCTTTGAGGTGGGTAGTGATTTTGTGTAGTTGGGTAGGTGTTTTTTCGGGCTGGCGCACACCATTGTACGTGGGTGGGGGGTAGGGTATACGCTTGTGCGTGATAGACTGAGAAATGAGGTTCTAACGGTGAATAGTAACGTTGTGGTGGGTCGTATGGAGTGTGTGGGTATGCTTGGTAGGAGTACAGCATTGGGTGTAATGGGATGGAGCCCGAGGCCTGAACCAAGTTCCCGACTCCACTGTTGCTAATTCCTCCTTCTTCTTCTTTCCAAATGTTCCCCAAGCTCCACCTTTGATGTTCTGAGCGGTTGCCTTGATTGTAGAGTAGCTCGTGATCTTATTGGATTTGAGGCCTTCCGCGGCCATACTTCCCATCTTAACTACTTAGTTGAATGATTTACCTACTGCTGATACCAAATTCCCGAAATAGATAGCTTCAAGAGCCTATAGGAAATGGTCAACCATCTCACTCTCCTTCATTAGAGGATTAACTCTAGCTGCTTGTTCTCTCTACGGGAAACCGTATTCCCTAAATCTATCTTCCCACTTTTTTCAGAGATAGACGATCTAGGAAAATCTTGAGATTATATTGAAAGTGACAAGCAAACGCTTGTGCCGAGTTTACCACTCCAGCGCCGACCCGCTTAAACTCTGGCTAAAGCACACTTTTTGCAATTAATCTTTTCCCCCTGCTCCTCTCATTTCGCTGCAAAACCCCCTTAGATGCAAGACCGTATCGTCGTGTCCATCAAATAAGTCAAGTTTAGGCATCTTGAAACAGGGAGGAAACTGCACGCCTGGAAATAGACAAAGGTCCTTGAACGCCATGCTCATCTTGCCACCTAACCCCGCATGTCCCTAAATGATTTTTTTGAACTTTTGACCTTTCTGAGCACCTCCTCCTGCTCAGGATTTTTGATTGGCTTTTCAGCTTCTGCCGGGATTTCGAGATGGGGAGCATAAGACTAAGGCTCATGGGCCTTGTAAGCAGGTTCTGGTGGATAGTATTGGTGGCCACAAGCTTGAAGCAGGGGTTCACTTGATGATTTATGGGGTGTGGGAGGAGGAGGAGCCACGTAGATGGGAGCAATTGGTGGAGGGCGGTGAGGAGTGACTTTGGGTTTTGGAGCTAGTGGTGGTTGATAGGTCGTACCCTGGTGCTGCGGGTAGATAGGGAAACTTGAGGGTAGGTCAGTGGTAGACTAGTCAGGAGCTTGGGCCAGTGGCGGGATGAAGGTTGGATTAGCAGGGTAGGTTAGGGATGGTTGTCCTCTTTCCCATGCCTTGTACATCTCATCCATTTGGTGCTTTAATTTGTACATTTCCACCTTCATGCCATTAACATCCAATTCATCTACTTCTTTCGAGGGGTCAATAATGCTGACATCGGTTTCCTGATTGGCCATGACTTTCTTGCTCTTAGACCGCTTGTTGTAAGAGTGGGTTGTCAGAATACGGCAAGTACTGACCCCCTGTCTAGTCTGGAATTATAAAACACAAAAAATTTGTTAATGGTTAGGTTCTAACAAGCAAGCGACCACATATTGGGTGTGAATGCGCCTAAATAATAATTGGTCACTACATGCATCGTTTTCTTGCGTCATCCAGGCCCTCATTTTCGTTGTTTGAAAAGCCCCCCTTTTGACTTTATTTTCTACCTCTCTCCTATTTTGTTTTTATTGTTTATTTCCTTGTATTTCCTCTACCTTTATTTTCTCTATTCCTTTTCTTTATTCGGTTATGGTCGAATCCTATGTAGATTACCTACGTATCATGACCCTGCATGAATCAGACCGAGAGTAGCTCTTGCAAATTAAAGGTTAAGCATATAATATTTCAGAATTTTCAATTTTCATAATAACGGACTCAATTATAAAGACTCAAAAAACCGACTGACTTTGATAAAGGATGAATTACAGACTCAAAGTACTGCTAGCCACGCGCAAAAGAAAATACAAACTTTAAGCCAAACTGACAGACTATTAAAGACAAATGCAATCTAAATAAATTACGAATATATTAGGGCTTCAATTGCTCCTTGGACCTGTACGGCATCGTTCGGCCTTGTTTCGGGTCGACTAGCTAAATCCCCTTGGAGGTGATGAAGATCTTTCATTACGCGGTGAACAAAAAGCATTGTGATGGAAAAGAACATAGATCCATGCATATCCTCACACCTGCTACATTTCGTTCTGATATAGTGGGCAATCTCTTTGATTCTATCTCGTATGACACCTTTCTTCTACAATAACCACCCAATCTACTCAGTTTTGGCTTCCAAAATTTTTTCGGCTACTTGATTCTTCTTTTGAAGCTGTTGCAAATCAAATTCTAATCATGCCAATGTTGAGTAACAATGTTCCCATTCGATTTTGAACTCTTTTCCTTGTTTGAACATTTGGTTTTCTGTGATGATGACCCTTTTATTTATCCTTGTCACCTCATCGTCTAAATCTTCTTTTAATTTCCTAACCAGACATGCTCGTTCTGCCACATTTTTAACCAATTGTGTTTTAGTCCTGACTAGTTCTTTTTCTGCTTTGTTCAAATCAAAACTGTAGTCACTCAACTTCTTTCTCAAACCATTTATAAGTTTCTTATCCTTGGCACTCCGGACGGAGTTTTCCGCTACTACTTTCATTTTCTGAATCTGGGACCGAAGGACCTCATTTTTCTTGACCAATTTCTTCCATTCGCCTTCATCTGCGATGGCCTACAAATCTTTATCGAATTGCAAATTCATGACCTTCTTCTTTAGCTTGCTTATTGTAGCCCTATATTCGTGTTTTTTAGCCAACCAGTCCCACTGCTCTTGCGATGCTTTGACGATTGGAGATTAGCCCTTTTGGCTGGCCTCTTGAACTCAATTTCTCTTTTGCACCAACCAAGGTATCCTGGTGACACTTTGTCTCCCGACCGATCCCGTACGCAAGTATTTGCTGCTAGGTATTGTCATCATTCAAAATCTGTGGACCGTTGCTTCGGGGAACTAACCATCAGGTCCAATCTCGACTACCTAGATACTAAGATCTTTGTCTTTTGGCAGTACCTGGCACCTTTCGAGTTATCTCAATACCCGATGCGGGGCATAAGGCTGGATTCTCCTAAGACCCATCAGAAGGAAGTGAGGCTCTATTGCCGGCATGTATATGATCTCGTCCACAGACAACCATCCCAGCGTCTACTCTATTTGACCGCCAGTGAGGGACTGAAAGTAGGATATCCATCCTGTTACCCCTTCGGGCTAATTTAGCCCTTCAATTCTTATGTAAAGCTCTTCTATGCAAGTTTTCTCCACTGACCCATAACTCTTGAATTGGGGACGGTGGCACAAATGTTCGGTTATCCACATTTGCAACAATAGATTGCATCCTTCAAAGAAATCTTTCCCGGCCCTGCAAGCTGTGGGAGCACAAAAGATCTCAGCTACTATTATAGGCGTGATTTTGCACTTGGCTTGGGTGTGTAGAGTGCTGTAAACCCCTGCTATTTTTATGCCAATGTTCCTATATTTCCTTGGAAACACAAGGAGCCATAGAGAAGCCACCATAAAAGCAAAACGTTTGTGTTCTTCCCACTTGGCGCGGTTTCCTTTGCTGAAGATTTTGTTCTCTGGATTGTTGAACCCCCCTAAGTGGCCATATCTGGTATACATGAATGAAATGGTGCAAAACCCTGCTGCCAGGTTTTAGTCATGTACCACTCTACTTATCTTCAGGGTTTCTAAGAATTTGTGCACTGCTACAATTCTTGGGGCAACCAAATACTTGTTTCTCAAGGGAAGTTCAGCATCCCCAATGTACCCGGCTATTTCTTCTAAGGTCGGGGTAAGTTCAACATCTGAGAAGTGGAACACATTAAGCGCTGGGTCCCAATACGTGACCAACGCTCTCATGATGCCACCTCGAGGTGCAATGTCTAATAGTTCGGGAAGGCCTCCCAAATATTTCTTTACCTCATCTTGCCCTTCTATACCTAGATAATTCCACCATAGCCGCAACTCCAAAGGGACCCTTCTTACAAATGAAAAAGGTTTTTTTTTGGATTGTGCTCATCCTACACTTTTATTAAGGTGAATTAGCAACTTAAAACTTTATTCCATTTGACTTCAAAATCAAAAATTGACCTCTTTCCTTTATGCAATTTATTTTTTGAAATCAGAGCCCATTTTTGCAGGTACGGACTTTCAGCACCTCTGGAGGAAGATTTTAAGGTTTTGTCCACTAACTGGCCAAAAATAAAATAAAATAAAAATCTAAAGGTGGTGCAAAATTAGCCTTCCGGTGTCCTTTTTCGTAACATTCGAGTCTCCTTGACAACAACGACATCACCTTATTTATTTAGGTCAACAAATAAAATTTGACATTTGTATTTCTTTGTTTTGGCTGTTTTTGCAAAAGTGAGGTTGGACCCGATAAGGGTTGCCTATGTATCTCGTCCCTAACAAGAATCAAACACGCGTAGTTCGGGCAAACCATTTTTGAAAACAGGACTTTGCTTTCCCTTTTTCATTTCATAAAAACAAAACCATTTGTTTTTGAAAAAAAGCTTTTTCTTTCTTTCTTCGGCGAATAAGACCGACTCCCTTTTGTTTCCTTTTATTTTTCTCTTTTTCCTTTTTCTTTATTTTTCAAAAATCCGGCAGTGCTTAGGCAACATTCGGACATTTGTTCTTTTACAGCAGGTGGCTAACTCTCCTTACCCATGAAAAGTTGGTAAGCATGCAAATCCAAAATAAGTGCACAAGTATGATGCATTAGGATGGTCGATTATTCTGGGTACACCTGTCCTATACGGACCCAACCCCAGTGTTAAAGTCTCCGAAGTCAAATGCATGATGCAGGAAAGCGTTCCTACTAGGCATCCCGCATGAGGTTAAGTTATTCTATGTTTGAAACCTGGGTATTTGTTCTAGACGTGTACCCGAGCGGACAACTCGAGTCGAGGAGATGGCTACATACCTGGGACCCGCAAGATTGTCCGACTTTGTAACTTGTCGGAGCCTTTTCTTATTTTCATGTATGACATTAACAGAATAGGGAGTCTCGACCAGCGAGCAAATCCCCGGAGGTGAGGAGAGAAGGGTTTCACGGCAGTTTATATACAATGCTCATAATATCAAAGCGGTAAAAGGCAACGTTTAGCACATCCAGCCCAAACATGTAATAAATCCGGATAATAAACAAAGCCAAATACAACGATTAGTCTAAGCTCAAATTCTTGAATCCTGAACTAGAGATTCTGGGTTCACTTCCCCAGCATAGTTGCCAGAGCTGTCACACCTCTTTTTTGGCCACTACAACCCATCGAAGGGAGTAAATAAGGGCGTTTTTCCACTTAACGGACAATCAAAACGGGATTCAATTGCTAAAGAGAATTTTAGAGTCTCCACTTGGGAGATTTATGGTGTCCCAAGTCACCGTTTAGAATCCCGAATCGAGGAAAGAATGACTCTGTTTAACAGTGCGCAAACCAAAAAAACCGAGTAAGGAATTTTGTTAACCCGGGAGAAGGTGTTAGTTAATCTCGATATCCATGGTTCTAGCACAGTTGCTCAACTGCAATATTTGGCCTAAATCATCTGATTTTGTACAACTATAAACCTGTGTGCATTTGAAATCTTTTAATCATTTTTACTATCATTAATTTTAAAGAGAATCTCACTGTCGTTAAAACATGTCTCGAACCATGTCACAAAAATGCACCCGTGGTTTTTGACACATTTCAAATTCGTTGAGATTTGGATTTCGGTCACATAAACGTGCACCCGAATTTAGGAAAGGTAAATTATAAAACTAATGCGCCTAAAGAAATTACTTGTTTGCAACTTTGCGAGGGCCATGGAATTTACTAAATGGCACGCCTCAGAATCTAATGATCAATACAGGATTAAAGAAAGCGAGGGCCATGCAATTTGTCTGGCATAGCGCGTCTCATTTTATTATTCAAAGGGCATATCCAAAGCAAACTATGGTTCTTTACTAAATTCATCTCTAATAAAATCTAATTGAGGAACATTTCACAACTTAGACCTCAAATTCAAACCATTGGGCTTCGAACGAGACCCCAATTTGATTGTGGGAATAAAGATGTGCGTTTAATCCGTTCATGCAGACTGTTGATTATTCAACTAATACTTATAAAGTTCAGGGAATTAATATGAAACAACTAATTAAAGCCTGAAACTTAGACACATGACCGCTGATTTTGAAACAAAATTAATCATTGAAATGCTTTCAAACCTGAGCTAAACATATATATGAACTTTCACAAATAAACTTGACTCCAAGTATTGATGCTACTTAAGTGAAACAAGCACCACACTTCTGATTTCCTATCGACGATTAGCAGAATTCAAGCCCTTAAATAGACCTAATTTACCCTAGAACTAAACTAGACAGCTACACCATTATAAATTATAACGTAATGAGAGTAAGTTTACAATCCTTATAGAGTCATATACAATCCAAAAGAAATAGAATGAACTGTATAAGCAGACCCGTATTGTCATCTGTCTAACATACACAAATCCAAAGACATAAATAAAATTACATAGGCAACTACACCGTCTCCTATCCAACTATAGTCACTCCAGAGTCCAAGCAAGTATTAATCAGGAAGTAGTGCTTCTTTTCCATTTCAATTAAAATAATTACATCAAGCACCTTTTAAGTGTGTACCTGGAATGAAGCAAAGGGAAAGACCTATGAGTAGGCATTCAAAAGAATAATAGCAATAGCAACAACAGATCTTCAGTGAATACATCAAATAGACTAGGCTCGATTCCCAGATTTGAATAGAAAGAGTTGGCAAATAAATCAGGATATTGATCTAGAGAAGATAACACCAGAAAACCAACCCAAAAACCTTGAAAATAACCTCAATATACTCAGAATTACTCAGAATTGCATCCAACTAAGCATATGGGATGCTAACACCTCAAAACACACAGATTTCAAGTCTTTTCAGCTGATTCAGGTTAGCAGTTCAAATTGACTGTTAACAGTTGGAATTAATTATGAGGAAAATCACTCTAATGAAGCAACATTTGGGAGGATTTAGACTTTAAACCTCCTTCAGGATCTCTTGTGAATTTTAGTTAATTTTATATGATCTTAAGAGTGCATAAATCTTGGGAAGTTTTCATTGATTTTTTTTCTATCCCCCAGCCTGAATTGGGATGCCCTTTTTATATCCAAAGCTTAGGGAAACCCTCTTGTTTAATGTTTAACCCTTTAGTCCCTCCTCTTATTTTCACATTTGCCACACTAGTCCCTAAATTCTTAACTTGCTATCCAAGTTATAACTAACAAAAATCTGAATCTCAATTTTAACCCTTATTCCAGCAGGTTCCAGGGAATTCCATTCTAGTTACCACAGTTTTCTCACGCTAAATTTCCCATGTTACCCCTTTAACCTACTAGAATTACTATTTTGATTTACGCCAAACCTCCAACCCTGTTATTAACTCAATAATCCTAACTCAGCTATAACCAAACGTCCTAAGGTTTGAATCAAAGGACCCTAATAACTCTGAAGGACTTGAATTAATTAGCTAAAGTCCAAATCAATAAACACTATTGACGATTCAACAAAATCAATACAATTATGCATCAAAACTTGTCTAAAAAAAAGACTACAAAAAAAAAACATGAAGGCAAGATCCAATTAACAAAAATCAAAATCAAGGAATAAATATTGATTAACTTCCAACAAACAGATTTAAGCTAATAAAATCAGCCAGGATAAAATAATGAACAAAAATAAAAGATATTCAAGATAAGAACAAACACAGTGAGTGTATGTATTTAACCAAAAACAACTATGGATTTCACCATACTAAAGGCTAATCTTAACCTACCAGAAGAATAAAACATAGACTAAGAGAAACAGAATTAGAAAGAATGGACCATGAGAACTAAAAACCTATTAAACTAAACACAAAATTGTTTACAAAATGATATTTAATTAATATTAGGGAATTAAAGGACTTAGCTTAAACCCTTGAACTTCAGGAGTCTGCATGCGTTGTTAAAAGGACTCCGACCGATTTTAATTTAAAATTCGAAGCAAATGGGGACGATTCGGGGGCCATGGGTCGTCGATTTGGGACGAGGAGGGCAAGAGGACTCTATGGTGTTATTTTGGCGGATCATGGAAAAGGTTGTATTTTGGCTGGACTTTTCAAATTAAAATTCGAGAAGTTGTGGTCTTATTGGAGGGACACTGGTGTTATGTCTGTGATAGGGATGGAAATGGAGCATGGGGTTTATTTTGGTAACAATTGGAGTCGGCGCTGTCGTAGACGGTGGACCAATCGCTCCTTTGGAAAAAGATTCGACGAGATTGGGAGACATTTGAGGGAAACGGGTGGTGGGGTTGGAAAGAGGAGGGTTAAGAGGTGATATGATGTAATTTTGGGGTTCATTTGAGCTAGGCCGGTGACGGCGATGATTTCGGCCGGCGGCGGACGGTGGAGAGATGGAGGTTATACAGCGGCGTTACACCGGAGAGGTTAGGGTGTTTGGGATATGGTTTGGAGAGGTGGGGTTGTGTTCCGACATTTTGTTACTTAGTTTAGGCTAGTTTCAGACAGTTTGATCTATTAAGAGCAACGTTCTAGATCAATGGGACAAAAAAATGTCATTTTTGATTCCCAGGCTGGACTTGGGTTTGGGGATGTGGATTTGTGCTGGGGTCTTGGTAGTGTTTGGGCTAGCCAAAATGTATTATATCCTTTTTATCAGCCTTTATCTCTTCTTTTGTTTTTTTCTTTATTATCAATATATATTTTTTAGATTTTGCTAATATACAAAATTAAAAATACAAAGACCTATTTAAGTTCCAAATCTCAACTAATTATTTTCCAAAACTAAATCCTATGGTAAACTCAAAAATTAAAAGCAAAGATACAAAAGAACTATTTTTGTTATTTTCCTTCCTTTTTCCTCTCTTTTTTCAAATTAAATCATAAAATCAAAATTCACTTCTAATAAAATCATTTTACCAAATTAAATTAATTATTTCTAAATGACAATTGTCGCAAATAATTAAATGTAAAAGAAAGACTTCAACAATACCAAAAATTAAAATTAAAAGTAAACTATTTTTGTTATTTTTTTGTATTTTTGTAAGACTCCTAGTAAATAATTAACTCCAAAGTAGGTAAATTTAAACCCTATATGCAATGCATATTTCTGTTTTATTTTTTATGCGAATTAAAATGCTCTCAGTATGAAAACAAACACATAATTTATGTAGTTAAATTCTATATATCACACAGGTAAAGAAAAGCAATTCTAATTTTAAGGAATTAATAGGAGAAATTTAGGCTAGGCAAAAATCACATGCTCACACTCAGTACTGTATATGGCCACCCAGCCCAGGGAATATCCATCCTGGAATATATGCACATCACTGACTGTAGTCATGTAGTACCGAGGAAGGCCTTCCAGCCCATGGAGAAGATCCATGTCTAGGTATTAATACTACGGACAAGATCCATGTCTAAAGAAGATCCATCCCTCAATACCATCAACTGCGCTCACTGAGGCCCAAGCGCCATATAAAGCCAACGAAGGCATGATCAATACCTCGCTATGGCGTGCATACAGGTCCCATACTATCACTTAATATCAGACTTTTGGACTCACTCAGTCATTACTCTCCAGTATCACACACAGAGGCTAAAAAAATGTCATGATACTAGCCCGAATAATGATATGATATGTCAAGTAGAGATAATCGAGATTGAGGCATGATATAATATGCATGAACAGGATTGAGTAAATAAATGAATCTAATGACATGAAAGCAATACTCTCTCGGGTCTCAACAGTGTTGCCATAAAGCCTTAACATGATAATTAGCATGATTTTCACTTCACTAACTTAATCATATAATTTTAACACAGATATCAGCATGAAAGAGTCATTAAACGCTGCCATGGAATGATCCAGGCTGCAATTCTCACGATGCATGGCCACACGTTCATCACTTGGCATTTCCGTCACCACAATAGTAATCATATAACATATAGTTTTGGGTTTCAAACCCTCAGAACCAAGTTTGGAAGCATCACTTACCTCAAGCCAATCCAAACTCTATCTTGCAATGTCCGACCCCTGGGCCTACGTCTCAGATTCTAATAAAATTAACAAAACTAGAATCATCACTCTCACGAATTCATACATACCAAATAAACAAAAATACGAGCATAAACGACCCCTCAAATCCCTAAATCAAAGACACCAAATCCAAGCCCTAATCTCCCAACTTCCTCACTAATTTTTAACTAATACCATGATTAAATAATAAAATATGGTCATAAACACAAGTGAGAAAGCCTAAGTGGCTTACCCAACTAAAAACTTTATATTCCCCTGAAAAATCACTACCCTAGCTCAATTTCTGTCTGTAAAAATCGAGAAACTTAGCAACATTCGCGAGGACGACCTTTTTGTACCTTCTGCCTAGCCATTACGCACCTGCGGGACCGCTTCTGTGCTCCATCCACCGCTTCTGCAATGTTTCACTTAAATTCTCCAACCGCACGTGCGACTCAATATCCGCACTTGTCGTCACGCAAATGCGTTCCTTCCTGTGAATCTACGACTTCTTCCCTTTTTACATGTGTCCGTATCTATGGCTCAGTCTCTCTTCTGCGGTCGTCGCACATGTACTCCCCTAACCGCATGTGCGGTTATGATAGGAACTCAGTAGCTTCATCGACAAACTTTAACTTCTAACTTTATGATAACCATCCGAAATCATCTCGAGGCACCGGGACCTCAACCATAAATGCACCGGGACCTCAACCATAAATGCAAACTGGTCATATAACTTTATTCAAACTTGTAGGAATCCTTGGAACACTCAAAACAACGCCAAAACACCAAATAACGCTCGGATTCAAACCTATGTATTCCAAAACATCTAAATTACGCAAATGATCAAAAACTCTATGAAACCACCTCCGAATGACCTCAAATTTCGCACACACGTCACAAATGACACAATGGACCTACTCTAATTTTCGAAATTATGTTTTGACCTCGATATGAAAGTTTTCACTAACAACCAGAAAGCGCCAAAATTCCAAGATCGCCATTTCAAACTTAATTCCACAACGGACCTCAAAATCACATTCTGAAAACACTCTTAAGTCCAAAATTAGCTCACAAAGCTATTTGAAATATAGAAACCAAATTCCAACATCGATTACTCGCAAGTCAACTTCCGATTGACTTTTCCAACTAAATGGCCAACTTAAGAGACTAAGTATTTCATTTCTCTAAAAACCCACTCCGAACCCGAATTAACCAACCCGATACTACATAATACAAATGAAGTAACTCATTGTGATGACCCAGCTGGTCGTCTTTGGAATTTATGCCCCATTTCCCTATTTTCTACTTCCCCTAAGTTCATATCTTCTATTTTGGTAAGCGGGGATGTTCGATAATAGAATTCGGAGTATTTTTGGACACTTAGTCCCTAAATGAGAGCTTAAGTATTGGGAAATGGTCCATAATCAGAACATTGTTAAGACAACCTCGGAATGGAAACTGATTGTTCTGTTAGCTCCGTTAGGTGATTTCAGTGTGGGGAGCGGGTTCGAAATATATTTTGGATGTCCGCAGCTTAATTAGGCTATGAATATCGAAAGTTAGAAATTTGAAGTTCCGGTCCGATAGTGAATTTTTTATCCGTGAGTTGAGTTTTTGTGGAATCGATAGGTGATTTAGGATATTTCTGCAAATTTTCAGGTCATTTGGACATGTGGTGGATAGGTTTTGAGTTGAATGAGAGTTTCGCTAAGATTTGGAGATTTTAGGTGCAAATCATTGATCAAATGGTGTTTCCGGCGTTGTTTTAGGTGATATAAGGATTGGTGCAAGTCTGAATGACGGTAAGGGATAGGTTTTTAGGTTTGGTTGAGGTCGCAAGGGCCCCGCGCTTGTTTCAGATGCTCGACGGAGTGATTTTTGGACGTTTGGAAGAAATATTTTTGCTGCTTCTATTGTTTCCCCGTCTGCGGAAGGGAGACCGCGTAAGAGGTTACCGCAGATGCAACCATGTGATCGCGGATGTGGTCTGGGAGAACAGAAACGGACAGGGAGCCGCATATGCGGCCATCACGGATGCGGCCATTTGTCCGTGAAAGCGGAAAGTGAGTTGTTATTTGAAACAGCGCATAATCGTCAACTAAGCTCAACCGAAGCTTCAGTTGGCGATCGAAACGCCACTGTGCTGCCACAATTTATCCAGAATCACGCTACAACAACAGAACCACTCTCTAATGTAGAGGACAAAAAATTTTCGGATGCCACGACGCAAACACTGCTTTTAAATCAGAAGCAACAAAGGAAGTTTAATTTTCCTTCTGCATATAGCAAGACAGAAGCAAGTTCACAGGCGGGGTAGCTCGTCACAACTGTGTCATTAATCTCGACTGAGGAAAGACAACTTTTGGACGTGATGGTAAATACAGATACTAATCCTATTTTGACAGGAAGCCATATATATGAAGAAGGGGAAGAAGAGGATATCTTAAAGAAATGCCGAGCAGACGCTTCAACAAAAGGAGATCTGTCACCATTGCATAGGTCTAGAAATAAGAAGTCTCGTTAAAGGGAAAGAAGTTGGGATGGAAGGGTGATCGAAGACGTTAACATAAGGAGGCTCCCAATGCGAAATGCAAAACAAAAATAGGTTGCTCAAACAATACTTTCGAAATCCAAGAATAAAGTATGAATTTTGAAGACTTTTTGAAAAATTATGTGGAAGAAGACAACATTTTACAAATCGAAACTTTCACAATAAAAGAGAAAAAAAGGGAACCTTTATGGTTTCTTCATCTTTTTATTTTATATCATCACAGAGCATGTTATAAACTCTGTGATGATCAGTCAATTCTTAGTTCTTGCGAGTTCTTTCTTTTTACATGCTTGCTAGTCCAGGAGGCTTTTGCCTCAATAGGATAGCTAAGGTAAGGTCTATGCCGGTTGTGTTATATGGGTAGCATTACCGGCGTAATCCGCCTTATTTTATTTCTCCTATTTGTTGTAATTTTCCTTTTCCTATTAATTATAAAGCAAAACCCTAGGCGATTGCCTATTGGACAAAAAAAGTTGTTTTTTGAAACCGCTGAAGTGGATTTTCGACCGTGAAAGCGGGACCGTAGAAGCGTACCCTGGAGCCGCAAAAGCAGAAATCACTGCAGAGAAAAAGGTTTTAGCCGAGGCTTAAGTTCATAAGTTGAAAAATCAAATTTTAGCTCGGACCAAGGTGATTTTTGGAGGGTTTTGAAGAGGAGACTATTGGGTAATGTTTCTATGATCCTTTCTAACTTTAATTCATCATTTAGTTGTTAAATTCATCTATTAAATTCAAATTAAGGTCCAAAAATGGAGGAAATGGGTGAAAGTTCTTTAGCTAATCAATTGGGTTTCTGAAGGAGCATTTGATCTCATATTTGAGAGATTTTTATATGGTTAGACTCGTGAGAGTACGAGATTTCTTAAAATGTGAAAATTATTTGGTTCCTAGCCGTTGGCCTGAGGGGCATTTTGGTCATTTTAGCTGTTCTCGCGCCTTAGCTTTAATGTTAATAATGTAATCAGTTGCTTGCGATATTATTTAAAATATGTAATTGGTTTGAATATATTTGGGCCACTCGGAGTCAGATACTCGTGGCAAAGACGTTGTTCTTTAGCGGTTTTGTACCAAATTGAGGTAAGTGGCTTGTCTAACTTTGCGTGAGGGATCTCTCCCCTTAGGATATATTAATTGTTCCTTAAAGGCCTCGTGTGCGAGGTGACGGGCGTGTAATTTTGCTAATTGATGAAAATTCACCTTACTTGACTTATTTAGACTGTGCTTCTTCATGTATTTAACTTGCTTAGCTTAGGAAAATCGTGTTAGTAATTTATTTGCTCTATCTGACAAAATTTCAAATACCTGCCCCCTTTACATTGTTACTATATTTGGTTTCTTTCTGTTAAAATATTGACTTGTTGTGAAGTGTTTACGTTTGGGACTATGGGTTCAATTTCCGGGAGATCCCCTGTTATTGGTACGTGGACTACAGGTTCAATTCCCGGGAGATCCTCTAATATTGATATAAAGGATTGCTGGCTCAATTCCTGGAGATCCTCTGTTATTGGTATAAAGGAATGAAAGTTCAATTCTCGGTGATCCTCTGATATTGGTATGAAGGACTGCATGTCCAATTCCCGGAGATCCTCGGATATTGATAAGGTGCACGGCGGGTTCGATTCTCGGAGCTCCGTGAGGAGATCCTGACTGTTGAGTGATTTCTTTGTGTTTGTAGTTTGTACTTGGAGCCGCTCTGTTTTTAATTACTGTCTTGTTAGTTATTCAGATTTATTTCATTACCTACTGT
Organism: Nicotiana benthamiana; assembly: GCA_034376525.1. Taxonomy (NCBI): domain Eukaryota; kingdom Viridiplantae; phylum Streptophyta; class Magnoliopsida; order Solanales; family Solanaceae; genus Nicotiana; species Nicotiana benthamiana. The sequence goes on along the minus strand of CM067333.1, from coordinate 1,022,656 downwards.
TTATTTATTTTTACATTATTCCTTATGTTCTTCTCAGTAGGGCCTCGACCTTCCTCGTCACTACTCTATCGAGGTTAGGCTTGGCACTTACTGAGTACCGGTGTGGTGTACTCATGCTATTCTTCTACACACTTTTGTTATGCATATCCAGGTACATCTAGTCAGGTGCACTATTAGGGATTTGGAGTTGTTTTGGAGGCTTGAGGTATGCATCTACAGCGTCCGCAGAGCCGACGAGCCTTCCTCTATTCTACCTGTAGTTTATAGTTTTCTTTTTCATTCTCATTTGATTTAGATACTTTGGGATGTTAGATCACGGTAGTATGTTTACTCTTAGCCTGTGTTGCCCGTGGGTTTCCGGGGCTTGGAGGTTTATATGTTATATTGAGTTGACATGTATGTGCCACGCGGCACTCTATACATTAACTTACGTCATTTATCTTTTAAAGTTTCGCTTCAGCAAAGACTGTAGAATTTCCACAATATGTCAGGCTTACCTAGTCGCGAAGACTGGGTGCCGTCATGACTTGTTCACGATTGGTGAACTAGGGTCATTACAAGTTGGTATCAGAGCTCTAGGTTCATAGGATTCACGGGACACAGGCCGGTTATTTAGAGTCTCGCTGATCGGTACAGAGACGTCTGTACTTATCAACAGGAGACTATGTAAATGTTTAGGAAAAATCTTCACTTCATTTGAATTTTTGTCGTACTATGTTCTTCACCTCCATTCTAAACTACCGTTTTCCTATCCTCTCACGAATGGTGACGACAAGCACGACTCGAGATGATCAGGCACCCGCACCCCCTCCTGCAACCACTAGAGGCAGGGGCCAGGGCAGGGGTCGTGGTCGAGCGTGGGGTGCAGCTAGAGCACGTGCACGAGCAGCCGCCGAGGTGCCACTTGCAGACCCAGTCAAGACTCAGGCACCAGAGACGCCCACAACCACTACTACTCCAGCTGTTCAGGAGGCGTTGGCGCAGTTTATGAGTATGTATTCCACTCTGTCGCAGGCCGGGCTACTACCACTTCCTGCAGCTATGTCCCAGGCTGCGGGAGGAGCCCAGACTCTCGCAGCCTGCACCCCAGAGCAGAGGGTGCAGATGGGACCGATTCTAGATGTTACTCTTGCCCAGCCTGCAGTACCAATTCATCCCGAGGATGGGGCACCTGCTTCGGAGGATGAGCAGAGCAGATTGGAGCGGTTCAAGAAGTATGACCCTCTTATTATCAGCGGGATGGCTACCGATGACGCCTTGGGGTTTCTGGAGGGTTTTCATCTCATTTTTCGCACTATGGGTATCACTGCTTCTAGTAGGGTCTCTTTTGTAGCTTTCCAACTTCGGGGAGCTGCCTATGACTGGTGGCGCACCTTTGAGTTAGACAGTCCGGTTGAGGCTGCCTCCCTGACTTGGACTCAGTTCTCAGATATGTTTCAGAGGGATTTTGTTCCCCAAAGCCTCCGAGATGCATGGCGCATGTAGTTTGAGTACTTGCGCTAGGGCCCTATGACTGTCTCAGAGTATGCCTTTCTTTATATGAGATTGGCCGTGCATGCGCCTGCTTTGGTGGCTACAGTTTGTGAGAGGGTTCGAAGGTTTATCGAGGGTCTTATTCCTTCCATCAGGTGTGGAATGGCGTGAGAGTTTGAGATGGATATACCCTGTCAGCAGGTGGTGAGTATAGCCAGGAGGATAGAGGGTATGCATGCCAGGGAGCGAGAGGATAGAGAGGCCAAGAGGTCTCTAGAGTATGGTCATTTTTTTTCTGGTACCCGTACTTCAGGAGCAGGACATCATGGTAGGGGCTATATGGGTCGCCCAGCTCACTCAGCTTTTCCTTCACCCAGCAGTACTCCAGCTCCTCCCAGATCTCAGGAGCCTTATTATACACCCCCGATTTCTAGTGTGCCTCCTGCGCAGGGCACCTCCAGAGGTCAGTCCAGCAGGGGTGGACCCAGTCAGTCACAGCCACCACTTCCTCCTAGAGCTTGTTATGAGTGCAAGGATACCCGCCACTTGGTTAGAGAGTGCCCCAGACGTGGTAGGGGTATGCCTTCTCAGACTTCACAGCCCCAACATGTTTAACATGGTCAGCAGGCCATTGTTCCAGCTCCAACAACCACCCCACCTGCCCTGCCAGCTAGAAGCGGAGATCGGGGAGACAGAGGTTGCCCTCGAGGTAGGGGTCGAGCCAGATTTTATGCCATTCCTGACCGTGTCGAGGCTGTCGCATCTGATTCTATTATCATAGGTATTATTTTGGTTACTAGAAGAGAGGCATTAGTTCTATTCGATCCAAGCTCTACTTATTCTTATGTGTCATCTTATTTTGCTCCGCATTTGGGTATAGCCCGAGAGGCTTTGAGCTCTCTTGTTTATGTTCCACTCCTGTGGGAGATTCTCTTGTTGTGGAACATGTGTATCGGTCGTGTTTGGTTACTATTTGTGGTTTTGAGATTAGGGCAGATCTTTTATTACTTGATATGGTCGATTTTGACATTATCTTCGGCATGGACTGGTTGTCTCCCCATTATGCTATTCTTGATTGTCACGCTAAGACCGTGATGCCGTCTATGCCAGGTATTGGTCGTATTGAGTGGAGTGTTACTTTTAATCACACTCCCAGTAGAGTTATATCTTCTTAAGGCTCAGCGTATGGTTGAGAAGGGGTGTGCTGTGTATTTAGCCTACGTGAGAGATGTCTGTGCTGATACCCTTCTGTTGAATCTTTTCGAGTAGTACGGGATTTTCCTGATGTGTTCCCAGCTGATCTTCCGTGCATGCCGCCCGATCGGGAGATTGGTTTTTGTATTGATTTATTGTTGGGCACTCAGCCCATATCTATTACTCCTTACCGCATGGCTCCTCCTGATTTGAAGAAGTTGAAGGATCAGTTGCAAGAATTGCTTAATAAGGGTTTTATTCAACCTAGTGCTTCACCATGGGTGCTCATATATTTTTTGGGAATAAAAAGTATTGTTCTATGTGCATGTGTATCGATTATCGTCAATTGAAGAAAGTTACAGTGAAGAACCGATATCCGTTGCCTCGTATTGATGATCTATTTGACCAGCATCAGGGCGCACAGGTGTTTTCTAAGATTGATTTGCGCTCAGGCTATCACCAGCTAAAGATTCGGGAGCCGGATATCCCGAAGACAGCTTTCAGGACTCGGTATGGTCATTATAAGTTCCTTGTCATGTCATTTGGGCTGACCAACGCCCCAGCAGTTTTTGTGCATTTGATGCAGAGTGTATTCATGCCCTATCTCGACTCATTTGTCATTGTTTTAATAGATGATATTCTCGTATCTCCTGGAGCCAGGAAGATCATGAGCAGCACCTGAGGATAGTGCTTCAGACCCTTTGAGAAAAGAAATTATATGCGAACCATTCAAAATGTGAGTTTTGGTTGAGTTCCATGGCATTTCTAGGCCACGTGGTATCGAGTAAGGGCATTCGGGTAGATACGAAGAAGGTGGAGGCCGTGCAGAGTTGGCCCAAGACCTCCTCAACAATAGAGATCCGCAGTTTCCTTGGCATGGCGGGGTATTACTGCCGTTTGGTGGAAGGGTTCTCGTCGATTGCAGCTCCTATAACTAGATTGACCCGGAAGGGTGTTCATTTTAAGTGGTCGGACGATTGTGCGATTTATACTGATCATCGGAGGTTGCAACACTTATTCAAGCATAAGGATTCGAACTTACGCCAGTGGAGATGGTTGGAGCTATTGAAGGAATATGATATTACTATTCTTTATCACCCGGGCAAGGCCAATGTGGTAGCCGATTCCCTGAGTCGCCGGGCATAGAGTTTGGCATATCTACCAGCTTCAGAGAGACCTATGGCGATGGATGTTCAGGCCTTAGCCAGTCAGTTCGTGATGTTGGACCTTTCGGAGCCCAGTCGGGTCCTAGACTGTGTGGTTTCTCGGTCTTCATTGTTTTATCGTGTCAAGGAACAACTATATGATGATCCTCATTTGCTTGTCCTCAATGACGCGGTTCAGCATGGCGAGGCTAGGGATGTGACTATTGAGATGACAGGGTATTGATGATGTAGGGTCGTATTTGTGTGCCCGATGTTGATGGTATTCAGGAGTTGATATTGACCGAGGCCCATAGCTCTCGGTATTCCATCCATCCGGGTGTCGCGAAGATATATCAGAATATGAGGAATCATTAATGGTGGAGGCGGATGAAGAAGGACATTGTAGAGTTTGTGGCTAGATGCCTCAATTGTCAGCAGGTAAAGGCTGAGCATCAGAGACCGGGAGGGTTACTCCAACAGATGGAGATTCCGGAGTGGAAATGGGAGAATATCACCATGGTTTTTGTGACTCGCCTCCCTCTGACGGCGCAGGAGTTTGATTCTATTTGGGTTGTTGTGGACCGTTGACCAAGTCCGCTCATTTCATTCCAGTGTGCGCTTCTTACTTCGCGGAGCGGTTATCGGCGATTTATATCATGGAGATTTTCCGCCTGCATGGCATTCCAGTTTCTATCATCTTAGAAAGGGGTTCAGTGTTTACATCACGATTCTGGATAGTCTTCCAGCATGAGTTGGGCACTGGGGTGACCATGAGCACTTCCTTTCACCCTAAGACGGATGGAGAGTCCGAGCGCACTATTCAGATTCTTTAGGATATGCTCCGTGTGCGCGCGATTGGGTTTAGAGGGTCTTGGGATCAGTTATTTCCATTGGCGAAGTTTGCATACAACAATAGTTATCAATCCAGTATTAAGATGCTGCCTTATGTGGCCTTATACGGTAGGAGATGCAGATCCACGGTGGATTGGTTCGAGCTAGGCGAGGCCAGGTTATTGGGCATTGATTTGGTTCAGGATGCGGTAGAGAAGGTCAAGGTGATTCAGGATAGACTCTATGCGGCTCAGTCCAGATAGAAGAGTTATGCGGACTAGAAGGTTCGTGATGTTTCATTTATGCTTGGTAAGCGGGTTTTGCTTCGGTTCTCGCCTATGAAAGGTGTCATGAGATTTGGAAAGAAAGGAAAGTTGAGCCCTAGGTACATTGGTCTATTTGAGATTTTGAGGCAGGTTGGAAAGGTTTCTTATGAGCTCGCTTTACCTCCAGTTTGATCGGGGTTCGTCCAGAATTTCATGTTTCGATGCTTCGGAGGTATCATTGTGACTCGTCTTGCGTGTTGGAGTTCACTTCAGTCTAGTTGGACAATGACTTGTCCTATGTTGAGGAGCCAGTGGCAATATTGGATAAATAGGTTCGAAAACTCAGGTCAAAGGATATAGCTTTAGTAATGGTGTAGTAGCGAGGTCAGCCGGCCAAGGAGGAGACTTGGGAAACCGAGCGGGATATGCGCAGCCGATACCCTCATCTTTTTGCTACTTCAGGTATGTTCCCTATGCCTGTTCGAGGAAGAACGATTGTTTACGTGTGGGAGGCTGTGACGACCCAGCTGGTCGTCTTTGGAATTTATTCCCCGTTTCCCCATTTTCTACTTCCCCTAAGTTCATTTATACTATTTTGGTATGTCGGGATAACCAGTAATAGAATTCAATGTGTTTTGCAATACTTAGTCCCTAAATGAGAGCATAAGTGTTGGAAAATGGTCCAGAATCTTAACAGTGTCAAGACAACCTCAGAATGGAAAACTGATGGTCCCGTTAGCTCCGTTAGGATATTTCGGGGTAGGGAGCATGTTCGAAATGTATTTTGGATGTCCGAAGCTCAATTAGGCTATGAATGTCAAATGTTAGAAATTTGAAGTTCTGGTCCGATAGTGAATTTTTTATCCGAGGGTCGGAATAGAATTCCGAGAGTTGCAATGGCTTTGTTAGGTGATTTAGGATATGTCTGCAAAGTTTCAGGTCATTCAGACGTGTTTTGGATATGTTTTGAGTCGAATGAGATTTTGGCTAAGTTTTGGAGATGTTAGGTGCAAATCATTGATCAAATGGTGTTTCCAGCGTTGTTTTAGGCGATCTAAGGATTGGTGCAAGTCCGAGTGATGTTAACTGATAGGTTTGTAGGTTTGGTTGAGGTCCCGGGGTCCCCGGGCTTTGTTCGGATGCTCGACAGAGTGATTTTTGGATATTGAGAAGAAATATATCTGCTGCTTCTGTTATTTCCGTGTCTGCGGAAGGGAGACCGCATAAGCGGCTACCGCAGACACGACCATGGGATCGCGGACGCGGTCTAGGACCGCAGAAGCAGATAGGGAGCCGCATAAGCGGCCATAAGGGATGCGACCGTTTGTCCGTGGAAGCAGAAACTGTGTTTTTATTTAAAACCGTGAAAGCGGGACCGCAGTAGCGGTCCCTGGAGTCGCAAAAGCGGAAATCACTGTAAACAAAAAGGGTTTTATCAGAGGCTTAAGTTCATAAATTGAAAAATCAAATTTTAGATCGGACTAAGGCGATTTTTGGAGAGTTTTGAAGAGGAGACTATTGGGTAATGTTTCTGTGATACTTTCTAGCTTTAATTCATCATTTAGTTGTTAAATTCATCTTTTAAATTCAAATTAAGGTCCAAAAATTGAGGAAATGGGTGAAAGGTCTTTGGCTAATCAGTTGGGTTTTTGAGGGAGAATTAGACCTCAGATTTGAGAGATTTCTATGAGGTTAGAATCGTGAGAGTACGAGATTTCTGAATATATGAAATTTATTCGATTCCTAGATGTTGGCCTGAAGGGCATTTTGTTCATTTTACCTGTTCTCACGCGTTAGCTTTAATATTAATAATGCAATAAGTTTCTTGCGATTTTATTTACAATATGTTATTGGATTTGAATAGATTTGGGCCACTCAGAGTCGGATACTTGTGGCAAAGGTGTTGTTCTTTAGCGGTTTTGTACCAAATTGAGGTAAGTGGCTTGTCTAACCTTGTGTGGGGATCTCTCCCCATAGGATATATTAATTGTTTCTTAAAGGCCTCGTGCGCGAGGTGATAGGCGTGTACTTGTGCTAATTGCTGAAAATTCACCTTACTTGACTTGTTTAGACTGTGTTTCTTTGTGTATTTAACTGTTAAAAATATGATTCTACTTGCTTAGCTTAGAAAAAGCATGTTAGTAATTTATTTCCTCTATCTGACAAAATTGCAAATACCTACCCTCTTTGTGAGCATGCTAGGCCTAGACCTTTACATTGTTGCTGTATCAGGTTTCTTTCTTTTAAATATTGACTTGTTGTGAAGTGTTTAGGTTTGGGACTACGGGTTCAATTCCCGAGAGATCCCCCTGTTATTGGTACGTGGACTACGGGTTAAATTCCTGGGAGTTTCTCTGATATTGATATAAAAGACTGCGGGTTCAATTCCCGGAGATCCTCTGTTATTGGTATAAAGGACTGCGGGTTCAATTCCCGGAGATCCACTGATATTGTTATGAAGGACTGCGAGTTCAAATCCCGAAGATCCTCGGATATTGACAAGGTGGACTGTAGGTTCGGTTCCCGGAGCTCCATGTAGAGATCCTTAATGTTGAGTGATTTGCTTTGTGTTTTTAGTTTGTACTTGTAGCCGCTCTGTTGTTAATTACTGTCTTGTTAGTTATTCAGATTTATTTCATTACCTACTGTTTATTTATTTTTTGCATTATTCCTTGTGTACTTCTCAGTAGGGCCTCGACCTTCCTCGTCACTACTCCATCGAGGTTAGACTTGGCACTTACTGAGTACTGCTGGGTGTACTCATGCTACTCTTCTGCACACTTTTGTTGTGCAGATCCAAATACATCTGTTCAGGCACGCTATTTAGGATTTTAGTTGTTTTGGAGGCTTGAGGTATGCATCTGCCGTGTACGCATAGCCGACGAGCCTTCCTCTATTCTACGTGTAGTTTATAGTTTTCTTTCGCATTCTCATTTTGTTTAGATACTTCGGGATGTTAGAGCACGATTGTATGTTTACTGTTAGCCTGTGTTGCCCGTGAGTTTCCGGGTGTTGGAGGTTTTTATGTTATATTGAGTTGACATGTATGTGCCAGGCGGCACTCTATACATTATCTTACGCCATTTATGTTTTAATCTATTGCTTCCGCAAAGACTGTCAAATTTCCACGATGTGTCAGACTTACCTAGTCGCGAAGACTGGGTGCCGTCATGACAGATTCACGATTGGTGAACTAGGATCGTGACACTTATGAAACGGCCGGCCGAGTCATTACATGTTTATAAGCGTGGTCATAATGAAACGATCAAATTAAAAAATCAAAAACAGCACTCATAATTTCTTCATAGCAATGTAGGTGCACGTAGTATAGAATATACTACTCCATTTAAATTTGGTTTCAGCCTTATTCAACTCTGTAAAAAAATATTTATGAAAAGGTTTGTAAGACTATAAACCGTTTATGAAGGAGGAAAATTATCTTTCACTGAGAGAGATATTTTCACCTTTTGTTTGATTAAATTAGATCAAGTGCTTCATCTTACAGAATGAACTTACAGTTATGTTGCACATTTATCGTTCAAATTTTTCTGTTGTCTTACTTCATGAGTACCAGGGCTTTAGCTTCTTGATACCTTTGTTTGTTCTTTTCTTTTTGTGTCTGAAACTACAAGGTGTCTGATTTACTTTTCAATATTGCAGAATGTTCATTTTATGTTGAGTATACCTTCTAATTTTCCTTCATTGTATTATGGCGCATATTCAACTTTTTACTCATTTCAGGAGGGGTAAAATATCTTAGTGTGTATCTGAGTATAATTACTACCGAAGTTCATCCTGGAGTTGTCAGCTACTTCTAAATTACTTCCTCTTCCCTCTCCATGATTGTTGCGCTCTTCACGCACACATTTATCATCTTAGATTTAGCTTGGAATGGTATCTCCTAATAATAATGCATGATTTGCCTTTTTACTCTGGATATCTAGATGAAATACGTGCTATCAACTGCAGCTGTTAAATTTCATATTTTATCCTATTCTAGCATATGCTTTTGTATTAGATAGACCACCAACATGAACATGAACAAGCTGAATTTTTTGTATTTCTCGCAAGCTCAAGAATGTACTTGTATGACTTTGTTATACAAATGCATGTACATGTATCAAGTACTTACTAGTGATTATGGACTTAAAATTCTTTGCACATTATCCCAGCTTATTGGGCTTACCAAAAAGAGATTCCAGATCATCGCTAATAGAAATTTGCTGGCTTACCACAATTTCGGCCTATTAAACTTCTCAGAGATTTCAAGTGTAGAAGATTTTCTGATAGAGACTTCTTCATGTTTTAAGAGTTTTACCATAGGTTTGTCAGGCACATCAATTGATCGTAAGATACCCCCATTTGATGAAACCTCTTGATCACCGGTCTCCAACTTCTATTTCCTTTTCTGCCCTTTCTTAATCTTCATTAAGAACGTGATAATCAGTTCCCTTGTCTTCCACACTGATTCCAAGCATCTTTAAGTTTTTGTCCAGTTTCTGGTTTAGTCCATCCAATCCGTTTCCCAATTTATCAAAGTTCTCCCCTATTCAGTAACTCCTCAAATTGTAAAAAGTTTTGAAACGATCTAATTATAGAATTAAATTACTATTAATATTTTTATATTTCCTATAGTATGTGTGTATATAGACAAGAGGGGTTGCTCTGATGGTAAGCAATCCTCACTTCCAACCGAGAGGTTGTGAGTTCGAGTCTCCCCAAGAGCAAGGTGGGAAATTCTTGGAGGGAAGCATGCACTATTTGGAAACAGCCTCTCTCTACCCAAGGGTAGGGTAAGGTCTGCGTACACACTATATATATATATATATATATAGTTAAAAAAATATTAATAATTCTAATATTATTAATTATTAAAAATAAATATCACTAATTATTAATTAAGTTAAAAAAAAGAAAAAGAAAAAAGGACCCTAAAGCCCATAACAGTGCTGTTGGAAAACAAAGGCTTCAAGCCTTATATGTGTCTACGGCAATTCACGAAAAGGTAGAGGCCTTAGATGAGAAATAGATCATTGTTCTGTTACGCACAAATCAAAATAAAATTCGTACCAATAATTAATTTTATATCTCAGGTATGTAAATTTTTTTATTGTCAATTATTCTATAGTGGTAATAGGTAATAATTGAATAATTAATTCCCTTCCTCCTCTATGTCAATAATAAATTGCCTATTTTGGTGTGAAATGTTAAATTTAATTAAAATGCATTGGATGTTGTAGAATCAATTGTTTGATGGGTATAAATTGGACTGGAGTCTGTGTATTGGCTCGAAAAGTTTTAAGGTGAGTTGATATAACCATTTAGTAAAGTGGTTAAACTTACAAAGGCACGCACATAAGGTGTTTGATGAATTACATAAAAGAGTTATTATATACTTAATTGGAATAGTAAATGCCTATTTGTGAGCATATGATTTTTGCCGTGCTTAAATTACTCCTATAGAACTCATTAAAATTAGGATTTTTTCTTTTATTATTTGAATTTTTAAGGAATTAATTTTATGATTTTGTGCTTGTTTGCATTTTTGTGCATTTTTAATTTATATAATTCATAAAAAAACAAAAAAAATAGTACATTTGCATTTTCATTTTTTTTAAGGTTTATTAGTTAATTGACATTGTAAAAATAATAAATTAGCCCTTTTGCATTTTTTACTTTTAATTTTCGGATTGTTGTCATAGTATTCCTTTAAAGTTAGGGTTTAATCACATTTGAGGAAACGAGTAGATTAATATTAGGTTTAAATTAGGTTTTTACTAATTAGCATTTAATATTATTAAAAAAAAAGAAAAAGAAGTGTAAAAATTGGTATTCCTAATAAACACACAGTCCATGTGGTGTCAAGGGATGCTGTCGAGTTGCAAGCTCGAATGGGCTCTTGCCAGTAGCCTCACTCCGTTGCAAATTGTAATAGAATTGGGCAACATCAAGCAACTTGGCCCAATCTCGTTGGTTGGCACTCACATAGTGCCTCAAATATAACTCCAAAAGTGCGTTTGCCCGCTCCGTTTGCCCGTCGGTTTGTGGATGGAAGCTGGTGGAAAAGTGTAGATCAGACCCCATCAAGTGAAATAACTCCGTCCAAAACTTGCCCGTGAAGCGGGGGTCTCGATCACTGATGATAACTTCAGGCAAGCCCCAATACTTCACTACACCTTGTCCCAATAGCTGAGCTGCCTCTGGTGCTGTGCAGTCATTTGTAGCAGCCATCAAGGAAGCATATATTAAGAACCGATCCACCACAACCATGATACTACCTTTGCCTTCGGATGTGGGCAAAGCGGAGATAAAGTCCATGCTAACACTCTCCCATGGACGTTGAGGTATGGGTAACGGCTAGGTGCCTGTTGATCCACCTAGTCCTGTTGGCACACAAGACAAGTCTTGACGTATAACTCGATGTCGTCCCACATGCGAGGCCAATAGTAGTTAGCCTCTACCAATGCCTGAATGCGCTTTTGTCCTGGATGACCCGCCCATCGGGTGTCATGGCACTCCTTAATGATACTCTTGCGCAACCTCTCCCATTTGGGCACATAAATCCGTTGTCCCTTGGTGCGCAACAAGTCGCCTTCTACCCAAAATTGTTTAGTTTTCCCTTCTTTGGGCATCTGTACAAGTTGCTTGGCTAAAAGATCATGCGCCATGCCTTCCTTGATAAGATCCAAGAGCTCCACCTGAACTCTTGACATTGCCACCAATTCTGCCTTTCGGCTTAGCGCATCCGCCACAAAGTTGGCCTTGCCCGGTTTGTGCTCCATCACATAGTCGAACTTGGCCAAGAAGTCTTGCCATCTTGCTTGCTTAGGGCTGAGTTTCTTCTTTGTTTGGAAGTAACTTGTCGCCACATTGTCCGTGCGCACCACAAACTTTGCCCCGAGCAAGTAGTGTCGCAAAACTCGCAAGCAATGCAGCACCGCAGTCATTTCTTTCTCCTGCACTGTATAGCGCCTCTCGGTGTCGTTAGGCTTGCGACTTTCATAAGCAATTGGATGCCCCTCTTGCATAAGCACGCCCCATATGGCAAAGTCAGAGGCATCTGTGTGAACCTCATACGCCTTGGTGCAGTCAGGTAGTGCCAACACTGGTTCCTCTGTCACGGCCTTCTTCAGTATTCAAAGGCACGTTGGCACTTATCGTCCCACTCCCAAGTCTTCTTCTTCTTGAGTAGGTCAGTGAGTGGTGCCGCCTTGGCTGAATAGCCTGTAATGAAACGCCGATAATAATTCACAAGACTAAGGAAAGATCTAAGCTCAGGTACCTTGGTCGGTGGCTCCCATTCCTCGATCGCCCAGATCTTCTTTGTATCCATCATGGGTTTGCCGCCTTTTATCACATGGCCTAGGAAGTGCTCCTCTTCCTTGGCAAATGAGAACTTCTCCTTCTTTACGTAAAGCTCATTGTCCCCCAAAGTCTTGAGAACGGTCCATACATGTTCCACATGCTCCTCCATGGTGTTGCTATATATGACTATATCGTCCAAGTAGAACACCACGAACCGGTCAAAGTAGGGATGAAGGATTTCGTTCATGAGAGTGCAAAATGTGGCTGGCGCATTTGTCAGACCAAAGGGCATCACCAAGAATTCAAACGCCCCATATCGAGTGACACAAGTTGTATTGCCCTCGTCCCCTTCGGCTATGCGCACTTGATAGTACCCCGATCTTTAGGTCAAGCTTTGTGTAATACTTGGCCTTCCCAAATTGATCAAAAAGTTCAGCAATAAGAGGAATTGGATACTTGTTTTTGATTGTTACCTTATTGAGAGCCCGCTAGTCTATGCAAAGTCGCTGCGATCCATCCGCCTTGCATTGGAATAGCACTGGTGAACCATACAGTGCCTTGGCAGGTTGGATGAATCCCATATCCAACAATTCCCCCAATTGTTTTCGCAGCTCCTCTAGTTCTGGTGGCGACATCCGGTAGGGCGCTTTGGCTGGTGGCTTTGCCCCTGGCTCCAACTCGATCTTGTGATCCACCCCACGCCTAGGTGGAAGCTTACGGGGAAACTCGGGTGGCATCACGTCCTTGAACTCTTCCAGCACGTTCTTGATGCAAGCAGGGATATCACCATCAACTCCCCCTTCTTCCTCGTGCTGAAGAACGGCTAACCATGTCTCCTCCCCACGTTTGAGTCCCTTGGCTAGCTGTATGGCACTAAGTTGGGAGATTTGGATGTCTTGGGAGGGGAAACAGTTGGGACCATGCATGGTTCCCCTTCCAAGATCATTAACGTGTTGAATCTAGGGAACGGGACAACATTTAACTGCCGAAGGAACTCCATCCCTAGAACAATGGAGAAATCGTCTATTGGTGCCACCGAGACATCCACTTACCTGACCAGGTGCCTAGCTTCATCTCGGTCCCTTTTGCCATGCCATCCACGGGTTTGGCATCGGCATTTACAGTCTTGAGCCAACCCTTGGAGTTTGTCACCTTGAGTCTCAAACGTTCCGCCTCGGTTGGAGTCATGAAGTTGTGAGTGGCGCGCGTATCAATCATTAAGTGGGCAACCTTGTTGTTGACGTGCCCCTGCACGTACATGAGACTTTTGTCACCCGCGTGGTGAGGAGTGGGCTTAACGTTCAATGCACTAAGCAGCTTAAGACACCCCATGGTAGCTTCATTGCCATGCTCCTGTTGATCCAACATTGCGCTCATGGCTTTACGCTGTGGGCAGTCCCTAGCCCAATGTGGCCCTTGACATAGGAAGCAACCCTCCCTTGGTTTGGCCTCCTTCTTGTTGTCTCTGGCCTGTTTCCCCTTATCTCCATGGGTTGTTGGCTTGTGGGTTCCGTCCTTGGCTCCCCCACCTTTAACCGGCCTAGTCCTTTGAGTCTTGGACTTGGATGAATCGCCTTGGTGCTTGACATGAACCCCTTTGTCGGCACTAGTATAACCCTGCAATGTGGTAGCTACCTTGAGAGTCGTCGAGATGTCATCTGCCTTGGATCGTCTTAAATCTTGAACCGCCCAAGGTTTAAGTCCGGATAAGAAGTTGAATAAGAGATCCTCATCGCTCATGTTGTCGATTTGCAGCATTAAGTTGGAGAATTCCTTGCCATACTCCTCGATAGAATTTCCCTGCTTGAGGTCCCTCATTTTTGCCCTAGCCTCCTGGTTTATGTGCACCGGGTAGAACTTCTCCTTGAGCTCTTTCGTTAGGGCTTCCCAAGTGTCAATGGCGACTAGCCCTCTGTCAATGTCGGCTCGTTTCCTGCACCACCAAAGTGCAGCCATGTTGGTAAAATGTAAGGTGGCAGTATGTACGTGGGCTAATCCTTTTAGGTTGAGCGCTTCGAAGTAGCACTCCATATGCCAAAGGTAGTTGTCTATGACTACTGCGTCGCGAGCTCCATCGTATTCCTTTGGCTTTGGCAAGTCTACGGCACGTGCAGTGTCTCGGGCTTGCACGGTTGATTTCGAGGCAACCTCTTTTGCCATGAAAGCACTTCTGCACATAGCCCAGTCGGCTTTTTTTCCCTCCGTAGCAGCTTTGGATGCCTCCAAGCTTAACTTGGCTCCATTAACGTCCGTCCTCAAATCTGCCAAGGCTTGATACACTTTGGCTTGAAACGAGCTATTCTTGTTGGCTAGCTCTGCCCCAGCAGCATCAATCCTTTCTTGGAAAGAATCTAACGAGGTGTCAACCTTCTCAACGTACTCTTCTAAGGTTTGCTCCGTGCGATCCAACCTCTCTTCCATGTCTGCCATAGCTATCTCAATCTTATTTAAACGGGCTTCAAAACTAGCAAGAACGTCACGAGACTTACCTCCCTTATGTGTTGGTGGGATGGTGCGCTCCTCCTCACGACCCTTGCAAACTTGCTCCTCGCCACCGCTAGCCATATTGTGTATGTGCCCAAGCTAACCCACGAACCCTTTCGTAGCGTTGCTCTGATACCAACTGTCACGGATCGGATAACTCCCTAGCTATCTTCCGTGCGGCCTTAGTCACAATTCGCCCCTGCGATGTGCTAAGTCAGCCTTTCCCCGAACTAACACCACAACAAAGCTAAGAGAAGCTAAGAAGAGAAGCTTTTGAGAAAGCTTTTGTATTAAACAAGAGAGCATTGTACAAAAGTGTTGGATTGCTTGATTGTTTTCTTCGATGATGGAAAATGCCAAATACTAGCCTATTTATAGTTGCTAGAGTCCCTAACCAACAGCAATGATCTATTTGAATTAATGGCTAATATCAAAGACCTAGAAAACTCTACAAGTCTCTACAAATATCTAGTATAATATGCAAGATGGGTCTAGCGTCTTCTATTTGTGGAAGGATCTAGACTTGGCTATAGAAAGGTTGCCATTCGTGCGCCAAGTCATCGCATTCGTGTCGCCCAGTCATCGCCTGCGTCGCATAACCTCTTAGAAAAGGGCGGAGTGTGACAACCTCCCCCACCTATTGCGCCGACGCCCTCGTCAACTCTTCGTGGAATGCCCGAATTTGATTTTCAAATTGCCAAAGGGCTTCCTTTGACTCCCAACTTGCCTCGCTTTCTGGTAGCCCATTCCACTTGATAAGGTACTCATGCAAAGGTTCCGTGAACTGTCGCAGAATCACCCGGTCAGCCATGATGTTTTCAACTTCCTTGTCAAACGATGTTGTAATGGCTGGCGGTGCCCAATGTGACTCGTTTCGTGATGGGTCTTACATGTCTGCGTGGTATGGTTTAAGACAACTCACATGGAAGACAGGATGTAACTTGAGTTTGGGTGGTAGCTCCACCCGATAAGAAGCCTTGCCCACCTTGGCAAGGATGGGGAGAGGTCCCTCGTAGCGCCGAATTAGCCCTTTGTGCAACCCGCGTAGCCTCTTTTGTTGCTCGACGTTGATAGTATGCATGACTAAGTCTCCCACGTTGAATTCTAAGTGCCTCCTCTTCTTGTCAGCCCACTTCTTCATTTTCTTGGAGGCCTTGTTGAGATATGCCCGAGCTAATTCCGTTTGCTCGTGCCAAGTTTTTGCCTTCATGAACGCCGATGGACAATTCCCAGTATACTTGTTGACAAGTCCATGTGGTGTTAAGGGTTGCTGTATGGTTTCAAGCTCGAATGGGCTCTTGCCAGTAGCCTCACTCAGTTGCAACTTGAAAGAGAATTGGGCAACATCAAGCAACTTGGCCCAATCTCGTTGGTTGGCACTCACATAGTGCCTCAAATATAACTCCAGAAGTGCGTTTGCCCGCTTCGTTCGCCTGTCGGTTTGTGGATGGAAGCGGGTGGAAAAGTGTAGATCAGACCCCATCAAGTGAAATAACTCCGTCCAAAACTTGCCCGTGAAGCGGGGGTCTCGATCACTGATGATAACTTGAGGCAAGCCCAAATACTTCACTTTTCCTTGTCCCAAAAATCTCTCGACCTAATCCGGTTCAGAGACGCCAAAACAACGTCGTTTCCATGACATTTGATCCTAGCAGTCGAGGTAACTAAATCCAAGGGCCAGGAACTGGGCAAATATTGATATATCAATGCCGGATTCTCTCATCCCCCCTCTGACTATCGTCATAGAGAAACCCTAATATCACCACCACCCTCCACCGTCAGCCGACGGCTGGAATTCGTCTCCCCCGGGGGTCGGTCTTCAAACTCGCCCAAAAATACACACCTTAACCTTCTCTTCTCCCTCATATCAAATCCCACCTTATTTTCCCTCAACTCCCCTTGCAGCTCCTCGAATATCCAAAGTCAGCGTCGCCGTCTCCACCGTGTTTGACAGCGGTCACCCAAACCAGTTCCCAAATTACGCCATAGCTCTGCCTTGATCCTCCCATCCCATATATGGCCTATATCTTCCTCAAAACATACCCAAACTTCTCGAATGTTAAATTTAAACTCCGGCCAAATGTTACACCTCTTTTTTACGCGGCTACCCCGAAGGATGACACGTATAAGGGAGTTTTTCCAATTAAAGTGACATTATTCGAAATGAGATTATTTATTATTAAGAGTCGCCACTTGGGATAGACTTGGCTTTTGGTGTGTCATTGGTTTGTTTAGAATCGCAAATCGAGAAAATTTTTATTTTTTTTACTGCCCAATTGGAGTCTGCGAACCAGAAATTCTAGGTATGGAATTCTGTTGACCCGAAAAAAGGTATTAGGTACCCCCAGATTTTATTGATTTTATACATGTTCATCCTACAATTCAATTTTTTAAAATTATTAACCGTTTTATTCATTTTAGGAATAGTTGCAACGTTATCAAAACATGTCTCGAACCACGTCATGTAAATGGACCCGGGTTCTCGACACATTTTAACATTGTTGAGACTTGTATTTGTGTCACATAAATGCACACCCAAATTTAGGAAGATATCTTAAAATATCGCGCCTATAACAACTACGCGTTTGAAAATTCGTCGAAGGCCGTTAATTCACTAAACATCACCTCCAAATTTTTATGCATTTTTAATTACATTAAATGAGCCCACATAGTGCATAATCTTTTTGGTGCGGCTCATCTTATTTTAGAAAAGGCAACCTAAAGCGACTATAGCTTTCTATTATACTCATCTCTAAAATACGTCCTAATTATTTCACACGTGAGTGATATATTCAGAAGGAGATTTAGCACCTATATTTTTAGCCTCATTTATGGCTGGTTTTGCAATTTGGGCTTCATTTAATAGCAAGCCCAGGAAATGCATTTCCTTATGTTTCGTACCAATAGCAGTCTGGACCTTCAATCCTGAGCCCAGAAACATTGGACTATACTTTTGTTTCAAGGATATGATTATGATTTTCAAATCATTATACTAGAACGATTAATGTTATTCATGGTTGATCATTTTAACACAGAAAAATTGACGAAGAACATGCTGTAATGATTTTTACTAATGAATCAATAGGTTCAATTCATACCTAACATCGACGTATACAAATTGATGGGCTTAACAACTAGCATATGTGTACATATGATTACTTCCTATTAATGATAGGAACATAAAATTTAGGCAGGTTGTTGATTGTCCTATTTAGTCTACTGAAGTTTAAGAAAATGGAAACTGATAGTCCAGATACAGCCCTCTATAGGTGATTCGTTCATATACATCACAGTACCACAAATACTACTAACTAACAATGTTTATAATAAGGTATTCATATATATAAAAAACGATTATCTTCATTATCAATTAATGATCTCGTACATGTACACCTATGCCTTCCCATATTTATGAGTGAGAATGGTACCTGGAATTACAGCAGAAGAAGTCCTATGAGTGAGGAAAACGTAAGGCAAAAAAGTAACATCAACCAAAATAACCAGTAAACCCAGGAACTCAGGAAATTTTGAGTAGCAAATAACGAAAGCAGGTCTCTCTAACAGCTCAAAATGCACATGCAATCAATCCATCTTCAACTTATAATGAATAGAACTTTGATTATTAAAGAAGTCTTAACCAGAAAAACAAGATTGAAATGGATTTTCGGGACAATATTATGTGAAAAAGTATCTCTCAATGTATATCTCTCTATATAAAAAATTTATCCTCTAGTTCCAGAAAAAATATCCAAAATCCCCCTTTTAAAATAATAAGACGTCCCTTTTTATTACTAAAGCCTCAGGGCAAAAATCTTTTTGTTTTTCCTTTTAGTCCTTTACTCATTTTCAGATTTTCCTAAATGATCCTTGGTTTTGTAACTTGTGTCTCAAGTTTTGAGGCAGAAATTGTACTTCGACCCCTTCTAACAATGTTCCAGGAGTTTGTTACAAGATTCCCATGTTAAAATACCCCCAATACCCATGTCCTCTATTCTTAATTACATACCTAAGTGCTTTAAACCTTGGTACCTATCTGTTTGGTTATAAACTGACCCTTGTTAACTACTTATGTTCATAAACAAAGGTTATTATAAGCCCCTAGGATCAAATTATGAATTGCAGATAATACTATATTACGAAAAAGCAAATGACCAAGGGTAAAAATTTGATCAATGCAACATATATACGCAGGCAAATATCACTAAATTACAGGACACTAATCAATTTCAAACCAAATATGACCAATTCTGAGCTCAGCACAATAATTCAAACAAGTCAACTACAACAAACTGTGACTTCAAATGTTAAGCAGTTCAAAAATAGGTTATCCAGTCTTAAACATAAACAAGAAAGGAAGCAAATACTCAGGATATTTCAAAGATGCGCAGATGAAAAGTTAATGTATTTAAACAAATGAAAAAATAATGAAAATCAAAAGAAATTAGAAAAGAGAACCAGGACAAGTATAAAACTCTAGATGGAACAACCTACTCAGAATTTATCAAAGATAAACAGATACAAAACATAATATACTTAGCAATTAAAAAATAGAGAAGATCAAAAGCACAAATACAAGGATGAGCGTATGAATCTAGATGGAAGCACCAACTCAGAATATCTCAAAGATGAACATATCAAAAACAAATGTACTTATACAAATGAAAACAAAGAATATAAAAACAATTACAACAAAAAATACACAAAATCACAGCACTAAAAGCGAAGGGAGATTATATTTTCTTTTCGTTGTAACCCTAATATTAGACTCTTCAAATCTCCAGGTTGTTCAACCCTTTATGAGAGGATCTTTGGCCTTTTGAGAACTTTGTTTTATTTTTTGAAAGGAGGAGATGGTATAAGGCTAGGGTTGATTAACTTTGGTTGTTGGGTTGTGGATGGGGAAGGTGAGATGGTCACCAGGGATCATTTTCGGAGGATTCTGGTGAGTTTAGAGTTTGGGTAAAATTTCGATTTGATATTCAAAGAGGTCTGTGACGATTCGAAGGACAAGACTTAGATGGTGGGGAAGAGGGGAACGAGGCGGTTTCAGGGGTGTTATTTTGGGTCAGTGTTGGGTTAGTTCCACCATAGGCGGTGGATCCGGCGACTATTCTTTTTAATATTCGACAAGTTGGGGAGATATTTGAGGGGATCTAATAGTGGGAGGGGATAGAGGAGGTTGAGAAGGTTCGATGGTGTAATTTTGGGGCCATTTGGTGGCCGACCGCCGCCGTGAGACGATTTCTGACGGTGGCATTACAGTGGCTGAGGCGGATCTATGATGGCTAAGGGGTGGTGTTACACCGATGTATAGGTACGAGGAAGAATGTCATTTGGTCTCTCTATATATGCATGTGTTTGGACATATATATGTGTTTGGGAAGGGGGTTTCTGGGCCGTTGGATTGATATTGATGAATGGCTGAGATTGATCGCCCCAAAATGATGTCGTTTTAGGGCATCTCTTACATGGATTGGGTCAGAGATGGGTTTTTGGGCTGGGTTTTTGGTATTTCAAACGGATTTAGGGTTTGGGCCACGCAGGCTTGGCCCAATTGTGGCTAGCCTGGGTTAAACAATTAAATCCTATTTTTGTTTTGATTTTTTAAAATTGTTAATTAGGCTAAATCAAACTAATAACTACCTAATATGAAAAAAATTAACGCAAAAATGATAATTAACCATAAAATGCCAAACAATGAATATTAACAATAAAAATGCCAAAATAAACTACTTAATTTTTGTGATTTATGTATCGCAAAATAAACCTTTATTACCCATTAATATTAAAAAAAATATGTGAATTTAAATCCTAAATGCTTATGTAATCTTTTGTGTATTTTTATGACTTGTCATGCATGCATTAGCAAAAACACTCACTAATATGCGTAATTAAATCCTAAAAATAAATAATAAAAAGGAAAAATCCTAAGCTTGATAATTATGTTGGAGTAATTTCAAGGAGGCAAGAATCACACGCTCACAGCTGCCCCTCTTTGCTCGGACGCACGAAGAGTTTTCGTGCATAGATAAGTGAGCAAACACGAGCGATTTTCATCCGACTGAATACTCCATGTGATGTACTTTCAAAATTTATTGACCGAACCTCGCTTCAAAGGTTTCCTACAAGTTCTCGGCGATAAAGGAATCATGTCAGTGTAGTTCTATGCATGTTTTGGTAGCTGGGACCACCGTGGGCTGTGATTTCACTGCTGTTGCTGCTGCTTCCGCTTACCGACTCTTTATTACACAAAAGAAAATTGACAGCTAACCTAGCTAGGCCTATTAACTATGAGTTACAAAATTCCTATCCATGAATCTCTTGAAACTTGATCTGGAGTCTTAGCTAGCTCTTGTAGCAGACTTTGATTCGAATCTTGATGCTCGTTAGCTATTGCCGCTGGTTTAATCTTCAATTTTGAAACAAAGCAGGACAGGTGGGTATCTTTTGTGTTCCTTTCTTCTTTTCATTATTTTTTATTGAGACTCCCTCTTCCGGTCATCTCGAATTCTCTGTGGTGGACTACAACCTGCTCGGACACCAAAACAAACATACGAACGAAGTTTTCTGCCCCAGTTTCCACTGGGAAAATTTTGTGAGCTATCTGCAACACAAATCTAAGCTATTTTTTTTAAAAATAATAAAAGTTAGGATGCGATACTTTGGACTGATTGCTAGGTTATGATGGGAAGGAAAAAAAGGGGTCCCTGCGAGGGATAAGAAGAGGATCCACAGGTTATGCCGGGATAAGAATGAAGAGTCCCTGCTGGGGATGAAAGGGAGGCCACAGGTTATGCAAGTATGAATGAGGAAAATTCTGGGTTATGCCAGGGGAATCCACAGGTTATACCGGGATTGAAAGAAGACTCTTAGGTTATGCTAGGGAGAACAATGGGTCATGGCGGGACGAATGGAAGATTCCTGGGTTATGCCAGGGAATCCACAGGTTATGCAAAGATTGAAAGAAAAACTCCTAGGTTATGCTAGGGAGGGTCCACGAGTTATGCCGGGATGAATAGGAAATTCCTGGGTAATGCCAGGGGAATCCACGGGTTATGCTGGGATTGAAAGAAAAACTCCTAGGTTATGCTAGGGAGGATCCACGGGTTATGCCGGGATGAATGAAAAATTCCTGGGTTATGCTAGGGGAATCCAAGGGTTATGCTAGGATTGAAAGAAAAACCCCTAGGTTATGCTAGGAATGATCCACGGGTTATGCCGGGATAAATGGAAAATTCCTAGGTTATGTCGGTGGAATCCGCAGGTTATGCCGGGATTGAAAGAAAAAGTCCTAGGTTATGCTAGGGAGGATCCAGTGGTTATACCGGGATGAACGGAAAATTCCTGGGTTATGCCAGGGGAATGCACAGGTTATGACGGGATTGAAAAAAAGATTACTAGGTTATGTTAGGGGATTACAAGGAAGTGAAGGGCCACAAAGATCTTTTTGACTATGCTGGGGATAGAGAAGGGAAGGAAAAGCCCTTGAGTTTTACTACGGACGGAAGAGCTTTAACTCTCAGACTATGCTGGGGAGTAGAAGGTGGGAAAAGGGGGGGGGGGTTCGGGTTATGCTGGGGATATGAAGATAAACCTCCCGGGTTATGTCGGGGAGTGAAGGAAAGAAATTTCTCGGTATGTTCTTGGGAGAGATGAACACGATGTTCTTGTTATGCCGAGAAAGTCCACAAAATGCATAGGGGAAAGCTAGGGATATGGCCCTAAGTGAAAGGAATCAAAGATCTGAGTCCCATGCTATCATGTTTAATTATGAATTTGCAGGAAAGAATGTAAAGAAAATTTCCCCTTTTGTTATTGATGCAACACCATTCTTAGCCCTTGTGCCACTCTTCGGTTGCACTAGTCACGTGTTCCCGTTGTCTTTAAGTGATAGCTGTATCAAATTTCAATTCAAAAACAAAACAATTTATTAGCTAGAACAGTGATTGATTTGTGGCCTTGTTCTGCTGGATTTCATCCTCATTTCTGTTGGAGGAAAACCCTTGGCTTCCGATCTTTAACTCGTATGTTGGCTAAGGGGTTCTTGTCTTTCGGGTTGGTTTTGTTTTCCAGGCCATTGGTTATGATTTTTTTCCCGATTTCCATTTCAGGGCTTTCCTTTGGGATCTTCTTTAGGAACCATTATCCTGCTTGGGCTTAACCTTTCCGATCTTGATTCACCTTCGTGGACTCTTAACTTTGAATTTCTTTTCTTTTTATTTTCCTGCTTTTATAGTGTTAGCCGTCATGATCAGCCGGGGTTGGTCTAAATGCGCTTGCTGACACCGGATATTCCTATTAGTTCTTGTCAGACGAAAGCCCGTGAGACCGGTCCTGCTACTTTTTCTTGCGGAGTGGTTAGGGCATCAAAGTTAAAGGGAAAAGGAGTTGGGGAAAACAATAACACAAAACATGAATTTATAGAGGTATGTATCTTTTAGAGAAAATGGAGGACTTATCTAGGGGTGCTTGCCGGCTGTTAATAGAAACGACATGCTTCTTGGATTGAATACCCGACCTAGATCAATTTCTGCTTTCTGATTTCAAATCTTTCAGTACCAAGGATACTTGTTCAAGCTTGACTTGCAATATTTCCTCTTTTCGGCCGACGATGCCCTTTTGCATATTTTTGCCAATCGGGCTCTCTCATTTCTCTTCTCCCATCATCCGATAGTGCTCTTTGCGAGTTTTCACTAAACAGACTCTCTCATTTTTTTTCTGCTCACTGTCGCCTGATGGTGCCTGAAGGTTTTCACCGATAAGACTATCTCATTTTATTACTCTCAAAATTGAGTTATGCCGAATCCCAGCAATGGTGCTTTTCACGTCTCTGTTTTGGCCAATTCATCGAAAGGACTTGGAGCAGGTTCTTGATGGAAATTTACAACTTAGGAATCGTTCGGGCGGATTTGTGATCGAAACAATACATTTCTGGCCCAATTTTATTTTCTTGGGGAAATGGGGTTTTATTTTGATACGACTGAACCTCAGAGAGAGACTGTCTTCTTTTTTTCTTTTTTTTGAATAGTACTTTCGGTTACAAAACGGGTGAACAAAGAAAACGAACTGCTCAAAGGGTTTGCAAAGGATTGGTAATGTTTAGGGTAGCGGGAAAGAAAGCCTTCGTCATTTCCACCAGCCAGAATCGTTGCTACAAGGAGTTCAAACGTAATACCTTTTTACTGCATATGCATTTACTGCTGCCTCGGGCTCGTCTCCTTCAACGTCACCCAGGTACAATGCTCCTTTGGGCAGTATCTTTCTGATAATGTATGGACTTTTCTAGTTTGGTGCAAACTTTCCTTTAGCTTCCTGATGGTGAGGAAGAATATGCCTTAATACGAGCTGTCCGACTTCGAAATTCCTAGTAAGCGCGGGCCATTCTTTGTTGGTATAACTGCCCATGACAAACGCAGGCATTCGTTTTTCATCAATCAATGATAATTTCTCCAAACGACTTTTAACCCACTCACTATCCTCAACTTCTGCTTCGACAATTTCTTGGAGCAAAGGGATTTCTACCTCTGCGGGTATGATGACTTTCACTACCGTAGACCAGTAGATAATGAGTTGCTCCTACCGATGTACGCACTGTGGTGCGATATCCTAGTAATGTAAAAGCAACTTTTCATGCCATTTTTTTTAGCTTTGAATCATTTTTCTCAAGATCTTCTTGATGTTCTTGTTAGCTGCTTCGAAGACACCATTAGCTTTGGGCTGGTAAGGGGTGGAGTTTCTATGTGTTATCTTGAATTTTTAACATATTTTTCCCGTCAGACGACTGTTAGGATTGGCTGCGTTGTCTGAAATGATGGTTGCGGGAATCCCAAAACGACAAATGATGTTTGAATGCACGAAATCCACCACAGCTTTCTTGGAAACAGACGTAAGAGTGATAACTTCGACCAATTTTGTGAAGTAGTCAATATCAACCAATATGAATTTATGTCCATTTGAGGCTTTTGGATCAATAGGCCCAATGACATCCATGCCCCAGGCAGCGAATGGCCAGGGCGCTGACATTGGATGCAATTCGGTTGGCAGTGCATGAACCAAATCACTGTGCACTGACATTGATGAAATTTCCGAACGAAGCTGAAGCAATCTTTCTTCATGGACATCCAATAATACCCGGATCAGAGTATTTTCTTCGTCAGTACATACCCGTTGATATGAGGTCCACACACTTATTAGTCTACTTCATGCGTAATTCTCCCGGCTTCCTTGGTGTCAACACATCTCAGCAAATTGAGATCTGGAGTCTTTTTGTATAAGGTATTACCACTCAAGAGGAAGCTACTTCATGTCGTTGGATGGTTTTTTTTGCTCCCCGGTTGCTTGCTAGGGATACTCCTATGTTTTTAGGAGTCTCTTGATGTCATAATACCAGGGTTGTGTGCTGGACTCTGCTTCGGCCACATTACAATACCCATGCCTTTCTTTTATTCGGATTTTCAAAGGATCAAAGTAAGCGTTCCTGGGGTAAGGCAACATGAAAGCTAGTGTTGCGAATGCGTCTGCTAGATCATTGTGACAGCGAGGAATGTATCTGAATTATACTGACTTGAACTGTTTGCTGAGGTCCTCCACATGTTGTCTATAGGGGATGAGTTTAACGTCTCTTGTTTCCCACTCTCCTTGAGCCTGTCGTATGATCAAATCTGAATCCCCCATGATTAACAATTCCTGAACATCTTGGTCAATGGACTTGTTCATGCCTATGATGCAAGCCTTATATTCAACTGTATTACCGGTGCAGAAAAATTAGAGCTTGGCTGTAGCCACATAATGCTCACCCGTGGGTGAGATTAAAATTGCCCCAATTCATACACCTTTTGCGTTTACTGCCCTTTCGAAGAACATTTTCCAAGCGGGGGTGTCTTAGATGTTACTTCCACCGAATTAACTTCTTCATCAGGAAAATAGGTATTCGAAGGCTGATATTCATCGTCAACTGGATTCTCGGCCAGATGATCCGCTAATGCTTGAGCCTTCATTGGGGTACGAGTGACACACACTATATCGAACTCGGTTAGAAAGATTTGCCATTTTGCCAATCGCCCTGTGGGCATCAGCTTTTTGAATATGTCCCTCAGTGGATCCAGCCTGGTTATGAGGTAAGTGGTATGAGCTTGCATGTAATGCCTCAGCTTCTGAGCCACCTATGTCAAGGCGCAACAGGTTCTTTCTAGCAGCGTGTACTTGGCCTCGTAACTAGTAAACTTCTTGGTCAAATAATTGATGGCTTTCTCTTTCTTTCCCATGGCGTCATGCTACCTGAAAATACAACCAAAAGAGCTTTCCAGGACTGTTAAATAGAGAAATAGTGGCCTTCCCTGTTTCGCCGGGACCATAACTGGTCGGTTTGACAAGTAGTGTTTGATTCTGTCAAAAGCTTCTTGACACGCAATAGTGCATTTGACTGCCACATACTTTTTCAATAGCTTGAATATGGGCTCGCATGTGAAAGTAAACTGGGCGATCAATCGGCTGATGTAATTTAGTCTTCCCAGCAGGCTCATTACATCCTTCTTGGTCTTTGGAGGAGGTAGCTCTCGAATGGATTTTATCTTGTTTGGATCCAACTCGATACCTCTTCGGCTGACAATGAATCCTAGAAGTTTGCCTGACAGGTCCCTAAATGCACATTTGGCTGGATTCAATTTCAAATCATACATGCGAAGCCTTTCCAAGAACTTTCTTAAGTCCCTTACATGATCACCCTAAGTCATGGACTTGATAATCACATCGTCCACATATACTTCTATTTCTTGATGCATCATGTCATGGAAAATGGTGGTCATGACCGTCATGTATGTTGCCCCGACGTTTTTTAAACCTAAAGGCATAACTCTGTAATAGTAAGTTCGCCAAGGTGTGGTGAAGGCAGTTTTCTCAGCATCTTCCCCATCCATCAACACTTGGTGGTATCCTGCGTAGCAATCTACAAAGGACTATGTCTCGTGTTTGGCACAGTTGTCAAGAAGAATGTAGATGTTAGGTAGAGGGAAGTTGTCCTTGGGACTCGCCTTGTTTAAATCTATGTAGTCTACACACACTCGAGTCTTCCCATCTTTCTTCGGTACCGGGACCATATTGGCCAGCCATGTGGTGTATCGAACAACTCGGATTACCCCCGCCTCTAGCTGTTTTGTGATCCCTTCTTTAATCCTATCGCTGACATCGAGTTTAAACATTTGTTACTTTTGTTGGACTGGAGGGAATTTTTGGGTATGTGGGAAACTTATGAACCAGTAGATCAACACTCAGCCCAGGCATATCATGGTAAGACCAAGAAAATACATCTTCGAATTCTAACAGAAGTTGAACAAGTGAATCCCAGATTTCTTTATTCATATGGATGCTTTTTTTAGTTTCCTCGATTTCGCCGGGATCATCCAAGTTAACCGGTTCGGTATCGTTTAAGTTCAACTTAGGTTTATTTTCAAAATGTTCCAACTCTCTGTTGATTTTTCTAAAAGACTCTTCTTCATCATATTCTAGTTCTTGGTTCATTATTTCACAGATGGGCAGCATGTTCGGGTCGTGGCAAAAAGTCCGCGAGCATGTCATTTTATTTATAGCCGCATTATTGGGACTGAAAGAAGAAAAAATGAAATAGACCAAAAATAAAAATAAAAAAATGATAGAGAAGTGCAAGCGATGAAATATTGATTTCATTTATTTGAAATTGTAAGATAACAGGGTTTACATCTGGAATTTAAAAGAAAAAATGCTAAAGAAAAAACATCCGAGTTACACCCTGAAATAACTCGTGATGCACGAAAAGGTAACAAGGCAAGACTATCGGGCCCCCCGCTTGACTGGGAAATGTGTTGCCTTCGATTTTGCAACTTGGCATCCGGTCCCATATAGAGCACTTCAGCAGTGCTTTGAGCCTTCTCCCAGCCGGACCATGTTGGCTTCATACAATAATTTCCTCATGGCTCCATATATCTCCTCAATTTCCTCCGTTGTTAAGATGTCGTCTTCTTCTTCCTCACTGTATTTTGGTTTTACAAATGTTTTGTACAGGTGGGGTAGGGGTTGTGGAAAATCCCACCCACGACGTTTCCTATGGTTGGACCAGGTGATATCCTCTGACATTGGATGAAAACCTAGCACAAAAAACTTCTTTGTGGCAGGCAAAGTTACCGGATAAATTATGCCTTGTAGAGAGCTTCCAAGTCCCTTACCTAGCTTAAACCCTTGGTGTGTCATCTCTCTTGCCACCATGATTTAAACCCTGCGGGAATGGTTCGCCATCTTTGTATAGATCGGCTACCAAAATTTCAAAAATCCTGGTAAACTATATGTTCACTTCCCTATTTGTCTTCGAGGCAGGGGACAGAGGGATCCGGTTAAATTAACTATTTATCATCTCCGTGGACCACAATCTCCTGGTTTTCATGTTAGAACTTCAAAATTTGGTGCGGAGTAGAAGGTAAGACTCCTGCCGCGTGAATATATGGTCTTCCTAAGAGATAGTAATAGGATGTGCCCATGTCCAATAATTGAAATGTTACTTCAAAATCGACTGGACCAATGGTCAATACTAAGTCAATTTCCCCTATGGTGTCTCTCTTGATTCAATAAAAGGCTCGGACACACACATTGTTGGGACGGATCCTCTTTGTTCCGTTCTCCATTCTTTGCAATGTTTACAGTGGGCATATATCTACCCCAGAACCTCTGTCTCTCAGTACTGTTTTAACATTATAGCCTTCACATTTGTCGGTGAGGTGCAAGGCTTTGTTGTGGGCAGCTCTTTCTCGTGGTAAATCATTCTTGCTAAATGTAACCTGATTAATAGCAAAGAATCCTTCCGCCATTTTCTCCAGTTGTTCCAGGGACCTTTCAACCGGTACGTACGCCTTATTCAGAGTTTTATCCAACACTTTCTGGTGCTCTGGAGATTTCATCAGCAATGACAATAAAGAGACCTGCTCGGGAGACTTCCGGAGCTGGTCCACCACCTCATATTCTGGCATTTTCGTTGTTTGAAAGAAGGCGTCTGCCTCTTCAGCACTTACGGGCTTTTTGGGTGGAAATCGCCGTTTAGTGGCAGTGTTCACTTCTTTCATATCTGAATATTTCTTTGTGGGGTGGCCCTTTTGAGTTTTCCCAATGATCTCTTTGCCCTTGTATGTGACAATGGTTTCTTGGTAGTTCCATGGGACTCCATAAGGGTTTGCCATTAGCTTCTGAGGCGCGCGACCGATTACCATGGGCATATTCAGCTTTGGTGGTTTAATCGGTTCTTGTACCACATAAGCTCCCTTGGGTACATACACTATTTTGTTCAACTCACACGTTTTTGGGGGGACTCAAAGTGTGCTGTTTTTCTTGACGCCCTCGTGGGATGTAAAGTATTGTTTCCTTGGTGGGTGTCGTCTCTATTTTGATTTCAAACTTCTTCTCTGCTTCTGGGTGCTTGGCTTCATTCATTTTATTTTCTTCAACCTTTTTTGGGGTAACCTTCGGTTTTCTGTCTACATCAGCAATTGGTATTATGCTTTTAGGGCAGGGTCAAAATCTTTGTCCTCACAAATCATTCCGATGACTGGCCCATTATTGTGAGCTGGCAACGGGTTATTGGTTACATCTGGGACCTCTTCATCTCTCAGCACTATTTTCTTTTGTTCCATTAAATCCTCCACCGCTCGTTTTAGTTGTCATGTTCTTCGGCTCACAATTGATTAGCACAGCGTACGCCCCTTTGATAGGAAGGTGACTCAGGGTTCTTCCTGTTCGGGGGCACGGGCTGCAGGAGACCCATCAGAACCAGTAAGCTAGAATAAGATTCCCCTATTAGAGTAAAATTTTGTCTCCTAGGTGGTTCCCGTGGATGGTAATTATTTTGTGGAGGGCGGGGGTTATAGTGATTTTGAGGAGGCTGATTTCTCGGGGCCTGGTTTCTGTTGCCCTATTTTTGTGGTCGAGCAAATGGCTTGGCATTCATGAAAACATAAGGTTGAGGAACATAATGCATGTCTTGATGAGGATAGTAATGTTGCGAGGTCCTTTCTGAGAATACAGGTCTGTGAGCATGATGTCTTCTCATTCCGGAGGTTGCTATTGACACTTCCTCTTTCTTTTTATTTCTTCCAACCCCTCCTACCCCACCTTGAATGGCCTGGAAGGTTGCCCTTATGGCATACTGGATCAGAATTCTTCCTGTTTTCAGGCCATTTTCTACCATATCGCCGATCTTAATTGCCTCCGCAAAAAGGTTTGCCCATTGCTGACATCATATTTTGAAAATAATCTGCCTCTTGCGCTTGTAGGGAAATAGTGACCATCTCTGTCTCGTTCATATGTGGTTTTACTCTTGACGCTTCTTCGCACCACTTGACAGCATATTCGCTAAAGCTTTCTGAAGGATTCTTTTTCATGTTCGCCAAAGAATTCCTATCCGGAGAAATGTCAATGTTATATTGGAACTGCCTTACGAAATCCCTGGCGAGATCATCCCAAATATGCCATCGGGTGATATCCATTTCCATATGCCATTTAGAAGCGATGCCCACTAAACTCCCCCCAAAATATGCCATCAATAGTTTTTCTATTCCACTTGCCCCACACAACTGGTTGCAAAATTTTTTCAAATGAGCAATGGAATCACCGTGACCATCGTACTTTTCAAATTTCGCCATTTTGAATCCTAGGGGAATATGTACATATGGGAACATGCACAAGTCCGAGAAAGACATGCTCTTATGCCCACTCAATCTTTGCATGTTTTCAGACTCTTTTCAAGTCTTTTCTTCCTTCTTATTATTCTATCTTTTTCGGGTGTCTTTGGGGTTTTGTCCTGGACCGGTGTGAGTTCGTCTGCTGGTTGAGGATAGTTTTATGTGGGGCATGAGGAAGGCTCGGTTTGGTAGTTGGTAGTTTGAAATATGAAAGCTGTAGGATCAAACATGTCAAACATGGGCCTCGGCACCGCAGGCTGTGTGGTGGCTGCACATGGAAGGGACGTAGCAATATTAGGAACTAATCCAGATATGAACATCGGATGACGGGTTTTAGAAGGCGCTCTGACAAAGTTGGCTGATATGGTAGGCTGCCCTAAGAGGGCATTTGAGTAGCTGATAGGGATGGTGGAGGTACCCCATAACATTGGGAAACGCTTAGGAAATCCAGGGATTGAACTTGGAGGTTCTTTTGTATTTGTCCAAGCGTCCCACATCTCCATGACTCTGAGTCGAACGATCCTATTTTCTTCAGCCACCGCAATCGGGTTATCCTCTTGGATGGGAACTGCTTGTAGAGTCATTTCGGATGACATCTCTGTGCTTCATTTTGATCTAGTAAAGTATCTGTGCGATGCCAACTTACCACAAACCAATCACTTTTCTCTAAAAACCTGGGCTAGAAATTGGAATTGCAGTAGATTAGATTTGGATAAATAATAAACAGGAAATCGCATGTTCGGTATGGTGCACCTACGCAGTTAATGGGTTTCTATATATTTGAAACAGTCGCATGCGTCATCCTGGCATTTATTTTGAACTTCCTTTTGCTTTCTACTTCTTATTTATTTTTGGTTTTCCCTTTAAGAATACAGTCGAATCCTATGAAGATTGCCTACATATGATGACACCGCATGAATCAGATCGAGCGTAGTTCATGGTAATATGTGATGGAAATAAATGGATATTTTGGGGTTTTCAGTTTTTACAAAGAGGAAAACTTTGATTACAAAAGCAAACAAAATTAAAGGCAACTACAAAATTTTGACACAATAAACCTACAGACTCGAATGGTGCGTAAAAGAACATACAGACAAACTCTTTTAAAAGAATACAAATTGATGAGTACATTAAGACTTCAACTGCGTTTTGGGATTGCGAGGCATCATGCGGCATTGCCGCAGGCTTGCAAGATAAACTTCCTTGGAGGTAGTGAAGATCTTCCATCACTTGACGAACAAATGCCATGGCAGTAGCAATGAACATGGATTTTGCCATGTCCTCACAATGGTTGCACTTTGTGGTAATATATTATGCGATTGCCCGTAACCTTTCCCTAATAACACATTTTCTTGTAATAGACGCCCAATTTGCTCGGCCCTTGCTTCTAGAGTTCGTTCTGCTACTTGACTCAGCTTTTGGAATTGCCGCAATCCCTTTCTAATCTTGCTATTACTGCATAGCAATGTTCTCTTTCGGCTTTGAAGTCCCCGGCTTGCTTGGCCATCTCGTGTTCAGTCATGATGACCCTCCGTTTTAAACCTGCAATCTCATCGCTATTCCCCTCTTTTAGCTGCTCAAGGATGCGAGATTGCTCCTCTGCATTTTTAATCAGTTGCTTGAAAACCCTAGATAGCTCACCTTCCGCCTTATTTAGGTCGAACCCATACTCAGTTACTTTACGCCGCAAATTTTCTATTAGTTTTTCATATTTTGCACTTCTAAGAGGATTTTCGGTGGCTGCCTTCATTTTCTTGATTTGGGCTCATAGGGCTTCGTTTTCTTTGGTCAATATCTGCTTTTCTCCCTCACTGGCTGCAGCTTGCAAACCGTTTTCAAATTGTAACTCTTGGACTTGCCTTTCCAACCTTTCTATAGTAGCCCTATAATCATTTTCCTTGGCTAACCAATCCCACTGCTCTTGCGATGTCTCAGCAAAGTTTTGGAGATGTGGTCTCTTAGCCGGCCTCTCAGGCTTTATGTATCTCTTGTACCAAGAAACATACCCCGGTGCGACCTCATCTTTAGACATGTCACGTACTCGAGTATCGGCTTTCAAGTATTGACATTCACTCCAGATTATGCGTACAATAGCTTCAGGGAATTGACCATTTGGGCTTATCTCAACTGCACGATGACTAATATTCTCATCCCTGGTTATCATTTGGCATCAACCCAATTGCCTTAGTACTCTATATGACGCATAGGGCTGGATACTTAGGAGACCCATAAGAAAGAAATGAGGTCTGGTGGCTGGCATAAACAACTTCATCCACAAGGAGCCACCTGAATGTCTACTCTATCTGGTTTGCAGTGATGACCCGGAGATGCAACACCCATTCTGTGACACCCTCAGGTACATTAAACCCAAAAATCCTGTTGCAGAATTCTTCTGTGCAGCTCTTTGTTGGCAACCCACAATTCATGAACCGAGGCTGGTGACATATATGCTCGATCATCCATATTTGCTGCAACAAGTTACATCCCTCGAAGAAGTCTCCTCCTGGTTTACAGGCGGTGAGAGTACGGAAGATTTTAGATAAGTTCATGGGGGCGAGGATACTTTTAGACTGGGTCATTAAACTGCTAACGACCACTGCTATCCGTATGTAAATATTCCCATCCTTTCGCAGGAACACCAGAAGACCCATGAAAATACCACGAATGCAAAACATCGATGCTCCTCCCATTTGAGCTGAATTCGTTTGATACAAATAAGATTTTTGGGGTTATTGAAACCCCCGATGTGGCCATACCTAATATATATAAATTGCGGAGTGCAAAAGCCAGTTATAGGTCCGAATTGTGAACTTTTCTACTAATTTTAAAGGAGTCCAGGAATTTGTGCACTGCAGGGCTCTTGGTGAATTAGTGTATTGGTGTCTCAAATGGATTGTAGGGGTCTCGAAATATCCGGCGATTTCCTCTAATGTCGGGGTGAGTTCAAAGTCAGAGAAGTGGAAGATATTGTGGGCCGGGTCCTAGAATGTGATTAATGCCTTTATGATGTCTCCCCTTGGGATAATTTTCAACAAACAAGTGAGGCCTCCAAGATGTGTATTGACCCTTTTGCCTTGCTTCCCCCAGATCATTCCACCACAATCGGAACTTCAAGGGAATTTTGTTAATGAGAATTATCGCGTTCATTCTGCACATTTATTAAGGTGAATTAATATTCTCAAAATATTAAAACAAGCATTTTATGAAATTAATTTCTTAAAATAAAGGACCGGCTTTGAGAATACGGCCTTGCAACACTTCAGAGAGAAGGTTTTTCAGGTTGTGCTTGCTTGCCCGTCAAAATAAGACTCAGAGGTGGCCATTTGTGCAAGATCAGCCCTCCGGCATCCATTGCGTTAACATTCAGCTATTTCCGGTAGTAATGACATCACCTAATTTATTTTGAATCAAGTGGATAAAATTTGTTTTTCTTGTTTTGGCATTTATTGCAAAAGATAGGTTGGACCCGGCAAAATAATTTATCAAAACCCCCCAAAATATTACTGAAAACTTCCCCAATTACTTTTCCCTTTAGCTTTGTATTTTTGTTTTGAAACATCTGGCAGCATTTCGGCGCTATTTTAAGCATTGGTGTTTTTTGCAAATGATTTATCTCAACAACTCTCAAATTTCCCTTTATTCACAAGCCGGTTAAAAATGCAAATCGAAAGCAAATGAATGCACAACTAGCACGTAATATGCATCATGATGGTCTTTTCATTTCTTGTCACCTGTCCTATACGGACCCAACCCATATGTTGAGTCCCCTAAGTCAACTGCATAATGCAAATAAGCGTTCCGACTAGGGATCTGGCATGAGGTCAAGTTATTCTATGTTTAAAACCTTGGTACATGGTCTAGACTGTGCACCCGAGCAGACAACTCGAGTCGAGGAGGGGCTACATACCGGGAACCAAAAGGCCATCCAGCTTAGTTACTTGTCCGGCCTCTTTCTTATTTTAGGCTATCACACTAACATAATAGGGAGTCTCAACCAGTAAGAACATCCCCGGGGGTGAGAAGTGAATGGTTTCATAGCAGCTTATACAGTTCAGATAATATCAAAGCGGAAACAATATTTAGCACTAAGCACAGAACATGTAAGCAAATCAGAAGAAGCCAAATATAACAGCTATTCTAAGATCGAATTATTGAACCCTGAACCAGAGATTCTGGGTTCGTATCCCTACCGGAGTCTCCAGAGCTGTCACAACTCCTTTTTACGCGGCTACCCCGAAGGATGACACGTATAAGGGAGTTTTTCCAATTAAAGTGACATTATTCGAAATGAGATTATTTATTTATTAAGAGTCTCCACTTGATATAGGCTTGGGTTTTGGTGTTCCAAGTGACCGATTTGTTTAGAATTCCAAATCGAGGAAATTTTATTTTTGACTGCCCAATTGGAGTCTACGAACCAGAAATTCTAGGTAAGGAATTCTGTTGACCCGAGGGAAGAGGTTAGGCACCCCCGGATCCCGTGGTTCTAGCATGGTCGCTTAAACTATTATAAATGGCTATTGATTTTATGCATTTTCATCCTACAATTCAATTTTTTAAAATTATTAACCGCTTTATTTATCTTAGGAATATTTGCAACAATATTAAAACACGTCTCAAACAACATGGCATAAATTCCCCCGGGTTCTCGACACATTTTAACATTGTTGAGACTTGGATTTTGCTCACATTAATGTGAACCCAAATTTAGGAAGATATCTTAAAATATCGCGCCTATAGGAACTACGGGTTTGAAAATTCGTGGAAGGTCATGAAATTCACTAAACAACACCTCTAAATTTCTATGCATTTTTTATTACATTTAAGGAGCCCACATAGTGCATAATTTTGTTGGCCCGGCTCACCTTATTTCAGAAAAAGCAACTTAAAGAGACTATATTTTTCTATTATACTCGTCTCTAAAATTCATCCTATAAATTTCACACGTGAGTGATATAATCAAAAAGGAGATTTAGTACCTATATTTTCAGCCTCATTCTTGGCTGATTTTGCAATTTGGACTTTATTTAATAGCATGCCCAAAAATGCATTTCCTTATGTTTCGTTCCAATAGCAATTTGGGCCTTCAATCTTAAGCCCAGTAACACTGTACTATACTTTAATTGCAAGGATAAGGTTATCATTTTCAAGTCATTATACTACAACGATTAACGTTATTCATGGCTGATCATTTTAACACAGAAAAATGGACAAAGAACATCATGTAATGATTTTTACTAATGAATCAATAGGTTAAATTCATACCTAAGATCGACGTATACAAATTGATGGGCTTAACAACTAGCATATGTGTACATTTGATGACTTCCTGTTACTAATAGGAACCAAAATTCAGGCAGGTTGTTGATTGTCCTATTTAGTCTACTGAAGTTTAAGCAAATGTAAACTGATAGTCCAGATACAAATCTCTATAGTTTATTCGTTCATATACATCACAGTACCAAAAATACTACTAACTAACAATGGTTATAATAAGACATTCATATATATAAAAAATGATCATCTTCATTATCAATTAATGATCTTGAACATGTAAAACTATGTCTTCCCATATTTTCGAGTGAGAATGGTACCTGGAATTACAGCAGAAGAAGTCCTATGAGTACGACAAAACGTAAGGCAAACAAGTAACAGCAGCCAAAATAACCTGTACACCCAAGAACTCAGGAAATTTTTAGAAGCAAATAATGAAAACAGGACTCTCTAACAGCTCAAAATGCACATGCAATTAATCTGTCTTCAACTTATAGTGAATAGGACTTTGATTATTAAAGAAGGCTTAACTAGAAAAACAAGCTTCAACTGGATTTTTGGCTGAATATTATGTGAATAAGTATCTCCCAGTGTATATCTCTCTCTATATAAAAATTATCCTCTAGTTCCAAAAAAAATCTCCAAATTCCCCCTTTTAAAATAATAAGACGTCCCTTTTTATAACTAAATCCTTAGGGCAACAAAAATCTTTTTGTTTTTCCTTTTAGTCATTTACTCATTTTCATATTTGCCTAAATAATCCTTAATTTTAGAACTTGTGCCTCAAGTTTTGAGGCAGAAATTGTACTTGGACCCCTCACTAGAATGTTCGAGGAGTTTGTTACAAGATTTCCATGTTCAAATACTCCCAATACCCCTATCCTATTTTCTTAATTACTGTCCTAAGTGTTTTAAACCCTGGTACCTATCTATTTGGTCAGAAACTGCCCCTAGTTAACTACTTCAGTTCACAAACCAAGATTATTATTAGCACTTAGGATCAAACTCTGAATTGCAGATTATACTATATTATGCAAAAGCAAATGATTAAGGGTCAAAATTTGATCAATGCAACATATATACTCAGCCAAATATCACTAAATTACCCGAAACAATACAAAGCTAAACAACACAAATTTCAGAAATACAGGACACTTATCAATTTTAAACCAAATATGACCAATTCTGAGCTCAGCACAATTATTCAAACAAGTCAACAAAAACAGACTGTGACTTCAAATCTTATGCAGATGATCCAGAAACTGGTTATCGAAACATAAACATAAACAACTAAGGAAGCAAATACTCAGGATATTTCAAAGATGAGCAAATGAAAACTTAATGTATTTAAACAAATGAAAAAATAAAGAAAATCAAAAGCAATTAGAAAAGAGAACCAAGACGAGTATACAAATCTAGACCGAAATACCTACTCGGAATTTTCAAAGATAAACAGATAGAAAACATAATATACTTAACAAATGAAAAATAGTGAAGATCAAAGGGAAAAGAAAACAAGGATGAGCGTATGAATCTAGATCAAAGTACCTACTCAGAATATCTCAAACATGAATAGATAAAAAACAAATGTACTTAAACAAATGAAAACAAAGAATATAAAAGCAATTAGAATAGAAAACAGACAAAATCACAGCAGTAAAAGCGATTAAAACAAAGGGAACTTGGATTTTCTTTTCGTTGTAGCCCTAAAATTAGACTCTTCAAATCTCCAGGTTCTTCGACCCTTTCTGAGAGGATCTTTGGTCATTTGAGAACTTTGTTTTATTGTTGGAAAAGAGGAGAGGGTATAAGAGTAGGGTTGATTAACTTTCGGACAATATCTGGGCTTCAGATCTGATATTTGGTCATGTGTATTTTATTTGAGGGTCGTAGGTCGTGGGGTTGTGGATGGGGAAGGTGAGATGGTCACCAGGGACCATTTTCGGGGGATTCTGGTGACTTTAAGGTTTGGGTCAAATTTCGATTTGATATTCGAAGAGGTCTGTGAGGATTCGAGGTGGTTCATGGGTGTTATTTTGGGTCAGTTTGGGGTTAGTGCCACCATAGGCGGTGGAGCCGGCGACTATTCTTTCGAATATTTGACGAGTTGGGGAGATATTTGAGGGGATCCAATAGGGGGAAGGGAGAGAGGAGGTTGAGAGGGTTGGGTGGTGTAATTTTGGGGCCATTTGGTGGCGGACCGCCACTGTGAGGTATTTCTTGCGGTGGAGTTATGGTGGTTGAGGGCGGATCTATGGTGGCTGAGGAGTGGATTTACACTGCCTTATATGTACAAGCAAGAAGGTCATTTGGTCTCTCAATAGACACATGTGTTTGGAAATATTAATGTGTTTGGGAAGAGGGTTTCAGGGTCGTTGGGTTGATGCAGATGAATGGCTGAGATTGACCACCCCAAAACGATGTCGTTTTGGGGCGTCTCATACATGGACTGGGTCAGAGATTTGTTTTTGGGTTGCGTTTTTTGTATTTCAAACGGGTTTAGGGTTTGGGCCACCCAGGCTTGGCCCAATTATGACCAGCCCGAATTAAACAATTAAATCCTATTTTTTAATTTTTTTCTTTTATAAAATTCTTAATTAGGCTAAATAAAACTAATAACTACCTAATATGAAAAAATTAATGCAAAAATTAAAATTAACCATAAAATGCCAAACAATGAATATTAACAATAAATGCCAAAATAAACTACGTAATTTTCGTGATTTTATATTTTGCAAAATAAACCTTAATTACCCATTAATTTTAACAAAAATATGTGAAATTAAATCCTTTAAATGCATATGTAATTTTTTTTTGTATTTTTATGACTTGTCATGCATGCATTAACGAAAACACACACTGAATGCGCAATTAAATCCATAAAATAAATAATAAAAAGGAAAAATCCTAAGCTTGAGAATTTTGTAGGAGTAATTTCAACGAGGAAAAAATCACATGCACACACCAAAAACCCTAGCTCCACCAAATCCAACAAAAAGCCTACCATATAACCTCCTAACATCTTTTAGTTTGACTCTCAAACTAGAATCCTTCAAATGCGAGCGAAACCCCATTAATTTTGGATCTGGGGTTTTCAGAGCTTTCAACACAATGCATGAAGGACCATTATTCAAAACTCAAGGTTCAAAATGGAAACATAAGCTAAGTATCCTATTTTACTCTTTAATTTCCCTTTCCTTCATATCATTTCTGCATATTTGGTCTTCAGTGTTTAGGTTAGGTTTTATTTATTTTAATTATTTTATTAGTCATTTTTATTAATTGCTTTTTCATGACAAATCCTGTTGGGTCGAAGGTTCATAAGTTCGAATAAATCTTCTTGCCTTTTAAGTTTGGAATTGAACTTCATGATGTTGGTCTAATTGTAGAGACCTGTTGTTGAATTGTGATTAGTTTGAATCAATTTCCCTTTTTTTCTTAATCAATTGCATCTGGTTTTAGACTTCAGAGTATTAATTGTAGCATGTTCCTTTTGATTTAATTGGTTTTCTATGTTTGTTTAATGATCCATAGTTTTAGAAAATTTGGGTTTGGT
Organism: Nicotiana benthamiana; assembly: GCA_034376525.1. Classification (NCBI taxonomy): domain Eukaryota; kingdom Viridiplantae; phylum Streptophyta; class Magnoliopsida; order Solanales; family Solanaceae; genus Nicotiana; species Nicotiana benthamiana. The sequence goes on along the minus strand of CM067333.1, from coordinate 983,433 downwards.
CTTCATGTATTAGGTTCATAATCAGTTTTGGTTTATTTTTGAGTAATTTCAACTCAGGGTCACACCCGTTTAGGCCATGTGGTTTAATTTCAAGGGGGTTGGTTTATCAAATAATTTTTAGAAGTGTTGAGGGTAGTTTAGGAACTCTAGCTGAAAGAATTATTAGTGCAACTGATCTAGAAGCTTCTAGGTCAAGTCTTGAATAGTAATTTGTAATTCTTGGTACCATTCCTTGGATAACAAGTTAAAAAATGAGGGACTGATTGGCTAAAATATTGAAAAGACTAAGTGTAAAATAAGAGCTGAAACTTTGCTGTAGTTTACTTGCTTATAAAGGCATAGGTTTCTTGGATAAATAAAAATCTTCCAGAAAAATCATTTTGAATTAGTCACAAGTGCAAGGGCAAAAACAAACAAAAAAGAAGAACTGATTTTAGGAAAACTTCTGAAAATTTGAAAACCAAAAAAAGGGAGAAATATTGTTCTATTAGCATCAACCACTCTTTGGAATTGTCCAGTTAAATCCCAGATTTCAAAGGTGCAAAAATTATTTATATTGGAATCATTTGAATTTATTTTAACACTGTGTGAATCCTTGTCTACTTGATTAATTCCTCTGTTTTATTTATGGGTTTCGAGCTTGGTTTACGACTGCATTTGTTGAGCTTGATTTGTTGCTGATATTGCTTCCTTCCTACATTACTCATTGGTATTAATTCCCTATAATTCTAGGTTCCTATCCTGAGTCCTTTTGCTGTACATCACAATTGGAAGATGAGTAAACGTGAAGCTTTATTTTGTTATAGTTTAGGTTGTTTTCTCATAGTAGTTTGCCGTAAATAATATGGAGTGGGATTGGACTTTATAAGCTGTAATGAATTAGTACTGTTGAACTCTTTAGATTATTTCCTTTATGCTAACTTCGATATTCAGAATTAGTTAAAAGCTTATAAGTCCTTGAAGTCAACTATGAGTGTGGTGTTTAGTAATGTTGGATCTGATTCAATTTACATGTGATTGCTCCTGATTTAATAAATCGTTAAGCTTAATGACAGTGTACCTGTGAGATCTGTTGTTCAGGAAGGTTGCATGAATAAAATGTTTTTAATCCAACTTATGTGTGAATGTACAAGTTATATAGTCCTGCGATGATTAGGGTCAAGATTATCCGATAAGGTAGGGGGTTGAAATTAAGAGGTTTTTTCCTTTTGTTTGAATCCGAATTTGAACTTGAGGCCCGAATTGTATAAGGTTAATTGATTAGGCACTATTGGAGACTAATTCAATAGAAATAATAGTTTTCTCTAGGTTGGCCTTTTAAAAACACAAAATGAGGTGTGCCGCGCCAAATAAAACCCATAAATTCTATGGTATTCTTTAAATACTTATATTAAAATACTTAGAAATCCGGGACACGCTGTTTAGTGAACTTCACAGCTTCCCGCAAATATAATAATACGTTAGTCGCTTTAGGAGCATCTTTTAATAATTTTACCTTCCTAAATTCTGGTGTGCATTTCATAAAACCCAAATAAAAATCCAAAAACGTCTGATAAAATGTGTCGAGGATCCGGGTGCATTTCATGTGACGTGATCCAAAAACATGTTTTAAACGACGTTCAATTTTGTAAATATTATTGATTAAAGTGGTAAGTAACTTTAAAATGGCACAATAGGATGTCATGTATAAAAAATAAGATATTTAGCCAATTTTAAGAGTTTAAGCGACCGCGCTATAACCACAGGATCCGAGGGTGCCTAACACCTTCCCTCAGTCAACAAAATTCCTTACTTTGAATTTTTGGTTCACAGACTCCATTTGGGTAGTAGAAAATTTCATCGATTTGGGATTATAAAAAATCGATGACTTTGGACACCAAAAGCCAAGCCTATCCCAAGTGGCGATTCTAAATAAATAAATAATCTCCTTTAGAATAATGTCAATTAAATTGAAAAAACTCCCTTATACATTTATCCTTCGGGGTAGCCATGTAAAAAGGAGGTGTGACAGCTCTGGCGACTCTGCTGGGGATAGATCCCAGAATCTCTGTTACGGGTTAAAGAATTCGAGCTTAGTATAACTGTTATATTTGGCTTTATTTGATTTTTTAACATGTTCCATGCTATATGTGCTAAATATTTTACCGCTTTGATATTGGATGAATTATATATATAAACTGTCACGAATCCCTTCCTTTTTCTGAGACTTTTACAGGGGTTGGTTCCTTCTAGGACAGGTGACCCGAAACGAAAGACCATCCTGATGCATATTATGTGCTACTTGTGCATTTATTTCCTTTGGATTTGCATGTTGATCGGCTTGTGAATAAGGAGAGAAAATTGAGAAAATAGCTATATTAGGGATAAATGAGAGTAGCCACTTGTTTTGGAAAATTAATGTTCAAATAGTACCGAAATGCTGTCGGATTTTTGAAATAAAGGAAAAACAAACAAACAAGAAAAAGAGACTTTTTCACAAATTTAGTTTTAACAAATCTATTTTATACTTTTCCTTTTATGAAAAACAAATAGTCTAGCATCTTTGTAATCATAGTTTTATTAATGAAAATTTGAAAATCCCAAAAATTTGTTTTCTTATTTTTGCACGAACTATGCTCGGTCTGATTCATGCGGGGTCATGATACGTAGTCAATCTTCAAGGATTCCACTGCAACCCTAAAAAAGAGAGAAAAAAGAAAGAAGACAGAAAAAGAAAAGAAAAGGAAAACCCTATCAGAAAAACAAAAGAGGGAAAAAATAAAAGAAGAACCAGAGAGGACAAGAAAGAAAGAGAGAGAAAAGTAAGAAAACCAAAGAGTGGAAATCAAAAGAAGAAAAAATGGAAATAAAAGGCCGAGAGGACATATGCAACCATTGCAAACATATAGACATCCGTTTAACTGTATAGGTGCATCACACCCCAATGTGCGATTCTCTATCTATACTCGTCTCAAACTAATTGTTTGTTGCTGTCAATTCCAACTTAGGTTTTTATAAATGATTGGTGGTTTTTGGTAAGCTAGCATCACATCAGTATATTACCAGATCAAAAAGAAAATACAGAAATGTCATCTGAAATGACCTTGCCAGCGATTCCCATCTCGGAAGATAGCTCAATTTCAGGCATCCCGGCCTTAGAGCATGTATAAACCGAGGAAAACAGGAACATATGCCTTATGGTCATGGAGATGTGGCATGAATGGACGAATGGAAAAGAGCCTCTGAGCGCCATCCCTGGATTTCTTGAGCTCCTCCCCAGATCAGTGGGTACCTCCACTATTCCCAATAGTTATCCAAACATCATATCGGGACAACCCACCACACCGGCCAATTTTGTTTGAGCACCTTCTGAAGTCCGCCAACAGGTGTTCACATCCGGCACATTCCCAAATATCTTTACACCTCCCCCATGTGCAGCCACCACACACCCCGCATTACCTAGACCCGCGTTTGATCCATCGGCCTTCACATTCAAACACCCACTTAACAGGATGAGACTCCTCAATATCCCACCTACACTTATTCTCAACAACAAAATGAGCTTACACTAGTGCAACATAAGACCCCAAAGCTCCGGAACAAGACAAGATGGCAAAAAGAATAAGGATCCTTGAGCAGTGTTTAAAGAATATGCAAGGCTTGAGTGGCCAAAAAAGTGTTTCATCCACAAACCTGTGAATGTTCCCTCACCTGCACCTACCCATGGGATTTAAAATGCCAAAGTTTGAAAGTATCTCATGGAGATCCCGTTGCTCACCTAAAGTAGTATTGCAACTAATGGCACGGAGCTGGCACAAAAGAAGAGTTGTTGACGGCATCCTTCAGAGAAAGCTTAGTAGGCATTTCTTAAGAGTGGTATGTGGACCAAGACGTCTCATGATGGCACATTTGGGACGATCCTGGCAGAGATTTTGTGCGGAAGTTTCAATACAACATCGACATCACACCAGACAGGAACTCCTTGGCAAATCTGAAGAAGAAGCCTTCGGAGAGTTTCAGAGATTATGCTATTAAGTGATGCGAACAGGCCTCGAGGGTGAAGCCTCCCATGGATGAAATAGAAATAGTCACTATTTTCCTGTAGGCCCAAGAAGCACATTACTTTCAAAACATGATGTCAGACATGGGCAAGCCTTTTGCAGATCAATCAAGATTGGCGAAATTGTAGAAAACGGCTTCAAAATGTGAAGGATTTTGAGTCTCTCAACTATAAGAGAAACCTACCAGGCCATCCAAGGAGGGTCTAGAGGTCTCACAAGAGGAAAAAAGAAATAAGAAACCTCGATGTCAGCATCGGGTATGAGAAGACATCATGCTCCTAGGCCCATGTTATCGGGAAGAACCATTCAACACTATTATCCTCACCAGGAATGTCGTATGCTCCTCATCTATATGCGGTTATGAACGCTCAATAATTTGCATGACAGGAGGCCAACAGGAACCAAGCTCCTAAAAACCAGCCTCCCCATCAAAACCACTATAACCCTCGCCCTCTTCAAAATAACTTCCGTATCAGGGAGCCACCCAGAAGGCAAAACTTTATGCAATTGGGGAGTCCTATTCCAGCATGTTCCAAAAACTTTTCCAGTTAGGTCTATTGTAGCTTGTACCTCCAAACAGACAAAACCTTGATACGTCTTTCTACCAACACAGAGCCTGGTGTGCTTATCATTCAGGGTCTGAAGGGCACGACACAGAAAATTGTTGGACTCTGAGGCGAGCTGTGGAAGATATGATAGAGCAAAGAAAAATAGAGTTGAGGGATGAGGATGTACCTAATGTGACTAACAACCTATTGTCGGCCCACAAAATTAGATCAGTAATCGAGATGATTTGCAAGGACAAAGAATTCGACCTGGCTTTGAAATCCATAATTGCCATCGCCGATGCAGATAGAAAGCTAAGAGCTGCCCTAAGAAAGATGAAAGGGAAAAGAAGAACAAAAGCATGCACACTGAAATTCAAAAGAAGGTTGAGGTTAGAATGGAGGCGACACTCGTCAAAGAAGTTGTCCTTTATGTACCACGAGGTCGTCAGGAAAAACAGTTGACTCTAAGTACCCCAAAGAGATTTGAATTGAACAGGACTACTCAGATGTACATGCCCACAGGAATCTATGTGGTGCGGAGGCCAACTAATCCACCAAGGAGTGAGCCCATGGTGGTTGGCTGCGCACCTCAGAGCCCTATGACAGACCTCTATGCTGTCCCTTGCAATTATCATGAAACGGCGGTGACATATAAGGGCAAAGAAATCTCTGGATAAAATCAAGAAAGTTACCCTGTGAAGAAATACTCTTACTTGGAAGATGTGAATAGCACCACCAGGAGTCGATTCCCACCCAAGAATCTAGTGAGCGCTGAAGAGGTGAAAGTTTTCTTTCGAAAGATGAAAATGGCAGACTAAGAGGTAGTGGACCAGCTTCGGAAGTCCCCTAAACAAGTCTCCTTACTATTCTTACTGATAGAATCTCCTGAGCACCAGAAGGTACTCGACAAAACTCTTAATGAGACCTACGTGCTAGCTCAACCATCGGTGGAACAATTAGAAAGGATGGCGGAAAGATTCTCCGCTGTCAATCAAATCACATTAAGTAAAAGTGACTTGCCCCCAGAAGTAGCCGCCCACAACAAAGCCCTACCTTTAACTGTCAAATGCGAAGGTCATTATGTCAAAAGGGTAAGGGTAGACGTTGGCTATTGGGTAGACATATGCCCAGTTTAAACATTACAGCGACTGGAAATTGGGATAGAGAGGATTCGTCCCAACAATGTATGTGTTCGAGCCTTTGATGGAATAAAAAGAGACACAATCGAAGAGATTGATCTGGTCTTGACCATTGGCCCAATTTATTTAAAGGAAACCTTTCAAATGTTAGATATGGACACGTCTTACAATCACATCCTGGGAAGGCCATGGATTCACGCAGTGGGAGCTGTGCCTTCAACTCCACACCAGAGGTTAAAATTTGAACATGAGGACCAAGAAATTGTGTTCCATGGTGTAGATGAGCAGTCAATTTGTTGCGATCCCTCCATACCGTGCCTCGAAGCGAAAAAAGGTAGTGAGCATATATTCTATCATGCCTTCAAAATTGCAGTGGCTGATCTAAATGAAGAGGGCAAACCTTGTCCCCAACCTTTCCTCTCTAATGCCTCAATCATGGTGGCTAAAGAGATGATACGACATGTATTCAAACCGGGGAAGGGACTTGGAACGTCCTTGCAAGTGATGGTTGAGCCGATCGCTTTGCCCACTACAGAAAAGTTCTGCGGGTTAGGTTTCCACCCGACGCCAGAGGATATAACATGGGCGAACCATAGAAACCATGATGGATGGGCTCTACCACAGCCTCTGCCATCACTTGTATGAAACATTCATAAGGCCAAAGTATAGCGAGGAGGAAAAAGACGACGCCTTCACATTTGAAGAAATCAAAGAAATATCTAGGGCACTGGTAATACAATTGTATGAAACCCACATGGTTCAGCTGGGAGAAGGCTCAAGCACCGTTGAGGTGCCATACATGGAACCAGATGTCAAGTTGAAAAATTGGAAGGCTACGCCATTTACAATAAGGCGAGAGTCCCAGTAGTCTTGTCTTGCCATATTTTCTTCATCACGAGTTATGTTAGTGTGTAACTCGGGTGTTTTTCTTTATTGTTTGGTCCTTTTAATTTTTCCAAATGTAAACCCTATTATCTTATATTTCCACAGAAAAGAAATCAAAATATCATCGTCTATGTTACTGTATTCTTTCTGATTCTTGTTGTTTTCCTTTTACTCATTTCTTTCAGTTCTAATAATGCGGCTTTAAATAAAATGACATGCTTGCGGACTTCGTGCCAAAATCCAAACATGCCATCGCATTGCGAAATAACAAACCAAGAATCGGAGTAAGATGAAGAAGAGCCTTTGAGGGAAATCAATCAAGAACTGGAACATTTTGAAAATAAACCTAAGCTAAATCTAAATGATACCGAGCCGATTAACTTGGGTGGTCCCGATAAAATCAGGGAAACCAAAATAAGAATCCACGCAAATGAGAAAACTTAATATACACTAATCCAACTCCTGTTTGAACTCAATGACGTGTTTTCTTTGTCATATGATGATATGCCAGGGCTGAGTGTTAATTTTGTGGTTCACAAGTTTCCTACCTACCCCGAGTGCCCTACAATCCATGAACAACATAGGAAATTCAAAACTGATATTAGCGATAAAATCAAAGAAGATATCACAAAATAATTGGGGGCGGGAGTACCCCGAGTGGTCCGGTACACCACATGGCTGGCCAATGTACTTCCAATGCCAAAGAAAGAAGGGAAAACCCGAATGTGTGTGGATTACAGAGATTTAAACAAGTCAAGTCCCAAAGACAATTTCCCTTTGCCCAATGTCCACATCATTGTTGATTGCTACGCCAAACACGAGATACAGTATTTTGTGCACTGCTACACAGGATATAACCAGGTGTTGATGGATTAGAAGGATGCCAAGAAAATTGCCTTTACCATACCTTGGGGGACCTATTACTATAGGGTTATGCCTTTTGGGTTGAAGAACGCCGAGGCAACATATATGAGGGCCATGACCACTATCTTCCATGACATGATTCATCGGGAGATGGAAGTATATGTGGACAACATGATTACCAAGACCAAAGCTTAGGATGATCATGTGCGGGACCGAAGAAAGTTCTTTGAAAGGCTGCAAAAGTATGATTTGAAATTGAACCCAGTGAAATGTGCATTCGGTGTCCCGTCAGGCAAACTTCTAGGATTCACTCAGCCGGAGGGGTATTGAGTTAGATCCAAAAAAGATAAAGTCTATTCGAGATCTACCTCATCCGAAAACAAAGAAGGATGTAATGAGCTTGTTAAGGAGATTGAATTATATTAGTCGATTTATCACTTAGCTAACTTCCACATGAGAGCCCATATTCAAGTTGCTAAAAAACGATGCAACAATCAAATTGACGTATGAGTGTCAGGAGGCGTTTGATAGGATTAAAGATTATCTGTCCAATCCACTGGTCTTGCTCCAGCCAGAACCAGGGAGGCCATTGTTTCTATATCTAATAGTCCTGGAGAACACTTTTGGTTGCATTCTCGGGCAGCATGATATCGCTAGAAAGAAAGATTAGGCCATATACTATCTGAGCAAGAAGTTTACCAATTACGAGGCTAAATACACCCTACTAGAAAGAACTTGCTGTGCTTTAACTTGGGTCGCTCTGAAATTGAGACATTATCTACCAGCCCACACCACCTACATTATAACCAGGCTAGATCCTCTGAAATACATATTTGATAAACTGATGCCTACAGTGAGATTGGAAAAATGGAAAATCTTGCTTACCGATTTCGACAGTCTATGCCACTCGCATAGTAATGCAGGCCCAAGTGTTAGCTGATCATTCAGCCGAGAACCCGGTTTATGATGAATACCAACCGCTGAATACTTATTTCCCTGATGAAGAGTTGAATTCGATGGAGGTAACATCCAAAGGTGTCACTGCTTGAAAAATATTTTTCGATGGAGCGGTAAATGCAAAATGTGTAGCAATAGGGGCAATCTTCATTTCACCCACCGGTAAACACTGCCCAGCCACGACTCGGCTTCGGTTTTTCTGCACAAACAATAAAGCCAAATATGAAGCCTGCATCATGCACATGAATATGGCTATCGATCAAGACATCAAGGAACTACTGATCATGGGAGTTTCAGATCTAATCATCCGGCAAGTTCAAGGGGAGTGGCAAACTCGAGATGTCAAACTCATTCCTTGTCGACATCATGTGAAAGATCTCAGCAAATAGTTCAAGTCGGTAGAGTTCAGGTACATCCCTCGCAGTCATAATAAGCTAACCGACGCACTCGCTACATTGGCCTTGATGTTACCTTACCTAGGAAATGCCTACATCGATCCTTTAAAAATCCAAATCAAGGAAAGGCATGGGTATTATAGCGCGGCCGGGGTAGAATCCAACACTCAACCATGGTATCATGATATCAAGATATTTCTTAAAACACAAAAATATCCCGAGCAAGCCACTGGAGATAAAAAGAGAACCATTCGACAGTATGTGAGTGGTTTCTTCTTGAGCGGTGATGTCTTATATAAAAGGACCTCTGATCTCAACTTGCTATTATGTGTTGATGCCGAGGAAGCCGGAAAGATTATGCATGAAGTACAGCAGGAGTGTGCCGGCCCCATATGAATGGGTATGTGTTGGCAAAATGTCATCGATGTTAGGTGCACGGTGATTTGATTCATGCACCACCAACTAAACTGCTTCCTATGTCAGCACCTTGTCCATTCGTTGCCTGGGGCATGGATGTCATCAGACCGATTTAGCCAAAAGCTTCAAATGGACATATATTCATATTGGTTTCTATTTAATACTTTACGAAGTGGGTTGAAGCTGTCACACATAAGTCAGTCACCAAGAAAGTTGTGGTAGACTTTGTGCATTCCAACATCATTTGTCGTTTTGCCATTCCTACAACAATCATCACAGATAACACTTCCAACCTTAATAGTCTTCTGATGGGGGAGATATGCTAACAATTCAAGATAATACATAGATACTCCATCCCCTACCGGCCCAAAGAAAATGGTGCCGTTAAAGTAGCTAACAAGAACATCATGAAGTTTCTAAGAAAAATGATTCAAAGCTCCAAACAATAGCATGAAAAGCATCCTTTTGCATTACTTGGATATCGCACCACCATGCGCATATCGGTAGGAGCAACCCCATACTTATTGGTCTATGGAAATGAAGTTGTTATACCCGCATAGGTAGAAATCCCTTCACTCCGGATAATCGCAGAAGCAGAAATTGAGGATAGTGAGTGGGTCAAGACTCAGCTAGAACATATGTCATTAATTGATGAAAAATGAATGGCCGTGGTTTGTCACAGGCAGTTGTTCCAACAAAGAATGGCTTGCGCTAATAACAAGAAAGTGCGCCCTAGGAACATTGAGGTTGGACAACTTGTATTAAGGCACATTCTCCCTCACCATCAGGAAGCTAAAGGAAAATTTGCTCCTAACTGGAAAGGCCCATACATTATCAGAAAGATATTGCCCAAAGGATAATTGTACCTGGGCGACATTGAAGGGGACGACTCCGAAGCAGCAGTAAAGGCAGACACAGTAAAAAGGTACTATGTCTAAACTCCCTGCAACAATGATTCAGTACGGTTGAAATGACGAAGGCTTTTCCTTCCCGCTACCCCCAAACACTATCAATCTTTCGCAAACCCTTTTGAGCCGGTTACGACTCTTTGACAACCCTCTTTGGAACCCGGAAGTGCTATTCAAGAAAACAAAAGAAAAAAGAAAAAAAAAAGCAAAGTGATGGAAAATAAAAAGATAAGAAAAAAGAAGAAAAAAAATGGAAAAAAGTGATGAAAATGAAATTAAAACAAAAATAGTTTAGAAAACAATTACCTGAACCACGTGTGACTTTATTCCGAAAAAATATGTAGGCAGCCTCTCACTGAGGTTCAGTCACACTAAACAAAAAAACCCCAATTCCTCCAAAAAATGAAACATGGGGCAGATGATGTAATGGTTCGGCCATGAAACCGCCAAAACGGTTCCAAAGTTGTAGTTCCGCCCCAAATCCTTTTATCAAAGACTCGGTCCAAGTCCTTCCGATCGATTGGCAAAGTCAAGAAAATGAAAAACGTCATTATTGGGATCTGCCGCATTTCAAATTGATGGAAAGAAAATGAGATAGTCTTATCGGTGAAAACCTTCGGGCACCATAAGGCGACAACAAGTAGAGAAACCAAAAATGAGAGATTCCGCTTAGTGAAAACTCGCATAGAGCACTATTGGGCGACAGTGATAAGAAAAATGAGAGAGGTCGATTGGTGAAAACCCACTAAGGGCACTGTCGGCTGAAACAAAGATATCTCACAACTAAAAGAGTCCTGGACAAGTTCCCTGGTTTTGAAGTATGGAAGTGTGGTTCACAAGAAGCTGGAAAGTTTGTGCGGCTCAGGCATCCAGTCGAGAAGCATGTCATGTTCATTTGAAGTCAGCATGCACCCCAGATAAGTCTTTCTCTTTCCCCGAAAGGGACGTTTCTCTTTAAACACACATGATTGTTTTTGTATATTTCTTCCCTGAATCCCTTTTGGTTTTAAATTTTATTCCATGCTTATTACAAAAGAAAAGGTGCCAGGACTGGTTTAATAGCGCTCGCCTGGCAATGGCCAAAGAAAATACCACTCCCACCGGGCGCATCTAGCCGATCCCAACTAGCGATGATGGCTGATGCTTCGAAAGTATAAAATGTTTGAATAGAAACAAAACCAAAGTCAAAATGCCCACAAAGGAAAAGTGAAGTTAGAAAGGTTGAGTCCCGGTAGGCTAATTGTCTCAACAAAGTTTCAAAAGCCAAAGGTTCCGAAATGAAAGTTGGGGCAAAGAAATCACAACCGAAAGGCCTACTTAGATAAAATAAATCTGAAATATGAGTTCTCCCGACCAACAAACGAGGCAAAATTTTGAAAGTTAAAGGTCTTGTCAACAGAAACGAGCTGGGATCAAGCAATCAAGGCCATAAAACCAACCACCGTTTCAAACTAACAACCGTGCTTTGTTTGAAAATCTAAAACAGGTGTAATCCAAAGCAATTGGAAAAATAGCAGATGCAACCAAAGGAAATGTGCATGAGCTAGGAATAGCTTTGCAACAATGATCAAACCAAAAGGGAAGTTCTCTTTAAATCCTTTCCCGCAGTTTTAATAAAAGAAAGAAGAAAAGGAGAATCACAACATCATGGTAGCACAGAACCCCCAATCCTTAACTCCATCCCTTCAAACCTAGGACCACATTCCGTAGTTGTCCCCAACACAAACTGTGGACTTCGCCCGGCATTACCCGAGGGTCATTTTTCTTTCTCCCTAGCACAATCTGAGGACCCCTTTGTTTCTCCCCAGCATAATCTGAGGAACCTTTTCTTTCATTCCATGGCATAGCCCGAGGGTCATTTTTCTTTCTCCAAGCATAACCTAAGGACCCTTTTCTTTCATTCTCTAGCATAACCCGAGGGTCATTTTCCTTTTATCCCCGGTATAACCTGAGGGTCTTTTTCCTTTTTCCTTCGGCATGACTCAAAAATCATTTTCTTTCTATCGCAAGTAGAAGACCTTTTCTTCCTATCCCGGCAAAACCCGCAGATCCCCCTAGCATAACCCAGGAGCGTTTTCTTCTTATCCCGGCATAACCCGCGGGTCTTGCTGGCATAACCCAGGAGCCTTTTTCTTCCTCTCCCGGCGTTACCCGTGGATCCCCCGGCAAAACCCAGGAGCCTTTTCATCCTATCCCGACATAACCCACGGATCTCCCTAGCATAACCGAGGATCCTTTTCCTTTCTATCCTGGCATAACCCGTAGATCTCCCTGGCATAACCCAGGAGCCTTTCTTCCCATCCCGGTATAGCCCATAGATCCCCTTGGCATAACCCAGGAGCTTTTTTCTTTCCTTTCCCCGGCATAACCCATGGATCTCCCTGGCATAACACAGGAGTCTTTTGTTCATGTCTCGACATAACCCGTGGATCCCCCTGGCATAACCCAAGAGTCTTATCTTCCTATCCCGGCATAACCCGGGGATCCCCTTGGCATAACCCAGGAACCTTTTCCTTCCTATCACGCCAAAACTCGTGGATCCCCTGGCATAACCCACGAGCCGTTTTCTTCCAATCCCGGCATAATCCGTGGATTGCCCTGGCATAGCCGAGGAGCCTTTTTCTTCCTATCCCAGCATAACCCGTGGATCTCCCTTGCATACCTTAGGATAATTTTTCCTCCTATCCTGGAATTACCCGCGAAACTTCCTAGCATAACCCAGGAGCATCTTCCTTCCTATCCCGGCATAACCCGTGGATTCCCCTGGCATGACCCAGGAGCTTTTTTCTTCCTATCCCGGCATAACCCGTGGATCCCCTAGCATAACCCTGGAGCCTTTTTCTTCATATCCCGGCATAACCCGTGGATCTCCTTGGCAAAACCGAGGAGCCTTTTTCTTCCTATCCCGGCATAAACCGTGGATCTCCCTGCAATACCTCAGGATCACTTTTCCTCCTATCCTGGCAAAACCCGCGACATCCTCGGCATAACCCCATGAGCCTTTTTCCTTCCTATCCTGGAATAATGGATTCCCCTAGCATAACCCAGGAGCCTTTTTTTCCTATCCCGGCATAACCCATGGAAGTCCCTAGCATAATCTAGGTTCCTTTTCTTTCCTATCCCGGCATAACCCGTGGGCCTCCCTTGAATAACCAAAGACAATTTTTCTTCATATCCCGTCATAACCCGTGGACCCCTGTCATAACCCAGGAAGCTTTTTCCTTGTTTCTCGGCATATTCCGTGAATTCCCCTGGCATAAGCCAGGAATCTTTTTCATTTCATGCTAGCATAACCCGCGGATTTTCCTTTTCACCCCCAGCAGAGACTCTTTTATTCCTATCCCAGCATAATCTGTGGATCCTCCTCTTATCCCCAATAGGGACCCTTTTTCTTTCCTGGCATAACCTGACCGTGTCCCAGTATAACCTAGCAGTCTTTTCGATAGATAAACAATCGTAACTTTTATTGTTTTCAATAAAGAAATAGCTTGGATTTGTGTTGCAAATAACTCACGAAATTTTCCCAATGAAAACAGGGGAAAAAAATTTCTTTCTTTTATTTTGTTTGTCCGAATAGGTTTTACCTCAAGGCGCAAGATTCAAGATGACTGGAAGATTGTATCTCAATCCAAAAGAAAAGAACAAAAAAGAAGTGAACTTACAGTGATTGAAAAAGAAAAGATGTAGACTGTTAAAATTTGATTCAAAATCACAAGTTGCCATGTCCCGCTTTGCTTCAATGCTGAAGAAAGAAGTGGCACTTACAACCTACGAGCATCAAGATTCAGGTCATGTCCATAGCAAATCCAACTAAGACTCAAGATCAAGTTTCAAGAGATTGATAGATAGGAATCTTGTAACTCATAGTTCATAGGTAGAGCTACCTTAGCTTTTGGTTTTCCTTTTGGTGTAATAAGGAGGTCAGCAAGCAGTAGCAGCAACATCGGCAGTGAAATCACAGCTCCGGCTAGTCCCAGCTACCAAAACTCCCAGACTACACTGACCTGATTCCTTTATAGCCAATGATATGGAGGCAACCTTTGAAGCAGGTCTCGGTCAAACGGTTTTCTGAAACGCTTCTCCTGAAGTTCCGAGCGAGCAAAAATCCCTCATGTTGCTCATTTTTCTACGCCCGAAAACCCTTCGTGTCTTCGAGCAAAGAGGGGCAGCTTTGAGCACGTGATTTTTTCCGCGCTTAAATTACTCCTATAGAATTCATTAAAATTAGGATTTTTCTTTTATTATTTGAATTTTTGGGGAATTATTTGTATGATTTTGTGCTTGATTGCATTTTTGTGCTTTTTAATTGATATAATTAATAAAAAATAAAAAAAATAGGACATTTACATTTTGGATAAAATTTTTTTTTTTTAAGGTTTATTAGTTAATTAACATTGCAGAAATAAAAACATAAGCGCTTTTGCATTTTTAACTTTTCATTTTAAGATTTTTGTCATAGTATTCCTTTAATGCTAGGATTTAATCAATTTTGAGGAAATGTATAGATTAGTTTTATGTTTAAATGAGGTTTTAATTAAGAAGCATTTAAAATTTAAAAAAAAAGAAAAGAAAAGAAAAAGAAGTGTAAAATTTGATCTTCCTAATAAACACCTAGGTTTGGGCCAAGACTAACAAAATCACCAAGCCCAAACCCCAATCCATCCCCAATCGCCTAGAATTCCCCAAACCCAGGCCAAAAAATCTCTCGACCCAGTTCGGTTCAAAGACACCGAAACAACGTCGTTTCCATGACATTTTATCCTAGCCGTCGAGTTAACTAAATCCAACGGCCAGGAACTGGCCAAATATTCATATTTCAATGTCAGATTCTCTCACCCGCCTCACTATCGTCTCAGAGAAACCCTAATATCACCATCGCACTCCACTATCCGCCGCCGGAATTTGTCTCAACCGACGGCAGGTCTCCAAACTCTCCTAAAAAGACACCCTGAACCTCCTCTTCCCCTAATATCAAATACCACCTTATTTTCCCTCAACTCCACTTCCAGCTCCTCGAATATCCAAAGTCAGTATCTCCGTCTCCGCCGTGTCCGGTGGCGGTCACCCAAACCATTCCCAATATTACATCATAGCTCCGCCTTCATCCTTCCATCCCATATATGGCCTAATTTCCCTCTAAACACGCCAGAACTTCTTGAATGTTGAATCCAAACTCTGGCCAAAAACCCTAGCTCCTCCAAATCCAACCAAAATCTTACCATATAACCTTCTCACATCTCTCAGTTCAAATCCCAAACTAGAACGCTTCAAATCCGAGTGAAACCCCATTAATTTTGGATATAGGGTTTTCAGAGCTTTCAAGACAATGCATGAAGGACCATTATTCAAAACTCAAGGTTCAAAATGGAAAGATAAGCTAAGTATCCTGTTTTACTCTTTAGTTTCCCTCTTCTTCATATCATTTATGTATATTTGGTCGTCAGTTTTTAGGTTAGGTTTTATTGTGTTTTAAGTAAGTGTATTAGTCGTTTTTATTAATTGGTTTTTCATGACAAATCCTGTTTGGTCAAAGGTTCATAAGTTTGAATAAATCTGCTAGTCTTCTTGGTTTGCAATTGAACTTCATGATTTTGGTCGAATTGTAGAGTCGTGTTGTTGAATTTAAATTTGTTTGAATCAATTTCCATTTTGTGCTTGATCAGTTGCATCTTGTTGTATCCTTGAGAGTATTAATTGTAGCATGTTCCTTTTAATTTAATTGTTTTTCTCTGTGTGTTTAATGATCCATAGTTTTAGTTTCGACTTGGGTTTGGGGCTTCATGAATTAGGTTCAGAATCAATTTGGTTTGTATTTGAGTTATTTCCACTTAGGGTCACACCCGTTTGGGCCATGTGGTTTAATTTCTAGGGGGTTGGCTCATCAAAATAATTTTCAGAATTCCAGAGTGTAGTTTATGAGCTTAAATAATTATTAGTGCTACTGATCTAGAAGCTTCTAGGTCAAGGCTTGAATAGTAATTTGTAATTCTTGGTACCATTCCTTGGATAACAAGTTAAGAGTTGAGGGACTGATTTGCTAAAATGAAAACTTTTGAAAGGACTAAGTGTAAAATAAGAGCTCAAACTTTGCCCTAGTTTACTTGCCTATAAGGGCATAGGTTTCTTAGCTAAAAAAAATCTTCCAGAAAAATTATTCTGAATAAGTCACAAGTGCAAGAGCTAAAACATACAAAATAGAAGACCTGAGTTTAGGGAAAATTTCTGAAAATTTGAAAACGAAAAAAATAGGTAGAAATATTGTTCTATTAGCATCGACTACTCTTTGGAATTGTCCAGTTAAATCCCATAATGATTTAAATTTGAATCATTTGAATCTATTTTAAGGCAGTGTACCCGGTCTACTTCATATATTCTTCTGTTTCGTTTCAGGGTTTCTAGCTTGGTTTACTACTGCATTTGTTGAGCTAGATTTGTTGTTTTTATTCCTTCCAGCATACATTGCTCATTGGTATTCATTTTCTGTACTTCTAGGTACCTATCCTGAGTTTATTTTGATTTACATAACAATTCGTAGATGAATAAACGCGACGCTCTATTTTGTTATAGTTTAGACTATTTTCTTATAATAGTTTACTGTAAAGAATATGGACTGTGATTGGACTTTATAAGCTGTAATGAATAAGTACTATCGAACTATTTTAGTTTTTTTCCTTTATGTTAACTCGAGTATTCAGAATTAGTTAAGAGATTATAAGTCCTTGAAGTGAACTATAAGTGTGGTGTTTAGTAATGTTTGATCTGATTCAATTTACATGTGATCACTCCTTAATTAAAAAATCGTTAAGCTTAATGACAGTGTGCCTGTGAAATCTGTTAGTTTAGGAAGTTTTCATGAATAAAACTTTTTATATCTTGCTTATGTGTGAATGTACGAGTTATATAGTCCTGCGATGATTAGGGTCAAGATTATCTGATAAGAATCAATACCTGTAACTATAATCAGCCTTCTATTCTTTAACTGTGGATTAAAAAACAATAGTAGGAAATCCTTATGTAAGTTAATAGTGGATTGTTGGGCTCCTGTATGTCAAAACCTGGCAACTTTGTATTTATATGGATCTGAAAGTGTGCATGCTAAAGGCCCAATGCAGGTTGTTGTCCATAAGCGGTTGGAACTTGTATTAAAATTATGGGTTTAATTGTGTAATATAGATTTGGGCTTTCGCGGGTTTAAATTAAGTGGTTTTTCACTTTTGTTTGAATCCGTACTTGAACTTGAGGCCCGAATTCTATAAGGTTAATTGATTAGGCCCTATTGGAGACTAATTCAATAGAAAACAATAGTTTGCTCTAGGCTGGCCTTCTAAAATATAAAATAAGGTGCGTCGCGACAAATAAAACCCATAAATTGTGTGGACCTTTTTAAATGCTTATATTAAAATACTTTGAAATTTGGGGTACGCCGTTTAGCGAACTTCACGGCTTCCCACAAATATAATAGTATGTTAGTCGCTTTAGGCACGTCTTTTAATAATTTTACCTTCCTAAATTCGGGTGTGCATTTCATGTGACCCAAATCCAAATCCCAAAACGTCGGATAAAATATGTCTAGGATCCGAGTGCATTTCATGTGACGTGATCCAAAAACATGTTTTATACAACGTTCAATTTCCTTAAAATTATTGATTAAAAGTGGTAAATAAAAAAGAGGTGAAATTGTTGGACGTGAGATATGAGCGAAATAAAAAAGTGATAATTAAAAGAAAAAAGTGGAAGGAAAATGAGAGAGCTAAGAAGTGTCAGAAAAGAAAAGAAAAGAAAGGTTGAAATGAACAAATTTGGATGATGCCAATAGACCTTTGTACCCTCGGAGTCATTTTAGAACTAATAATTGTGGCTAGATGCATTGCTTATAAAGTAAAATTATCTTATGTTAAATGCCATGACGCTAACGTGATAGCTTCATTTTGTTTTACTCATAGAAGAAGGTTGTTGGTTGTGGCTTTTAAAGTGGTAACTCTTCTCTACAACTCAAAGTCAAAGGCAAAGGCAGACAACGATAGAACTAAGTTTGTTGATACCAGTGCCCAACAGCAGTTGGTTGAACAAGACAATGGGTTTGTTGAAGAGGTAAATATGCTAAGACAACACATGGTAGACATGTACCAAGCCCGGATGATTGGGACAACACCGTTCCCGCCACACCTAGCTTTCTAGATGCTACCCTTAGCCAAACTCCGGTTAAGGCTCCGAATGATCATCCATACTCTCTAGGTACACCTGCTTATTATAGTGTTCCCAACCACCCTAGTAGCTCCGTCACTCATCCTCCAACTATCTTTCCCTAAAAGTGCCCTCCTGTCACATCCACTGTCTCCAATAAGGAATACATACTCAAAGCTCATGATGTCCAATACAACCCCGCACAGGTTGCGCAAAAGGTTCCTGACTTGTAAAAGCAAAGCCTCCGGGATAAGAATCGTGTTGAACATGAAAAATTAACAGGAAGAGAGGGGAAAGATGGGATACCCAGGAGGATAGAAGGCATATAATAGTCCTTGAAGAACAAGCAAGGAATGGGACACAAGGGTAATATGGCTTGCAAAGAGCAGTTTGTATCCCCTGACGTTCGCCTACTCGCAGGGTTCAAAGTTCCAAAATTTAACTTGTATGATGGGTGTGGGGATATGGTATCCCACCAGCAAATCTATTGCAGTGAAATGAGAGTCATTGGAGAGAAATATGACCTATTAATAGCATATTTCAGAAAGAGCTTGACTGGGGCAGCTTTGGACTGGTAAACTCGTCAAGATGTCAGTAAATGCCCTACATTGGGTGACATGGGTCACGATTTTAGTCGATATTTTTCAATACAAATCCAGTGTTACCCCAGACCGCGCTTCCTTATCTAATATTGAAAAAAAGCTAGAGATAAGCTTTAGGAAATTTGGGATTATTTGGAGAGAGAAAACTGGTCGAGTCGGTATTCTGATTTGTGAACAAGAAATGGTTGAGCTTTTCCTACAAGCCAGGAGCCCACAAACTTCTGTCATTTGATTCCGGCTTTGGGTAAACATTTCAATGATGTGTTAAAAATGAGGGAGCAAGTATAAGAGGCAATAAATTCAGGGAAAATCATGAGTGGTTTGAAATACATTCCAAACATACAAGTAAGCTTAGACGGGAGAAAGAGAAATAGAAAAGATGATGAACATTTCCAGCATTGACATCATCCTTGTAGATATCCTTCTGTACCAGATGATCCTCCCCAATGCTACTTCTCTCCACAGAACTCCCAAAATGGTAAATCACATTCCCCGTACCCAGCTCCACAGAATGCCTATCCACCCCACGAGCATACTAAAATCCTTCTGGATCTGGTTTTTGGCCCAAGCAAGCATTTTAGAACGAGAGGTTGCTGAAAAAAGAAAATCCTTTCACCTCAATTGGAGTATCATACGCCAATTTGTTCCAAAAGCTAAAGCAATTGGACATGTTGAAGCCGATTCAGATTAAAATGCCAAACCCTCCATCAAAGAAGTTTGATGTTTCCCAAAGATGTACATATTGCTCAGATGCCCTGGGGCATGGCACGGAGAAGTGTTGGAGTTTAAAGATAGCAATTCAAAAACTAATTGATGCAGGTGACATTGTCGTAAAAATCCAGATGCAGTAGACACTAACTAAAGTCTATCGCCTGTGCATAATGAGACGCACATGTTGGAATGTGAGAATTCTTTTGGGAGCCTCGGAGTCACACATGCTGCTGAGCTTCCAGCGCCGTTAGAGGTTGATCTTAAGAACGAGCTGGCGAAAGGGACCCAAAAGCAATCTGTTAAGAACAATATGATGAAGACTTGCAAAGTTCCTAGTATTGTTGATACGGAACCCATCTTCTAATATGTCGTGCTTGGTAATTGGAAATAAGCTCCAATTCTTGGCCATCTGGAGAGGAGTTTGGTGGTTTATTTTGTTTTCATTTTTGTTGTTCGTGTTATTTTCAAGGTTATAATCCAGATATTGTCTTGTGAACTCAAACCCTACTATCATTTTATTTTTCCTGGTTTGCTTAGTCCTAATAATGTTGTTTAGGTGCGTTCTAGGTTTGTAACTCTAGTTTAGTTTGTTCGTTTGTTTTCCAAACCCTTTTATCGTATGTCTAATGCAATTTTCTGTTTTATGTAATTTCCACTCATTTTCGTTTAGTTATCTTTTCTTTGGTTGTCTTTCTCACATTGACTTTAGTGACATGACATGGATGCATAACCCCAGGCTTGGTCTTAAAAGATTACTCATATGGCGATGAATAAACCTTGAAGGAAATAAGTACACAATTTTGAGATCATTTGAAGCCCAATCTGTGTGAAGCTAGGGGAGATAATTTTGATATCACTACAGAACAGAATTGTGTTAATATGGGACAAGTAGAACATAGAGAAACACTATTGAAATACACCTTGCTTCAATTGGCTTATTTGTACTTGGCATATGTTGAACATTTGAATGACGAAGGCATTTTGTTATGCTATCTAAATACTTTATCCTTTGCTAACCCTTTTTAACTTTAATTATTTTCTTTCGTACCCCTTTTTCGAAATCAGTGACAAAAGTTAGAAACGCAAGTGTGAGAAGGTAGTGAAAGGAAGGAATGAAAAAAACATCATAACTTAGGAAAGAACAGCAAGAACGCCGAGTGGGTAACATTCAAAATTTTTCTTGAAATACAAAGGCCTGGTATATATCAAATCATGGACAATGCAACAGGATAAGGGCTAAGGTGAACGGATCAAAGGTGTTTCCTATGACAAAAAGGGTGGTAAACCAGTGACAAGCAAGATCCCTCAAGAAGGAATCAAAGTTATCATGTCTAGCGAAGGATCAGACCTCAAGGCCAGAGCCAATGGTTTGAGTCAAGAAAGAACATCATACACAGTGAGGTTGGTAACAATTAATATGCTTTGGGGATCATGTGAAACACAAAGGTTTGGTAGATGTTGGTTCAGAAGCAATGAAACACATCGAAGGTATTGGGTTTGAATAAGAAAGAGGTATTTTTTGGGTTAAGGTTTACAAAGGAAGTGGTTAGTCAAGGAACAAGCAGAGTCTTTGAATGGAAGACACTTATCATGACAAGTGAAGGAGCAACAAACCTCAAGTTAAAGGTTAGTGGTTTAAGTCAATAAAGAACAACATATACATAGAGTCGGGGAAATGGGAGTGCTTCGGGGGTCAGGTGAGAAATAAAGGTTGGGTAGATGTCAGTTCATAAGCAATGCAAAGAATAGAGGATACTAGGTCTGAAAGGAGAAGAGGTATTTTCTGTGATAAGGGTGATAGAGAAATTGGTTAGTCAATAAGCAAGCAATGTCTTTCAAGGTGAAACCAAAGTTACCATGGAAAGTGAAGGAGCACAACACAAAGATGGGAAGGCCACAAGGGTTCAGAGGTCAGCCAAGCATACCAAAGTGACTAAGCAATCTCAGGAAAGGATATAAATTCTAGCAAAAGGGTTAAAGTGCAACACAAAGATGGGGCATCAGAGTAAAACACAAGGGCAGAGGGTTAACCGAGCATAGTACATTGACTTGGTGATCTCAGGAAAGATGTAAGAATTCTAGCAAGAGGGTCATAAGTATAACTCAAAGATGGGGAAGCAGAGTAAAGCCATAAGGGTCATGGGTCAACATAGCATAGTACACTGACCTGGTAATCTAAGGAAATATGTAAGAATTCTTGCAAAAGGGCTAGGAGTATAACACAATAACAGTGGTGCAAAGTAAGGCCATAAGGGTTCAGGGGTCAGCCAAGCAACTAATACAACTCATCATCAGTACAGAAATTAAACACAATGGAACACGACAATGAAGAGGCCGCTTTCAACAAGAATTGCGTAAGCTAACCACCCCTTTTAAAACTGACAAGTTTTCTTTGACTGGTACAGGGGCAGAAAAAATGCCGGAAGATCCTAGGGGAGGCCATACACAGGGGAAGGCAGGAACATGGCCGGTATGATCAAAATCTCAGGGCCCATCTAGAAAATGAGACCTAGTTAATACTCAAAAAGGAACGTAAACCCTCAAAAATATTCTCCCCAGCAAGAGTCGTCTGGACTCGCCCGAATAATAGGATGAAACTTTGGTTAACGATCCCCAGAAGAGACAATGGAGAGTTAAAAGGGGCATGCAAGTTGAAATTCTCAAGACCCTCTTGGAAATGGGACTCACTTTAAAAATCAAACGGATGCAGACGACATGGGCAGGCACATAAGAGTCGTCGGGACCCTCTTGAAGAATGATCCCCTACTGAAACAATCGGAAGTTAGACTTGGCGTTTATTCTGAAACCCTCCTGGAAGATAGGACTTGCCCAAAGGATGGAGATAATCATGAAATGAAAAAAAAATAAGTGACTTTCATGTTGAAACATGATTCGATGAAGAGTTGTCAGGACCCTCCTATAAAATGGGACTCAATTTTAAAACTCAAACAGTCACGGGTAACATGGACAGGCGCAAATGTTTCCCCAACAAGAGTCATCAAGACCCGTTAGGGTAATAGGATATAGCTCTACCTGTCATCTAAATAAAAGTTGTTACGACCCTCCTGAATAATGAGATGTAGCTTAATTTACCAGTACCCAGTAGATCCCTAGCAGACATAGTTCAGATAACAGGACATAGTAGAAAATAATACCTTTTGAGAACACATCCAAATTTTAAAGTTTTCATGGGATTTAATTAACACTCACAGATGCATCCAGCACCAAACTAGGGAATAAATAATTTTTCTTGTTTTGTTTTTTTTGTCGTGATCAGGTACACAGGCAGCTGTCCAAGGGAATACTTTTTCTAGTTGCATGTTTTGGTAATCAAGCGCGCACCTGGAGGACAAGGGAATATTTTTTCAAGTTGCAAGTTTTGGTAATCAGGCGCCCGTCTGGAGAACAAGGGAATATTTTATCAAATTAAAGTTTTGGTAATCAGGCTCTCACCTGGAGAACAAGGGAATATTTTTCAAATTTGAAGTTTGATAATCAGGCGTCCACCAGGAGAACAATGGAATATTTTTCAAATTTCAAGTTTTTGTAATCAGGTGACCACCTGGATAACAAGGGAATATTTTTCAAATTTCATGTTTTGATAATCAGGCATCCACTTGGAGAACAAGGAATATTTTTCAAATTTTCAAATTTCAAGTATTGGTAATTAGGCTCCCACTTGAGGAACAATGGAATATTTTTCAAAATTTCAAGTTTTTATAATCAGGCGCCCACCTGGAGAACAAGGGAATATTTTTCAAATTTCAAGCTCTGGTAATCAGGCGCCCACCTGGAGAACAAGGGAATATTTTTCAAATTTGAAGTTTTAGTAATCAGGCTTCCAACCTGGAGAACAAGGAATTATTTTTCAAATTTCAAGTTATGGTAATCAGGCGCTCACCTAAAGAATAAGGTAATATTTTTCAAATTTCAAGTTGTGGTAATTAGGCACTCACCTGGAGAACAAGGGAATATTTTTCAAATTTTAAGTTTTTGTAATCAGGCGTCCACCTGGAGAACAAAGGAATATTCTTCAAATTTTATGTTTTGGTAATCAGGAGGCCACCTGGAGAACAAGGGAATATTTTTTAAATTTCAAGTTTTGGTAATCAGGTTCCCATTTGGAGAACAAGGGAATAGTTTTCAAGCTATTAGTTTTGGTAATCGGGCACTCACTTGCAAAACGAGGGAATACATTTCGAGTCCAACAATTTGGCATCAAACATAGAAGAAGAGAAAACAAGAAGTCAACAAGGCAATAAAGAGTTTACACGAAGAAATACAAGTCAACAAGGCTACAAGTAGTTGATAGGAAGATATACCATTCAACAAGGCAACAAGAAGTTCTACAGGAAGAAATATAAGTCAACAAGGTAACAGGGAGTATATAGGAAGAAATACAAGGCAACAAAGCAACAAGGATCAAGAGCAAGTTTAAAGATATAGATAGATTCTTTTGTAATCCATAGTTCATAGTTTAGTCTAGTTTCTTTAATTT
Organism: Nicotiana benthamiana; assembly: GCA_034376525.1. Lineage (NCBI taxonomy): Eukaryota > Viridiplantae > Streptophyta > Magnoliopsida > Solanales > Solanaceae > Nicotiana > Nicotiana benthamiana. The sequence continues at coordinate 959,285 of CM067333.1, read as the reverse complement.
TCCACCGGGAGTTGGTACCTCCCGCTCTCTTGTTTACTTTGTGCACCTTTTTATGTATTTTAACTAGAATTTTGAGTGAGGTCTATTCTGATCTATCTAGTTTTCACCTTTTTGCGTATTTCGCTATAGTGCGTGTGTGCGCCACTGGTCCCCATAGTCGGTTGGAGGGATAGTGGCCGCGGCGGGGGATGATAGCGTAAGGTCATGTCCTCGGGGGGTGGGGGTGGTGACGGGAGTGAGTAGGGGAGCAGGGGTGGTCCTGCGGGTAAGGCGGGAGGTAAGGGTGGGAAGAGGGTAGCGGACACCCATAGACTAAGGATTGGGTCATGGAACATAGGCGCTCTGACGGGTAAGTCCATAGAGTTGGCGAAGGTTCTTCAGAAGAAGGGGGTTAACATAGCGTGTGTCCAGGAGACTAGGTGGAAAGGGTCGAAGGCGAGGAATATAGATGGGTTTAAGCTGTGGTATTCTGGGGTCGTGAGAGGTAAGAATGGAGTGGGCATCTTGGTGGATAGGGACCTAAGGGAGTCCGTGGTCGAGGTTAGGCGAGTGAATGATAGGTTAATATCTATTAAGCTGGTTATTGGGGGGTGCGTCCTCAACGTCATCAGCGCTTACGCGCCGCAAGCGGGCTTAGACGAGGAGGCTAAGAGGCGCTTTTGGGAGGACTTGGATGATCTGGTGAGTAGTATTCCCCAATCTGAGAAGTTAGTTATTGGAGGGGACATTAATGGTCATATTGGGGCTGATGCTGGTGGCTACGATGAGGTGCACGGTGGCTTCGAATTTGGGGTCAGGAACGGAGGAGGCACTTCGCTGCTTGATTTCGCCAGGGCTTCCGAGCTTCTGATTGCGAACTCGACATTTCAGAAGAGGGAGGAGCATTTGGTCACCTTCAAGAGTTCGGTAACGAGGACTCAGATTGATTACATCCTCATCAGAAGGAGCGATAGGGGTATGTGCAAGGACTGCAAGGTTATTCCGTGAGAGTCTCTTTCAACTCTTCATAGACTCCTAGTGATGGATGTCGGTCTTCGGGTGAAGAGGAAGAGGAGGGGCGCTAGGGGTCAACCACGGATTAGATGGGGTGCTTTGACCAAGGAGAAAGCACAGGAGTTGGAAAGGAGGTTAGTTGAGGGCGGAGCTTGGAGAAGTTTTGGGGAAGCAGACGCTATGTGGACAGTGACGGCGAACTTGGTTAGGGGGTAGCACGGGATGTTCTCGGGGTAGCCAAGGGATATTTAGGTAGACATCAGGGTGATTGGTGGTGGAACGATGTAGTCAACGGAAAAGTGGAGGTGAAGAAGGCGGCGTACGCTAGGTTGGCAGGGAGCACAATCGAGGAAGAATGGAGAGAGAACATGGTGATCTACAAGGAGGCGAGGAAAGAAGCAAAGATGGCAGTCACGGAAGCTAAAAACGCGGCGTTCGGTCGCATGTATGAGGAACTAGGGGAGAGAGGCGGGGATAAGAAGTTATTCCGGTTAGCTAAAGCAAGGGAAAGGAAGGCACGTGATCTAGACCAAGTTAGGTGTATCAAGGGAGAGGATGGTAGAGTTTTGATGGGGGAATCTCAAATCAAACATAGGTGGCAGGCGTACTTTCGAAACCTACGTAACGAGGAGGGGGACAGTAACATAGAGCTAGGGGAGTTGGGGCATTCAGAGCAACATAGAGACCTTGGGTACTGCAGGCGCATTAGGGTGGAGGAGGTCATGGGGGCTTTGCGTAGGATGAGTAGGGGTCGAGCGATCGGGCCTGACGAGATCCCGGTGGAGTTCTGGAAGTGCGTGGGTAAGTCAGGAGGGGAGTGGCTCTCCAGGTTGTTCAATGCGATATTCAGGACCAAAAGGATGCCGGATGAGTGGAGGTGGAGTACATTGGTGCCCTTGTATAAGAAAAAAGGGGACATCCAGTGCTGCAACAACTATAGGGGTATCAAATTAATAAGTCACACCATGAAGGTTTGGGAGAGGGTGATTGAGGCGCGGGTGAGGGAGGTGACATCTATATCTGGGAACCAGTTCGGTTTCATGCCGGGCCGCTCCACTAAAGAGGCTATCCACCTTGTCAGGCGGCTGGCGGAGCAATTCAGGGATAAGAAGAAGGACCTACACATGGTTCTTATTGACTTGGAGAAGGCGTATGACAAGGTCCCAAGGGAGGTGCTTGGAGGCGAAGAGCGTGCCAAAAGCCTACATAAGAGTAATCAAGGACATGTACGATGGAGCTAAGACTAAGGTTAGGACGGTGCGTGGCAAATCAGACCATTTTCCAGTGGTTATGGGGCTCCATCAAGGATCGGCGCTGAGCCCCCCCTTGTTTGCCTTAGTGATAGATGCTCTAACCCGACATATTCAAGGGGATGTGCCTTGGTGTATGCTATTTGCTGATGATATAGTATTGATAGATGAGACAAGGGTCGGTGTTATTGAAAGGTTAGAGGCATGGAGACAGACTCTCGAGTCTAAAGGTTTCAAAATAAGCAGATCTAAGACAGAATACCTGGAGTGCAAGTTTGGCACCGAGCCGAGCGAGGTAGGCAGGGACGTGATGATTGGTTCTCAGGCCATCGCCAAGAGGGACAGTGTCCGATATCTTGGGTCTGCGATTCAGGGGGACGGAGAGATTGACGGGGACGTCACCCATCGTATAGGAGCGGGGTGGTCAAAGTGGAAGCTTGTATCAGGAGTCCTGTGTGGCAAGAAAGTTCCACACAAACTCAAGGGGAAATTCTATAGAGCCGTGGTTAGACCTACGATGTTGTATGGGGCGGAGTGCTGGCCCGTGAAGAACTCTCATGTTCAGAGAATGAAGGTTGCGGAGATGAGGATGCTTAGGTGGATGTGCGGGCACACCAGGCTAGATATGATTAAGAATGAAGTTATTCAAGAGAAGGTAGGGGTGGCCCCGGTGGATGAGAAGATGCGTGAAGCGAGGCTGAGGTGGTTCGGGCATGTACAGAGGAGAAGTCCCCATGCCCCGGTGAGAAGCTGCGAGCGTCTGGAGATTGTTGGCGGTCGGCGAGGCAGAGGGAGGCCTAAGAAGTATTGGAGAGAGGTGATTAGGCAGGACATGACTAGAATGCAGGTTTCCGAGGACATGACCCTTCACAGGAGAGTCTGGAGGTCTAGAATGCGGGTTGTAGGATAGGAGCTCCTAGAGTTTTTCGTACGCCTCGTCCGGGGTTGGGTGTGGGTCAGCAGGGTTACCCATAGATGATTTGTTTTTTAGCTTATGTCCCCCCTATGGTTGTTAGTTATGGTAGTTACTGTATGATATTATTGCATGCGATTGTATTTAGGTATCTTATGTTTAGATAATTATTTACGCTATTGCTGCTGGAGTTGCTTATGCTCTATTGTTATTGTTTTTGTTTTTGTCTTTGTTTTTGTTTTACTACTGTTTTTCCTTTTATCCTATGAGCCGAGGGTCGACTGGAAACAGCCTCTCCGCCCTTTCGGATAGGGGTAAGGCTCGTCTGCATATTACCCTCCCCAGACCCCACCTGGTGGGAGTATACTGGGTAGTTATTGTTGTTGTTGTTGTAATAAGGGGTTCTAGCAGTAGTAGGAGCATCCGCAGCAACAATGAGATTACATCTTCGGTAGTCCCAGCTACCAAACACTCCTGAACTATACTAACCTGCTTCCTCTTTAGCAAAGGATATGTAGGCAACCTTTGAAGCAGGGTGCGGTCAAGCTTTTCAAAATGCTTCTCGTAGTGTCAGGCATGGCAATAATCTCTCAGAATTGCTCACAAATATTTGTCCAAAAACCCTTCGTATCTTCTAGCAAAGAGGGGTAGTTGTGAGCGTGTGATTTTTGCCTCTCTTGAATTATTCCTATAGAATTCATAAAATTAGGATTTGTTTTATTTTATTATTTGAATTCTAGGGAATTAATTGCATGATTTTGTGTTTGTTGGCATTTTTGTACATTTTTAATTGATATTATGCATATTAAAATATAAAATAGCATGCTTGCGTTAAGGACCCCATTTTAGGTATTTTTATTAGTCAATTAACATTACTAAAGTGGAAGAAAATAACAAAAATAGTCCTTTTGCTTTTGTTACCTTTGACTTCGATTTTTGTTTAAATCTCCTTTTAAATTAGGATCTAGTTAATTTTAGAAAATTTAATTAGTCATTGTTATTTTAATTTTGCATCCAACAAAAAAAAATAATAAATCAAAGAAAATGAAAGAAAAGGTTTCAAAAGAATTAAAGAGGGGTTTGTTCATTGGGCCAATTTCAAGATAAATAGCACCAGCCCAAAGACCTTTTCCCAAACCCGTTCAAATTAACCCAAAACCCATTTCAGTCCAGTCCAGCTCTTTTATATAAAATGATGTCATTTTGACCCCGTGAGATATGAGTCGTCAAGGTTACATGATCCAATGGCTCGGAAGCTAGGGTGTCTAAGTAAAAAGTGCCTTAACGTTGCCCTACCCCCATCATGTCCCCTATCTCTCGTCTCTCTCACCCCAAAGCAGAGAATGTAACGCCTCCAATCCTCCACCGTCTCCGAAAATTTCCTACAGCGGCGGTCGATCTGCAAAAAACACAAAAAATACACCTTGTGCTTCTGATTGCCTCCGCGTGCGAAATTCAACCTTATTTTCCTTCAAATCCTAGTTAATCTCTTCAAATATCAAATCGAAAACTTGGACCAATACACTAACTCGTCCAAATCTTACAAAAATAATACCCTAAACTCTCTCAATATCCCTCTTACCCCTAATTAGTTTCCTTTGAATCTCACTTGTTCTCGTCGATTTTAGATCTAAGTTTTGGCCAGAAATCCTAAATTTCTCAAGGTTCATGGGTCATTGATTTTGGACTATAATAGTCCTTAATATTGTGTTTCTCATGGAAACACATGATTAAGGACAGTTTTAGTCCGGATAATTCAAAGAGGCTTGCCGGAATTCACACTAGGTGGATCCTTTCCCTTTTCCTTTTCTATTTTTTCTCTTGCGTGATTGTTATTTTACTCTCTTTGTTCTTGCTCAGCGAGTTTGTTTGATATTTTTGTTTCATGTTTATGACTGATTTTTGTTGTGTTCGTAGGGTTTCTTTATGGATTTTAGTCCTTAGGTTAATCGTGTGCTTAGTGTTTGTTTTTTTCATATTAAGTCATTTTTAATTCATTATTCAGTAGTTGTTGATTAATTCTTGTTTTAATTTCCTGTTGACTTTTAGAATTGCCAATAGTACTTGTTGATTTTGATTTTCATTTAGTTAATTCAAGTCAAATTAGAGTTTTTTGGATTCACATTCCAGTTTTGGGGATTTATTAAAATTTAATGTTTATTTGTTTGTTGATGAATAATTCAAAATTGTTGAGTTTAACTATAGTCAAATTCTTACTAGGTTAAAAAGGGGTTAGGGTTTAGTTAGTATGGAATAATAAATTAAGATTAAATTAAGCTTAGTATAAGTATTTAACCTAAGGAATCTATTAGTAGCGGAAACGGGAACCTCTTAGAAGCTTCTAAAAGTGGGTCCAGTTAGATTTTCAGTAAGTTAGTGTTAAGACTTGAGAAACAAGTCAGTCTTTTAGGGGACGTTTCAAGCAAAAACTGAAATAAAAGAGGGGGCAAAGGAGTAAATGTAAAATCTGAAAACTTCCCTTATGTTTGCCTATAAAGGCAGCCCATTACTGCCTTGCAAAACAAGGTTTTGGTTCTGAAAATAATCCACACAAGTTTTGAGATCAAAAAAATAAAATTCAAAAGTTCAAATGGTAGAAAGCCATAGGATCAGAAAAATTCAAAAATTCAAGTTCCAAATACTGAAAATCACTGAAAAATAAAAAAAGGGTTCTAGATCCGTCTTTTACTCAAGTACGCTAGTTCATCATGTTTAATCACCAGTCTAGATGATTTTGTTTGGTTGATCGAAGTGCTTCTACTTTTATTGACTCCTTTTCTATTTTTCTTGGGATTTTGTTTGAAATTATTGAGTTAGAAGTCTATTGCCCTTGCTCGTACTCCTGCCTTTCTGAATTTCCTGGGTTTGCTGCTTTGAGACGAACCAGTTGCTATTTTGCTACTTGGCTGACCTTCACTTTCTCTCATTTTTCATTTTAACTTCCAGGTACTCCTCTGGTCCCATATGATTTCTGAAGAGTCGATGTATGACTAAATTAGAAAATAAATGAGGAAATGCTGCTTTGACTTACTCACTGAAGTTATCCTATTCTATTTTAGCTTAACTGCATACTATAGTTGTGTTTATGTGACAATGACTTGAACTGGACTGTTGGACCCTTCCTATAACTATAATAATGTCCTATTAATGGAACCGGCTTAGCCTAGACAATACTAGCTTTGAATATCATATTAGTCTGCAGTTAAGCTCATAATAGGTAATTATTAAGAAATTGGATCTATAAATAGGTTGAACATTTCTATTGATGCAGAATCAATGAATCTTGTGGTTTAGAATAGCAGGTTGTTTTAAATTTTCTCACCATATGCTTGTTGAAAACTTAAACTCAAAACTAGTTCATTTACAATTCAAAGCCGCAGCAGCCTTCAGATCTATATTGTGTTACATGTAGTTGGGAAGTTCATGAGTTAATAGCTCAGAAATGAATATGTAAAAGTTGAGAATTTCAGTAGTTATTTCCAGTTTACCAGTGCAGGACTAAATTTATTTTAAGGAGTATCAGTCTGGAACTAAAGGTTGCTGAAGTTCGGAATGAGCACACAAATGAGTTGAATGTGTATGTCAGATTTGAATGTAAGGTCGGGATGCCTTTATTTGAAAATCTAAGTCTAGTTGTGACCTCAAATTAGTATTTTAAGAACTAAATAAAAATTACTTGGGACATAATTAATTTTTCCAAGTGGCGACTCTAAAATCTCTTAACATAAATAAATCCTGCTTCTATTGTCCTTAAATTGGAAAAACTCCCTTAACTACACCCTTTGCGAGGTTGTAGTGTCAAAATAAGGTGTGACAAGTTATGAACAGGTTTAGTAGAGTGTCGCTAATCGGTACGGAGACGTTTGTATTTATCCTCAAGAGGCTACAAAACCATTAGGAAAAACTTCATATTCTTTAAATTCTTGTCATGCGAATTTGTTGTTCGAAGTACTAAACTTCTATCATTTTGTTCCCTCATAGATGGTCAGGACATGCACTACCGGCACGGATGTGCAACTATCAGTACAACCAGTTGTGGCCATTGGAGGCCGAAAATGCAGTCGTGGTCGCGGTACAATAGAGGTGTGGCCCGCACAATTGCTCCGGCAGCACCTGCGTATCTACTAGTCACTCAAGTTAAGGATCAGTTCCCAGTTATGGATTCTCAAACAACACCAGCTTAGGAACCAGCTATGACCAACGTGATTCCGGGGCTTCAGGAGGCATTAGCTTAGATTTTATTAGTTTACACTAGCCTACATCAGGTAGTCTCAGCCATTAAAGCTGCAACTACTTCTCAGGCTAGGGGAGGCAATTGCTTAGGACTATGTAGTTCTTGCCATGCTAGAGGATGAGCAGAGTAGGTTTGAGAGGTTCATTAGACTTCAGCCTCCGACCTTCTGTGGTTCATAGGGGGAGGATGCCTAGAGTTTCTTGGATAAGTGTCAGAGGATGCTTTGTACAACGGGTATTTTGGAGATCAGGGGATCTCTTTCAGTGGTTATCAAATTTTTGGAGCTGCCTTCACTTGGTAGAAGGATTTTGCAAGGCAGAGGCCTATTAGTGTAGCACCACTTGCATGGAAATAGTTCTTCATTATCTTTATAGAGAAGTATGTGCCGCCGTCTTGTAGAGAAGAGATGCGCAGTCTATTTAAATTGTTGAGTCAGGGAGAGATGACCGTGTCATAGTATGAGTTGAGGATCTTTGAGTTAGCTCATCATGCATTTTGTTTTTTTTGACAGATAGAGAGAGGATTAGAGGGCTTGTTGTTGGCCTCACTTATAAGCTTCATATTCTCATGGCCAAGGAGAGGGTGATTGTTGCTACTTTCGAGGAGGTTGTGGATATTGACCCTGAAATTGAGTCTGTTCATCGTCAAGAGCGCTAGGAGAGAGAGGTTAAGTGGCATCAAGGATCTAGTAGTTATAATGTTTCTCCTTCAAGAGGTCAGTTCTAGCACAACAAAGGTCGTCCATTATGGCATGCTCAGCCAGCTCGCCTAGGTTATTTTGGGGCGTCATCGAGTCATGGTTCTCATAGTTCTCATTTGGGCCAATCATCACTTAGTGCCTTTCCAGCACAGAGTTTGTTCTTTGCTCCATCAGTTTAGGGTTGTTCTATAACAGGTGCATTTTGTAGTCACTCTGGTGCGATAGATTCCCTTCCATTCCCTTCTCCAGCATCCAGTAGTTCTTATGAGTGTGGAAAGATCGGTCATATGTGGAGGCAGTGCCCTCATCGTCTTACGAGTTCATCTCAGTAGAGGGGTCAGTCATCAGCTTCAGCATCAACTACTTCATCACATCCCACCTAGCCAGCTAGGGGTGGAGGACGGTCAGCTAGGGCCGCCCCGGAGGGGGAGGTCAATCAGGTGGCGACCAGTTCAATTTCTATTCACTTCCAGCTAGACCTATTGTTGCTTCAGATGTTGTTATTATAGGTATTGTTTCTGTTTGCCACAGAGATTCCTCTATACTATTTGATTCCGATTCCTCCTTTTTTTATTTGTCATCATACTTTTCTTGTTATTTGGGTACGCTCTGTGAGTCTCTTGCTTCACCTGTTCATATATCACCCAGGTGGGCAACACCACTATTGTAGACCATGTGTATTGGTCATATGTAGTGACAATTGTGGGTCTTGAGACCCATGTGGATCTTTTTAATGTCATTTTGGGAACGGATTGGCTATCTCCGTTTAATGCTATTTTGGATTTCATGCTAAGAGAGTCACATTGGCTATATCGGGTGTGCTACAAATTGATTGGCGAGGTGTGACTAATTATGTTCCCAATTGAGCTATATTATTCTTGAAGGCCCAGCTTATGGTTTGGAAGGGTTGTCATTCTTAGTTGGAGGACATGTTACATGCTTGTGTAATTAATTTTAGAGGGTCATGTGATCAGTTTCTACAACTTACAGAGTTTGCTTATAACAACACCTACTAGTCGGGTATTCTGATGGCTCCATATGAGTCTTTGGATGGGAGACAGTGTAGATCTCTCGTTGGTTTATAGCTTGGTGAGGCTAGGCTATTGGAGTCAGACTTGGTGCAGGATGCTTTAGAAAAGGTGAAGGTGATTCAGGAGAGGCTTGATACAGTGCAGTCAAGAAAAAGCGTTATGCTGAGAGGAAGGTTCAAGATGGGTCCTACATGGCTGGCGAGAAGTTTCGATTGAAGGTTTTGCCCATGAAGTGTGTTATGTGATTTAGGAAGAAAGATAAATTGAGTCCTCAGTACATTGGACCTTTTGAGGTACTTTGGAGGATTTGGGAGGTGGCTTATGAGCTTGCTTTTCCACCTAGCTTGTCGAGTGTACATTTGGTATTCCATGTTTCTATGCTCCGGAAGTATATTAGGGATCCGTCTCATGTTCTGGATTTTAGCGTGGTTTAGTTGGATGATTATTTCACCTATGATGTGGAACCAATAGCTATCGTGGGTGAATATGTTCGAAAGTTAATGTCAAAGGATATAGATTCAGTGAAAGTGTAGTGGAGAGGTTGGCACATGGAGCGGGCTACCTGGGAGATCGAGTGGGAGATGCAAAGCTGATATCCTCACCTGTTTGAGGCTTGAGGGTATATTTCTTGACTAGCTCAAGGACGAATGTTTGTTAATGTTGAGGAAGATATGACGACACGACCAGTCGTCTCATGAGTTACTTCTCTGTTTCCCCCATTTATGATTTTTGTTGCTTTGATTACTGGTTTTATATTTGATCGAGTAGGTAGCTCGGGTTCAGAGAGGATTTGATAAGGTTTGAGACGCTTAGTCTCTTTTGAGGAAGCTTATGTTGGAAAAGTCAATCGAATGTTTACTTATTTGTTAGAGGGCTCGGGCCTAAATTCGAGTTGTTCGGATAGCTTCCAGAAGTGATTTGGACTTAACAGTGTGATCGTAATGCATTTTTGAGCTTCGGAGTAGATTTAGGAATGAATTGGTGAAGTTGTAATTTTTCAAATTTTCGTTTTGTAAGTGAGATTTTGATATAAGGGCTGGAATGGAATTCCGGGAGTTGCCGTAGTTCAGTGGTGTCATTTTGGATGTGTGTGAAAAATTTTAAGTCATTCGGACGTTGTTTGGATGGATTTTGATAAAAAGAAGAATTCGAAAGATTTTGAAAAGTTAGGCTTGAACCATTGTGTTTTGGTTGATTCAATTTTGTTTGAGGTGTTTTGAAGATCGGTATAAGTTTGAATAAGGTTATGGGTTATGTTGGTGCTTTTTGTTGAAGTCCCGGCGGCCATGGGGTGATTTCGCATTGTTAATGGAGAGTTGGAGTTTTTGGTAAGCTGCAGTTCTTTTGTTGCTTCTACTTTTTATGCACCTGCTGATTGGGGACCACAGGTGCGAGGCCACATATGCAGAAGAGTGATCGCAGAAGTAGAAGCTGGTGAATCTAGCAACAACGTAGAAGCAGGTGTGATATATTTCATCACAGATGCGGAAAATGGGGAGTTAAGTGAGGACCGTAGATGCTGTGGTCTTGACTGTAGAAGCGGCATCGTAGAAGCGGGTATATGGCCACAAATGCAAAAATTCCTTTGCTAGAAGGTATAAATTTTTTCCTTCGAGATTTTTGAGCTATTTCACCATTTCTAAGTCCGCATTAGTTCTTTTGGGACGATTTTGAAGAGGGATTTCAAGGCAACTTCATTGAGGTATGAATTTTTTACCTAAAAATCGTTCTTATAGTTTTCTCCTTTAATTAATATGGGAGAGTCTAGATCAACCCTAACTAGAAGTCCTAAAATACCTTCGGAACTATATAAGTAAATGGATGGGTAGTGCATGCATAGGATATATCATAAGGTTTATAGAATACTTCAGACTATGACCAATTGGAGGGAATTGGGTAGTAAAGGATATAATGACTTGTGCGCCAATGCCACGCATAACCCTTCAAGTTGGGAATGCTTACTAGGTATTGTAAATATGTGATTCTATAGGATGACAAACCCAAGACCTCCCTCATCGTATTTACATATGTGTTCTTAGACTGCATAAAATTTCTTTTTTGTACATATGTGCTTAGACTACTTTCCTGTCCAATTGTCTCTATATTATATGTGTGCTTACAACATTTATTTGTTAAATGACTAATTAACATAAATCAAGTTCGGTCGGGACCTACTATTGTGGACTGCAAGGGGTGTCTTACACCTTCTCCTCAAGGTTGTTTCGAGCCTTACCCTAGTCTCTGGTAATGCAAACTAGTTATATGAGTTAATTTCTCTAGGTTCCCTAACGCACCTTAATCCGTTAGGTAGCGACTCTTCAAATTTAAATACACAATTCCCAAAAAGTAAATGAGCTGTTTCCAATAAATGTCAAAACCTAGACTTACCCACAAAAAGGGAAAAAAGGGGCGTGACACCGACCACCATAAATGTGCTCCCTTTAATGTCAATTTGGTCAGGGGAAATGTAATACACGAGAAATCCAGAATGAACTGACTGTAGTAGCCAGCCAAACTAAGAAAGCTCAAAATTTCTGTGGCTTAGGACAGTCTGGGCGTACTCTGAATCACTTCTATGTTCTTCGGATCAACTCGAATACCCTCATTGGACACCACATTCCCCAAGAATGCCACTGAAATGAGCCAGAACTCACACTTGGAGAACTTAGAATAAAGATTCTACATCCTCAATCGCTGCTGTACAATTCGCAAATGCTAGGCATAATCCTCTTCGCTACGTAAGTACACCAAGATATCAATAATGAATACAATAACAAATGAGTCAAAGTACGATAGAAATGCGTTGTTCATAAGATACATGAGTGTTGTTGGGACATTGGTCATCCCAACGGACATCACGAGGAACTTAAAACGACATAATAGGTCCTGAAACCTTTCTTGAGAATATTGAAGTCCCGAATCTTTAACTACTGATACCCTGACCTTAAATCAACCTTGGAGAAAACCCTTGCTCGCAGAAGCTGGTCAAGTAGATTATCAATACGCGACAAAGGATACTTTTTCTTGATAATGACTTTTTTCAACTACCTATTATGAATGCATGTTCTCATAGAGTCATACTTCTTCTTCACAAACAGAACTGGTGCACCCAAAGGTGACAAACTAGGCCTAATCAAACCCCTCTCAAGGATCTCCTAAAGCTGCTCCTTCAACTCAGCCGGTGCCATACTGTACGATGGAATAACAATAGGCCGAGTGCCTAGCACCAAATCAATACCAAAGTTAATATCTGTCCAACGGCTTGCCCGACAGGTTTTTATGAAGCATATCCGGAAAAGATCACACCATCGGAACTGAATCAATAGTAGGGGTCTCTCCACTAACATCCCTCAAAAAGGCCAAATAATAAAGACAACCTTTCCCAGCCATACCCTGGGCCTTCATGTATGAAATCACTCTACTAGGAACACAGTCTAACGAAGCTCTCCACTAAATTCATGGCAACCTCGGGATCACCAATTTCATTGTTTTAGCGTGGCAGTCTAAAATAGCATGACAAGGAGACAACCAATTCATGCCCAATATCACGGTAAAATCAACCATACTAAGCATTAAAAGAACAACTTTACTCCCCAATACCCAATTAGTCACAATACAGTACTGATACACACTGTCCACGATAACTCGCCCACAGGAGTAGATACATAACCAGATGAAGCTAAAGTCTTATGGGGCATATAAAGATAATTTTCAAAATATGATGATACATATGAATGGGTGGAGCTAGGGTCAAATAATACAAAAGCATCTCGGTTACATACCGAGACCATACATGCGATCACTCTGTCTGAACTAGTAGCATTTGGTTTTGCAGGGAGTTTATACAAACGGGCCTGACCACCACCTGATCGACCTTCCCCTCTAAGGCAACCCCTAGCAGACTATGATATACCTCAAGTTGGCTATGTGGGTCGTGAAGTAATTGGTGCTAAACTCGAAGCTGATCCCTCTGTTGCTGAGCTGGACCTCCAACTAGGCAGGAACACTGCCTCTAAATATAACCAAACTCTCCACACGCGTAGAAACTCCCCTATGCTAGAGGTAGGGATTGATGGGAGCCCCGAGAACCAGGATTACTAGTAGAAGAACCTGGTAGGGATGAACCCTGACATAATGGTGTATAAGTCAAACTCTAAGCTAAGACGGCAATGAGAGATGAGTGACCCTGATGTGAACTGTGAGAATCATGGCTAGATGATGAAACACGATAAACTGGGCGAGCCATTTGAGCATGTTTGTAAGGACGGCCTCTACCGGGGTGGGACTAACCTCCAGAAGGAACACCATGGAAACTACCTGATCCCCGAGGCCTCTTACCCTCCATGTCAACCCGCTCATGGCGGTGAACAGACTCTATCTCCCAAGCAATGTTAGCAACCTTCTCAAAAGGAGCACCAGACACCCTCTCTCTAGTCATAAGTATCGATAGTTAATATGTGAGGCCATCAATGAACCTCTTGATGCTCTCCCTATCTGTGGGAACCAACCAAACAGCATGACGAGCTAACTCTGAAAATCTCATCTCGTACTATGTCACAGTCATATTGACTCGATGCAACTACTCAAACCATATGCACAACCCCTCTCTCTAGGACTGCAGCACATACTTCTACAGGAAAAGAATAGAGAACTACTTCCACGTAAGGGGTGCTGCACCAAGCGGCCTAGGCCTCTCACATGCCTCCCCCCAAGTGAAAGCTTCTTTAGTAAAGTAAAATATAGTGAACGAGACCCCACTGGTCTCCAGAATACTTGCTCTGTAGAGAATCCCCTAACACTTATCAATGGAACACTAGACCTCCTCGACCTCTGCACCACTGAAACTCAGAGGATGAAGCATCTCAAACCTCTCTAATCTACGATGATCATCATCAATCACGACGGGAACCATATAGTACTGAGTAGGTGCTAAAAATGCAAAAAGATAGCTCTACAATGGGGTGTCACAAAGTCATGATCATCTAAAACCAGTCTAGAATCAGAGTTTACAAAATTCCACTAAATAACAATATAGAAAGAAAAGATAAAAAAGAACGAGAGACAAGGGTTGCGGACGCTGGCAGCTTCCTCGTTTGTCTCTGATAACTAAATGCACATGAACTCATTGATCTTTGTGACCGGTCTCACCATATGCACATAAGGTGCAGGGAGTAACTTGACTACTTCTAGCCCAGTAAGTACATAATTAAATAATGAATTGAGAAGCAGTGATGAGCTATGCGAATATAGTTTATTTCAATAACTTTCAAACAAAGAATAGTCATGCTTTCAAATTTCGTAGTTTAAGTCAAATCAATTCCTACTCAAGTAAATCGGATAATCAAGTATTCAAGATATTTTGTAAAAAAAAGACAAATAGCAACTTAATGCAATAAATAAGCGAAAGGAAGTACAGTCTCTCAAGACAACCGACACTCTGCTCATCTTAACAACTCAACCACTAAAATTTCAACCCTCAGTAATCATACTCAATAGGTACATGCACTCACTGGGGGTGTGCAGACTCCGGAGAGTGTCCTTCATCTGAAGCGTTATATCTCAACAACGTGCAACCAATCCAATAAATAAACATCCATAAGGTTCGCTGAGGCGTGCAACCCGATCCAATATAGATAATTTGCTCGAATGATCCTTGCGACGTCCAACTCGATCTATTACATATATATATATATATATATATATATATATATATATATATATATTCGAGGCTCATTGCAGCGTCTAACCCAATCCATGTACACTCATATAGCTCACCGCCCGACAGTTAGGACCTCTCTCAATCACCAACCTCTGTAGTACCTCGGGCTATCAGAAAGCATATAAGTCAACCCAAACATATATAATAATATGCACTAATGATGAATAGGAAGGGACAAATATACGATATGTAAGTATTATCGTGACTGAGAACAAAATAGCAAATATAAGTTAATCAGCAAGTACACGACCTCACGGGTCTCAATAGTGATATCATAAGGCCTAATCATCATTTCTAACATGAAGTGCGTTCAATTGCCATCAAAATATAGGGAACACGTAGTAATTAGTAGGCTATTCGATTCCATAGTCTCAGGGGACGGACCAATTGGCAATTCCTTTGATGGACACCACACGACGTCACCTAGCATGTATGTTACCTCTAAAATAGTCATACACCACAAGAAATTAGGGGTTTCATACCCTCAGATAAGATTTATAGATGTTACTTACATCTATCCGAGCAAATTCCTACTGTGCAATGTCTTTGCCCCTCAAATCAGCCTCCAAAAAGTCCTGAATCTAACAATAAGTAATGCAACACAATGAATAAAGTCAAAAAGGATTAATTCCACAAGAAACTACTAAATTAGAGCCAAAATTCTATAATCGACTAAACCCAAACCCCAGACCCACGTCTCAAAATCCAACAAAACTCATAAAACCAAAAGTGCAATCACTAGCTAGTTTAACTATACTAAATTTTAAAATCTGATATCATTTGCCCCTCAAAATCCCCAATACTCACTCTCCTAATCTAAAGCCCTAATCTCCCAAATTTCATCTCAAAACCTCACTAACAAGGTGTAAAATCATTAGGTAAACACATAATTGCAGATGAATAAGCACAAGGACCTCACCTCAGTGATTTTTCAAAATCCCCAAAGTGCAAGTTAGAAAATGACGAAAATTATAAAAAAAATTCCAAAGTGTTCTATTTATACTATCGGTCCAGCAAATTTGCACATGCAATCAGATTGTCTCTTCTACAAAGCTGCACCTTCGGAAATTCCATCGCAGGTTCGAATCCTACTTAAGCTCTCAGGGTCCACATCTGTGATATGATACACGCACATGAATCCTTTGCGTTCTTACACCTCTTTCACATCTATCCTTCTCCTTCTGCATTTGTGCTTACGAATATGCGTTCCAATCCTTGTACCTGCGCTTCTAGTCCAAACAACCCTTTCCCGAGTCTACGAACACCTCTTCGCATCTACGGGATTGCACCTGCAGGCTACCCACCGCAGGTGTGAAAACACTAGAACCAGCACTTTAGGAATCGTTCGAACTTCAATCATGCTTCGTTAATCACCTGAATTGAACCCAAGGACCTCGGAACCTCAACTAAATAAACCAATATATTCCACAAAATCATATGAACTTAGTCAAATAATAAAATCACCTCGAACAACATATAGAATGCTAATTACTCACGCATTCAAGAGAAGGAACTTCTAAATATCCAAATTCCACAAATGATGCAGAAACCTACCAAACCACACTAGAATGACCTCAAATCCGGCATAGACACCATGAATCTACTCCAACTCATAGAAAACTATTTCTACCATAATATTAAAATTTCTTCTGCTGACCAAAATCACAAAAATTCCAACCATCTCCAATTCAAGCCTAATATTACTATGGACCTCCTAATCTTATTTTCAGTGTATCAATTTACTCCAAAACCACTTCGAACCAAAACCAACTAACCTCGTAAGTTGCAATACAGTTGTAGAACACAAAAGGCAGAAAATAGGGAAACAAGGGTACAACTCTCAAAACGACCGGCCATGTCGTGTGATGACTTGGCTGTCCGTCATAAGAATTAATGCCCTGATCCTCTATTAACTATTTTTCCTATGTTTAATTCTTCTATTTTGATTTTTCAGGATGTTTGGTTTTAAGTTTCGGAGAGTTTTGAGACACTTAGTCCCTAAACAAAAACTTAAGTGCTGAAACGTTGACTGTAGTTAGAATAGTGTGAAGACTCACACGGCCTCAAAATGGAAATTTGATGGTTCTATTAGCTTCATTAGGTGATTTTGGGCTTAGGGCGTGTTTGTATTGTGTTTTATAAGTCCGCATCTAATATAGGCTTGAAATAATGATGGTTGAATTATATGAAGTTTTCGGTTCAATAGTAAGATTTTTATCACAAGATCGGAATAGAATTCCTAGAGTTATAGTCGATTCGTGGTGTCGTTCAGGATGTGTGTGCATAATTTTAGGTTATTCGGATGTGGTTTGGTTGGGTTATTTTATCAAAAGCCTAAGTTAGAAGATTTTGGAAATTTTAGACTTGAATCTGATGTATTTTGGATGATATAATGTTTTCTGAGGTGTTTTGAAGATTGGAACAAGTTCGAATAAGGTATTGGGGTATGTTTGTTCTTTTGGTTGAGGTCTTGGGGGCCTTAGGGTTATTTCAGATGGTAGGCGGGGAGTTTGAGACTTTGTTGCAGTTGCTGGATTTGCTTCTTCTGGTATTTTTGCACCCACGCACTTGGAACTGCAGGTGCGGTGCCGCATTAGTAGAAGAGTGTCTGTAGAAGCGGAATCTGTAGGCGTTGTCAAGAACTGCACCTGCGAAGCCGCAAGTGCGGAAGGTTGATCACGAAAGCAATTTTAGCTATTACGTGAGCAACCGCAGAAGTGGATAGTTGGCCCCATATGCGGTACCGCAGAAGCAGTAATTGGGCCGTAGATGAGAAAAGTCTGGGAAGATAGTATTAATTGTGGCCTTTGCTAATTAAGAGCTATTTCACCATTTTTATCTTTGCTTTTAAGATTTTTAGATGATTTGAAAGAAGGATTTCAAGGGACCTTCATTGAGGTAAGAAATTTGGACTTTAAACTTGTTCCTTTCCAATTATTTCATAGATAAGAACTAGAAGTTATGCAAATTAAGGGTGAAAATTTGGGGAAACTAGGGATTAGTATTAGAGACCTTTGATTAAGGATTTGATGGATCATTTGAGGTCTGATTTTTGGTATGCATGAACTCGTGAGAGTGTGAGAATTCCGAAAATATATGTTTTACCCGATTCCAGGGCATGGGACTAGAGGGCATTTTGGCCATTTTTCTTAATTTCACGTATTAGCTTAGAATTTCGTTGTAAAATCAATTACTTGAAGTGTTTTTTGTAATATACAATTGAATTGAATAGATTTCGCCATTTGCAGTTGAGTACTCATGGCAAGGACGTGGTTTCGGGTTGATTTTGAGCTGGTTCGAGGTAAGTGGGTTTCCTAACCTTGTGTGTGGAACATTCCCAAAGGATTTGGTATATATGATAATTAAAGTCCTTGTACATAAGGTGATGAGTGCATACTTGTTCTAATTGTCGGAAATCCAGTTTTCATAAAGTACTACTAGTATGTTTACTCTCCTATATTTATTGCTTGTATTATTTAAGCATTTGTTAGATTAGGAAAAGCATGCCTAGACTGTTTGTTTGCATAATTATGAAGTTTGATATTTGTGAGCATTTCTCCAGTTGTTATTGTGTATTTACATTGGACTATGGATGTGGGATTCTATTAGCTCCCCCCGTGTCTATTTACATTTGGGACTATGGGTGTGGGATTCCGGTAGATCCCCCTACACAATAAAATGGAACTAGGGGAATGCACCCAGTAGATTCCCCCAGTACTGGGTATTTATGTTTAGGATTACAACACGAGATTCTGGTAGATCCTCAGGTCCTATGAGCTGGACTACAGTATGATATTATTGGAGTGGGCCTATATTTTTCCTTCGGTGTTTACGATGTTTTTGTATAGTTGTTGTTGTCCTTTATATCTCGTGCTACTTTTACTGCTATACATATTTATATTGCTCTTTTCTACACTGTCGAATAATATCTTTTATTTAAGCTCAGTAGGGCCATGACCTTCCTCTTCACTACTCAACCAAGATTAGGCTTGGCACTTACTAAGTACCGTTGTGGTGTACTCATCCCCTTTTCGCATATGTTTTTCATGTACAGATCTAGGTACTTCGACTCAATCCTACCACCCTTGAGGCGAGGCAACTGCAATAGCGACATCGAGGTATATATGTCGCGTACGCATACCGAGGATTCTCTTTCTATTCTTTCATTTAGTATTTAGCCCTTTCTTAGTTTGTGATTGAGGGGTTTTTGAATTTTCGAAGTATTAATTGGTTTTGAGAAGTTAAGTATTGTATATAAAGCGGTATTTTAAATATCATTTATTTCGGTTATTTTTGGACTTTGATTATTTCTACTGAAAGTTTTGTTTATGTTCCGCATTGTTAGGCATACGTAGTCGTAGAGAATATGTGCCATCATTTCTTGTTTTTATTTTTGTTTACGTGATTTTTGCCCTATATGAATTACTCCTATAAATTAGAGCAAAATAGTTTCTTTTATTCTTTGGAATTTGGTGGATTTTTATAGCATTTTCTGTTAATTTTTTGCATTTTATATGTGCATCTTAATTCATGAAAAAAACAAAAATATATAGCATTTTTGCATGTTAGGTTTTAACTTTGCATTTCAGGACTAATTAACAAATTAGTTACTTTATAAAATTAGTTGTGATAATTATCATTTAGGTTTAAATATAGGTTTTAGTATTTACTTTAGAATTTAATTTAACTGTGAAAAAAAAAGAGAAAAAAAATTTGTTTAAAATTGATTTAAAAGAGTTGAGAAATTAGAATATTTTGGGCTCTTTTCAATTTTCCAGCTCAGGCTGAGTTCCTCTCTCTAAAACACGGACTACACCAAGCCCAGGTGTAGCCCCAACCCGGTCCAATTGGGTTAATGTCCAAAAAGACACCATTTGGCCTTGAAAGCATCTTGACCGTCGAGGTCAATTTGATCCAATGGCTTGGAAGCCTGGATCAATTGATATAAAATTCTCCAAACGCCCCCACCCCGCAAAACCATCTCTCATACACCCCTATAATTTCCGATGTAACGCCGCCGAACAGCACCCTCCTTCCGTTGTCCGCTGCCGGCCGGAAATCGTCCCCGTTGGCAGTGAGTCGCCAATGACTCCCAAATTTACACCATATCTTCCCTCTCATCTCGTCTTTCAAAATCCCCGCCTGGCTTCTCTAAAATATCTACCTGGTTCCTCGAATATGCAATTGTATGGTCGCCGTCTCTGCCGCCCACGGCGGTGTTACCTCCAAACTCCCCCAGACTTACACCCCCTGACCTCCACTCCTATTTCTGTGACTCTTTTGGCTCGAACACCACCCAATCATCTCGAATATTTGTTCAAACGATAGCTGCTCCACCGTCCATGGTGGCGCCTGCGCTCAAATGATCTTTAATCAACACTCAATGACCATTGGCTTCCCCTTATCCCAAATACGCGTCCTATCCCCCTTGAACAGCCCTGAGATTGGCCATACATCATGCCAAAGAATTGACCTAGAAGATACATGGCAGATTCTATACATGTTTTGATTGAAAGAAAAGCTAAGTATTCCGTTCTTGTATTGATTGATTATTTGCTCATCTTATCTGCTTGGAAGTGATTCACCCCTGGGAAGTCCTAGTGTTGCATCCCGCTTTTTGGCAAACTTAATATCTTATTTGTGTAATAAATCAGCGGTAGATATAATAAGATTATATGGCAATTTAGAGTGCAAGAAATCCGATGCGACCATACCAGCACTAACGCACCGGATCCCATCAGAACTCCAAAGTTAAGCGTGCTTGGGTGAGAGTAGAACTAGGATGGGTGACCCCCAGGGAATTCCTCGTGTTGCATCCCTCTTTTTGGCTCAACACCGTTGCACTTGACATGTCACTACGCCTCTGCCTCGAAGGCGGCATCCGTAATATGGTCTAGTTGCGATGTCGCCGTTCTATGCGGCCTAGTGCGATAGGCATGCCGAGCCCTCTAATTGTGATATTATCGGCGAGCGCGGCTTGTTGTTATTGGGTCAATGCTTTTGCCCGCGAAAATACATAAAATCAAAAGAGGAATGTCGCGTAAAACGGATAAATGAGCGTAAATGTACGTCGATTTTAGGTTTTACACTTTGGGACCAAAATCGAAAGGAGGAAAGGTAATAAGGGAATTTAGAATGCAAGGAATGTCGGATGCGATCATACCAGCACAAACGCACCGGATCCCATCAGAACTCCGAAGTTAAGCGTGCTTGGACGAGAGTAGT
The DNA here is from genome assembly GCA_034376525.1 of Nicotiana benthamiana. Taxonomy (NCBI): domain Eukaryota; kingdom Viridiplantae; phylum Streptophyta; class Magnoliopsida; order Solanales; family Solanaceae; genus Nicotiana; species Nicotiana benthamiana. Next base: position 938,220 of record CM067333.1, on the reverse strand, counting down.
ACTAGGATGGCTGACCCCCTGGGAAGTCCTCGTGTTGCATCCCTCTTTTTGGCAAAATTAATATCTTATTTCTGTAATAAATCGGGGGTAGATATATTAAGTTTATATCGGAATTTAGAGTGCATGGAATGTCGAATGCGATCATACCATCACTAACACACCGGATCCCATCAGAACTCCAAAGTTAAGCGCGCTTGGCGAGAGTAGTACAAGGATGGGTGACCCCCTGGGAAGTCCTCGTGTTGCATCCCTCTTTTTGGCTTAACACAGTTGCAATTGACATGTCACTACGCCTCTGCCTCGAAGGCGGCATCCGTAATATGGTCTAGATGCGATGTCGCCGTTCCATGCGGCCTAGTGCGATAGGCATGCCGAGCCCTCTAATTGTGATATTATCGGCGTGCGCGGCTTGTTGTTATTGGTCAAAGCTTTTTCCCGTGAAAATACATATGATCAAAAGAGGAATGTCGCGTAAAACGGATAAATGCGCGTAAATGTACGTCGTTTTAAGGTTTTACACTTTGGGACCAAAATCGGAAGAAGGAAAGGTATTAAGGGAATTTAGAATGCAAGGAATGTCGGATGCGATCATACCAGCACTAACGCACCGGATCCCATCAGAACTCCGAAGTTAAGCGTGCTTGGACGAGAGTAGTACTAGGATGGCTGACCCCCTGGGAAGTCCTCGTGTTGCATCCCTCTTTTTGGCAAAATTAATATCTTATTTCTGTAATAAATCGGCGGTAGATATAATAAGTTTATATCGGAATTTAGAGTGCATGGAATGTCGAATGTGATCATACCAGCACAAACGCACCGGATCCCATCAGAACTCGGAAGTTAAGCGCGCTTGGGCGAGAGTAGTACAAGGATGGGTGACCCCTTGGGAAGTCCTCGTGTTGCATCCCTCTTTTCTGCTTAACACCGTTGCAATTGACATGTCACTACGCCTCTGCCTCGAAGGTGGCATCCGTAATATGGTCTAGATGCGATGTCGCCGTTCCATGCGGCCTAGTGCGATAGGCATGTCGAGCCCTCTAATTGTGATATTATCGGCGTGCGCGGCTTGTTGTTATTGGTCAAAGCTTTTTCCTGTGAAATTACATATGATCAAAAATGGAATGTCGCGTAAAACGGATAAATGAGCGTAAATGTACGTCGTTTTAAGGTTTTACACTTTGGGACCAAAATCGGAAAAAGGAAAGGTATTAAGGGAATTTAGAATGCAAGGAATGTCGGATGCGATCATACCAGCACTAACGCACCGGATCCCATCAGAACTCCGAAGTTAAGCGTGCTTGGACGAGAGTAGTACTAAGATGGATGACCCCCTAGGAAGTCCTCGTGTTGCATCCCTCTTTTTGGCAAAATTAATATCTTATTTCTATAATAAATCGGCGGTAGATATAATAAGTTTATATCGGAATTTAGAGTGCAAGGAATGTCGGATGCGATCATACCAGCACTAACGCACTGGATCCCATCAGAACTCCGAAGTTAAGCGTGCTTGGGCGAGAGTACTAGGATGGGTGACCCCCTGGGAAGTCCTCGTGTTGCATCCCTATTTTTGGCAAAATGAATATCTTACTTCTCTAATAAATCGCCGGTCGATATAATAACTTGATAAGAGAATATAGAATGCAAGGAATGTCGGATGCGATCATACCAGCACTAACGCACCGGATCCCATCGGAACTCCGAAATTAAGTGTGCTTGGGCGAGAGTAGTACTAGGATAGGTGACCCCCTGGGAAGTCCTCGTGTTGCATCCCTCTATTTGGCTTAACACCGTTGCACTTGACATGTCACTACACCTCTGCCTCAAAGGCGACATCCGTAATACGGTCTAGTTGCGATGTCGCCGTTCCATGCGGCCTAGTGCGATAGGCATGCCGAGCCCTCTAATTGTGATATTATCGGCGAGCGCGGCTAGTTGTTATTGGTCAACGCTTTTGCCCGCGAAAATACATAAGATCAATAGAGGAATGTCGCGTAAAACGGATAAATGAGCGTAAATGTACGTCGTTTTGAGGTTTTACACTTTGGGACCAAAATCGGAAGAAGGAAAGGTAATAAGGGAATTTAGAATGCAAGGAATATCGGAGTGCAATCATACCAGCACTAACACACCGGATCCCATCAGAACTCCAAAGTTAAGCGTGCTTGGACGAGAGTAGTACTAGGATGGGTGACCCCTTGGGAAGTTCTCGTGTTGCATCCCTCTTTTTGGCAAATTTAATATCTTACTTCTATTATAAATCGCCGGTCGATATAATAACTTGATAAGGGAATTTAGAATGCAAGGAATGTAGGATGCGATCATACCAGCACTAACGCACCAGATCCCATCAGAACTCCGTAGTTAAGCGTGCTTGGGCGAGAGTAGTACTAGGATGGGTGACCCCCTGGGAAGTCCTCGTGTTGCATCCCTCTTTTTGGCTTAACACCATTGCACTTGACATGTCACTACGCCTCTGCCTCGAAGGCGGCATCTGTAATACGGTCTAGTTGCGATGTCGCCGTTCCATGCGGCCTAGTGCGATAGGCATGCCGAGCCCTGTAATTGTGATATTTTCGGCGAGCGCGACTTGTTGTTATTGGTCAATGCTTTTGCCCGCGAAAATACATAAGATCAAAAGAGGATTTTCATGTAAAACGGATAAATGAGCGTAAATGTACGTCGTTTTAAGGTTTTATACTTTGGGACCAAAATCGGAAGGAGGAAAGATAATAAGGGAATTTAGAATGCAAGGAATGTCGGATTCGATCACACCAGCACTAACGCACCGGATCCCATCAGAACTCAGAAGGTATGCGTGCTTGGGTGAGAGTAGTACTAGGATGGGTGACCCCCTGGGAAGTCCTCGTGTTGCATCCCTCTTTTTGGCTCAACACCATTGCACTTGACATGTCACTACGCCTCTGCCTCGAAGGCGGCATCCGTATAACGGTCTAGTTGCGATGTCGCCGTTCCATGCGGTCTAGTGCGATAGGCATGCCGAGCCCCCTAATAATGATATTATCGGCTAGCGCGGCTTGTTGTTATTGGTCAATGCTTTTGCCCGCGAATATACATAAAATCAAAAGAGGAATGTCGCGTAAAACGGATAAATGAGCGTAAATGTACGTCGATTTAAGTTTTTACACTTTGGGACAAAAATCGGAAGGAGGAAAGGTAATAAGGGAATTTAGAACGCAAGGAATGTCGGATGCGATCATACCAGCACTAACGCACCGGATCCCATCATAACTCCGAAGTTAAGCGTGCTTGGACGAGAGTAGTACTAGGATGGCTGACCCCCTGGGAAGTCCTCGTGTTGCATCCCTCTTTTTGGCAAAATTAATATCTTATTTCTGTAATAAATCGGCGGTAGAAATAATAAGTTTATATCGGAATTTAGAGTGCAAGGAATATCGGATGCGATCATACCAGCACTAACGCACCGGATCCCATCAGAACTCCGAAGTTAAGCGTGCTTGGGCGAGAGTAGTACTAGGATGGGTGACCCCCTGGGAAGTCCTCGTGTTGCATCCCTATTTTTGGCAAAATTAATATCTTACTTCTATAATAAATCGCCGGTCGATATAATAACTTGATAAGAGAATATAGAATGCAAGGAATGTCGGATGCGATCGTACCAGCACTAACGCACCGGATCCCATCGGAACTCTGAAATTAAGTGTGCTTGGGTGAGAGTAGTACTAGGATAGGTGACCCCCTGGGAAGTCCTCGTGTTGCATCCCTCTTTTTGGCTTAACACCGTTGCACTTGACATGTCACTACGCCTCTGCCTCGAAGGCGACATCCGTAATACGGTCAAGTTGCGATGTCGCCGTTCCATGCGGCCTAGTGCGATAGGCATGCCGAGCCCTCTAATTGTGATATTATCAGCGAGCGCGGCTAGTTGTTATTGGTCAACCCTTTTGCCCGCGAAAATACATAAGATCAATAGAGGAATGTCGCGTAAAACGGATAAATGAGCGTAAATGTACGTCGTTCTGAGGTTTTACACTTTGGGACCAAAATCGGAAGAAGGAAAGGTATTAAGGGAATTTAGAATGCAAGGAATATCGGATGCGATCATACCAGCACCAACGCACCGGATCCCATCAGAACTCTGAAGTTAAGCGTGCTTGGGCGAGAGTAGTACTAGGATGGGTGACCCCCTGGGAAGTCCTCGTGTTGCATCCCTCTTTTTGGCAAAATAATATCTTATTTATGTAATATATCGGCGGTAGATATAATAAGTTTATATGAGAAAACTAGAGTGCAAGGAATGCCGATGCGATCATACCAGCACTAACGCACCGGATCCCATCAGAACTCCGAAGGTAAGCGTGCTTGGGCGAGAGTAGTACTAGGATGGGTGACCCCCTGGGAAGTCCTCGTGTTGCATCCCTCTTTTTGGCTTAACACCGTTGCACTTGACCTGTTACTACGCCTCTGCCTCGAAGGCGGCATCCGTAATACGGTCTAGTTGCGATGTCGCCGTTCCATGCGGCCTAGTGCGATAGGCATGCCGAGCCCTCTAATTGTGATATTATCGGCGAGCGTAGCTTATTTTTAATGGTCAACGCTTTTGCCAGCGAAAATACATAAAATAAAAAAGGAATGTCACGTAAAATGGATAAATGAGCGTAAATGTACGTCGTTTTAAGGTTTTACACTTTGGGACCAAAATCGGAAGGAGGAAAGGTAATAAGGGAATTTAGAATGCAAGGAATATCGGATGCGATCATTCCAGAACTAATGCACCGGATCCCATCAGAACTCCGAAGTGAAGCGTGCTTGGGCGAGAGTAGTACTAGGATGGGTGACCCCCTGGGAAGTCCTCGTGTTGCATTCCTATTTTTGGCAAAATTAATATCTTACTTCTGTAATAAATCGCCGGTCGATATAATAACTTGATAAGAGAATTTAGAATGCACGGAATGTCGGATGCGACCATACCAGCACTAACGCACCGGATCCCATCGGAACTCCGTAGTTAAGCGTGCTTGGGCGAGAGTAGTACTAGGATGGTTGACCCCCTGGGAAGTCCTTGTGCTACATCCCACTTTTTGGCTTAACACCGTTGCACTTGACATGTCACTACGCCTCTGCCTCGAAGGCGGCATCCGTTATACGCCCTAGTTGCGATGTCGCCGTTCCATGCGGCCTAGTGCGATAGGCATGCCGAGCCCTCTAATTGTGATATTATCGGCCGCACGGCATGTTGTTATTGGTCAACGCTTTTGCCCGCGAAAATACATATAATCAAAAGAGGAATGTCGCGTAAAACAGATAAATGAGCGAAAATCTACGTCGTTTTAAGGTTTTACACTTTGGGACAAAAATCGGAAGGAGGAAAGGCAATAATGGAAATTAGAATTCAAGGAATGTAGGATGCGATCATACCAGCACTAACGCACCGGATCCCATTAGAACTCCGAAGTTTAGCGTGCTTGGGCGAGAGTAGTACTAGGATGGTTAACCCCTTGGGAAGTCCTCGTGTTGCATCCCTCCTTTTGGCAAAATTAATATCATATTTCTGCAATAAATCGGCGGTAGATATAATAAGTTTATATGGGAACTTAGAGTGCAAGGAATGTCGGATGCGATCATACCAGCACTAACGCACCGGATCCCATCAGAACTACGAAGTTAAGCGCACTTGGGCGAGAGTAGTACTAGGATGGGTGACCCCCTGGGAAGTCCTCGTGTTGCATCCCTCTTTTTAGCTTAACACCGTTGCACTTGACATGTCACTACGCCTCTGCCTCGAAGGCTGCATCCGTAATACGGTCTAGTTGCAATGTCGCCGTTCCATGCGGCCTAGTGCGATAGGCATGCCGAGCCCCCTAATTGTTATTTTATCGGCGAGCGCGGCTTGATGTTATTGGTCAATGCTTTTGCTCGCGAAAATGCATAAGATCAAAAGAGGAATGTCGTGTAAAACGGATAAATGAGCGTAAATGTACGTCGTTTTAAGGTTTTATACATTGGGACCAAAATCGGAAGGAGGAAAGGTAATAAGGGAATTTAGAATGCAAGGAATGTCGGATTCGGTCATACCAGCACTAACTCACCGGATCCCATCAGAACTCAGAAGGTAAGCATGCTTGGGCGAGAGTATTACTAGGATGGGTGACCCCCTGGGAAGTCCTCGTGTTGCATCCCTCTTTTTGGCAAACTTAATATCTTATTTCTGTAATAAATCGGCGGTAGATATAATAAGATTATATGGGAATTTAGAGTGCAAGGAATCCGATGCGATCATACCAGCACTAACGCACCGGATCCCATCAGAACTCCGAAGTTAAGCGTGCTTGGGCGAGAGTAGTACTAGGATGGGTGACCCCCTGGGAAGTCCTCGTGTTGCATCCCTCTATTTGGCTCAACACCATTGCACTTGACATGTCACTACGCCTCTGCCTCGAAGGCGGCATCCGTATAACGGTCTAGTTGCGATGTCGCCGTTCCATGCGGCCTAGTGCGATAGGCATGCCGAGCCCCCTAATTGTGATATTATCGGCAAGCGCGGCTTGTTGTTATTGGTCAATGCTTTTGCCCGCGAAAATACATAAAATCAAAGGAGGAATGTCACGTAAAACGGATAAATGAGCGTAAATGTACGTCGATTTAAGTTTTTACACTTTGGGACCAAAATCGGAAGGAGGAAAGGTAATAAGGGAATTTAGAATGCAAGGAATGTCGGATGCGATCATACCAGCACTAACGCACCGGATCCCATCAGAACTCCGAAGTTAAGCGTGCTTGGGCGAGAGTAGTACTAGGATGGCTGACCCCCTGGGAAGTCCTCGTGTTGCATCCCTCTTTTTGGCAAAATTAATATCTTATTTCTGTAATAAATCGGCGGTAGATATAATAAGTTTATATCGGAATTTAGAGTGCAAGGAATGTCGGATGCGATCATACCAGCACTAACGCACCGGATCCCATCAGAACTCCGAAGTTAAGCGTGCTTGGGCGAGAGTAGTACTAGGATGGGTGACCCCCTGGGAAGTCCTCGTGTTGCATCCCTATTTTTGGCTTAACACCGTTGCACTTTACATGTCACTACGCCTCTGCCTCGAAGGCGACATCCGTAATACGGTCGAGTTGCGATGTCGCCGTTCCATGCGGCCTAGTGCGATACGCATGCCGAGCCCTCTAATTGTGATATTATCGGCGAGCGCGGCTAGTTGTTATTGGTCAACGCTTTTGCCCGCGAAAATACATAACATCAATAGAGGAATGTCGCATAAAACGGATAAATGAGCGTAAATGTACGTCGTTTTGAGGTTTTAAACTTTGGGACCAAAATCGGAAGGAGGAAAGGTAATAAGGGAATTTAGAATGCAAGGAATATCGGATGCAATCATACCAGCACTAACACGACGGATCCAATCAGAACTCCGAAGTTAAGCGTGCTTGGACGAGAGTAGTACTAGGATGGGTGACCCCTTGGGAAGTCCTCGTGTTGCATCCCTCTTTTTCCCAAATTTATTATCTTACTTCTGTAATAAATCGCCGGTCGATATAATAACTTGATAAGGGAATTTAGAATGCAAGGAATGTTGGATGCGATCATACCAGCACTAACGCACCGGATCCCATTAGAACTCCGTAGTTAAGCGTGCTTGGGTGAGAGTAGTACTAGGATGGGTGACCCCCTGGGAAGTCCTCGTGTTGCATCCCTCTTTTTGGCTTAACACCATTGCACTTGACATGTCACTACGCCTCTGCCTCGAAGGCGGCATCCGTAATACGGTCTAGTTGCAATGTCACCGTTCCATGCGGCCTAGTGCGATAGACATGCCGAGCCCTCTAATTGTGATATTATCGGCGAGCGCGACTTGTTGTTATTGGTCAATGCTTTTGCCCGCGAAAATACATAAGATCAAAAGAGGAATGTCGTGTAAAACGGATAAATGAGCGTAAATGTACGTCGTTTTAAGGTTTTATACTTTGGGACCAAAATCGGAAGGAGGAAAGGTAATAAGGGAATTTAGAATGCAAGGAATGTCGGATTCGATCATACCAGCACTATCGCACCGGATCCAATCAGAACTCAGAAGGTAAGCGTGCTTGGGCGAGAGTAGTACTAGGATGGGTGACCCCCTGGGAAGTCCTCGTGTTGCATCCCTCTTTTTGGCTCAACACCATTGCACTTGACATGTCACTACGCCTCTGCCTCGAAGGCGGCATCCGTATAACGGTCTAGTTGCGATGTCGCCGTTCCATGGAGCCTAGTGCGATAGGCATGACGAGCCCCCTAATTGTGATATTATCGGCGAGCGCGGCTTGTTGTTATTGGTCAATGCTTTTGCCCGCGATAATACATAAAATCAAAAGAGGAATGTCGCGTAAAACGGAAAAATGAGCGTAAATGTACGTCGATTTAAGTTTTTACACTTTGGGACCAAAATCGGAAGGAGGAAAGGTAATAAGGGAATTTAAAATGCAAGGAATGTCGGATTCGATCATACCAGCACTATCGCACCGGATCCCATCAGAACTCCGAAGTTAAGCATGCTTGGACGAGAGTAGTACTAGGATGGATGACCCCCTGGGAAGTCCTCGTGTTGCATCCCTCTTTTTGGCAAAATTAATATCTTATTTCTGTAATAAATCGGCGGTAGATATAATAAGTTTATATGGGAATTTAGAGTGCAAGGAATGTCGGATGCGATCATACCAGCACTAACGCACCGTATCCCATCAGAACTCCGAAGTTAAGCGTGCTTGGGCGAGAGTAGTACTATGATGGGTGACCCCCTGGGAAGTCCTCGTGTTGCATCCCTATTTTTGGCAAAAATAATATCTTACTTCTGTGATAAATCGCCGGTCGATATAATAACTTGAAAAGAGAATATAGAATGCAAGGAATGTCGGATGCGATCATACCAGCACTAACGCACCGGATCCCATCGGAACTCCGAAATTAAGTGTGCTTGGGCGAGAGTAGTACTAGGATAGGTGACCCCCTGGGAAGTCCTCGTGTTGCATCCCTCTATTTGGCTTAACACCGTTGCACTTGACATGTCACTACGCCTCTGCCTCGAAGGCGACATCCGTAATACGGTCTAGTTGCGATGTCGCCGTTCCATGCGGCCTAGTGCGATAGGCATGCCGAGCCCTCTAATTGTGATATTATCGGCGAGCGCGGCTAGTTGTTATTGGTCAACGCATTTGCCCGCGAAAATACATAAGATCAATAGAGGAATGTCGCGTAAGACGGATAAATGAGAGTAAATGTACGTCGTTTTAAGGTTTTACACTTTAGGACCAAAATCGGAAGGAGGAAAGGTAATAAGGGAATTTAGAATGCAAGGAATATCGGAGTGCAATCATACCAGCACTAACGCACCGGATCCCATCAGAACTCCGAAGGTAAGCGTGCTTGGACGAGAGTAGTACTAGGATGGGTGACCCCTTGGGAAGTCCTCGTGTTGCATCCCTCTTTTTGGCAAATTTAATATCTTACTTCTGTAATAAATCGCCGGTCGATATAATAACTTGATAAGGGAATTTAGAATGCAAGGAATGTTGGATGCGATCATACCAGCACTAACGCACCGGATCCCATTAGAACTCCGTAGTTAAGCGTGCTTGGGTGAGAGTAGTACTAGGATGGGTGACCCCCTGGGAAGTCCTCGTGTTGCATCCCTCTATTTGGCTTAACACCGTTGCACTTGACATGTCACTACGCCTCTGCCTCGAAGGCGACATCCGTAATACGGTCTAGTTGCGATGTCGCCGTTTTATGCGGCCTAGTGCGATAGGCATGCCGAGCCCTCTAATTGTGATATTATCGGCGAGCGCGGCTAGTTGTTATTGGTCAACGCATTTGCCCGCGAAAATACATAAGATCAATAGAGGAATGTCGCGTAAAATGGATAAATGAGCGTAAATGTACGTCGTTTTAAGGATTTACACTTTAGGACCAAAATCGGAAGGAGGAAAGGTAATAAGGGAATTTAGAATGCAAGGAATATTGGAGTGCAATCATACCAGCACTAACGCACCGGATCCCATCAGAACTCCGAAGGTAAGCGTGCTTGGACGAGAGTAGTACTAGGATGGGTGACCCCTTGGGAAGTCCTCGTGTTGCATCCCTCTTTTTGGCAAATTTAATATCTTACTTCTGTAATAAATCGCCGGTCGATATAATAACTTGATAAGGGAATTTAGAATGCAAGGAATGTTGGATGCGATCATACCAGCAGTAACGCTTCGGATCCCATCAGAACTCCGTAGTTAAGCGTGCTTGGGCGAGAGTAGTACTAGGATGGGTGACCCCCTGGGAAGTCCTCGTGTTGCATACCTCTTTCTGGCAAACTTAATATCTTATTTCTGTAATAAATCGGCGGTAGATATAATAAGATTATATGGGAATTTAGAGTGCAAGGAATCCGATGCGATCATACCAGCACAAATGCACCGGATCCCATCAGAACTCCGAAGTTAAGCGTGCTTGGACGAGAGTAGTACTAGGATGGATGACCCCCTGGGAAGTCCTCGTGTTGCATCCCTCTTTTTGGCAAAATTAATATCTTATTTCTGTAATAAATCGGCGGTAGATATAATAAGTTTATATGGGAATTTAGAGTGCAAGGAATGTCGGATGCGATCATACCAGCACTAACGCACCGTATCCCATCAGAACTCCGAAGTTAAGCGTGCTTGGGCGAGAGTAGTACTAGGATGGGTGACCCCCTGGGAAGTCCTCGTGTTGCATCCCTCTTTTTCGCAAATTTATTATCTTACTTCTGTAATAAATCGCCGGTCGATATAATAACTTGAAAAGAGAATATAGAATGCAAGGAATGTCGGATGCGATCATACCAGCACTAACGCACCGGATCCCATCGGAACTCCGAAATTAAGTGTGCTTGGGCGAGAGTAGTACTAGGATAGGTGACCCCCTGGGAAGTCCTCGTGTTGCATCCCTCTATTTGGCTTAACACCGTTGCACTTGACATGTCACTACGCCTCTGCCTCGAAGGCGACATCCGTAATACGGTCTAGTTGCGATGTCGCCGTTCCATGCGGCCTAGTGCGATAGGCATGCCGAGCCCTCTAATTGTGATATTATCGGCGAGCGCAGCTTATTTTTATTGGTCAACGCTTTTTCCCGCGAAAATACATAAAATAAAAAAAGGAATGTCGCGTAAAACGGATAAATGAGCGTAAATGTACGTCGTTTTAAGGTTTTACACTTTGGGACCAAAATCGAAAGGAGGAAAGGTAATAAGGGAATATAGAATGCAAGGAATGTCGGATGCGATCATTCCAGCACAAATGCACCGGATCCCATCAGAACTTCGAAGTGAAGCGTGCTTGGGCGAGAGTAGTACTAGGATGGGTGACCCCCTGGGAAGTCCTCGTGTTGCATCCCTATTTTTGGGAAAATTAATATCTTACTTCTGTATTAAATCGCCGGTCGATATAATAACTTGATTAGGGAATTTAGAATGCAAGGAATGTCGGATGCGATCATACAGACACTAACGCAACGGATCCCATCAGATCTCCGAAGTTAAGCGCGCTTGGGCGAGAGTAGTACTAGGATGGGTGACCCCCTCGGAAGTCCTCGTGTTGCATCCCTCTTTTTGGCAAAATTAATATCTTACTTCTGTAATAAATCGCCGGTCGATATAATAACTTGAAAAGAGAATATAGAATGCAAGGAATGTCGGATGCGATCATACCAGCACTAACGCACCGGATCCCATCGGAACTCCGAAATTAAGTGTGCTTGGGCGAGAGTAGTACTAGGATAGGTGACCCCCTGGGAAGTCCTCGTGTTGCATCCCTCTATTTGGCTTAACACCGTTGCACTTGACATGTCACTACGCCTCTGCCTCGAAGGCGACATCCGTAATACGGTCTAGTTGCGATGTCGCCGTTCCATGCGGCCTAGTGCGATAGGCATGCCGAGCCCTCTAATTGTGATATTATCGGCGAGCGCAGCTTATTTTTATTGGTCAACGCTTTTTCCCGCGAAAATACATAAAATAAAAAAAGGAATGTCGCGTAAAACGGATAAATGAGCGTAAATGTTTGTCGTTTTAAGGTTTTACACTTTAGGACCAAAATCGGAAGGAGGAAAGGTAATAAGGGAATTTAGAATGCAAGGAATATCGGAGTGCAATCATACCAGCACTAACGCACCGGATCCCATCAGAACTCCGAAGGTAAGCGTGCTTGGACGAGAGTAGTACTAGGATGGGTGACCCCTTGGGAAGTCCTCGTGTTGCATCCCTCTTTTTGGCAAATTTAATATCTTACTTCTGTAATAAATCGCCGGTCGATATAATAACTTGATAAGGGAATTTAGAATGCAAGGAATGTTGGATGCGATCATACCAGCACTAACGCATCGGATCCCATCAGAACTCCGTAGTTAAGCGTGCTTGGGCGAGAGTAGTACTAGGATGGGTGACCCCCTGAGAAGTCCTCGTGTTGCATACCTCTTTCTGGCAAACTTAATATCTTATTTCTGTAATAAATCGGCGGTAGATATAATAAGATTATATGGGAATTTAGAGTGCAAGCAATCCGATGCGATCATACCAGCACAAACGCACCGGATCCCATCAGAACACCGAAGTTAAGCGTGCTTGGATGAGAGTAGTACTAGGATGGATGACCCCCTGGGAAGTCCTCGTGTTGCATCCCTCTTTTTGGCAAAATTAATATCTTATTTCTGTAATAAATCGGCGGTAGATATAATAAGTTTATATCGGAATTTAGAGTGCAAGGAATATCGGATGCGATCATACCAGCACTAACGCACCGGATCCCATCAGAACTCCGAAGTTAAGCGTGCTTGGGCGAGAGTAGTACTAGGATGGGTGACCCCCTGGGAAGTCCTCGTGTTGCATCCCTATTTTTGGCAAAATTAATATCTTACTTCTGTAATAAATCGCCGGTCGATATAATAACTTGATAAGAGAATATAGAATGCAAGGAATGTCGGATGCGATCATACCAGCACTAACGCACCAGATCCCGTCGGAACTCCGAAATTAAGTGTGCTTGGGCGAGAGTAGTACTAGGATAGGTGACCCCCTGGGAAGTCCTCGTGTTGCATCCCTCTATTTGGCTTAACACCGTTGCACTTGACATGTCACTACGCCTCTGCCTCGAAGGCGACATCCGTAATACGGTCTAGTTGCGATGTCGCCGTTCCATGCGGCCTAGTGCGATAGGCATGCCGAGCCCTCTAATTGTGATATTATCGGCGAGCGCAGCTAGTTGTTATTGGTCAATGCTTTTGCCCGCGAAAATACATAACATCAATAGAGGAATGTCGCGTAAAACGGATAAATGAGCGTAAATGTACGTCGTTTTAAGGTTTTACACTTTGGGACCAAAATCGGAAGGAGGAAAGGTAATAAGGGAATTTAGAATGCAAGGAATATCGGAGTGCAATCATACCAGCACTAACGCACCGGATTCCATCAGAACTCCGAAGTTAAGCGTGCTTGGACGAGAGTAGTACTAGGATGGGTGACCCCTTGGGAAGTCCTCGTGTTGCATCCCTCTTTTTGACAAATTTAATATCTTACTTCTGTAATAAATCGCCGGTCGATATAATAACTTGATAAGGGAATTTAAAATGCAAGGAATGTTGGATGCGATCATACCAGCACTAACGCATCGGATCCCATCAGAACTCCGTAGTTAAGCGTGCTTGGGCGAGAGTAGTACTAGGATGGGTGACCCCCTGGGAGGTCCTCGTGTTGCATCTCTCTTTTTGGCTTAACACCATTGCACTTGGCATGTCACTACGCCTCTGCCTCGGAGGCGGCATCCGTAATACGGTCTAGTTGCGATGTCGTCGTTTCATGCGGCCTAGTGCGATAGGCATGCCGAGCCCTCTAATTGTGATATTATCGGCGAGCGCGACTTGTTGTTATTGGTCAATGCTTTTTCCCGCGAAAATACATTAGATCAAAAGAGGAATGTCGTGTAAAACGGATAAATGAGCGTAAATGTACGTCGTTTTAAGGTTTTATACTTTGGGACCAAAATCGGAAGGAGGAAAGGTAATAAGGGAATTTAGAATGCAAGGAATGTCGGATTCGATCATACCAGCACTAACGCACCGGATCCCATCAGAACTCAGAAGGTAAGCGTGCTTGGGCAAGAGTAGTACTAGGATGGGTGACCCCCTGGGAAGTCCTCGTGTTGCATCCCTCTTTTTGGCTCAACACCATTGCACTTGACATGTCACTACGCCTTTGCCTCGAAGGCGGCATCCGTATAACGGTCTAGTTGCGATGTCGCCGTTCCATGCGGCTTAGTGCGATAGGCATGCCGAGCCCCCTAATTGTGATATTATCGGCGAGCGCGGCTTGTTGTTATTGGTCAATGGTTTTGCCCGCGTAAATACATAAAATCAAAAGAGGAATGTCGCGTAAAACGGATAAATGAGCGTAAATGTACGTCGATTTAAGTTTTTACGCTTTGGGACAAAAATCGGAAGGAGGAAAGGTAATAAGGGAATTTAGAATGCAAGGAATGTCGGATGCGATCATACCAGCACTAACGCACCGGATCCCATCAGAACTCCGAAGTTAAGCGTGCTTGGACGAGAGTAGTACTAGGATGGCTGACCCCCTGGGAAGTCCTCGTGTTGCATCCCTCTTTTTGGCAAAATTAATATCTTATTTCTGTAGTAAATCGACGGTAGATATAATAAGTTTATATCGGAATTTAGAGTGCAAGGAATGTCGGATGCGATCATACCAGCACTAACGCACCGGATCCCATCAGATCTCCGAAGTAAAGCGTGCTTGGGCGAGAGTAGTACTAGGATGGGTGACCCCCTGGGAAGTCCTCGTGTTGCATCCCTATTTATGGCAAAATTAATATCTTACTTCTGTAATAAATCGCCGGTCGATATAATAACTTGATAAGAGAATATAGAACGCAAGGAATGTCGGATGCGATCATACAAGCACTAACGCATCGGATCCCATCGGAACTCCGAAATTAAGTGTGCTTGGGCGAGAGTAGTACTAGGATAGATGACCCCCTGGGAAGTCCTCGTGTTGCATCCCTCTTTTTGGCTTAACAGCGTTGCACTTGACATGTCACTACGCCTCTGCCTCGAAGGCGACATCCGTAATACGGTCTAGTTGCGATGTCGCCGTTCCATGCGGCCTAGTGTGATAGGCATGCCGAACCCTCTAATTGTGATATTATCGGCGAGCGCGGCTAGTTGCTATTGGTCAACGCTTTTGCCCGCGAAAATACATAAGATCAATAGAGAAATGTCGCGTAAAACGGGTAAATGAGCGTAAATGTACGTCGTTTTGAGGTTTTAAACTTTGGGACCAAAATCGGAAGGAGGAAAGGTAAGAAGGGAATTTAGAATGCAAGGAATATCGGAGTGCAATCATACCAGCACTAACGCACTGGATCCCATCAGAACTCCGAAGTTAAGCGTGCTTGGACGAGAGTAGTACTAGGATGGGTGACCCCTTGGGAAGTCCTCGTGTTGCATCCCTCTTTTTGGCAAATTTAATATCTTACTTCTGTAATAAATCGCCGGTCGATATAATAACTTGATAAGGGAATTTAGAATGCAAGGAATGTTGGATGCAATCATACCAGCACTAACGCACCGGATCCCATCAAAACTCCGTAGTTAAGCGTGCTTGGTCGAGAGTAGTACTAGGATGGGTAACCCCTTGGGAAGTCCTCGTGTTGCATCCCTCTTTTTGGCAAATTTAATATCTTACTTCTGTAATAAATCGCCGGTCGATATAATAACTTGATAAGAGAATATAGAATGCAAGGAATGTCGGATGCAATCATACCAGCACTAACGCACCGGATCCCATCGGAACTCCGAAATTAAGTGTGCTTGGGCGAGAGTAGTACTAAGATAGGTGACCCCCTGGGAAGTCCTCGTGTTGCATCCCTCTTTTTGGCTTAACACCATTGCACTTGACATGTCACTACGCCTCTGCCTCGAAGGCGGCATCCGTAATACGGTCTAGTTGCGATGTCGCCGTTCCATGCGGCCTAGTGCGATAGGCATGCCGAGCCCTCTAATTGTGATATTATCGGCGAGCGCGACTTTTTGTTATTGGTCAATGCTTTTGCCCGCGAAAATACATAAGATCAAAAGAGGAATGTCGTGTAAAACGGATAAATGAGCGTTAATGTACGTCGTTTTAAGGTTTTATACTTTGGGACCAAAATCGGAAGGAGGAAAGGTAATAAGGGAATTTAGAATGCAAGGAATATCGGATTCGATCATACCAGCACAAACGCACCGGATCCCATAAGAACACAGAAGGTAAGCGTGCTTGGGCGAGAGTAGTACTAGGATGGGTGACCCCCTGGGAAGTCCTCGTGTTGCATCCGTCTTTTTGGCAAACTTTATATCTTATTTCTGTAATAAATCGGCGGTAGATATAATAAGATTATATGGGAATTTAGCGTGCAAGGAATCCGATGCGATCATACCAGCACAAACGCACCGGATCCCATCAGAACTCCGAAGTTAAGCGTGCTTGGGCGAGAGTAGTACTAGGATGGGTGACCCCCTGGGAAGTCCTCGTGTTGCATCCCTCTTTTTGGCTCAACACCGTTGCACTTGACATATCACTACGCCTCTGCCTCGAAGGCGGCATGCGTATAAAGGTCTAGTTGCGATGTCGCCGTTCCATGCGGCCTAGTGCGATAAGCATGCCGAGCCCTCTAATTGTGATATTATCGGCGAGCGCGGCTTGTTGTTATTGGTCAACGCTTTTGCCCGCGAAAATACATATGATAAAAAGAGGAATGTCGCGTAAAACGGATAAATGAGCGTAAATGTACGTCGTTTTAAGGTTTTGCACTTTGGGACCAAAATCGGAAGAAGGAAAGGTAATAAGGGAATTTGGAATGCAAGGAATGTCGGATGCGATCATACCAGCACTAACGCACCGGATCCCATCATAACTCCGAAGTTAAGCGTGGTTGGGCGAGAGTAGTACTAGGATGGGTGACCCGCTGGGAAGTCCTCGTGTTGCATCCCTCTTTTTGGCAAAATTAATATCTTATTTATGTAATATATCGGCGGTAGATAAAATAAGTTTATATGAGAAATTTAGAGAGCAAGGAATGTTGAATGCGATCTTACCAGCACTAACGCACCGGATCCCATCAGAACTCCGAAATTAAGCGTGCTTGGACGAGAGTAGTACTAGGATGGGTGACCCCCTGGGAAGTCCTCGTGTTGCATCCCTATTTTTGGCAAAATAAATATCTTACTTCTGTAATAAATCGCCGGTCGATATAATAACTTGATAAGGGAATTTAGAATGCAAGGAATGTCGGATACGATCATACCAGCACTAACGCACCGGATCCCATCGGAACTCCGAAGTTAAGCGTGCTTGGGGCGAGAGTAGTACTAGGATGGGTGACCCCCTTGGAAGTCCTCGTGTTGCATCCTTCTTTTTGGCTTAACACCGTTGCACTTGACATGTCACTACGCCTCTGCCTCGAAGGCGGCATCCGTAATACGGTCTAGTTGCGATGTCGCCGTTCCATGCGGCCTAGTGCGATAGGCATGCCGAGCCCTCTCATTGTGATATTATCGGCGTGCGCGGCTTGTTGTTATTGGTCAACGCTTTTGCCCCCGAAAATACATAAGATCAAAAGAGGAATGTCGCGTAAAACGGTTAAATGAGCGTAAATGTACGTCATTTTGAGGTTATACATATTGGGACCAAAATCGGAAGGAGGAAATGTAATAATGGAAATTAGAATGCAACGAATGTCGGATGCGATCATACCAGCATTAACGCACCGAATCCCATCAGAACTCCGAAGTTAAGCCTGCTTGGGCGAGAGTAGTACTAGGATGGGTGACCCCCTGGGAAGTCCTTGTGTTGCATCCCTCTTTTTGGCTTAACACCGTTGCACTTGACATGTCACTACGCCTCTGCCTCGAAGGCGGTATCAGTAGTACGATCTAGTTGCGATGTCGTCGTTCCATGCGGTCTACTGTGATACGCATGCTGAGCCCTCTAATTGTGATATTATCGGCGAGCGCGGCTTGTATTTATTGGTCAACGCTTTTTCCCGCGAAAATACATAAGATCAAAAGAGGAATGTCTTGTAAAACGAATAAATGAGCGTAAATGTACGTCGTTTTAAGGTTTACACTTTGGGACCAAAATCGGAAGGAGGAAAGGTAATAAGGGAATTTAGAATGCAAGGAATGTCGGATTCGATCATACCAGCACTAACTCACCGGATCCCATCAGAACTCCGAAGGTTAGCGTGCTTGGGAGAGAGTAGTATTAGGATGGGTGACCCCCTGAGAAGTCCTCGTGTTGCATCCCTCTTTTTGGCAAACTTAATATCTTATTTCTGTAATAAATCGGCGGTAGATATAATAAGATTATATGGGAATATAGAGTGCAACCCTAAGCCCTAAACCCTAAACCCTAAACCCTAAACCCTAAGCCCTAATCCCTAAACCTTAAACCCTAAACCCTAATACCTAAACCCTAAACCCTAATCCCTAACCCCTAACCACTAACCCCTAAGCCCTAAGCACTAAGCCCTATGCCCTATGCCCTAACCCCTAAGCCCTAAGCCCTAACCCCTAATCCCTAACCCCTAAACCCTAAACCCTAAACCCTAAAACCTAAACCCTAAACCCTAAACCCTAACCCTAAACCCTAACCCTAAACCCTAACCCCTAAGCCTAACCCCTAAGCCCTAAGCCCTAACCCCTAACCCCTAACCCCTAACCCCTAAGACCTAAGCCCTAACCCTAAGCCCTAAGCCCTAAGCCCTAAGCCCTAAGCCTTAAGCCCTAACCCTAACCCTAAGCCCTAAGCCCTAAGCCCTATTCCCTAAGCCCTAAGCCCTATGCCCTAACCCCTAACCCCTAAGCCCTAGCCCCTAACCCCTAAGCCCTAAGCCCTAAGCCGTAACCCCTAAGCTCTAAGCCCAAACCCCTAACCCCTAAGCCCAAAGCCCTATGCCCTAAGCCTAAGCCCTATGCCCTAAGCCCTAAGCCCTAAGCCCTAGACCTTAGACGCTAAACCCTAAACCCTAGACGTCGTTTGATGTGTTTCGGACCTAGAAATCTAAAGTTAGAAGTTATGAACTTTGAAATGAAAATTATGAGTTTTGAGGGTTGATTCTTTGATTATGATGTTATTTTTGTTATTTGATGACACAGATAAGTCCGCAGGATTGTTTTTTAGGTTGTGTGCATAATTAATTTGGAACCCTATGGGCTCAGGTGAGTTTCGAATAGGCCACGGGATATTTTACACTTAGAAAAGTTGCTGAGTTTTTTTTTTTCTGTTTCTGCTGCCCAGTCACAAGTTAATATCCGAAGTATTGGTAAAAAATTATAAACTCTACTCTTTTAATTACCCAACACGTACATGCTGCAAATTATATACTTCGGGCTAATATAAATTATGCACAAATTGTTGCACATTATTCCAGGATTAATAGAAAACTTCATGGATGATAGCAACTGTTCCAGCAAAATAGTGTGTATCCATAACAAACAAAGGATATTTTCTCTTTCATATGAATCGGAAGTAAGCTTGACTTGAACAGTGCATTAAGCCATTAATAACACTTAAGAAAGAAACTATAGAAAATACTCAAGGATTTTGGGTAAGTGTAAGAAGACATAAGATTAATATGACATATGTTGTTTGTATAAACAGTTAAAGCAGTTCAAACTTCCTTCATGTGGCAGATAGAGACCATCCAATAATAGAGTAAGAAAATATTCTATGTGTTGATGGAGAACTCATGTTCATTGACTAAAACAAAAAGAAAAATTATATAAACTTTGAAATTACAGTAGAGAAAGTAGCAAGCAGAAAATCCATGTGTAAGAAACTGAGAAATGATACGACAAGAAACAAAACAGATATTTTATCAGATTATTCACATGAGACACTTCTATGCCAGCAATTATATCAAAGAAATCACGGGCATACCTGAAAGAACAAGGTATTTACAATAGCTTTATTACATGATATACACTGTAGTTGAGTTTCCACCCAAAATAAGCAAGGAACAACAACAACAACTACTACCCAGTATACTCCCACCAGGTGGGGTCTGGGGAGGGTAATATGTAGACAAGCCTTACCCCTACCCAAAAGGGCAGAGAGGCTGTTTCCAATCGACCCCCGGCTCATAGGATAAAAGGAAAAACAACAGTAAAACAAAAACAAAGACAAAAATAAAAACAAAAACAATAGATCATTAGTAACTCCAGCAGAAATAGCGTAAATAATTGTCTAAACATACGAAACATAAATCAGTCGCATGCAATAATATCATACAGTAACTACATAACTAACAGCCATAGGGGGGGACATAAGCTAAAACACAAATCATCTATGGGTAACCCTGCTGACCCACACCAACCCCGGATGAGGTGTACGAAAAACTCTAGGAGCCCCTATCCTACAACCCTAATCCTAGACCTCCAGACTTTCCTATCAAGGGTCATGTCCTTGGAAACCTGCATTCTAGTCATGTCCTGCCTAATCACCTCTCCCCAATACTTCTTAGGCCTCCCTTTGCCTCGCCGACTGCCAACAATCTCCAGCCGCTCACAGCTCCTCACTGGGGCATCGGGACTTCTCCTCCGCACATGCCCAAACCACCTCAGCCTCGCTTCTCGCATCTTCTCATCCACCGGGGCCACCCTCACCTTCTCTCGAATAACTTCATTCTTAATCTTATCTAGCCTGGTGTGACCGCACATCCACCTAAGCATCCTCATCTCCACAACCTTCATTCTCTGAACATGAGAGTTCTTCACGGGCCAGCACTCCGCCCCATACAATATCGCAGTTCTAACCACGGCTCTATAGAATTTCCCCTTGAGTTTCTGTGGAACTTTCTTGTCACACAGGACTCCTGATGCAAGCCTCCACTTTGACCACCCCGCTCCTATACGATGAGTGACGTCCCCGTCAATCGCTCCGTCCCCCTGAATCATAGACCCAAGATATCGGACACTGTCCCTCTTGGCGATGGCCTGAGAACCAATCATCACGTCCCTGACTACTTCGCTCGGCTCGGCGCTAAACTTGCACTCCAGGTACTCTGTCTTAGATCTGCTTATTTTGAAACCTTTAGACTCGAGAGTCTGTCTCCGTACCTCTAACCTTTCAATAACACCGACCCTCGTCTCATTTATCAATACTATGTAATCAGCAAATAGCATACACCAAGGTACATCCCCTTGAATATGTCGGGTTAGAGCATCTATCACTAAGGCAAACAAGAGGGGGCTCAGCGCCGATCCTTGATGGAGCCCCATAACCACTGGAAAATGGTCTGATTCGCCACCCACCGTCCTAACCCTAGTCTTAGCTCCATTGTACATGTCTTTGATTACTCTGATGTAGGCTTCCGGCACGCTCTTCGCCTCCAAGCACCTCCATAGCACCTCCCTTGGGACCTTGTCATACGCCTTCTCCAAGTCGATAAGCACCATGTGTAGGTCCTTCTTCTTATCCCTGAATTGCTCCGCCAGCCGCCCGACAAGGTGGATAGCCTCTGTAGTGGAGCGGCCCGGCATGAAATCGAACTGGTTTCCAGATATAGATGTCACCTCCCTCACCCGCGCCTCAATCACCCTCTCCCAAACCTTCATCGTGTGAC
Organism: Nicotiana benthamiana; assembly: GCA_034376525.1. Taxonomy (NCBI): domain Eukaryota; kingdom Viridiplantae; phylum Streptophyta; class Magnoliopsida; order Solanales; family Solanaceae; genus Nicotiana; species Nicotiana benthamiana. Next base: position 916,560 of record CM067333.1, on the reverse strand, counting down.
TTATTAATTTGATTCCCCTATAGTTGTTGCAGCACTGGATGTCCCCTTTGTTCTTGTACAAGGGCACCACTGTACTCCACCTCCACTCATCCGGCATCCTTTTGGTCCTGAAGATCGCATTGAACAACCTGGAGAGCCACTCCCCTCCTGACTTACCCATGCACTTCCAGAACTCCACCGGGATCTCGTCAGGCCCGGTCGCTCGACCCCTAACCATCCTACGCAAAGCCCTCATGACCTCCTCCACCCTAATGCGCCTGCAGTACCCAAGGTCTCTATGATGCTCTGAATGCCCCAGCTCCCCTAGCTCTATGTTACGATCCCCCTCCTTGTTAAGTAAGTCCCAAAAGTACGCCTGCCACCTCTGTTTGATTTGAGATTCCCCCATCAGAACTCTACCATCCTCGCCCTTGATACACCTAACTTGGTCTAGATCACGTGCCTTCCTTTCCCTTGCTTTAGCTAACCGGAATAACTTCTAATCCCTGCCTCTCTCCCCTAGTTCCTCGTACATGCGACCGAACGCCGTGTTTTTAGCTTCCGTGACTGCCATCTTTGCTTCTTTCCTCGCCACCTTGTAGATCACCATGTTCGCTCTCCATTCTTCCTAGCTTGTGCTCCCTGCCAACCTAGCGAACGCCGCCTTCTTCACCTCCACTTTTCCTTTGACTACATCGTTCCACCACCAATCACCCTGATGTCTGCCTGAATATCCTTGGCTACCCCGAGCACGTCCCGTGCTACCCCTCTAACCAAGTTCGCCGTCACTGTCCACATAGCGTCCGCTTTCCCAGAACTTCTCCAAGCTCCGCCCTCAACTAACCTCCTTTCAAACTCCTGTGCTTTCTCCTTAGTCAAAGCACCCCATCTAATCCGCGGTTGTCCTCAAGTGCCCCTCCTCTTCCTCTTCACCCAGAGACCGACATCCATCACTAGGAGTCTATGAAGAGTTGAAAGAGACTCTCTCGGAATAACCTTGCAGTCCTTGCATCGCTCCTTCTGATGAGGATGTAATCAATCTTAGTCCTCGCCGCCGAACTCTTGAAGGTGACCAAATGCTCCTCTCTTTTCTGAAATGTCGAGTTTGCAATCAGAAGCTCGGAAGCCCTGGCGAAATCAAGCAGCAAAGTGCCTCCTCCGTTCCTAACCCCAAAGCTGAAGCCAACGTGCACCTCATCATAGCCACCAGCATCAGCCCCAATATGACCATTAAAGTCCCCTCCAGTAACTAACTTCTCATATTAGGGAATACTACGCACCAGATCATCCATGTCCTCCCAAAAGCGCCTCTTAGCCTCCTCGTCTAAGCCCGCTTGCGGCGCGTAAGCGCTGAAGACGTTGAGGACGCAACCCCCAATAACCAGCTTAATAGACATTAACCTATCATTCACTCGCCTAACCTCGACCACGGACTCCCTTAGGTCCCTATCTACCAAGATGCCCACTCCATTCTTACCTCTCACGACCCTAGAATACCACAGCTTAAACCCATCTACATTCCTCGTCTTCGACCCTTTCCACCTAGTCTCCTGGACACACGCTATGTTAACCCTCTTCCTCTGAAGAACCTTCGCCAGCTCTATGGACTTACCCGTCAGAGTGCCTATGTTCCATGACCCAATCCTTAATCTATGGGCGTCCGCTACCCTCTTCCCACCCTTACCTCCCGCCCTACCCGCAGGACCACCCCCTGCTCCCCTAGTCGCTCCCGCCCCCACCCCCACCCCCGAGGACATGACCTTACGCTATCATCCCCACCCGCGGCCACTATCCCTCCAACCGACTTTGGGGAACAGTGGCGCATACACGCACTATAACAAAATACGCAAAAAGGTAGAAACTAGATAGCAACAGAATAGACCTTACTCGAAATGCTAGCTAAAATATGTAAAAATGTGCACAAAGTAAACAAGAGAGCCGGAGGTACCAACTCCCGGTGGAAAAATCTGAAAGTACGCTTTGATGCGCCCAAGTTTTCTTGAAGCTTCGTGTAGTTCAATTGCGTCCTACCGCGAGTCTGGACGGGAGTCACCGGGAGTACTGTGGCTTGCCGAAAATCCTCGCCGGTAAAATAGTCACCTGTCCAAGAAAACAGAACACACCCACACACACCCACAAAAAAGCAGAGGAGAGAATAGAAAGAAAAGAACAGGAGTTGCCGGAAAAATTTCCGGCGAAAAGCAAGAATCAAATCACAAAATCAGAGATCTTGATTTTTGCTAAGTTCTTAACCGGATCAGAACTTTAAAGTGGTTTTGCCAAAAGAGTACTCTAAATAGTACTATAATTAAAGAGCAAAAAGCATATTAAACTGCTTAGAGAATAAGGTTAAATAGAGAGACTGACTATTTCGGTAAGGTTTTAGTTTTCAAAATCTCAGATATTCGGGTTGAGTGTTCAAGGTAAAATCATACAATCTCAATCAATGTGTATCTTTTCCTACCAATTTCAAAATTTTCAAAACAAGAACAAATATTCTAATTCAAAAGCAAAAATCAAATGTAAAAAAAATGGATATTCAGAAAACAAAGCTAATACAATGAAATATTGATCAAGAATACTGAACCAAATTCCACTATACAGCCAAATCAAACAAGATATCACTTGAATTATAACAAAAAATAGATTTAAAAGTGGTTACTACTGAGAAGAACAAGACTTTGAAAAGAATCACTAAATATTGACACCCTGAAACAGATTGTTTAGATTCTTTAAAGAAAAAGAGTGCAATTATACGTATTGAAAGGATGAAACAGATTGTTTAGATTATTTAAAGAAAACACGTACAATTACCAATATCAAAGAACAAATATGCAATTTAAAATAATAAAGTAGGAACGTTAGAACCTGATTAGTCATTGGAGACGTGTAATAACCCGTCGGGTGACAATAAACGAATAGTAAACCAAAAAATTTGCAATTCCTTCAATGTGATTCGGTGAAATTCGAGTGCTTGGTGTAGATCGTTTTTTGGAACAGTTTCGTCGGCGGCCACCAAATGGAGAATTCGATTTTTGCCCTAGTTTGACCAGTACGATGGATGGGTGAGTCACGCCGACGATGCCTTCCGAAGGCGGATAAAGCGACCAAACAAAAAATCTCCAATCGATGAGTCGATAAACCAAGTGATGAGTATATCGAAGAAGAGGAAATCATAGAGAGGATAAGACTCGAAGAAGGTAGAGAGAGAAGTAAGTCTGCTCTACAAATGCCTCAGATTAATGCTGACCAAATTATATGGCATTTTGGAACCATGACTATATTTCTGCTCCTGACCTATAATTCTGGTTGCTGCTTAAAAAGTTGTGCTCTGGTCCTGAAAGTGTGACCTGGAATTATGACGGCATATTGTTGCTACAATATGGTTATCTCTTAAAAGTATAGGACATCTAATAAGAATAGATCATTTGATTGAGATTGAGGCATAACTGATAAATTAATAAATAACAAGAGTAGAACATTTGAATGTGAAGTGTTTAATCTGATGCAGTTGCAAAGGGAAGTTCTAAGAAAATGAAAAAGTTCTGGACCTTTTAATGGAAGAATCTAATAAAGTAGATCACAAGATAGAAGTCAGCTAGGTAATAGTGCAACATAATGTTTTAGAAGGATTTACAGTGTAATATATTGGAGTTGATGGAGAAGATTTTTTCTTCTAATACATGCAATAGGATATTAAATGTTTGAGAGTTCTAGCAGTGTTAAAAATAGGGTGAAGCGAGGAAAAGCGACAAGCCCCATTTCACGAAAAGCGAGAAGCGAAAAGCGAAGCACCCATTTTTTTTAAATGAAGCGGAATTTAAAAAAAATTTAAAATAAATACGGCATAGACAATACATGTAATTGTAAGCAAATTTCAATACTTCAATTAAAAAACTAAAGAGTAGCATTAATTAAAGCACAAAATGAGCATCCTATTCTTCTACAAGATTGTCAAATTCTTGTATTCCACTATCATTATTATATTGCTCGTCATCTTCTTCAACTTCATCTTCTTCATCAACTAGGGACAAAGTAGCTGCCTGTTTTCCCTTCCTCTGTGAACTTGAAGTTTAGGTACTCCCCCTCAAACATAAATCCTCTCCCCAATTCCACGCCCCTCCACAACATCACCCCAAGTGAAATCAGAAGTATCCTCAAATACTTCTTCATCTGCTTGATCTTTCAGGACTCTAGTTAGCCATTCATTAGCATCATCGATGTTGTCCAAACCAATTGGATCAATTCCATTGCGAGCATTGTAACGATGCCTCAATGTTCTATTGTACTTAATAAAGACTAGATCATTGAGACGCTTCAAGGTTAGCTTGTTCCTCTTTTTGGTATGAATCTGAAAATACTAAGTAATTAGTAAGATTAGGACAATTGAGATATAATTTAATTATCTCAATATACTAAATCTTTCTTATTAGTTCTTACATACTCAAACACGCTTCAATTCCTTTCACACCCGGATGAGCTACATGTTAGACTTAGAACCTTGATGGAAAACTTTTGTAAATCAGGAGTTGAATGACCATAGTAGAAGTAGAACAAATTTTCAAAATATAATATTGATAAAGAAATAACCTATTAACTATAAAGCAACATTTAAGCACTCGCTCACCTGTTGACCTCGTCTTTCTTTGTCTAATGGCCATGTTTTTTCCAAAAAGTTGCTCAGCATTTCTATAAATACTAAATTGCTCTGTAATCTTGCACAGATTCTTCATGTATCAACTTCTCAATACGTTCATAGTATCCATTCCACAAAGGTTCATCTCCTAGAATCCTCTCTTCATTGTCATAAAACAGTTCGTGGTTCAAAACAAGTCCAGCTGCATGCAAAGGGCTATGAAGCTTACCATTCCACCTTTTGCCTATGATCTCAAAGACTCTTTTGTATTTTCTTTGATCACTACAAGAGGCTTGAATAGCCTCCTTTTCCCTATCAATTGCTTCGTACAAGTAGCCCATTAGTGGCCTTTGCTCCCCATCCACCAAACGAAGCACTTTAACTAAATGACTACCCATCTTCAATGCATGAATCACATTGTTCCAGAATGAAGGAGAAAGTATAATATCTGCAGATTCTCTCCCTTGAGCTTCCCTTCCATAGGCACTGCTAGTGTACTCATCTGAAACATACAACTTCTTCAAATTGCTTTTTTGCTCATACATCCTAGCCAAAGTCAAGAAAGCATTGCAGGTTTCACCAAGCTTCTTTGTTTAGTGAATCTCTCCATCATGTTCAATAACAAATACCTTTGAACAATATAGGACTGCGCTCTAATTGCCTGATTAAAGACAGTACTAAAGGGTCTTTCCTTGAAAATATCACCGAAGATCAAATTAACAGAATATGCTGCACACGGAGTCCAATAGTTATGCGGGTAGCAAGTAGACATCATATCACCATCTTTAATATTTTCAGTGGCGTTGTCCGTGACAACTTGAACAATATTTTCTGCTCCAATAGAGTCTATTGTACTCTTGAACAAGGAGTACGTTTTGGTTGAATCAGTCGAAGCGTCGCTTGCATCAACATACTCAAGAAACATGCTTCCTTTAGGAGAATTCACCAATATATTGATGATCATTTTTCTATTTCTCGCTGTCCACTTATCCATCATAATGGAACAACCAAACTTGTTCCATTCTATTTTGTGCTTCTTTGCGATGTTGTTCACCTCTGCCACCTCCTTTTTTTTAGATATGGTGCATTAACTTCATAATAAGTTGGAGGCTTCATTCCTGGGCCATATTGGCCTACGGCCTCAATAAAAGCAACAAATGTGTCAGTATAATTAACACAATTAAAAGGAAGACCTGCATCATACATCCACCGAGCAAAAAAGGTAACTGCACGGTCCCTCAAAATTGCTTTTGCATCAACTTGAGGTTTACTTTCCTCCCTTATCTCCAAAATTTTCGGGAAGTAACAATCCCTATGACCTTTGGTCTTGCAGTAGATCCACAACTAGAAGACATTGGTGGAAGCATCCTTCCCCACTTTTGTAATTTTGGTGGAAGCGACGAAGCATCGTCACCTTCTTCTGTTTCATCATCATCATCATCATCAAGATTATAAAGTTCTTGTTCGTGGAACTTAAAAAATATCAGAACAATTAATAAGACAAAAGATACTGGAAAACTGTTATTGTCTTAGCAAAGTTCGACCTTCAAAAGTATCATTTTATGTTTTAAGGATGAGTTACCACTTCCCAGAGCCCAATAGCTATTCATGCCCTTTTTGCAAGGGCATAATATTTCATTTCCTTGGGCGACAAAAGTGAATCAACAAAATTAACCAAATAAATCAAAAACATATTAATTTGTCATTGACCACTGCTTTTAAGGCAAGTCCCTCTACACTATAACAACTTAATGTTTTCATTGTCTTCGAACTCATGTATGATTTATGTTGATTAAGTCGAGAGTTTAGGATGTTCTCTAATTTTTCTCTCATATGAATGTTCCTAAGTAATTTGTTGAAACTATCCCAAAGATGTAACTCCGCAAAATTTGCAGTACTCTCTTTTTTTCAGTTATAATGGATGCACAATATGTATTATCTCTTTGGTTCAAAATATATGAACCATTCTGCTAAAATGACTCATATCTAACAAATTACAAATAGCATTTTAATCTATTGGTACAATTGAAAAGGGGAAAAATCAAATTATCATAGATAACTAAAACATACACAAAATGTGGGCAAGTCAAAGTTTTATTCTAAAAGCATGTCCTATCATTACTCAAATGTAACACTAGGTATGTAGACCGTCAGCATATGTTGAAATTGAACAAACAAGCAACGTATGTGTCTTCAAAGTTAATATGTCTTGTATAGACTGAATGTAAAAAGAATTATCCTCTTATATTGGCAAAGTTTCCAGACATCAAAATCATGCAATCTATACCATTGAACAACCAGACTCAAAGGACTAAAAGAAAAGAACAGTATGAAACAGAACTACTACTGCTGGTATAGTAGACAAAAGAAAACAACACTTATACCTAGACAAAAGAAAATGTAAATCAAGAAAGTTGGTTAGTCAAAAATATGACCACACTATTCACCCCCTTAGTATTTCACTCAATATATATGTCACTCATCACTCGTGTTAACACTCCGGTCAAAGGCGTTTGCGACCTCGGTCAATTGAACTCACCACTCTAGCCTTTTTCCACACAACGGTATCTAAAAGTTCTCTTCACAACCAATATTCTCAAAAATAGGCTAATTTTTAAATCATATTTGAAAAAATTAAACTGGGCAGAAATTAATTAGCAGAAGCTGGACTGTGTAGAAATTGTAAATGTTTGGATTCAGTTGTGCTGATTTCAAATGCAGTCCCAAACTGTTGTAAAACTTAACTGATCAGTCACATTTTTTGAACTCAAAATGCTATCTAAAGTTGCAATGTCAGCAATAGACTTTCCCAACACCCGGCAGAATATTAACACCAAAACTATACTCAAAACAACCAGAAGCTATATTCAGTATATTCTTAATCGACAACCTTCAACTCAACACTCAGAAAACAAAAAGGAACTTCAGTAGCAAACTCAATCCTTAGAAGTAGAAATCATGACATAACAAATTTTAAATTCCGATTGTTTGATGACAATGCATTTGTACCTGAAAAATAGTGTGTTGAATTAGTGAAAGATGAAATCTGTGGATAAATGTTAGTACTTAAAATTAACTGAGTAATCCATGCGCAAAAGTTTAGTTCCAAAGCTGAATCTTGATAGTCAGATCGCTTATAGAGCTAGCCGTTACACTAATTATCATAAGATTAAAGTGTCTTTTAGAAGGGATCCTAGAGAATTACCTACTAAGATTGTTGGCTTCCACATCTTTTGGTACAACAAAGAAATTTTGTGAGCTATATTCGGTGTGTCAAATGATGTTAAGGTTTAATACATATGCTTTCAACGAAATGACGTTAAGGTTTACACAAGGGGATTGTTTCTGGATTACTCAGTTACTAGTGATTAATAAAAATACTTTATTTATTGTCTAAAAATAATTAAAAGGGTTGCAAGTAAATGTCATCACTTCTACACTTTAGCAGTAGCAACTTAGATGAATAATCATACTTGCATATATCATGCTCCTTGACAAACCATATAAAGCGAAAGAGTCACCTTTCTTGTTTGTGTTATTCCTCCATCTTCAGGAGCCAAAATTAAATCGATACTTAGCGAGCGTCTATCCCACTAAGCAAATCAGCATTCATCATTAACCTAACATTTCAATTTACACAAATTGAAACACATGAAATTGAACATTTGGATTCCATAAATATCACTATAAGTTTGAAAATAGCTTCCTATATACATATATATATATATATATATATATATATATATATATATATATATATATATATATATATATATATATATATAACCGAAAGTGTATTTTTATGGATTCTTATTTGTACGAAACTCGATTCCTAACTAACACAAAAGATCAGTAAAAATCTGATATCCATGACTATGGCGAATTCGGTAACAAAAGCAATAAAAATGATATAGAAATGGTAACAAAATAGTAAAAAAGACCAAAATAAGAAAGAAAATTACCAGGCTATGGCGATTTCGGGCTTCTCTGATTCAATCACAAATCTGATTTTAGAATTTGGTGATTTAGGGAAGGCTAGAAACTGTCCTTGAAGAAGTGGATATCTCAGTTCATTGGTTTGTAATCGGCAAACCTTCCGAGAAGTGTCGGAAAGACCGACGGAAAATGGTGAAGGTGACACGTTTTGGGCTTTTGGAATTCTAGGGTTTGAACGAAAAATGTATAGATATTGAGAGAGAGTGAAAGTGACAAAGCAAATATGAAAATCGACTAGGGGAACATTTATTAAACATGAAACTTGGCCATTAATGGAGTTTGGATTAATGGAGCTTGGCAAGAAAATTTCAGAGAGGGGAGTTGTGTCGATTAACTGGAGGTGGAGGGTGAGGTTTATTTTTTTTACTTTATTAAATTAGTTAAAAAATTTAAATAAAATGATAGGCGGGCCAGTGAATTTTAGCAGAACAAATGAGAGAAATTAATAACCGTTCCCATAGAAATTATTTCGACAAACCCTTTCCAATATATATATCTATTGAAACGGTTTACAAATCCGTTCCTTAAAAAATCTCTATGGCAACGGTTTTGCTACAATTGCAATGGTTTTGTGTCTAAAGTGTGCTATACCCCCCCAAAGTTCTATTGTGACGGTTGAAACCGCTACTATATACACTCTATAGCAACGGTTTTCAAACCTTTTCTAAAATAACGGTTCCCATACGCCCATTATCTGATAGTGAGTGAAGCAATCACAGTGGAACCTGTGGCCACTACCCAGCAGGAATTACATTGCCACATTCAAGTAAGCCCTCTTTCTTATAAGTGATTATTTACTGCAGTTTATGCTAGCACTGATCTTAACAATAGACAAATACTGTGGAACATTATTATGTGCTTATATGATAACTGCAAGGGGCCTTTGGCTCCTAGAGGGTGACTTTAATGAAATAACGCATGCTTCCGATAAGTTTGGAGGAGGAACTATTAATAATTCCATATCTAATAAATTCCTCGATTGTATTAACTATTTCTACCTAAGAGACCTAGGCTTTAAAGGTAGTCGTTACACATGGACAAATAGTCACTCTAATAGTTACAACATTTTTGAACGTATTGATCGCTTCTTTGCAAATTATGATTGGTTGAATCATTAACCGAATGCCCTAGTCACACACCTCCTACGCACACACTCCGGTCATTGCCCTCTTTTAATTCAACTACATCACCGTCCCTCATCTACACAAAAATATTTCGCTTTAAAATAATGTGGACATCACATCCCACCTTCCCTGCACTTGTCAACCAAGTTTTGAAAGAAAAACCACAACTCCTATCTGCCATCACTCACTCCACTGATACAGTAAAAGAATGGAATAAATCAACATTCGGAAACATCTTCAAATAGAAAAAGAAAATACTAGCCCGTATAGGCGGCATCCAATCATTACCAAATTATCTTACTAGTTCGTTTCTTCAAACTTTGGAAAAACAATTGATTGGCGACTATAAACTAATTCTTACACTAGAATAAGAATTCTAGCAATTAAAATCGCGTATCAATTGCCTAAACAACGGAGATGCAAACACAATTTTTTTCATCTCTCCACCTTAAATCGTAGATGCCACAATCGTATCACTGCTCCTCAAGACCTAGGAGGGAACTGGATCACTGACCCCCATTCCATTAACATGCATATAACAAGTTATTACCATACTCTCTTTACCACATGTTCTACTATTTTCCGCAATATAAAACCATCCAACCATCCAATATTGTCTCACTCGAAGAGCAACTGTCTCTGGATAGCTCGCTATAAGGCAATGAAATCACAAAAACATATCAAACTTTCAAACCACCAAAGGCTCCGGGTCCAGATGAGTTACACCCCTACTTCTACCAAAAATACTGAAACACCACAAGTAATTTCATCAAATATGTTTGCCACAAAACTTTCAGCGATCATAAAATAGACCGATCCATTAACACAATCTTCTTTGCTTGATCCCTAAAAATAAGCATGCTGCTTCAATGTCACAATTCAGGTCAATAAGACTTTGTAATACTATCTACAAGGTTATTACAATGATAATCGTCAACCAACTCAAATCTATCCTAGAAAATCTCATCCACCCCACACAATCTAGTTTCCAGAAAAATCGTCTAGCGACAGACAATGCAATCATTGTCCAGGAAGTAATATCTAGATTTCGCAAAATGAAGGGCAAAACTCCTCGCATGCTACTCAAACTAGACCTTGAGAGAGAATTCTACCAACTAGAGTGTTCATTCATACACCACACACTAGTCACTCTAAACTTTCCTCCAAATTTTATTCGACTCATTATGTCTTGCATCACAACCACCTCAACCTCCATACTAATCAATGAAAATCCTACTGGCTACTTCAAGCCTATCTCTTCATCCTTTATTTATAAATGCTCTCACGCAATATCACATGGCAATCGACTATAGGCTATTCCAACCCATCTCCCTAGCATCTAGAGGTCATTACTATCCCTTTTGTTCTTACCCGATGATATTATTATAACCGCAAAAATTACTCCATCAATATGTGAATCAATCATAGAAATTATCAATAATTTTACAACTCAATCGGGCCAATCTATTAACTTCAGTGTGTAATCTTTTTCACATAAATGAAGGAACAACCTTCGGTAGACACCTAGGATTCCCCATATTTCTCAACAAGCATTCTAAATCTGACTTCCAATTCCTTATGGATAACTTCAAAAAGAAGCTGGCCGGATGGAAATCAAAATTTTTAATGAAAGCTGGTCGTACTACACTCATCCGCTCTACTCTCAACCATCTACCCAATCACCTCATGAAATATATCACCATCCCGGCCAACATTCTTTCACAACTAAATCGTTATCAAAGAAGCTTTCTATGGGGCACAACCATTCAAAAGAAAAAATTACATTAATTAAATGGAAAATTGTCACCCAACCGTCGGACCATGGGGGTTTGGGTATACAAAGCCTGGCCACCAAAACTAAAGCCCTGCATGCTAGTCTTATCTGGCGCCGTTTCCATAATACAATCCAACTATGGGCCCAATTCTTACTTACTACATACCTAAGACCTACTCAACTATGCCAGATTAATACTTCTTTTATCCGGCAAAACATTATCCATGGTTGGAAATACTGTCACCTAGGCTATAAATGGAATATTGCCACTGGTCATCACATCAAATTCTAGACTGATCCTTGGCTAAAACAAAATTTACCCCTTTGTGTCTGCATCGCTGGTCCACTTCTACTACATGATGAACACAAACTAATTTTGAATTACCACTACAATCATGAATGAAACCTCTCCAGCCTTCCTTTTGAACTTCTGCCTAACTTACAAAGTACCATGAACAATATCTGCATACCTCTTATCCCCACTAGCCAAGATCAAATCTTCTGGGGCCTCACTAAGGATGGACAATTCACCCTTAAATCAAGTTATCATTCACTTGTTCCCGCTTCAATGAACCATCACTCATACAAATGGATTTGGAAACTCTTGATCCCACAAAAAATTTCTTTCTTTCTCCCGTTACTATCACATAATCGCCTTCCCACAAATATGTATCTCTCACAATTAGGTATCCTACAATCAAATGTATGTACCATGTGCCTTATGTCACCTTACTAATATCTTCTTTGAATGCCCTCAAGTTAACCACTTGTGGGATTACCTTAACCTTAAACTCCCACGCCTGTGTCTTAATTCCACTCACCCAACCTACCAATCCTGGCTCTACCACCTTATCCATACACCCTTACTGTCCACTCCGTATGATATCCCTTCACCCATTCTCCTTTATTTTGCTCAATGGCATATATGGAATACTAGAAATAAAAATACTCTGGAATTAAGAAAAATTCCTCTTAATTGTCAACTCCTGATAAAAACATTAACTGATCACTTAGTCCTCACAAAGAACCATTGTAAACAACCATTCACCATCCCCCTTTACATTAAATGGCATCCTCTGCCAGCAAATTACTACAAACTAAACATAGATGGCTCTATATCCAATCTTCACAAAAATATGACGTAGGTGTATTGGGAAAAACTGAATTTAAATTAATGATGATGTGGCATGACACGTGAGCTGGTCAAAGAGCCAAAGTGTAATTATCCAGTAAAAGGCACGGGAGAAGACAGATACGTGAAGAGAAATTTTAATAGGCACGGGAAGGAGTATAGACACGAGTTTCGTACCTATTCAAGTTATTTAATGCCAACGGGTAAAAAGGGCACTGAAGACAAGAATCTGATGGCAAAAAGTAGTCTAAATTCATTATTAAATGTCTGATACATTAGAGAATCAATATTTAATAGCAATGATTGTGTAATGCCTCATTAAATGTCCTTTATTATTTAGATTAAGCCGTTACTCCTTATTACCTATAAAAGGAGGAAGTTTCATCATTTGTAAGGACACGAAAAATCATTTACATCATATTGAAATACAAACTTTTTACTTCTTTATTTCTATTCTCAGAAAGTCTATTATTCTTTTTGGTCTCTTGATTATCAGTAACCCGATTTCTTCTCTCAAAAGTCTAGCTTTGATCAAATAACATTTTTTGGTTAAACAAATTAGTTCTGTTACTGGGAATCTGGTAATCCATTCTTTCTAAAATAACATTCTACCCACTACCAACATGTCAAACAACAATGACAACAACAATCAGGAAAACCGGATCCATCAAGTGGATGGCGATGAACTCAATAATGTTATCCCTCAAGCTTTTCCACGTGGTTCTCGAGAAGAATCAGTAATTTCTTTACCTTTAGAGGAATGTGTCTTTGAAATAGAACTCCTAGAAGAGGAACCAGAAGAGCCGTCTCAAGTAGATTCTACCCCTGGTCGAAGTCTGCCACCTCTGCCTCTTCTATGTCTAACAGGGGCATTGGAAAATTTGTCTAAAATTGGAACTCTTTTGGGGTTAGGGTTTGGAGATGCCATTGTTGAACAAAGATGAGTTGAAAGAAAGCAAAATCAAGGAATAGAGTATTTGCTAAAGGTTTGTGAAGAAGCAGACAAATGAAGAAAAAGTTTAAATATATATACGATGACAACCGTCAAACTTAGAAGTGCAATGATGGAAATCCTATAATAAAGATAACTATCACTTCGTGACTAGTGGAGTAAAGAAGCTTTGAGAAAGGTTGCATAATTGCAGATCCAATCAGAGGATGACACGTGTGTGAAGCATTAAATGAGAAGGACAACTGAGACGTCAACACTGTCAGATGCATTAATTTTGACAAAAATTCACTTTTTTATGAAGATCCACTTTCCAATTATTTAATTGATAAATAAATAAAAACTGTGGGGACTATCTGTATTGGAAAAAAAAACTGAATTTAAATTAAAGATGATGTGGCATGACACGTGGGCTGGTCAAATAGTCAATATAATCCAGTAAAAGACACGGTAGATGGCAGATCCCGGAAGAGAAATTTAAACAGGTACGGGAAGGAGTTTAGACACGAGTTTCGTACAAATTCAAGTCATTTAATGCCAACGGGTAAAAAGGGCACTGAAGACAAGAATCTGATGGCAAAAAGTAGTATAAATTCATTATTAAATGCCTGATACGTTAGAGAATCAGTATTTAATAGCAATGATTGTGTAAGGCCTCATTAAATGTCCTTTATTATTTGGATTAAGCCGTTACTCCTTATTACCTATAAAAGGAGGATGTTTCATCATTTGTAAGGACACGAAAAATCATTTGCATCATATTGAAATACAAATTTTTTACTGCTTTAGTTATATTCTCAGAAAATCTATTATTCTTTTTGATCTCTTGATTATCAGTAACCCGATTTCATCTCTCAAAAGTCTAGGTTTGACCAAATTACATTTTTTTGTTAAACAGTAGGGGTATCTTCCGTAACACCCTAGGACACTGGATCGTGGGTATCGTAGGGAAATCGCAACATGCTACCTGTGTACAAACATAATTCCTTGCTTTTTTTTTGGTCCGCTAGGCAAATGCCTAGGGTTAATTTTCATAAATAATAGAAAAAGAAAATACAACAAACAGGAGAAATAAAATAAGGCGGATTACACCGGTAATGTTACCCATATAACACATTCGGCATAAACCTTACCTTAGCTATCCTATTGAGGCAAATAAAGCCTTCTGGATTAGCAAGCATGTAAAAAAAAGAGCTCGCAAGAACTAGGAATTGAATGATCATCACAGATTTTATAACATGCTCTGTGATGATATTACATAGCGTAATACTAATGTGATGGTAAAATAAGCAGATGAAGTGATCATAAAGATGACCTCTTTTCTCTTTTGTTGTGAAGATTTTTATTTGTAATATGCTGTCTTCTTCCACAAAATTTTGCAAGAGAACTTCAAAATTCATGTTTTGTTCTTCGTGCAATTGGATTTTGAAGGTATTGTTTGAGCGACCTATTTTTTTTTTTTTTTGCATTTCGCATTGGGGGCCTCCTTATATTTACGCCTTCGCAAGTTGGTCGCTTTTTGTAGAAATCTGGGTACATAGCGACTAAAGTTGGTCGCTATTCTCCAGAAACTTATTTTTTTAACATGAAAAGCGGCCAAATAGAGACCAACTTTGGTCGTTTTTCTGTGCATTATTTTGGCAGAATCTTCCTATTTTTGTAGCTACACCACCTGCCAGTCATACCAATTTCCTAAATAGGCATTTTATGCCAACAACAATAACAATAAAAAGCAACTAAAAGCAACAAAGAATAAAGTTCAATAGAACTAACACATTAAGCTAACAAAACTAAGTTAATGCTTATTACAAGTCCATTCGAACTAAAGAGAACTAACACAATAGTAAATTGGTATGTAAATTAGTTCTAACACAAAAGAACTAACACAATGTAAATTAGTTTCTAACACAATAGAACTAACACAATAGTAAATTAGTTATAACACACTAGAACTAACACAATGTAAATTAGTTCTAACACAATAGTAAATTAGTTCTAACACAATAGAACTTACATAATAGTATATAAAGTACTGAAGGAATGTTCTTTCAGCATCCTCGTCTTAAAGTTGGATTGTCTCGCTCGGTCCATTAGGTGGTTGACTGCGTATGAATTCCCCCACATCAGATGTGAAGCGAATTGAACCTATATGAAAAACTATATTGAATTAGTATTTCAAAATTTATATAAAAGCAAATCAAAATATTTAATGAAAATTAAATAACTTACATGTATATAGTCGAGGCACGACCCTCCTTTCTGAATCAGTGTCTTTCTTTTTCTTTACAATACGAATTTCATTGAATATCTCATCTTGCTTCATTGGCATCATAAAGTTGTCTACTGGCTTTGGTGATTATCCTCGTGGTTCTATTACTCGGGATGAAATTTGATACAGAGAATAACTTGGATACGGTACCTGACGGAGTGTGTCTTTGATAAATTGTTTATCTCATAAGCTACAATGATAATAAGAAGGCAACGACACTTGTTTCAAAAAAGTGATGGTGTAGGTAAGATTTAAAATTTCATAAGCAGATAAAAGAGGTTATATAGAAATTTTTTGCTTCACTTTCCAAGAGGAAAAGAAGTTTGATTGATAGTGACAAGGTTGATGAAGACGGAAGTTTTTCCGTTTGTCGTTACAGTTCCCATAGAACGTGGATCATAAGATTCTATGCTGACAAAGATTATAGGATGTTTTGTGTTCAACTTTCTTCCAAGTTTGATCTGCGCAAGCTTAATGTGATAATGGATGATATTTACTTGGATTCGAACAATAATTTGACTAACAAATATATGAAAATGCTCATAAAAAGAATTAAAGGTAAAACGTTTTTCTTGGTAGAGAAGGATGCTGAAAAACATTTTAACTTTAATTCTCTTTAAGAGCTTTTCCATACTTTTGTCGGTAAAATCATTATCTGAATACAAAGAAACATCACCGATATCATATTAAGCTTGTACGAACCAAACTCGTAAGAAAGTTGAGTACAAAACTTCCTATAATCTCTATCATCATAGAGTCTAATGATCCCCATTTTATGGGAACTGTTATGACCAATGGACAACCATCTGTCTTCATCAACCTTGTCACTCTCAATCAAACTTCTTTTCCTCATGGAAAATGAAGTACAGAATTCCTCTATAAGCTCTTCTCTTATCTACTTAGCAAATATTAAATTCCTACCTATACCATTACTATTTGAAACACATGCCATTGCCTTCTCATCATAGTTGTCGCTATAATGAGAAGAAACACTAAAGCACATTCCACCAGGTACTGTATCTTAGTTATTCTTGGTGGAAATACCATTACATGCCTAATAACGTCATCAACCTCTTTTTAGTACTATTACTCAAGATGAACTTGGATACAGAGAATAAATTGGATACATCACATGACAGGGTGTGTTTGTCACGCCCCGAATCCGAGGGTCATGACCGGCACTCAACCGGGTATCCCTGGTCGAGTGGACCTGGGTGCCTTTCCTATTCCCCACGTGTTACCCCACATTATTCCTTGTTGATTAGCCAAAAGATACCAAATTTCAATTGAAGGTAAATAGGAATTCTCTTTTATAAGCACACATTATCATGGAACATGTTTTACAAAACATACATTAGGATTAATAGGGAACATGGTGTACAAGTTTACAGCACCCAAAACATACACCTCTATACAAATGTTCTAACCCACATGACACTGTCTACGGAGCCTCTAAGAGAAAATAAATACAACACCTGCCGGCAACAAGGCCCCGGCTATTCCTTTGCAATGACATCACAAAACTATTATTGCAACAATAGAGGTGGCCTGAACCAAGCAGGTCCCCAGAAGGAAAAAGGGGCTCACAACATATACACAGCTGATAGAAGAGAAGAGGAGCTACGGACAGTGGGCTGGAGTGCCTTCCACGGATCCACCTACAATCATAACACGAATGTAACGCCTCCAGCAAAAGGGACCTCAGTACATTTGAATTGTATTGGCATGTATGAACAAACTCTGTCCCAAGTAAACTCAAGCCAAAAATGCATATACAAGTGTAAAGTTGAACAACAATAGTACGAGTACAACCATGGAGCAACAACCAAACATTTCACAACAAATGATACAATTAATCAAACAAAGGGACAACCAGTGCCCCACAGGCTACAAAATCTCATGTTGTCTCCTTTCACAATTCCACATTTACATTTCATGATTTATATTCATATCAATAGTGATATTGGATCACATTTTCCACCCTTATTACCTCGTCCACCCTTATTACCTCGGCCACCCTTATCACCCCAACCCACACCTTATTTCACCGTGTTGCAGCGCGCAACCCGACCCCGTCTGACAGTTTCAATTCACAACAACATACAACACAACAACAAATACAAGAAATCAACTATGGCACATTGTTAAAATAGATCCACATCAAGGATAATGTTATTTCAAAACTAGCAACAACAATTTCCTCATGTTCATCAAATCGGTATACAGTTTGGGTTACCACAACAGTTGTTCACAACCAATCATACACGTTATTCCGCATCAATTCCACTTTCACTGTTCCACATCATTTCCATTTCCACCATTTCCAAACACTTTCAATTACAAGTTCCTCAACTTTCACCACAAGGTGTTACCACACAATTATACAACACAAAAGCTTCACAATGATTCCCACATGAATATCAACTAACAACAATTTCACAAACTAACACAGGGCGATTTCAAAAGGATCACAGTTAGCCATCCATACCTGGATTTGATTATCCCTTTCAAACCTCTAGTCCAATTCGCCAAGCAATCAAGAAGTCAATCTAGTCCATGAGCAATATTTAGGTTTTAGAAATTTAAACTCATAGTTGCTACCCAATTCCCTTTTTTCAAGATTTTAGGGTTTTGAAGACATGCAAGAAGGTTTTATGAAGAAATTTCAAAGCAAGTGTATGGGGTTCCCCTCCCATGCTTAAATTTCGAAACTTGGGGGAAATGGGTTAGGGAATTTACCTGAGAAATCAATAGAGAAGACAATGCACCAAGTTTTCCGAGCTCCAATAGTTTTGAAAGACTAGATGATGAAGAATTCACTTTCTCTCTCAAGGACCCTCTCTCCCTCTCTCTTATTTTGATCGGACATGTGTTAAAAATTAGGGAGAAGGTGTTTTAAAAAAAGGTAGGTCGGGTCTAAAATATTAGAAAGTACCAGCCGAGCACGATCTGCGACACGATCTGCGGTCTTAGAACTGACATGCGGTCTGTAGAATGGACAGCAGAAATGGATCAAGTTTCAAACCTCTCGGGTTGGGAATAAGGTGAATATGCGGTCCGCATTCGAGTTCTTCGATCGCAGAATGCACCGTATAACTAACCTTCAAATTTCTTCAGGGACCACATGCGATCACTCTTCGGTCCGCATATTGATTATGCGACCGCAGATCTGACCGCATATTGATTATGCTTGTGCAAGTGTTCTAACAAGAATTATACTAACTAGTAAACATGAATAGGAGAACGGGCCATACGAAAAATGTTTCCTCACAACTTTCGAATGATAAAACTCATACAGGTCAGCAACCCGCAAATCACAATAGTAAACAAAATAGGAACTGCCTCCACGGGCCTTCACAATTCATTACAAGTAGCCCCTTACATAACCCACCTTATATCGCCACGTGTGCAACCAATAATAATGTAGTAAGCACCACCTTATTTTTCCACACATGCATCACAATGTTCCCACCTTATTCTACCACATGCGCAACCCACATATAAACATATAACATATCCCGCCTTATTACGCCGCATGTGCAAAAACATCAATAGCAACGGTAGCACGGCAAAGACCTCGTGCATCAAAATATCAGCAACCGCACCGCAGAAACCTCGTGTACCATAATCTCAAATACAACACAACAAATGAAAATATATATATACAGAAAAAGGCTAGGTAATCGATTCATGCACTTCCAATCACCAGTAGATGGTACAACTAAATCACAAGGAATAACTGTAACACAGAAATACTAAGCGCAATAAGAATAACTCAACAAGGAAGAAAACACTACGAAGCACGATTCCATATACGTAATTCAACCACAAGCAAGTTAACACAATTCAAATAAATTTCAAGTAAGAAAATATCAACTAAGCATAGGATATCTAACCTCTTTTCAATTAAGGCCCGTTAATTATAGGAGAGATAAAATATTGATTTCCAATTAAAGACAAGCAGTTAGCAAAGCTAATGTGGCTACATATATAGGGTAAATGTCTTCAGCTAAACAAGTAAAGACCAATTAGGCAGCAACAGTAAACCAAAAAGGGCAAATAAATTCCAAATAAGATGTGTAGAGGTGAAACAAATAACAGGGAACTCAATCGTATCAAGAACAACTTCATACTCAGTGATTACAAGAGTCTGAGAGCCTAAAAGGGACAATTTACCAAAAATAAATGCGAGCACGCACTCGCCATCTCGTGTACATGGAATACAATCAACAAAGAAGACTCAAATTCTATGGGAAAATCCCCCTCACAATGTTAGGCCAAATACTTACCTCAAACCGGCTAAAATCTACTAGCAACCACGTTCTTGCCACGAGTACTCGACTCCAAATGGCCCAAATCTATTCAATTAAATCACACATTGTAAATAACATCTCAAGCAACTTATTCTACTTTTAAATTCAAAGCGAAAGCGCAAAATTAGGTAAAATGACTAAAATTCCCCTCAGGCCAACATCTCCTAATCGGATAATATTCACATATTCAAAACACTCGTACTCTCACGAGTCTAACCATATAAAAATCTCTCAATTCGAAGGTCAAATGGCTAAACTCAATAATTTGGTCTATGGAGTTCTACCATTTGACATTCAGAAACTGAAATTAAAGGATGAAACTAAGAGGAGATTCGTGGAAACTGGTCTAAATCGAGTGAGAAGTACTTACCCAAGTTGGCCAGGTGAAAATCCCTTCAAAGATCGACAAGGACTGAGTTCTAGAAGTCAAAATGCGATAAAATGGTGAAACCCTCGAATTTAAGATTTAAATCTGTCTGCCTAGATTTTGTTCATTGCGATCGCGGGACAGAGGTTGCGATCACATAGAGTGAATTCAAAAATGCCTAGAATTGTGCATTGCGCTCGCATGAAGAGGGATGTGAACGCTAAGGGTTGAGATGGTGACTTATCGGATCGCGAAATGCATAATGCGACGCAATGGAGGTATTAGAAGTGGTCTTCAGCAAAGCATTGCGATTGCAAAAGGATATTCTGATCGTACATAAAGATATCTGAAGCAGTAGATACAACAGTTTAAAAAAGGAGGAAAAAGGATCTGTAGCCCATCCGAAATAGACCCAAGGCCTGGGGAACCCTATCTAATTACACATACAAGTTATATAACCTAACACAGAATCGCTCAAAGTTCCAAATAACATAACACAACATCAAAACGATGAATTAAACAAAAGATCAAGCTTAAGAACTTCCAAATCTTCAAATGACGAATCTCATACCGAAACCTATCAATTCAACTCGGAATGATGCCAAATTTTGCAAACAAGTCAAAAATTACATAATGGAGTTTCTCCAACTCTCGGAATCGCATTCAAACCCCGATATCCAAAAGTTCAATTGTGGGTCAGACTTCTTTATTTTCCAACTTCAACTTTCGCCGAAATGCCTCAATTTACTCTACGGACCTCCAAATCTTAATCCGGATGCGCACCTAAGTCCAAAATCACCATACAAAGATGATGCGATTATCCACGACCCATTTCGGGGTTGTTTACCAAAAATTCCAATTCCTGTCAACTTTTCATCGTTCCATCTTCCAAAACAAGGTTCCTTCTTCCAATTTGACTCTAAACCATCAGAAAGTCGAATACCACCATGCACGCAAGTTGATAATAATAAACGAAGCGGTTCCAAACCTTATGCTTCTGGATGGGGCTTCATTTCTCAAAACGACTGGTCGGTTCGTTACACGTCATGACCATGGAACACATTCCATCTCCATCAACCTTATCACTCTCAATTAATGTGATGAACTTACCAATCATCATGTGAGTTACTGCCCTGTTTTCCCCGTTTTATTCTTCTATATGTTTCATTATATGAATTTGTAGAGTTTGAAGTGATTCGGACAAAGTTTGGTTGGAATTGAGACAATTAGTCTTTTTAAGAGAAGGCTAGTTTGGAAAAGTCAACCGAATGTTGAATTATGAGTTATAGGGCCCGTAATAGATTTCTAACGGTTCGACCAGTTTAGGGTGGTGATTTATGACTTAGGGGTGAAATCGAAACTGAATTTGGAGGTCCGGTGTAGAATTAGGCTTGAATTGGCTAAGTTTGAATTTCAACGAATTCTGGTTGATAGGTGAGATTTTGATCCAGGGGTCGAAATGGAATTCCAAGAGTTGTTGTAGCTTATTTAGGTAATTTTGAATATGTATGCAAAATTTCAGGTCATTTCGACGTTGTTTGGTCGGGTTTTTCGTCGAATATGAGTTTCGGAAGTCTTAGTTAAACTTAGACTTGAATCCGTCGTGAATTGATGACTTATGTGTTGTTGGGCGCATTTTTATGATTGGAAGAAGTTCGTATGATGTTTTAGGGTACGTTGGTGCTTTTGGTTGAGGTCCTGTGGGCCTCGAGGTGGTTTCGAGTGGTTAATCGGTAAGTGTTTGGCTTTTTGAAGTTGCAGAATTCAACAGAAAATGTTGCAGAAGGTTTCCTATATGCGATCACATAGGTGGCATTGCGATCGCATAGAAGGTTGATGACGTTATTAGACATACAATGGAACTTCCACCAAGAATTACTAAGATAAAGTACCTGTCAGAATGTGACTTTAATTGTTATTGTCATTATAGCGACAATGATGATGACACAATGGCATGTATTTCAAATAGTGATGGCGTAGGTAGGAATTTAATATTTCCTAAGTAGAAAAAAGAAGAGCTTATAGAGGAATTCTTACTTCATTTTCCATGAGGAAAAGAAGTTTAATTGTCACGACCCAAACCCCGATCTTGATGGTGCCAAACACCATGTTAGGCAAGCCCGACCATTTAAACACTTCCCAACCAAATCATTATCTTAGATACCAAATAAAACATAAATTCCCAGTTTGATAAAAAAAGAAAATACTGCGGAAAACATAATGAAAATTAACAACAGCCCAAAGGATCCGCTGTCACAAGTCATAGCTTCTAAGTACAACTGCACAGTATCTTAAACACCAAAAAATCAAGATACGGAAGCAAAAGGTAGATAAGAGGAGAGATCAGGTCCCGCGGATGTCACCAGCTACCTCAATAACTCTGGTGCTGAACTAGGAACAGCAGATAGTCGCAACTAAGCCTCCGAGATCCCTGTTTCTGCGCACAAGGTGTAGGGAGTAGAGTGAGTACTTCCAACTCAGTGAGTAATTGCAACAAAAAACAACTGAATGAAAGAAAATCGGTAAGAACACTATACAGTTCTAATATCAGCAGTAAGGCAGTAAATAAATACTAAGCAGGGAAAATAATCTAATAAATACTTCTCTTTTCGTCTGACTAGTTACTATTACCGCTGCGACACGCCGTCTGATCCAATACCGTATATATATACTGCTGCGGTGCGCAACCCGATCCAATATAATATATATATAATACTGCGGCGTGCAGCCGAATCGAATAAATATAGTCGACTGCGCTCACTGGGGGTGTATACAGACTCCGTAGGGGCTCCTTCAGCCCAAGCGCTATAATATTGCGGCACACAGTCAGATCCATATAATATACTACTGCGGCGTGCAGTCCGATCCATATAATATACTACTGCGGCGTGCAATCTGATCCATATAATATACTACTGCGGCATACAGTCTGATCCATTACATATATGTATATATATACTGCTGCGACGTGCAGCCTGGTCCGGTATATATCAAATACCCTCAGTACAGGGTCCTTGACCCCCTCGCCTCTTGGGCCCACACAGCTAAGACAAGGTATTCAACCCTAGGTATTGCTTAGTTAGGGTGCAAGTTACTACGCTCGATTTAATTCATGATTTACAGTCAAAGTCGGGACAGATGGTAGTGTTCAATAGGAAACGTGAGGTCAATCAACTCAACATGCTCCCTAGGAGTTATACATATCAGCACAAGGTCCCAAATATGGAAACTAGCCCAAAATATACGGGTACAAGCTCAGTCTCAATCAAGAAGTGCAGTAAGTCATCAATCG
This sequence comes from Nicotiana benthamiana, assembly GCA_034376525.1. Lineage (NCBI taxonomy): Eukaryota > Viridiplantae > Streptophyta > Magnoliopsida > Solanales > Solanaceae > Nicotiana > Nicotiana benthamiana. The sequence goes on along the minus strand of CM067333.1, from coordinate 892,729 downwards.
GGATGGACCGAGCCCGAGTCCCCAGCAGAAACATCACCACGCTCATCATACGATGCGCGTTTTATCTCAACATAGCACCGCATAGAGCAAATACGAGGTTTCAAACCCTCTATTTATCACTAATAACCATTACTCACCTCAAACCGGCCAAAATCCTAGCTCGCCTTGTGCTTTCCTTGCAAATCAACCTCCTCGAGTGCAGAATCTAACCAAAACCACAAGGAATATGTTATAATAGGCTAACGGGACATATCCCAAAAGAAAGAACTCGAAAAATACCCAAAAACACAAAGTTGGCAAAACCCGAGCCCCGGGCCCAATTCTCGAAAAATTAAGAAATTCACATCATCGGAATCTTCATCTCGCCATGACTCCGTACATATAAAGTTCATCAAAATTGGAGTTCAAATGGCCATCAAGTCCCCAATTATCATATTAAAAACCCAGCCCTAATTTCTTCAATTTTATGCCCAAATTCAGAGAACTAATGGATGATTCTTCGATTAAATGGCGCATCTAGGCCACGATACTTATCTCCAATTACTTCCCGTTGAAATCCTCTTCAAAATCTACCAACAAGCTCTCAAGGTGGTGCAAAAATGGTGGAAAAATGAACCCAAGTGGCGGATGAAATGCTATAAAACAGGTCTGGCTGCCCAGTTACTACTATATGCGATCGCATCCAAGACCCTGCGATTGTATAGCACAAATTCCCCAGGGCCCAAAACCCTTTTACGCGATCGCATAATGCCCTCTACGATCGGGAACAATGGAACTTCCACCAAGAATTAATAAGATAAAGTACCACAACAGTATATATTTACGGGTATTGGATCGGACTGCGCGTCGCAGCGGTAATAATAACTAGTCAGACGAAAAGAGAAGTATTTATAGATTCTTTTCCCTGCTTAGTATTTATATACTGCCTTACTGCTGATACTAGAATTATATAGTGTTCTTACCGATTTTCTTGCATTCAGTTGTTATTTATTGCTATTACTCACTGAGTTAGAAGTACTCACTCTACTCCCTACACCTTGCGCGCATATACAAGGATCCTGGAGGCTTAGTTGCGACTATTTGTTGTTCCTAGTTCAGCACCAGAGTTATCGAGGTAGCTGTTGGCCTCCGCAAGACATGATCTCTCCTCTTATCTACCTTTTTCTTCCGTATCTAGATTTTTCTGTGTTTAAGATACTGTTCAGTTGTACTTAGAGGCTCTTACTTGTGACGCCGGATCCTTTGGGCTGTTGTTACTTTTGATTATGTTTTCTGCGGTATTTTCTATTTTTATCAAACTAGGAATTTATGTTAAATTTGGTATCTAAGATAATGATTTGTTTGGGAAATGTTTAAATTGTCGGGCTTGCCTAATATGGTGTTTGGCGCCATCACGATCGGGGTTTGGGTCGTGACAATTAAACTTCTTTTCCTCATGGAAAATGAAGTACAGAATTCCTCTATAAGCTCTTCTTTTTTCTACTTAGAAAATATTAAATTCACACCTACACCATCACTATTTGAAATACATGCCATTGCCTTGTCATCATCATTGTCGCTATAATGAGAATAACAATTAAAGTCACATTCTGCCAGGTACTTTATCTTAGTAATTCTTGGTGGAAGTTCCATTGTATGTATTCCAGCCGTATCTAGATTCTTTTGTGATTGTGTTTATTGATGATATGCTGGTGTACTCGCGTAGCCAGGAGGAGCACGCGCAGCACTTGAGGGTGGTATTACAGAGGTTGAGAGAGGAAAAGCCTTATACAAAGTTCTTCAAGTGTGAGTTCTGGCTCAGTTTTGCGGCTTTTCTAGGGCACGTGGTGTCTAGTAATTGTATCCAGGTTGACCCAAAGAAGGTCGAGGCTGTGCAGAGTTGGCCCAGACCGTCCTCAACTACTGAGATTCAAAGTTTCCTCGGTTTGGCGGGTTACTACTGCAGGTTCGTTCGGGTTTTTCATCTATTGCTTCGCCTTTGACGAAATTGACGCAGAAGAATGCACCATTTGTGTGGTCAGATGAGTGCAAGAAGAGCTTCCAAAAGATCAAGTTAGCTTTGATTACAGCTCCGGTACTAGTATTGCCATTAGCTTCAGGCTCTTACTCGGTATATTGTGATGCTTTGAAAGTTGGGATCGGATGTGTATTGATGTAGGAGGGTAGAGTTATTGCATATGCTTTGCGTCAGCTAAAGCCCCCCGAGAAGAACTACCCTTTGCATGACTTGGAGTTGGCTGCTATAGTTCATGGTTTGAAGATTTGTAGGCACTATCTATATGGCGTGTCCTGTGAGGTGTTCACGGATCATCGTAGTATTCAGCACTTGTTTAAGCAGAAGGACCTCAATTTGAGATAGCGGAGATGGCTTAAGTTACTCAAGGATTATGACATTACCATATCGTATCATCCGGGGAAGGCCAATGTAGAGGTCGATGCTTTGCGCCGGAAGGCGGTGAGTATAGGTAGCTTGGCGTACATTCTAGTTGGGGAGAGGCCCCTGGCAGTTGATGTTCAGGCCTTGGATAATTGGATGGTGAGGTTAGATATTTCAGAGCCCAGTCGGGTGTTTGCTTGTGTGGTTTCCCGGTCTTCTCTGTATGATCGCATCAGGGAGTGCCAGTATGATGACCCGCATTTGCTTGTCCTGAAGGACGGGGTCCAGTATGATGATTCTAGAGATTTGACTATTGGCGATGATGGTTTGTTGCGGATGCAGGGCCGGATTTGCGTGCCCAATGTGGATGGGCTCCAAGAGTTGATATTAGAGGAGGCCCACAGCTCGCGATATTCTATTCATCCGGGTGCCGCGAAGATGTACCAGGACTTGAGACAGCATTATTGGTGGAGGAGAATGAAAAAGGATATTGTGATTTATGTGGCACGGTGTCTCAATTGTCAGCAGGTCAAGTATGAACATCAGAGACTTGGTGGTGTACTTCAGCAGATGGATATTCTAGAGTGGAAATGGGAGAGGATTGTTATGGACTTTGAGAGTGGTCTCCCTCGTACCTCGAGGAACTTTGATTCTATTTGGGTGATTGTGGATAGGCTGACCAAGTCTGCGCACTTCATTCCGGTGTGTACCACATATTTTTTAGAGCGGTTAGCAGAGATTTTCATCCGGAAGATTGTGTGGTTGCATGGGGTTCCAGTTTCTATTGTCTCATACATGGTACTCAGTTTTCTTCCTAGTTCAGGAGGACTTTTCATCAGGAGTTGGGCACTCAGATACAGATGAGCACTAGCTTTCCATCCGCAGACGGACGGGCAGTCCAAGCATACTCCAGATATTGGAGGACATGTTGCGTGCCGTATTATTGATTTTGGAGGTTCTTGGGCTAAGTTCTTGCCACTTGCAGAATTTTCTTATAACAACAGTTATCGGTCCAGCATTCAGATGGCGCCGTATGAGGCTTTATATGGGAGACGGTGTAGATCTCCAGTTGGCTGGTTTGAGCCCGGCGAGGCTAGACTATTGGGGATAGAGTTAGTTCAGGATGCCTTAGAGAAAGTGAAAGTTATCCAGGAGAGACTACGTATGGCTCAGTCACGTTAGAAGAGTTATGCGGACCAGAAGGTTCGAGATGTATCTTATATGCTGGGCGAGAAGGTCTTGTTGAAGGTCTCGCCTATGAAAGGCGTTAAGAGGTTTAGACCTTTTGAAATACTCGGGAGGATTGGAGAAGTGGCTTATATGCTTGCCTTTCCACCCAGCTTGTCGAGGGTTCACCTGGTGTTCCATGTTTCTATGCTCGGGAAGTATGTTGGCGACCCGTCTCATGTATTAGAGTTCAGCACGATCCAATTGGATGAGGACTTGACCTATGATGTGGAGCCGATGGCTATTTTGGGGCGTCATGTTCGAAAGTTGAGATCCAAGGACATAGTATTAGTGAAGGTTCAGTGGAGAGGTCGGCCCGTTGAGAAGGCCACTTGAGAGACCGAGCAGCAGATGCGGAGCAGATATCCTCATTTGTTTGAGGCTCCAGGTTTGTTTCTTGACCATCTCGAGGATGAGCGTACGTCTTAGTTTGAGAGGATGTGACGATCCTACCCATCGTCATGTGAGTTACTGCCCCATTTTCCCCGTTATACGTTTCTATATGTTTCATTATATGAGTTTGTAGAGTTTGAAGTGATTCGGACAGAGTTTGGTTAGAATTAAGACAATTAGTCTCTTTAAGAGAAGGCTAGTTTGGAAAAGTCAATAGGATGTTGACTTATGAGTTACAGGGCTCGGAATGGATTTCCGACGGTTCAACCAGTTTTCAGTCGTGATTTATGACATAGGGGTGAAATCGGAACAGAATTTGGAGGTCTGGTGTAGAATTAGGCTTGAATTGGCTAAGTTTGAATTTCGGCGAATTCAGGTTGATAGGTGAGATTTTGATTCAGGGTCGCAATGGAATTCCGAGAGTTTCTGTAGCTTTGATAGGTTATTTCGGATATGTGTGCAAAATTTCAGGTCATTTGGACGTCGTTTGGTTGAGTTTTTGATTGAATATGAGTTTCGGAAGTTTTAGTTAAACTTAGGCTTGAATCCATCATGAATTAATGATTTTTGTGCTGTTGGGCGCGTTTTTATGATTGGAAAAAGTTCATATGATGTTTTGGGGTACGTTGGTGTTTTTGGTTGAGGTATCGAGGGCCTCGGGGTGGTTTCGAGTAGTTAATCGGAGAGTGTTTGGCTTTTTGAAGTTGCAGAATTCAGCAGAAAATGTTGCAGAAAGTTTCCTCTATGAGATCGCATAGGTGGAATTGCGATCGCATAGAAGGATGGGAGAGTGGCCTATTTTATTGCTATGCGATCGCGTAAGGCGACTTGTGATCGCATACGTTTTGGAGATGGTTCAGTGCGGTCACGTAGTGTTGTATACTATCACGTAGTAGGAAGGGTTGAACCTCTGCAAGATTAGAGGGAATTATGCGATCGCGTAAGAGGATTTTGGCTCCTGGGGAATTCGTGCTATGCGATCACAGGGTCTTGGATGTGATCGCATAGAGTAATAACTGGGCAATCAGACCTGTTTTATAACATTTCATCCGCGACTTTGGTTCAATTTTCCACCATTTTTGCACCTTGAGAGCTTGTTGGTAGATTTTGAACGGGATTTCGACGGTAAATGATTGAAGGTAAGTCTCGTGGACTAGATACGTCATTTAATCAAAGAATCATCCATTAATTCTCTGCATTTTGGCATAAAATTGAAGAAATTAGGGCCTGCTTTTTACTATGTAAATTGGGGATTTGATGGCCCATTTGAACTCCGATTTTGATGAACTTTATATGTACGCACTCGTGGAGAGACGAGGATTCCGATGATGTGAATTTCTTAATTTTTTAAGAAGTGGGCTCGGGGCTCGGGTTTTGCCAACTTCGTGTTTTTGGGTATTTTTCGAGTTTTTTCTATTGGGTTATGCCCCATTAGCCATTATGACATATTCCTTGTGGTTTTTGTCAGATTATACACTCAAGGAGGTTGATTTGCGAGAAAAGCGCAAGGCGAGCTAAGATTTTGCCCGATTTGAGGTGAGTAAAGGTTATGAATGATAAACTGAGGGTTTGAAACCCCATATTTGCACTATGTGGTGCTATGTTGAGATAAAACATGCGTCATTTGATGAGCGTGGTTATGTTTTTGCTGGGGACTCGGACTCAATCCATCCCATTGATGACTTACTGCACTTTTTGACTGAGGCGGAGCTTGTACCCGTATATTTTGGGCTAGTTGCCATGTTTGGGGCCTTGTGCTGATCTGTAGAACTCCTAGGGAGTATGTTAAGCTGATTGATCTCACGTTACCTATTGAACACATACCATCTGTCCTGACTTTGACTGTAAATCATGAATCAAACCGAGCGTAGTAACTTGAACCCTAACTGAGCAATACCTAGGGTTGAATACCCTATCTTAGCTGTGTGAGCCAAAGATGCCAAGTCTATATTGACTGAGAGGGGGTCAAGGACCCCGTAGTGAGGGTATTTGATATATACCGGATCAGGCTGCACGCCCAAGCAGTATATATATATACATACATGTAATGGATCGGACTGCACGCTGTTGTAGTATACTATATGGATCGGAATGCACGCCTCAGTATTATAGAGTTTGGGCTGAAGGAGCCCCTCTAGAGTCTGAACACACCCCCTGTGAGCGCAGTCGATTATATTTATTGGATCGGGCTGCACTTTGCAGCATTATATATATTGGATCGGGCTGTGCGCCACACTAGTATATATATATGGTATTAGATCGGGCTGCGTGCCGCAGTGGTAATAGTAACTAGTCGGACGTAAAGAGAAGTATTTATTAGATTCTTTTCCCTGATTAGCATTTATTTACTGCGTTACTACTGATATTAGAAATGTATAGTGTTCTTACCGGATTTCTTACATTCAGTTGTTATTTATTGCTATTACTCGCTAAGTTTGAAGTACCCACTCTACTCCATGCACCTTGCGTGTAGATACATGGATCCCGGAGGCTTTTGCGACTATCTGTTGTTCCTAGTTCAGCACCAGAGTTATCGGGGTAGCTGCTGGCGTACGCAGGACCTGATCTCTCCTCTTATCTACCTTTTTCTTTTGTATCAAGATTTTTCTGTGTTTAAGATACTATTCAGTTGTACCTAGAGGCTCTGACTTGTGACGCCGGATCCTTTGGGCTGTTGTTACTTTTGATTACATTTTCCGTAGTGTATTCTGTTATTATCAAACTGAGAATTTATGTTAAATTTGGTATCTAAGAGAATGATTTGGCTGGGAAATGTTTAAATGGTCGGGCTTGCCAAACAAGGTGTTTGGCGCCATCACGACCGTAGTTTGGGTCGTGACAATTGAACTTCTTTTCCTCATGGAAAATGAAGTAAAGAATTCCTCTATAAGCTCTTCTTTTTTCTACTTAGGAAATATTAAATTCCTACCTACACCATCACTATTTGAAATACATGCCATTGCCTTGTCATCATCATTGTCACTATAATGAGAATAAAAATTAAAGTCACATTCTGCCAGGTACTTTATCTTAGTAATTCTTGGTGGAAGTTCCATTGTATGTCAAATAACGTCATCATCCTCTTCTAAAAATCCTCCCACAATCTAAAATTCCAAAACATAAACCAAAATTTCAATTCATATCCTAAAGGTTCAAGTCATACCTAAAAGCTTCAATTTATATCCTAAATGTTCAACTCATACATAAAAGCTTCAATTCATATCCACAAAAGTTCAAGTCATATCCTAATGGTTTAACTCATACATAAAAGCTTCAATTTATATCCTAAAAGTTATATTTATATCCTATGAGTTTAAGTTCAATTTATATCCTAAATGTTCAACTCATACCTAAAAGGTTCAATTCATATCCTAAAAATTCAACTCATATCCTAAAATATTCAATTTATATCCTACAAGTTTAATTCACAAGAACAAAACCTAAAAACTATTAGTTATATTCGTATCCTACGAGTTTAAACTATTTAATTTATATCCTAAAAGTGGGCGACTCGTTGTACTCAAACAAGAGTCACACAACGATTCGCTTAAGGCCTTAAACATTAACATTGTCTTGAACTTTAAGAGAAAATCCAAATTTACTATCATGTGTCTATATTAAATATCTACATATAAACTAGTCAAGATTAAACTAAAATTTCAATTTATACCCTAATACATATCTACCTATAAATCAAGTCTTTGACGTTAAATTAGTATCTATTGCTTACTAATATATTGAAGGAGAAATACTCATGAAAGCCTAGACTAAATAATAAACCCATATCCTAAACCCTAGATTTCTATAAAATGTTAAATAATGATAAATACAATCTAAATCCTAGGTTTCTATAAAATACAATATTGTTAAATAATCAATTGAAACACTAATTCTAGGTTGAAACAACAATTCTAGGTTGAAACACTATATATATATATATATATATATATATATATATATATATATATATATATATATATATAAATATATATATATATATATATATATATATAAAGATGTGATGACCCAAAGGGTCATCACCGTAATTCTCCCTTTCTTTGTGTTTTTGAGGCCTTGAAAACCTCTTATTTCGTTGCATCAATTTACGTGCACAGTCCTAGCGCGAAGCCGGAAAAATTTTATGTGGAAATATATGATTTGTGTTAAAAACTATGAATTTTGATAATAATATTGATATAGTTGACTTTGGTCCATATTTTGGGTAAACGGATCCGGAACCGTGATGTGATGGTCAAGGAGGGTCCACGAAAAATATGGGACCGGGGCATATTCCCGAAATCGAAATTCGAGGTCCCAGGACCGAGTACGAAATTTTTGAAGGAAATTGTTTATCTGAAAATGATATAAAAAATTGAAATGAAAATAAGTTAGAAAGTGATGGTATCGGTCTCGTATTTTGGTTCTGACGCCTGGTATTGGTCTTAAATGAGCACTAAGCACTATCTGTAAAGTTTGGTTGAATACGGACGTCATTTCACGTGTTCCAAACAAATAATGGAAAAATTTGGAAGTTATGAACTTTGAAATGGAAATCATGTGTTTGGAGATATGATTCCATGTAAATGATGTTATTTTAGCGATTTGATCGCACGAGTTTGTCCGTAGGATGTTCCTGAGTTAGTGGGCATTTTTGGTTTGGAGCCCCGAGGCTCGGGTGAGTTTTGAGTAAGGTCCAGGAGGTATTAGGCTTAAAGAAAAGCAGGTTCAGGTATTGTAGACACCAGCGCGGCTGCGGCCATTTATGTGCGGTCCGCGCTGGAGCCATGCTGCTGCGTGGCACTTCTGTATGGTCTGTGTGTGAGCCGTGCTGGGTGTTGGTTAACCCGCGCGGCCGCACACAAAATTAGTGCGGTCCGCGCTGGGTGGGTCCAGAGGAGCCCCAGTTTTTTATTCCATTCAACGCGGCCGCAGCACATTTTTGTACGGTCCGTGTCCGGTCATCAGAGAGGTATAAAAGTTCGAAAAATTTCAGCCTTTTTCCACTTTTCGAAAAACCAAAACCTAAGAAGCAATTTTTCAAACAACTTTTCTTCTCCAAAACAATTGGTAAGTGAATTCTCACTTAATTTTCCTACTCCTTAACATCTTTTAACATAGTTTCAACTTCAATCAAAGGTTTTCTCAAATGAGAATTTGGGGTTTTGGGGTAGAACCTAGGTTTTCTTAAAATTGAGGATTTGGACCTCAATTTGAGGTCCGATTTCAAAACAAATCATAGATATGAACTCGTATGGGAATGGGTAACCCGGTTTTGGTTCGAACCTCGGGCTTTGACCAAGTGGGCCCGGGGCATTTTGGGGTGCATTCAAATTGTTTTAACTAGCATTTATTGATACATTTGAGTAAATTATGATTAGATTCGGCCGGTTTGGTGGAAAATTCGAGGGGTAAAGTATCCTAGAGGCGTGAGTTGAGTTTGGAGCTTTCGAGGTAAGTGTTTGATCTAACTTTGGCTTGAGGGATTAGGATTAGAACAATATTTTCTATATGCTAAGTGGAATCGGTGTATAGGTATGGTAACGGTTACCTATGCACCCGAGTCTAGCATGAACGTGAGTCATAATTGCTTTTAAATTCGAAAGAGGTGAGACAATTGAGTTAATTACTTGTTAAATGAATTATGAAGTGATAGTTGAGGAGCAAATGAGTTAAAGAAGGAAGAGTGGTATTTTTCCCTTGTTGGGACTTGTTTTTGAATTGTTTTCTCTTGCCGGGACTTATTGTTGAATTGTTTTCCCTTGCGGGGACTTATGGTTGAGTTGTTTTCCCTTGCCGGGACGAGTAGGCTATTACAATTAAGGCAATTACACCAGATAGCATATAAAATCACAAATCCTCACACACACATTGCACATGATTCAATTAAGATGGTTTTGTTCAACTCTCAATTCAATAAAGCACACATAATTGAGAAATTTAAGCAACCTTGCACTATGTGGCATACAAGTCAAACAACTGAGAAAATGTGTCACAAAATAGGCTATTTACTTTACTTAGGCTTCACAATTCACCAAGTACACGGGAAAACATAATGTATGTCATAGCATAATGTGCTAGCATCAATCATGCCAATGAGTATCTCAGAACGATTCAGTTTCTTCCTAAGCTACTCCTAACAAGAAATTAAAATGCCCGGTTTGAGCTACATTCTTGGAAAAGAACCGGTGCCTAAAGAAAAACCAAGAAATACTACCTAACTATTCAAAAAATAAAAGAAAATAAAATAAAGACAAAAATCTTTTTGGTGTTTTTAACTTGGAATTCAATCCCTCAAGAAAATTGTCCAAAAGATCCATCGTCGTGAAAAGTCTAAACTTTTTCGTATATATTTTTTTAACCTAGACTATGTCTACTACGAGTTCTAAAGAAAAACTAAAACAATTATACAATTACACTTCAAAAACTATTTTCCCCACCCCACACTTATATTATGCATAGTCTTCTATGCATGATCATAGAGAAATATTAAAACAAGGGTGAGAAATACTCCCTGGGACCTCTCGGGCCTAGCTCGGACATGATCCTCAATATTAAGGGTCGGGACGACCCCACACTTAAGCTCAACCACTCCATCGCTTCAACTTTGGGTACTCAGACTTCCCCTACTCTGTAAAACAAAAACAACACTACTTGACACAAAAAAAATCAATAACTGAAGGATATACATGTTGGGTTGCCTCCCAACCAGCGCCTAATTTAATGTCGCGGCATGATGCAGAGTCTCGCTTACTCATCAAAGAGTACAACCTTGGTATTTTCATGATCAATCATTCCTCTCCAATAATGCTTGACTCTATGACCATTCACCAAGAATGTCCTCTGACCATTTAAAGCTCCATAAGGGGTGATTCTCACCACCTCAAAAGGGCCTGACTATCTCGACTTTAGCTTCCCAGGGAACAGTCGCAGTCTAGAACTGAATAATAATACATGTTGGCCTGGCTCAAAGTGGCATGGCTTGATATGCTTGTCATGCCAACGTTTGGTCACTTTTCTTTATACGGCTTGGCATTTTCATAAGAGTGCAACCTGAACTCGTCTAACTCATTCAACTACATAAGTCTTTTCTCACCTACGGCTTCAAGGTCCATGTTCAACTTCTTAATGGCCTAATATGCCTTGTGTTCGAGCTCAACGGGCAAGTGGCAGCCTTCCCATAAACCAGCTTGTAATAGGACGCTCCAATTGGTGTTTTATATGCAGTCCCATAAGCCCATAGGGCATCATCCAACTTTGCAGCCCAATCCTTCCTATTCACACTTACCGTCTTCTGTAATATTTGCTTGATTTCTTGGTGTGACACCTCAGCTTGCCCACTTGTCTGGATGATATATTGTAGCAACCTCATGGCGAACTCCATATTTAGCGAGAAGGTTATTCAACAATCGATTGCAAAAATGAGTCCCTTCATCACTAATTAAGGCCCGTGGAGTCCCAAATCTAAGAATATGTTCTTTTTTACAAAAGCAGCTACCACCATGGCATCATTGGTTGGCAAATCAGTTGCCTTCACCCATTTTGACATGTGGTCAATGGCTAGCAAAATGTATTGTTTCCTCTGGACGGTGGAAATGGCCCCATAAAATCTATCCCCCACACATCAAATAGCTCAACTCTAGAATATTAGTCAAAGGCATCCCATGCTTCCTTGCGATTGTTCCCGCTCTCTGACATTGGTGCGCATCCTTGAATAAGGTTTGAAAAAAAGAGACCGGATTGTAACACCTTTGCAGCTGTTCTATCTCCTCCATGATGGCCCTATAAGGTGATGCGTGACAATCATACAATACTAATTCCACCTCTTTTTTAGGAATGCATATCCTCATCAACTGATCAGCACATTGCTTGAACAAATAGGGCTCATCCCAGTAATAGAAGTTCATATCATGTAAGAACCGCTTTCTAGCTTTAGATTGGATTTCGAGAGGGAGAACTTTACTCACAAGATAATTCACATAGTCTGCATACCATGGGGGAGGGTCTTGGGTTATAGCAAAAAGTTGCTCATCAAGGAACACTTCTTTAATTTGGCCACCCTCCTCTATGTGATCATGATTTTCCAACCGTGATAGATGATCATCTACTTGGTTCTCTATCCCCTTTCGATCTTGTATATCAAAATCAAATTCCTACAGCAGCAAAACCCAGTGCATCAAACGAGCTTTGGATTCCTTTTTTGTAAGCAAATACCTGATCGCTGCATGGTCTGTATGAACTATGACTTTTGTTCCCACCAAGTATGCCCGGAATTTCTAAAAGGCCCACCCAACGGCTAACAACTCGTTCTCCGTGGTGGTGTAATTCTAATGTGCATCATCAAGAGTCTTACTCGTCCTTCCTCTGGCCTAGCACTTCCCAAATAGCAAGGTCACTCGTATCACACATAAGCTCAAATGGTAGAGACCAATCAGGTGCCACAATAATGGGGGCAGTCACCAACTCCTTTTTAAGTTCCTCAAATGCGTCGAGGCAAGAATCATCAGAATTTAAATAGACATCTTTTTCAAGCAGCCTGCACAAGGGAGTGGCAATTTTTGAAAAATCTTTAATAAAGCGCCGGTAGAAACCTGCATGTCCTAAGAAACTCCGTAAATCCTTCACTGAGATAGGTGGAAGTAATCTTGCAACCGCCTCCACCTTTGCTTTATCAACTTCAATGCTGCTCCTAGATACTCTGTGACCTAACACGATGCCCTCTTGTACTATAAAATGACACTTTTCCTAATTAAGTACCAGATTTGTTTCTTCGCAACGGGCCAGCACCTTGCTTAAATTCCTCAAGCAATCATCATAAGAAGACCCAAAAACTAAAAAATCATCCATAAACACTTCCACGAATATTTTCACCATGTCGGTGAAAATATCCATCATGCATCTCTGGAACGTGGTTTGTGCATTACAAAGACCAAATGGCATTCGCTTGAAGGCAAAGGTTCCATAAGGACAAGTAAAAGTAGTCTTCTACTGGTCCGATGGGCATATCACGATCTGATTGTATCCTGAATAACCATCAATGAAGCAGTAATATTCATGCCCGGCTAACCTGTCTAGCATTTGATCGATGAATGGGAGTGGGAAGTGATCTTTGCGAGTTGCCTTATTGAGCCTTCTATAATCAATGCAGACTCTCAAGCCCGTAACAACACGAGTGGGGATTAGCTCATTCTTCTCATTCTCAACTACAACAATTCCTCTTTAGGCACACATTGAATTGGGCTTACCCAGTTGCTATCAGAAATAGGACAAATGGTACATGCATCGAGCAACTTGATTACTTCCTTTTTCACCACCTCCTTCATAATAGGATTTAATCTCCTTTGCTTTTTACTGGGGCGGTGTCCGTCCTCTAGAAAGATTTTATGCATACAAAATGATGGACTAATTCCCTTGATGTGAGCAATAGTCCACCCAATGGCCCTTTTATGCTCATGGAGGACTCTGAGTAATTTTTCTTCTTGAGTGCTAGTCAAGATGGATTAAATTATCATGGGTGGTGTCTCTGAGTTCCCCAAATAAGCATAGCGCAAATGCGCTGGAAGTGGCTTGAGTTCTAGCTTTGGATCCTCTTCAATAGATTGTCTGGGGAGGGTCTGAGTGAAAGGCCTGTCCAACTCTTCAACTTTTCTAATCCCGTGTACATAACAGTAAGACATATCCAGCACTAGCTCAATTTCTCTCATCCTTTCATCTTCACCATTTTCTACGTCCCCAATGAATACACGTTCAACACGATCTGCAAGGCTCATATAAGGTACTAACGACGTGGCATCACCTTCTACCACAGAGATCATGGACTACTCTTCATAGTGGGATGGTAACTTCAATGCTCTATAAATGTTGAAGACCTCCACTTGATCACCCACTCTCATCGTCATCTTTCCTTCACAAGCATCAATAATAACTAGGCCCGCGGCTAAGAATGGATGCCCCAAAATAAATGGGACTTCCTGATCATGCTCATAATCTAGGATGATGAAATTAGCTGGGAATATAAAAGACCCCACTTGGACAAGAACATCTTCAATTACTCCCTCAGGATGAGCAAGGGAGCGGTCAGCTAATTGTAAGATAACTGTGGTTGGGCGTGGTTAACCCAACCCCAACTATCTAAATATAGATAGCGGCATCAAATTGATGCTTACTCCAAAGTAACATAGAGCTCGCCCAACAGCATGTTTACCAATCGTGATTTGGATAGTGAAACTACCTGGATCCTTCAATTTCTGAGGTAACTTGCCTTTAATTCTGGAACTGCACTCCTTAGTGAGTGCCACAGTCTCAAACTCGGTCAGCATTCTTTTATTCTCCACAATGTCCTTGATCTACTCTGCATATTTGGGTACTTTCTTTAAGATGTCAACCAATGGAATATTAATTTGTACCTGCTTCAAATATCAAGAACTTTTTATATGCGGCATGATCTCGTATATGGGGATTGCTCAGCCACCGCCTCTCCAGCAGCTTCTTTGGCTCCTTGGCTTTCTCTGATGTTGATTCTACAGTGGCTGGAATCTCATTAAAAGTTATCTGTTTCCTCATTTTAGATAGAACTTCCTCTAGTTGTCTCCTATTCCTCAACGACACAGTGTTAAGGGTCGCCCTCGGATTGGCTTCGGCATTAGTTGGAAAAGCTCCCGCTGGTCTAGTATTTTGAGCATTAGCAATCTGTCCCATTTGATGCTCCAAATTTCTCACTGTTGAGGCGAGGGCTTGCTGTTCAGCCATCACTTTCTGAGAGAGAGATTGTTGTTTAGCCATTACCTTTTTTAACATGTCTTCAAGGTGACTTGTAGGATTCGCCTATTGTTCAACCTGAAGTGGTCTATATTGCTGTTGAGGTGCTTGAGGCCTGTATTGATTCTGAGTGCCCTAGTTTCCACCCCAAGAGAAGTTTGGTTAATTCCTCTAGTTGGGGTTGTAAGTGTTCCCATATTGGTTTGTTTAGCCCCTATTTGAATTACCCACATACTCTGAGTTTGCGGGGCATATGTTGCTCGTGTGCCCTTCTCCACATATTTCACAAAAAGTCTGAACCTATTGTACCGGTTGTGTTTGCTTCTTGTTGATACTCAAATTCATCTGGTTCACTTGATTGGCCAGTATAGCAATCTGCGCTGATAATGCTGAGACGACATCTAACTTAAGAACCCCTGCAGACTTTTGCACTATGTTCCTTCCCATCTCTCCTTGCCAATCTGGATTGCTCTTGGAGAATTTGTTCAATAATCCATATATCTCGTCAAAGCTTTTATCTAACACCTGACCCCCAGCTGCACATATACCACGACCTTTGTTTTAGAATGTAATCCTATTATGGAAGTGTGAGCTAACACTTCATTCATCTGATTGTGATGAGGACAGTCTCTGAGTAGCCCCTTGAACCTTTCCCAAGCTGAGTAGAAAGATTCACCTACTTTTTGTTTGAAGGCCACTATTTCACTTTTGATCTTTGCAGTTTTTCCTGAAGGAAAGAACCTTGCTAGAACTTTTCTCGCCAAATTATTCCATGTTGTAATGGAGTTAGCTGGTTCTGCCTTTAGCCATTGCTTAGCCTCACCCAATAGAGAGAACAGAAAAGGTGTGAGCCTCACATAATCTGGAGTGACCCCGTTAGTGATATAAGTATCACTAATCTCCAAGACGTTCAGAATATGCTGCTGCGGATCCTCATGTGGAAGACCCATTAATTGCCCGTTCACATGAAGTAACTAGATCATGCTCAGTTTCAGCTCAAAATGCCCAGTGAACCTGGGCTTCAATATACCGGAGGTGACATTAGCCATGCTGGGCATTTCCACCTCCTGAACAGCCATAGGTTGCTCCTCTGCCATGTTCACAGGAAATTAAACAGGTGCCTGAATATTGTTCGAGCCCCTTGCTTCCCTCAACCTCCTGTGAAATGTTCTCTCAGGTTCAGGATCAAAGCTTTGAAGTATGTCCTGGCTTCTGACCCTACGCATTCAATCAAAGTTTCTGATATTTGAGAAACAATCAAGGAACGTTAGACTAGACGAAATAAGCAAGTAAAGCAAAAACTAGCAAGTAGTTAACATTGAAGTCCCCGGTAGTGGCGCCAAAAACTTGTTGCTACCAAGCGCACACACAAGTATACGTGGTCGACAAGTAATATAATAATAAGGTGAGTGTCGCACCCACAGATACTTGTATAAACTACTCACTTAATCACTAAAATTGTTATTCAATCCAGCTAAAATCAAATTCCAGTGAGATGATTATATTTATACTACGATTCTAAGTAACAACTAAATTATCAAGTAACGAATTGATTTTTGTGTATTCAATAGAGACAAGTATTCCAGGGTTGTGATCCATTCACCATTCGTTTTGTGTTCTAATTAACTCTTGCTAATTAATCGATAAATGCTCTCATAGCCTTCTCCCGAAGTACTACCCACCTATTCTCATAGATTAATGCATATATTCCTATAGAATCAATCTATTAAGAACCATCAAGATTACAATATTATATTAAGCACGCTGAATATGTAAATTCCTATCCAAACTGCAAATCCACTCCCCCTAAGGGTTAAGATCATGCTCTCTTCAATTCTTCACTAATCTAAACATGGCTTTCCCAAGCATAGTATAGATAGTAACTAGAACCTAACTGTTGGCCAGACAATTAAGAAATTAAGCACAAAATTGAAGAAACAACCATATATTGGTGAATTATAATCACGGTCAAGCTAATATCAACCAACAATATTCATGGCTAAATCACAACCCCAGAACAATGGGTGTTTAGACACTCAGGATGTAATCAAACAATTGCATGATTGTTGAATCAATTAAAAATACTAGAAAAAGATGAAGAAAATTGATAATTTCCCACTTCCTCATGGTCTTGTGTGTGTTTTTACTCCAAAGTCACGTTCTCCCTCTTTCTTGGCCGGCCTCCTCCATGTAATATAGGGTTTAGGGCCTAAAATCCCGTGTTTTGCACTTTGGTCCCTGCAGTTTACGCATCCTGACGCAGTCCTACCGGGGTTACACCCAGACAGCGACCAGAGTGGCCTTCAGAATCTGCAGTAGTTTCATGTTGGGATCCTACCGCGGCTACGTCCAGATAGCGGCAGACCAACTTCAGTTCTGGTTATGTCCCCTCGCTTCGTTCGCTCTAACTATTATCTGTTGACCCCCAAACGCGATCCCAGCTTGTATCCTTAGGCTTTTACTCAGATTTCAAAGCTCCAAAGTACTTGAATTAATTCTATAACATCTATATAGCATGGAATCACTCCTACAAGGCATAAAACTACACAGTTAGTGCAAGCCACCAGCGATTAAAGCTCAAACTCAATCAAAGTACAGTAAACTTGAGTTTAATAAGAGACTAAATTACGCAATTATAGCCCATCATCAGGAGTCCTGGTAGACTTGTCCTTCCACCTTTTCAACATTACAAGTTCGCAGGGTGTAACTCGAATGTTTTTCTTTACTTTCATGTCTTTTAGTTTCCGATGTAAATCCTGTTTATCTTCTAAATTCAATGAAATGAAATCAATATTTAATTGTCCATCTTCCTTTATTCTTTCTGATTTTGTTATTTTTTTTATTTCTCCTTTCAGATCTAATAATGCGGCTTTGAATAACATGACATGCTTGCGAACTTCATTCCCAGATCCAAACACGATGTCTAACTATGAAATAATGAACCAAGAACCGGGATATGATGAAGAAGAGGCCTTTAGGGAAAAAATTAGAACTAGAAAATTTTGAGAATAAACCTAAGGTGAACCTAGATGATACTGAGACGGTGAACTTAGGTAGTTTCGAAGAAATCACGGAAACCAAAATAAGCATTCACGCAAATGAGAAAACTCTGGGACGCATTAATCCAACTCATGTTTGTGTTCAAAGATGTGTTTTCTTGGTCATATGATGACCAGCCGGGACTTAGTATTGATTTGATGGTTCATAAGTTTCCAACCTATCCTGATTACCCCTCAGTCCAGCAAAAGCAGAGAAAATTTAAAACTGACATTAGTGATAAAATCAAAGAATAGATCACAAAACAATTCAAAGCAGGGTGATCCGAGTGGTCCGGTATACCGCATGGCTAGCCAATGTAGTTCCAGTGCTGAAAAAAGATAGGAAAACCCGAGTATCTGTGGATTATAGAGATCTAAACAGGGCAAGTCCCAAGGATAACTTCCCTTTGCAAAACATCCACATTCTTGTTAATAACTGTGCCAAGCATGAGATATAGTCCTTTATGGACTGCTACTCAGGATATCACCAGGTGTTAATGGATGAAGAAGACATTGAGAAGACAGCTTTTACCACACCTTAGGGAACCTATTGCTATAGGGTCATGCCTTTTGGTCTGAAGAATGTCGGGGCAACTTACATGAGAGCCATGACCACCCTTTTCCATGATATGATGCACCAAGAGATAGAAGTGTATGTGGAAGACGTGATCATCAAGTCCAAAACTACCATGTACCAGATATGAGGAAGTTCTTCGAACGGCTGCGTAGATATGATTTGAGGTTGAACCAGCCAAATGTGCGTTTGGAGTCCTGTCGGGCAAAGTTTTGGGATTCATAGTCAGCCGGAGAGGTATCGAGTTAGATCCAACAAAGATAAAGTCTATCCAGGATTTACCTCCTCCAAAAACCAAGAAAGATGTGATGATTTTTGGGAAGATTGAACTATATCAGTCGGTTCATTGCTCAGCTGACCTCCACGTGTGAACCCATATTCAAAGTACTGAATAAAGATGCGGCAATCAAATGGACGGATTAATGTCAGGAAGCTTTCGATAAGATCAAATAGTATCTGTCCAACCCACTAGTCTTGGTCCCACCCGAAATAGGGAGGCCTCTGTTCTTATACTTGACTCTCTTGAAAAACTCTTTTAGTTGTGTCCTCGGGCAACATGATGTTACTAGAATGAAAGAGCAGACAATATACTACTTAAGTAAAATGTTTACCAGCTATGAAGCTAAGTATACTTTGCTGGAAAGAACCTAGTGCGCTTTAACTTGGGCCGCTCTGAAACTAAGACATTCCCTACACCACTTAACTCATAACCAGGTTGGATCCGCTGAAATACCTATTCTAGAAACCAATGCCCACGGGAATATTAGCAAAATGGCAGATCCTGCTCACTGAGTTTGACATAGTCTATGTCACTCTCACGGTAATGAAAGCCTAGGCGTTAGCGGATCATTGGGCTGAAAACCCAGTTGATGATGAATATCAACCTCTAAACACTTACTTCCCAAATGAAGAGGTAAATTCGGTTGAGGCAATATCCGAGGATACGACTGCTTGGAAAATGTTCTTTGGTGGATCAATAAACACAAGAGGTGTGGGAATTGGGGCAGTCCTGATCTCACATACAGGTCAACATTACCCAGCCACAGCCCAGCCTCGATTTTCTGCACAAACAACACAACAAAGTATGAAGCATGCATCATGGGTATGAACATGGTAATCGACCAGGACATTGAAGATTTATTGATCATGGGGGACTCAGATTTGATTATCCGACAAGCTCAGGGAGAATGGGAAACCCGGGATGTCAAACTCATCCCTTACAGACAGCATGTGGAAGACCTGGGCAAGCGCTTCAAATCAATAGAGTTCAGGTACATCCCTCGGTGCCACAATGAACTGGTTGACGCACTTGCTACTTTGGCCTCAATGTTGTCGTACCAAGGCAATGCCCACATCGATCCCTTGGAAATCCAAATCAGGAGAGACATGGTTACTATGATACAGTTGAGGCAGAACCAAGTACTAAGCCACGGTACCATGACATCAAGAAATTTTTAAGAACACAAGAATACCCCGAGCAAACCAATGGAGATCAAAAGAGAACCATTAGACAGCACAAAAGCGGTTTCTTCCTGAGTGGTGATGTCTTGTAAAAAAGGACTCCGGATCTCAATTTGCTAAGATGTGTTGATGTTGAAGAAGCCGGAAGGATCATGAAGTGCATGTGGGAGTGTGTTGACCCTACATAAACGGGTATGTTTTGGCAAAGAAAATCCATCGAGCGGGATATTACTGGATAACAATGGAAAGGGACTGTTTCAGATTTGTTCGAAAGTGTCATCAGTATCAGGTGCACAGTGATTTGATTCACGCACCGCCCACAAAACTGCATCCCATGTCAGCACCTTGGCCATTCATTTCCTAGGGCATGGACGTCATCGGGCCAATCGAGCCGAAAGCCTCAAATGGCTATAGATTCATACTGGTTGCCTTTGTCTACATTACGAAATGGGTTGAAGCCATCACTCTCAAATCTGTCACCAAGAAAGCTATAGCAGATTTCGTGCACTCCAATATTATCTGTTAATTTGGTATTCCTGCAACCATCATCACAGATAATGTTGCAAACCTTAATAGTCGTCTGATGGAGGAGATATGCGAACAATTTAAAATAACGCATAAGAACTCTACTCCTTATCGGCCCAAAGCTAACGGTGTCATCGAAGCAGCAAACAAGAACATCAAAAAGTTTTTGAGAAAGATGATTCAGAGCTCTAGGTAGTGGCACGAAAAGTTTCTATTGCGGGCAAGTCGTCATTGAAATCTTAAAAGTTAGGCCTTTTGGTTTTGAAAGAGAGATTAATCTTCAAAACCAGCAAACAGTAGAGGTTCTCAACAGAAGATGGGTCGAGATGAAGCGGTTGAGACAAGCAAGGCCACAAAACCAACCACCATTTCAAACTAACAATTTTTCTTTGTTTGATAATTGAAACAGGTGCAATCCAAGAAACCGTACAAGAAGCAGGTGAAACCAAAAAAAGTGCGCAAGTGTGAAACAGCTTTTGCAACAAATAATCGATTCAAAAGGGAAGTTTCCTCCGATTTCTTTTCTGCATATTAAAAACAAGGGAAGGAAAAGAAGAAGAAAATTCAAAAAAAAATTGATAGTTTAGAATCCCAATATCAATCGTTTATGCTTCACCAACACTAGGGCTCCAATCCCTGAGTTGAGATTTTTAGACATAGGGCATCCATTCCTTAGTCGCCTTTAACCAACATTAGGGCTCCAATCCTTGAGTTGAATTTTCAGACATAGGGCCTACATTCCGTAGTTGCCTTTTTTACCAACATTAGGGCTCCAATCCCTAAGTTGAGTTTTTAGACATAGGGCATCCATTCCCTAGTCGCCTTTTTACCAATATTAGGACTCCAATCCCTAAGTTGAATTTTTAGACATAGAGCCTCCATTCCCTAGTCACCTTTTACCAACATTAAGACTCTAATCCCTGAGTTGAGTTTTTAGACATAGGGCGTCCATTCCCTAGTCGCCATTTACCAAAATTAAGGCTCCAATCCTTGAGTTGAGTTTTTAGACATACGGCCTCCATTCCCTAGTCTCCTTTTACCAACATTAGGGCTCCAATCCCTGAGTTGTGTTTTTAGACATAGGGCATCCATTCCCTAGTCACCTTTTACCAACATTAGGCACCAACCCCTGAGTTGAGTTTTAAAACATAGGGCCTCCATTCTCTATTCGCCTTATTACCAACATTAGGGCTCCAATCCCTGGGTTGAGTCTTTAGACATAGGGCCTCCATTCCCTAGTTGCATTTTCACCAACATTAGAGCTCCAATCCCTGAGTTAATTTTGTAGACATAGGGCCTCCATTCCCCGGTTGCCTTTTGCCAACATTAGGGCTCAAATCCCTGAGTTGAGCTCTTTAGACATAGTTATTAATTATCTCCCTTGCCGGAATGTTGAGATTATTGATGTTGATCCCTTATCGTGATTTAATTATTTAATTGTGTTCCCTTGCGGGGATTTCTGTTATTATTTTATTACTTTATTCATTCCTTTGCCCCTTTGTTTGTGATTTTTGTTTGGGTGAGTAAGAGTGTTAAAGCACGAAGGGTGATGTCGTGCATTGTTTGTTATTGTGAGGAAAGGGTGTAAAGCACGAAGGGTGATGACGTGCCGCACGATGTACCATTCCTTGCCGATTCTATTTATTATATGGTGAGGAAAGAGAGCAAAAGCACAAAGGGTGATGTCATGCACATTTGATTATATAATTGTTTTGGTGAGGACGAGAGTAAAAGCATGAGGGGTGATCCCGTGCACATTTTAATTATAACTGCTTTGGTGAGGCTGAGAGTAGAAGCACAAAGGGTGGTGTCGTGCAATTATTGATTTTTGCTTCCGTGTTGATATTCTAGTTAAGTTGTTTCGTTCCTTACTTCATTCCTCTCTATTCGAAACTGTTATCTTCCTCCTCAGCATGTTTCCCCCTCCCACATTGACTGGTTATATCTGTATTTCCTTTTCGCTGTATATATATATTTGAACTGCACAAGTTTATTTGGTAGTATGGTCTTAGCCTCGTCACTACTTCGCAGAGGTTAGGCTGGACACTTACCAGCACATGGGTCAATAGTGCTGATACTACACTCTGCACTGTATGCAGATCTAGGGCAGCTTTCGGACATGAGTTGGAGTGCTTCCTTCAGTCCATCCGGAGATCCAAGATAGACCTGCAGGCGTCTGCAGGTCCTAGCGTCTCCCTTATCTCTATTTCCTGTTTCATTTTCTTTTATTCAGAAAGAGTGTATTGTTACTTCTTCAGACCTTATATGTAGCTTAGAAAGTCTATGACACTGTGACACCAGGTTTTGGGTATTTGAGGTTTTGAGAGTTGTAGTAGACGTAGCCATAAAATATATAATTGTTATCTTTCGCTTAATTATTTGAAGTTTCGCTATTTTTATGTTATCGCTTGTATTTGTTAAAAAGAAGTAATTTGGTAATTAAGTAGGTAGTTAAAGGTTGGTTTGCCTAGTTCCCATTAGTAGGCACCATAACGACTCCCGAAGATGGGATATCCGGATCGTGACAAGTTGGTATCAGAGCTCTTGGTTACATAGGTCTCACAATTCACGGAGAAGCTTAGTAGAGTCTGAAGGATAGGTACGGAGACGTCTGTATTTATCCCCCAGAGGCTACAGAGTTAGGAAAACTTCACATTTATTCTTTCCTGTCGTGCGGTTTGGTCTCTCAATGCTAATTGAATTTCTACTCTGTTCTTTCGCAGATGGTGAGAACACGTGTTTCCTCATCTACCGATCATAGCTTGAGCCCCCGGCAGCAGCTCCCACGAGGGGAAGAGGGCGAGGTCGAGGCCCTGATAGAGGCTGAGGCAAGGGCAGAGCTCAGCCCAGGGCAGCAACACCCGTAGCGAAGCCTCGAGTTGATTTTGGTGACGAGGTTCTAGCCCCATCAGGTACAGTGGGTCCGGCTCAGGTCCTATAGGGGTTTATTGTTGCTCTTCAGAATACTCTAGTCCATCTAGTGGTCTTTATAGAGAGGGTTACCATGGCAGGTTTACTTCCTGTAGCACCAGCCATCTCTCAGGTTAGGGGAGAAGCCCAGACTCCTACTACTCGCACTTTGGAGCAGGTAGCTTCTTAGCTTCAGACTCCAGCGGCTCTTCCAGTTGGGCAGTTTAGCCAGTTGCGGTAGCTCAGACCGACGATGATGCAGCTATGTCTACCGATGCTTTGTGGAGATTGGACAGGTTTACCAAGATCTTCACTACTACTTTCAACGGTGTATCTAATGAGGACCCCCTAGATTATCTGGACAGTTGTCATGAGATTCTTCGTAACATGTGTATTGTTGAGACCATTGGGGTTGATTTTGCTACATTTTTCTTGTCTGGATCTTCCAAGACTTGGTGGAGGGATTACTGTTTAGATAGACCAGCAGGATCGCCGGCCTTGACCTGGGAGCAGTTCATGCAGCTATTTCTGGAGAAGTTTCTCCCTATTACACAGTGAGAGGCCTATCGGAGGCAGTTTAAGTGCCTACAGTAAGTATCCATGACTGTCATCCAGTACGAGACCAGATTTATAGATTTGGCTTGCCATGCCCTTATTATACTTCCCATTAAAAGGGAGAGAGAGAGAGAGACGGTTCATTGATGGACTCATTGAGCCAATTCTTCTCCAGATCGCTAGAGAGGTTGGGAGTGAGATACTCTTCCAGGAGGCGGCCAACGTGGCCTGGAGAGTTGAGATTGTGTTATCACAGGGGGGTGGTCATGGAGCAGACAAGATACCCCGTCATTCGGGGAGATTCAGTGGTACCTCATATGGAGGTAGAGATTCATATGGTATAGGCCATCCTCATAGGCCTTTTCAGTCAACACTTCAGGTTTCTCACAGTGCTTCAGGTAGCCGTGGTCCCTAGATGTATTATTCAGATCAACAGCCCTATAGTGCACCATCTGCTCCTATCGGTACACCGCCGCTTCAGAGTTTTAAGGGTGGTCATTTGGGTCGTTAGGGCCAGCAATCTCGGCAGCCGAGGGCTTGTTGCACTTGTGGGGAATACGGGTTACATTGCTAGGTTTTTCCCTCAAGCACCGAGTAGCTCAAAACATTAGAGTTCTTGCGCTATGGTTCCGGCACTAGGTGTTCCACAGACCGCCCAGCCTGTTAAGATGGGAGTAGAGGTGCTAGAGGTGGAGGTAGAGGATTTCGAGGTGGAGCTCAGACCGCTAGAGGTTGAGGCCAACCCGCAGCAGGTCGTCCCAGGGACTCAGCTCAGGGTGGTAGGACCCAGCCTTGATGTTATGCTCTTCTACCCAGGCCCGAGGCTGAGGGTTTAGATGCGGAGATCACAGGTACTATTCTGGTTTGTGATAGAGATACTTCAGTATTATTTGATCCAGGGTCTACATACTCGTATGTGTCATCTTATTTTGCATCGTGCCTGGTTATGCCTAGTGATTCCTTGAGTGTTCCCGTTCATATGTCTAAAACAGTGGGTAATTCTATTATGGTAGATCGAGTCCATCATTCATGTGTTATGATTGAGGGTCTTGAGAATATTGTGGATTTATTACTTCTAGACATGGTCGATTTTGAAGTTTTATTAGGGATAGACTGGTTATCACCTTTCCATGTTATCTTGGACTGTCATACCAAGACTGTGACCTTAGCTTTACTGGGTATGCCTCGTTTAGAGTGGAGAGGGGCTCCTAGTCATTCTACCCGCAGTGTTATCTTGTATGTGAAGGCTCGGTGTATGGTCGAGAAGGGATGTTTGACCTATATAGCATATGTTTGTGATTCTAGTACTAAGGTTCCCTCTATTGATTATGTGCTCATTGTTCGTGAGTTTTCTAAGGTATTCCCTTCAGACCTGCTGGGTATGCCACCCGACAAGGATATTGACTTTTGCATTGATTTGGCTTCAGGCACTCAGCCCATTTCTATCCCGCCGTATCGTATGGCCCTACATGACTTGAAAGAGTTAAAGGAATAGTTGCAAGACTTTCTTGAGAAGGGTTTCATTAGACCCAGTGTTTCACTTTGGGTTGCGCCAGTGTTATTTATTAAAAAGAAGGGTGTGTCAATGAGGATGTGTATCGATTACTGGCAATTAAACAAGGTTATAATTAAGAATAGGTATCCTATGTCGAGGATTGATGATTTGTTTGATCAGCTTCAGGGTGCCAAGGTATTTTCAAATATAAATTTGACATCTGGCTACCATCAGTTCAGGATTAGGGCGTTCGATGTCCCTAAGACAGCTTTCCGCACTCGGTACGGGCATTATGAGTTCTTGGTTATGTCATCCGGGTTGATAAATGCCCCAACAACTTTTATATATTTGATAAATCGAGTGTTCAGGCCTTATTTGTACTCGCTCGTAATAGTATCCATTGATGATATATTCAAGCAGCCAGGAGGAGCACGGGAATCACCTTAGATTGGTTCTTCAAACTTTGAGGGATAGTCAGTTGTATGCTAAATTTTTGAAATATGAGTTCTGGTTGAGTTCAGTTGCATTCCTAGGTCATGTAGTATTCATAGAAGGTATTCAGTTTGATCCGAAGACGATTGAGGCAGTGAAGAACTGGCCTAGACCAGCATCAGCTACAGAGACTCGGAGTTTCTTGGGATTGGCAGGCTACTACCGTTGGTTCGTGAAGGGGTTTTCATCTATTGTAGCCTTGATCACCAGGTTTCCCTAGAAGGTTGCCCAGTTCAGGTGGTCATAGGAGTGTGAGGTGAGCTTTTAGAAGCTCAAGATAGCTTCGAATATGGCACCGGTGTTGGTTTTGCCATAGGTTCAGGGACTTATGCAGTTTATTGTGATGCTTCTTGTATTGGGCTTGGTGCAGTGTTAATGCATGATGAAAAGGTCATTTCCTACGCTTCGCGGTAGTTGAAGATTCATGAGAAGAACTATTCAGTTCATGATTTGGAGTTGGCAGCCATAGTTCACGCATTAAAGATTTGGAGGCATTATCAGTATGGTGTGGCATGTGAGGTGTTCACAGATCACAAGAGTCTTCAGCATTTTTTCAAGGAAAAGGAGTTTAATTTGAGGTAGAGGAGGTGGTTCGAGTTGTTGAAGGATTATGATATCACCATTTTATATTATCCGGGAAAGGCCAATATGGTGGCCGATGCTTTGAGTAGGAAATTAGCCAGTATGGGCAGTCTTGCTTATACTTCAGTTGGTGAGAGACCGCTTGCTTTGGATGTTCATGCTTTAGCCAATTAGTTCGTGAGACTGGATGTTTCTGAGCCCATTCATGTGTTAGCTTGCACGGTCGCTCATTCTTCATTATTGGAGCGTATCCGTGATTGGCAGTATGTCAATCCCTATTTGTTTGTCCTTAGAGACACAGTGTAGCGCGGAGATGCCAGGCAGGTTACTTTAGCTGATGACACAGTTTTGAGATTGCAGGGTCGAGTTTGTTTGCCTAATGAAGATAGACTCTGATAGTTGATTTTAGAGGAGGCCCATAGCTTCCGGTACTGCATTCCTTCGGGCGCCGTGAAGATGTATTAGGATTTGCGGCAACATTATTGGTGGTGTATAATGAAGAAGGATATCGTTGCATATGTGGCTCGTTGTTTGAATTGTTAGTAGGTCAAGTACGAGCATCAGAGGCCTTGGAGGTTTATTTCAGAAGATTGAGCTTCCCGAGTGGAAGTGGGAGTGGATCACGATGGATTTCATTGTTGGACTCCCGCAGACTCGGAGGAAGTTCGGCGCAGCATGGGTCATTATTGATAGGCTGAACAAGTCAGCATATTTCATTCATGTGGCAGTCTCCTATTCTTCTTAGAGGTTAGCTAAGATCTATATTCGGGAGATTATTCGCCATCAAGGTATGCCCGTATCTATTATTTCGGACCGAGGTATGCAATTTACCTCACGTTTCTGGAGAGCAATTCAGTGACAGTTGGGCACACGGGTTGAGCTGAGCACAACATTTCATCCCCAGACAGACGGGCAGTCCGAGCGGACTATTCAAATTCTGGAGGATACGCTCTGAGCATGTGTCATTGACTTTGCAAGCTCGTGGGATCATTTTTTGCCTTTAGCAGAGTTTTCCTACAACAACAACTACAATTCAAGTATCCAGATGGCTTCTTATAAGGCTTTATATGGTAGGCGGTGTCAATCTCCAGTTGGATTGTTTGAGCCGGGAGAGGCTCAGTTGTTGGGTACGGATTTAGTTCAGGAGTCCATGGACAAGGTTAGGATTATTCAAGATAGGTTCTGTACAGCTCACTCCAGGCAAAGGAGTTATGCAGACTGTAATGTTCGGGACATTGCTTTCATGGTCGGTGAGCGAGTATTTCTTCGAGTGTCGCCTATGAATGGCGTGACGAGATTTGGGAACAAGGGCAAGCTTAGCCCTAGGTTCAATGGTCCACTTGAGATTCTTGATCGAGTGGGAGAATTGGCTTATAGACTTGCATTGCCGTCGAGCTTATCAGCAGTGCATCCAGTGTTTCATATAAACATACTTCAGAAATATCACGGCAATCCATCCCACGTGTTAGATTTCAACACTGTCCAGTTGGACAAGGACTTGTCATATCAAGAGGAGCAGGTGGCTATCCTAGACCAGGAGGTTCGTCAGTTGAAGTTGAAGAGTTTTCCTATGTTCATGTTCAATGGAGAGGTCAGCCTCCTAATGCATCGACCTAGTATCGGAGTCCGATAAGCGGAGCCGTTATCCCCATCTTTTCCCTGACTCGGTTACTTCCTTCTTATGTCCGTTCGAGGATGAACGATTGTTTTAGAGGTGGAGATGACGACCCAAAGGGTCATCACCTGCTTTTAATTAAATTATGTTTTCCTATGGCCTTGAAAACCACATATATCATCACCTCGATTTACGTGTACAGTTCGAGTGCATAGCTGGAAAGCTTAAATATGAAAATCTATGAAAAATGGTAAATTTTGGCTATAAGATGAGTTAAGTTGACTTCAGTCAACTTTTTGGGTAAACGGATGCGACCTCGTGATTCGACAGTTCCGAAGGGTCCGTAGAAAAATATGGGACTTGGGCGTATGCTCGGGAATTTTGAGGTCCCTAAGACCGAGAAATGAATTTTTAAAGGAAATTACTTTCAGAAATTTATTTAAGGAAATTTGATACAAAATTTTGATTAGAATATGCTGGTATCAAGCTCGTATTTTGGTCCTGGCACACAGTACAGGTCTTATACATGATTTAAGATATTTCTGTGAAATTTGATAAAACGGATATTGTTTGACCTGATTCGGACCTAAATTTTTAAAGTTGATACTTGATGAAGTTTGAGAAAAATTCTTTGAATTTGAGGTTTAATTCGTTGTTATTAAGATTATTTTGGCGATTTGATCGCACGGATAAGTTCATATGGTATTTTTTAGTTGGTATGCACATTTGAGTTGGAGTTCCAAGGGCTCGGGTGAGTTTCGTGTAGGTTTTATAAGTTCTTAGGCTTAATAACATAGATATTACAGGTTCAGAGCCATTTTAGCTCTCTGAAACCGCTAGTGCGGTCCGCGAGAAATCATGTGCGACGGCGGAAGAGAGCCAGCACGGTGGAGGACTGTGCTGCCATGGTTGGCTTTGTGCGGGACGCGGTGGAGGGCTGTGCGGACGCGGCCGGCTTTGGGTGGGCACGGTGGAGGATATTGTGGCTGCAGTTGACTTTGTGCGGTCCGCACAGGGTCACTAGGCTACAGTATCCTCAGGAAGGCCTGTGCGGCCGCAGTTCATGTTATGCGGTCCGCACAGGGGATCTAAGAGGGGCATAAATAGCCGGGATTTTCAATCATTTTGCATTTTTCACACCCTAAAAACATAAGAGGCGATTTTCCAAACAACCTTTCTTCTCCAAAACGTTGGTAAGTGATTTCTAACTCGTTTTCTTCACACCTTAACATCTTTTAACATGATTTAAACTCAAAATCAATGATTTTCATGGGGTAATTTGGTGTTTTTCGTAGAACCTGGTTTTTCAAAACTTGGGGATTTGGACGCCGATTTGAGGTTCGATTTCAAAACAAATTATATATTTTAGTTCGTAGGGGAATGGGTAATCAATTTTTGGTTCGAACTTCGGGTTTTGACCACATGGGCCTAGGGACAATTTTTACTTTTGGGTAAAACTTTAGGAACTCATTTTCATGCATTCAAATTGATTCAGTTAGCATTTGTTATTGTAATTAAGTAACTTGTGGCTAGATACGAATGAATTGGCAGTGGAATCAAGGGGGTAATGCTATAATTGAAGTTTGAGTTATTGTTCGACACATCGAGGTAAGCGTTTGGTCTAACCTTAGCTTGAGGGATTAGTAGTTGAGTCATATTTGCTATGCGGTAATTTTTGAATATGACGTATAGGCATGGTGATGAGTATCTATACGTTGGTATCTAGCATGACCGTGAGTCTTTACATTGTGAATATCATGAGTTTGTTGTATCTTTAATTGTGGAAAGAATTGTGACCTTTGAACATCGAGGAGCATTGGCTCAAGCTATATTACAAATTGAGAAAATATATAAGATATTTGAACCCTTTGAATTGTTGGCTCAAGTGGTAAAGTAGTTATCAAATAAAAGTGAAAGAAAGAGAAAGAGTATTAAATTGTTCCCTTGCCGGAATATTGTTGCTTTGTTGATTATCTCCCTTGACGAGATGTTGAGATTATTGATGTTGATCCCATGCTGGGATTTAATTGTTTAATTGTGTCCCTTTGCCGGGATTTTTATCATTATTTAATTATTTTGTTCACTCCCTTGCCCCTTTATTTGTGATTGTTGTTTGGGTGAGGAAGAGTGTTAAAGGACGAAGGGTGATGTCATGCATTGTTTGTTATTGTGAGGAAAGAGTGTAAAGCAGGAAGGGTGATATCGTGCCACATGATGTACCATTTGGTGCCGATTCTATTGATTATATGGTGAGGAAAGAGAGTAAAATCACAAAGGGTGATGTTGTTCACATTTGATTATATAATTTTTTTGGTGAGGACGAGAGTAAAAGCACGAAGAGTGATGCCGTGAACATTTCATTATAACTGCTTTGGTGAGGCTGAGAGTAGAAGCACGAAGGGTGGTGTCGTGCAATTGTTGATTTCTGCTTCCATGTTGATATTCTAGTTAAGTTTTTCTTTCCTTACTTCATGCCTCACTATTCGAAACTATTATCTTCCCCATCAACATGTTCCCCCTCCCACATTGACTAGTTATCTCTCTATTTTCTTTCCGTTGTATATATATTTGAACTGCACAGGTTTATTTGGTAGTTTGGTCCTAGCCTCGTTATTACTTCGTCGAGGTTAGGCTGTACACTTACCAGCACATAGGTTCGGTTGTGCTGATACTACACTTACCAGTAGTTGGAGTGCTTCCTTCAGTCCACCCGGAGACCCAAGATAGACCTAAAGGCATCCACAGGACCTGGCGTCTCCCCTATCTCTATTCCCTATTTCATTTCCTTTTATTCAAAAACAGTGTATTGTTACTTCTTCAGACCTTATATGTAGTAATCTTAGAAAGTCTATGATACTGTGACACTATGTTTTGGGTATTTGAGGTTTTGAGAGTTGTCGTAGACGTAGCCTTAATATATATAACTGTTATCTTCCCCTTAATTATTTAATGTTTTGTTATTTTCATGTTATCGCCGGTATTTGTTAAAAAGAAGTAATTTGGTAATGAATTAGGTAGGTAAAGGTTGGCTTGCCAAGCTCCCATTAGTAGGCGCCATCACGACTCTCAAAGGTGGAAAATCTGGGTCGTGACAATCTGCAACTGGTTATTTCCTAAATACTGATTGCATTTCTGACCCTGGAGAAACTCTAGCTTTTCCGGACTTTGCCATGACGATTGGTCGATGGGACTCAATATTTTCGACTTTATTTTGACTCTATAGGCCTTTCCCTTCTAACTTGTTGTTTTTCTTTTCTTTTTTCCCTTTTTTTAAACTTTGGAGCATTGGGGAACATTTGGCTCCTCAAACTTTGTCGCAACGGCTAGTCACGTGGGACTTAACCTTTTTAAACTTTATTTCACCTTCATATGCCTTTCATTTCTCGCTTCTTACTTCCAACTTCAATTTCAGAGCATTTGGGGCACATTGGCTTTTCAAACCTTTGCCCAGATGGTTAGCCACGTGGGACTCAACTTTTTAAACTTCATTTGCCATTATAGGCACTTTAATTTAATTTTCTCCTTGTAAGAGTTTTGATTTTGAAGCATCGGCTGCCATGGCCAGTCGAGGTCGACTTGATGCCCCTGACAAGGCTGGGTGACTTTGTGCACATTAGCTCGTGTCAAATGAAAACCCTCTAAATTAGTCTTGACATCATTTCTTTGTCTTAGTTTCAGAGTTAGACCGAAAGGGATTCAAAGAAAAAAAACAATGGAATGGAGAATGAGTTTAAACAAAATGTGCCCCTTTCAGGAAAAGAAAAGAAGGATTTATCTGGAGCACATGCGGACTTCAATGAACATGACATTACTTTTGGTGTGGAGGTATGATTTGTATAAACCTTCGTACTTTGAAACATTCATCACAACTTTGCCTTGAAACCAAGGAATCTCGCCAAGACTCTGTTGATGCTGATGGTTGCGAGGATCCTTTTTCGATCAGTGGCTCCTTCTGTGGGTTTTCACCAGCTAACCTCTTTTATTTTTCTCCTCACTGTTTTCTTATAGTACTCTTTGCGAGTTTTCACTAACAAGACTCTCATTTTCAATTTCTCAACTTACTGTCGCCTAACGATGCCCGTGTGGGTTTTTACCAGTAAGACTCTCATTTTCAATTTCTCTGCTTATTATCACCTCATGGTGCCTCTGTGGGTTTCCACCAATAAGACTCTCTCATTTTATTTCTCTCATTTTGGAGTATCGGATTCAAGTAACTGTATCTTCCAATTTGAAGATCTTTGCCGATTGATCGAAAGGACTTGAACATGATTTGGGGTAAAAAGAATTCTAATTAATTACAACTTTTGGACCTTTCAGGCGAAACTATCGCCGAACTATTATAACGTCTCTTCTAGTTTTAACTTTTGGGTAATTTAAATTTTTATTTTGGTGTGACTGAACCCTAGAGAGAGGTTGCCTACGTATTCTTTCAGAATCATGTCGAACGTAGTTCAGGGAACTTTATTTTTTATTATGTTATGTTTTGTTTTCTCATTCTTTTTCATTTCCTTTTTTGTTTCCCCTTTTGTCTTTTTTACCTTTTCTTTTTTTTATATTTTTCTTTTTATTCTCTATTTATTTTTTCTTCATTTTTCATTCATCATTTTTCAATAATAACTTCCAGTTTTCAAATAAGGTAATCAAAGAATGGGAACCATCTCAAAGGGTTTGCAAATGGTTGAATATTTGGATAGTGAGAAAGAAAACTTTCTTCATCCCAATCAGAGAATATTAATACTATAAAGAGAATCCAACATAGTACATTTTGGTTGAATTTGTATTGCCAGTTATTTCGGGTACATTTCCTTCGATGTATCATGTTACATCCCAGGTTTTCGTACGTGAGAGTACGTCGTATGCCAATTGATGTAAGCTCGGAAATGAGTTCACTTTTGAATGTACATAATGTAAGTTAATCATGTTATCTTGGAGGTTAAAAATCATTAAGATCATAAATAACAAGTACAAAATGGTATGGAAAGCATAGACGCTAAACAAATTGAAGAAAATAAGTTTTGTCGAAAGTCAACAAAGTTTGGAATGTTATAAAATACACTTTTGGGGTGAGACTGGGTTAACATGATAAGGAGGTTATTTATGAGTTAAATTAGTCATATAATATTCATTTACTATTTGAAGGCAAGCAAGTTGTGGAACAAGAATTGGCAAAGGTCATCACAAGTTACATTCATAATTTTGCTGAAAGTTAGGTAAAAAATATAGATGATCTTTTCTCTAAATATGCTTGGAATTATGGGATGATCTACCTACCAAATTGAAGATATACGAGTTTAGTTTCTGATGCATTAAACCGTTTGTCAATATGATATCGCAGTAGATAGATATTTGCGTTTTCGCGAGACCGCGCAAGCAGCTCCCAATAGGACCCACTTAGGCGGTGGTCGACCTACTTCACTTTATAAACGATTAGGACGCCTATTTTTAACTCATTTTCAACTCAACTTCGTCTCCAAACTTCTCCTAACCCTTCTAAACATATACCACAAGGGTTTGAAGTGATTCCAAAGTGATTACACCATATTTCAACATCAAAACTTAGTTCTAGAGAAGAACAACACCTCTTTGAGGTTATGTTGTTATTATGGATTGTTGTGGATTGTGCTTTGATGAAATTCCAAGTTTTTGCTACTGGCTAATGTGAGTATAACAGCCTACTAATTATTCTTAAGCTTGCTTGTATGTTGGTTAACTGTTAGAATGATAAACTACAAGATAATACTTGGATTAGTTTAACTCACTTCTATGGTGTTGTATTGCTATGCAGGGTTTTTGTGAGCTAAATATAACTTGGATTTAGACTAGAAGTTGCTGTATTAGGTGTGTGTATTGTGTTCTTGCGTGTGCTTAAGGTTATCTTGATGTTGATTAAGTTAAATGGATGGAGTAGACATGAACTAGTGAATAAAGTTACTAATTGAAGATAGTTGGAGTTGATGATTGTTTCCTTTGTTATAAATATATCGTATAAGGATGGAATCATTGATAAGTGACTTAATTATCATGTTAATGATACTATTAAATTAATGTAAGAAGTCTATAAGGGGTGATATAGGTTATATGGATTCCAATCGGAGCTTGCCTCTCTTCGTGAAGTAGTTATGACTTGTTGTTATTATATGGTGTCTTGTTATTTATATTTATAGGTTGTTGACTTCCCTGGGTGTTGTTGGTTGTATATGGTATTGTAGGAGGCCCGATGCTGCCCCCAATTTACGTAGACGAGCTACTAGCTTAAGTTACAGACTTAGTCTTTGCTCAACACTGATATTGAATCTCCTTATGCTATGATAGATCAAGTTGACTTGTTTGAAGAGTTGCTTGGAAGGTATTAAGGACCCAACATGCTTAAGGTATGTAAAGGCACTTACTTTTTTCTTTTGGCATGATCTAAAGTGACATGAACTTAAACGGTACACTAATTCATAACGGATCTACTCCTAGAAACTAAGGTTGTCCATATTGTTCTTTCCTTATAAATTTATTCTAATCAAGTGTTTATGATCTTTAAATCCTACTAAGGTTCATATTGATGATAGGGATGTCCATAATGTTTACCGAAGGTGCAATGACCTAACCTCACTCCGAAAGTGTTAGAACGTGATTCCATGAGTCGAGCATGCATTATATATATGTATTCATTTTATTCTACTGAGCCGCGCTATAGTCGGTCAGGTAAGGCACCTATTGTGCAACCACTGATTAGTTAGGTGTACTGTGCTCCACGTGGCCGGGTATGATTCGGCCGAACCTTATGAAGGACGGGTATGTTTTACCGAGTCCTCTTTGAGGCCGGGTACGATAAGATGATGATGCCCACAGAGGCGTAGGTTTTTAAAAGTTTATGTATATATATATTATGCATTTCATGACAGTAGCCCCTAGAGGCACTCAGATGTTACAGGTTGTATCTCCTGTATCTCTCTTTAAATTACTATTCTTGTTTATGCTTTCCTACCTTACATACCTGATACTTTATTCGTACTAACGTCACTTTTGCCTGGGAATGTTGTGTTTCATGCCCGAAGGTCCTGATAGAAAGGTAGAGAGTCCTCCTAGTAGGCTATCAGCTCAACAGTAGGTGTTGATGCACTCTACTTGCTCCGGAGTTACCTATTTGGTAAGTATGCTTTGGATATACATTGATTAGTATGGCGGGTCCCTGTCCTGACCTTTATGATTTTATGTACCATTAGAGGCTTCGAGAAAGATATCAGGTGTATGGATACTTGACTGGCCTTTTCGGCCTATGCTTTGAGTTTACAAATGGTCATGGCGGCCTTATAGGCCCGTATGTCATATGTATAAGTTTGTATATCATGTTGGGTCATCATATGTTAAGTATTCCCTTCTGTTTAATCTTGTTATCTCATGGCGGGTTTCCTGGCTCATTTACTCATGATAGTATGATAAGAAAGATATGTTATAATGGTACTCGGTTGAGTAAGGCACTGGGTGCCCGTCGCGACCCTTCGGTTTGGGTCGTGAAAAAAGTGGTATTGAGCAGTTCTATCCTAGGGAGTCTACAAGCTGTGTCTAATAAAATCTTGTTTATGGGTATGTAATGCACCACACTTATAAGCATGAGGCTACAGGGCATTCAGGATTGTCACCCTTTATTCTTACTCAAGATTGTGTGGTAGAGCTCAATTGTAAGAATTCATACTTCTAAATTCTATTTTATTCGTAACACAATTATACCTCATCCAAACAGATAGTTAGTAAGAGATTACATGTTGCAGTGGAAGAGTTGAGTCAATGGAACACATTTTGCATCATGCTTATGATGAGTAAATGTAAGGTCTTCAGTAGATTATGTGTGTACTATGACGCATAAGTTTCTTGATAAGGAGGGATTAGGCATAAATATCTATCCACCCATATGGTTTAAAAAGCAACAAGAGAATTACAAGGTAGATACAAGTTTCAACAAGTAAAACAAGAAAGGTGGCGAAGGCTACGAAGTACAAGTTAGTGAAGGTTTTGACTTCAGGCAGAGAAATATATGTATTGTGAGTTACTTTCAACAATAGCAAAGATCTATACAATTGGCCACACCCATCTCAGTATGCCCTAAGGGAGTTGACAGATATAGTTTAAGAGAAGAAGGGGATAGCAAGATCCAATTGGGGCTAAAGTAACCCAAAATGGTAGATGGATTATTATCGTTAGCTAACATTTCCGAAGGATATTGCAAATGTAGTAATAGTTCTCCTTATGAGACACCCCTATGGTGCAATCTATAATTATGCATTTAGATATGAATACTGAATGTCTAGAAAATTTAGATGATCAGCACAATCCTAGAAGAGATAAATATTTACCTTTGTATGGCTCCCGTCCCTAGTAAAAAGAGAATACTAGGCGACATTAAGAGCCAGTGGATGGAGTAAGGGGAGCTAAAAGCGAAGAATGTTCTATTGAAGTTTTCAGAATAAAGTGATAAACAGAAATATTATCAGGATAATAAGAGGAGAGTAAATAAAGTATTATGAGTAAGATGTGATAAACGGGTGATAACGATAAATCAAAATATGACACGATGATAGAGCTATAGTCAAATGAAGGAAAAGACAAGAGGTGACAGACCTTGAAACAATAATAGAGTATAGGCCAAAGGCTATATCCTCATTCGTGAATTGAGTTGGTGACTCGAACATGATTACCAGAAGGAAAAAATAGACCCCTGTAGTAATATAATTTAGTATGGGATAGTAAACAACATAAAACCGAACATGAATTAGGGACCGGGGGATTTGATAATAGTCGACATTGTGATAACTTTAGAGATAACATTCCGACAGTAACAGAATAGACAAGGGATGAATAACCTTTAAAGGTCATTTAGGAAGACGCTTACCAAAAGAAAACACTTTGAGAAGAGTTAATATTAAGGGACTAAGTGTGCCAATTACACTAGGTGTCACCTTTATGCGTAAGAAATTTATTTATCCCTGGTAGAGAAGGTTACTATAAATGCGATTAAGGTTTATTAATAATGTGAAAAGATGCCAAAGATGAAGAGGTAAAACATCTATAGGTAGATCATCATAGTACTAAATCTTAGTATTCTCATAAAGGGGGAAGATGGTGTGATATGGTATTAAGTCAGAGTTAAGCAGTCCAGGTAACTATGGAATGGTAAAGGAAGAATGTGGTAAAAAGGAGAAAGGGATGATATTACATTTATTCAGTTCCTACATATATGTTGCGACTCCAAAACATTATACAAGCACTATACCAGGGAGAGGCAGTAAAAGTTTTCGGCCAGGATATTATTGATAAATAAGTGTGAATGGACACTTGATACATCAGGAGCTAGTGGCGAGAGATAAGTTAAAACAAAGGACATATCCCAAGAGAGATTATGCAGAATATATATATGAGAATGGACCGACGAGTAACTAGTAGTGATTCATAAAGGGCCCGGTTTTGGCTAGACAAGAGGTCACAGATAAATCAACAGATCATGCAAGGTAAATATGTGAACCGCAGCATAGTGAGTTCAGTCTCACAAATATGAGTCGCATCATTTGAAAAAAAAAATTTGGATAGGAGACAATAATAATTTGAGCGTAGAAGTAACCCTACGAGCACAAAGACACAAAGTTATGTAACTAAGCATTATTATAGGCGAGTAAGAACAATGAAAATTACCTTCAGGTGCACGATATAACAAGCTCGCAACTTTACAAGACCTAGAAGGTCTCCCTAAATACTGCAACGAAAGACTAGCTGAGGAAATAAGGGAAAAGGTTTCCACCTAAGCATAGCGAGCTAAAGAGTAAATGATCTTGTAACAACATTGTCACTAAAATATTGTACACACTCCATAAGAAAGTGGCATCTATCATGGCTAGTGAATGGGAAGAAAAAAAGTCTAAGGTGATGCTTGAGATCATATGAGGTACAGGAAATTACAGTATTCGTGGGCTAAGACAAGCCAAGTATTCATGCAACAAGTGATAGAACAACCAAGAAAAGTAATTGTTTACATTTAAGGACAACTGAGAAGGCACAAAAGGAAATTTATGGTGCTTCCAAGTTAAAGGAAGGTTGCGAGTAGTATAAATATAAAGCTGTAGGTCATAAGGTAAAGTATTATAGAGCAACAAGGTTTTAGGTAGATAGGGGTAAGGATAAGAAAAACTAAGTGAGAAGGTGACAAGAATATGTGAGTCCTCGGGATTAAACCCATCACAACAAGAGAGCTGATAGCTTCCGCAGCTTATTGAAAACTCGCTACAGCCTGAATGAACTCAGAGGAGTCTAAGACTATGTGCATTTAGAAGAGATTGAATGCTGCACTGATAGTAGAAGAAGGGTGTAATTGTGATAAATGATAAGAGAATAACTTTTAAGCCTTTGATTGAGTGGTTTAAAGAGAATAGATTCATGAATTGCACAGGATTTGAATACCCCCATAAGATGAATCATGTTGGGATACTATGAAATATGGTCATTGCAGTGTAGTATCGTCCCTAAGTGGATTAAGCAAATCACTTAAAATGTTCCACTATGAGACATGAGCCTCAATGACAATGTATTATGTAAGAAGTTTCAAGTTATGAGTGGTAGATTAAGATTACCATTAAGACTGGATCAACGATGGATAGATAAAAGTTAAAAAGTATGAGAGGAGATTAGGTTGTCATTCTTAAGATGAACAATTATGAGGAAGCATTAAAGGACTTAGATTTATACATGTAGGATAAGCAGTGAGAAGATAACCTGGAGTTGGGTAACAGACCTCGATAATAATAAAATAAAAGTAAGATTTATGGTATAGTTTGACCTGCCTAGATGCAGCAAAGCCGTAAGGATGGATATCCGAGTCAATGAAACAAGATATATCAATAGTTGTAAGTTTAACAAAGACCAAGTGAAGAACTTCAGTACGCCTATAGATGCCTAGAGGGACATCTTGTCATAGTTTTGTACATGTTCATAGAGTGAGGCTTAGAGATTAGCTAAAAAATGGAGGAAAAAAAGAAGAAGAGTCGCTAGGCTCTCATACAAGGACCCAGTCATACATACCGCATGACATAAGGTAGCAATAGTTACAAGATTGGAAGAATTTTGAGCACATATCATGGCATGAGAAAGATGCCTAAGAGGGGGCATGCCTTGGCGTTTGGAGTTATCCATAAAATAGTTGTCTAGATGGCAAGATGAGCACTAAAGTATTCGCAAGAGCTATAGTTTATGAAACTGAGAAGCACATCATCCAACATTCGAGGACGAATGTTCCAAATGGGGGAATGATATTACATCCCATGTTTTCGTACGTGAGAGTACGTCATAAGCCAACAGATGTAAGCTCGAAAATGAATATCATTTTTTAAAATAGATAACATAAGTTCATTATGTTATCTCAGAGGTTACAAATCTTTAAGATCATGAATAACAAGTACCAAAAGGGTTGGAAAGCTTAGACGCTAAACGAATTGAAGAAAATAAGTTTCATCAAAAGTCAACAAGTTTGGAATATTATAAAATATACATTAGGGGTGATACTAGGGTGATTAACATGATAAGAAGGTTATGCTATGAGTTAATTTAGTCGTATGATAGTCATTTACTACGTTTTGAAGGCCAGCAAGTTGTGGAACAAAAGTTGGTAAAGGTCATCACAAGTTACATTCATAATTTTGCTAAAAATTAGGTCAAATGTAGATGAACTTTTCTCTAAATATACTTGGAATTATAGGGTGATATACCTACGAAATTGAAGATCTACGAGTCTAGTTTCTAAGACATTAAATCGCATGTCGGTACGATATCGGAGTAGATAGATATTTGCGTTTTTGCGAGACTGCACAAGCAGCTCCTACTGGGACCCACTTAGGCAGTGGTCGACCTACTTCACTTTATAAACGATTGGGACGCCTATTTTTTACTCATTTTAAACTCAACATTGTCTCCAAAATTCTCCTAACCCTTCTATAATAGATACCACAAGGGTTGTAAGTGATTCCAAAGTGATTACACCATATTTTAACATCAAAACTTAGTTCTAGAGAAGAACAACACCTCTTTGAGGTTGTGTTGTCATTGAGGATTATTGTGGGTTGTGTTTTGCTGAAATTTCAAGTTGTTGCTACTGGCTAAGGTGAGTATAACAGCCTTCTAATTATTCCTAAGCTTTCTTGTATGTTGGTTAAGTGTTAGAATGATAAACTACAAGATAGTACTTGGATTAGCTTAAGTCACTTCTATGGTGTTGTATTGCTTGGAGGGTTGTTGTGAGCTGAATATAACTTGGATTTTGACAAGAAGTTACTGTATTAGGTGTGTTTATTGTGTTCTTGCATGTGATTAAGGTTATCTCGATGTTGATTAAGTTAAATGGATGGAGTAGACATGAACTAGTGAATAAAGTTACTAATTGAAGATAGTTGGAGTTGATGATTGTTTCCTTTGTTATAAATATATCGTATAAGGATGGAATCATTGATAAGTGACTTAATTATCATGTTAATGATACTTTTAAATTAATGTAAGAAGTCTATAAGGGGTGATATAGTTTATATGGATTCCAATCAGAGCTTGCCTCTCTTCGTGAAGTAGTTATGACTTGTTGTTATTATATGGTGTCTTGTTAT
Source organism: Nicotiana benthamiana (assembly GCA_034376525.1). NCBI lineage: Eukaryota > Viridiplantae > Streptophyta > Magnoliopsida > Solanales > Solanaceae > Nicotiana > Nicotiana benthamiana. The sequence goes on along the minus strand of CM067333.1, from coordinate 852,107 downwards.
TTATATTTATAGGTTATTGGACTTCCCTTGTTGTTGTTGTTGGTATATGGTATTGTAGTAGGCCCTCGTTACAAGGGAGATGCTGCCCCAATTTACGTAGACGAGCTACTAGCTTTAGTTACAGACTTAGCCTTTGCTCAACACTGATTTTGAATCTCCTTATGCTATGATAGATCAAGTTGACTTGTTGTTGATTGGAAGGTATTAAGTACCCAACATGTTTATGGTATGTTAAGGCACTTACTTTTTTCTTTTGGCATGATCAAAAGTGACATGAACTTAAATGGTACGCTAATTCATAACGGATCTATTCCTAGAAACTAAGGTTGTCCATGTTGTTCTTTCCTTATAAATTTATTCTAATCAAGTGTGTATGATCATTAAATCCTTCTAAGGTTCATATTGATGATAGGGATGTCCATAATGTTAATCGAAGGTGCAATGACCTTACATCACTCGGAAAGTGTTAGAACGTGATTCAATGAGCCGAGCAGGCATTATATATATGTATTCATTTTATTCTACCGAGCCGCGCTATAGTCGGTCAGGTAAGGCACCTATTGTGCGACCACTGATCAGTTGGGTTTACTGTGCTCCACGTGGCCGGGTATGATTCTATCGAGCCTTATGATGGCCGGGTACGTATTACCTCGAACAAAAAATTGATCTCGCCATCAGCTCGACTAAGAGTTCCGAGTCGAAACCTTGTATGTGTATCTCCAACTATTTTGGAGATAAATACCAATTAGAAGGTCTGAGACGACCCAGAAAGCACTATTAAAGTTATAGTTTCTCAAAGCATTCACTTTCTCAGTTGAGGCTTGACACTCATAAGTGGAGTGTCCTCTTCCACATATATCACAAGTTGCATGGGGCTTACTTAGTATTGAAGCTAAGGTCAGCTTCCGTATTTCTTTAGCCATGGCATCAAGTTGTACCTGCACAGATATGTTAGCATCACCTGGTGAACACCATTAGGTCTTTGTCTTTTAGCATTCTCAGAGGGCCACTAATTTGCATCTTCAGACAACTCCTCCAGAATTGTGACTATCTCCTTTGGAGTTTGGAAGCCCTCAACTAAACGGGTATTTATAGAGAGGCAACAAGGAATTCCATTAATAATTGGCTGCTTTCTACATCAACTTTCCTCTAACTGTATTACTCAATATTTTTTGTGAGGCTGGTGTCAAACCATCCCAAACCTCTCGCATTACGCTATGTTGAAAATTTCTAATGATCTCCTTAAACCGCTATAGTGCTTCAAACACAATTTCATTCTCTTTCTAGTAGAAGTTATGGATTTCTCTTCTAAACTTGCCCGTTTTAGCTTATGAGAAGTATTTATCAAGAAATTTTCTGGTCATCTCATCCCATGTTCTAATCAAACCCGTAGGCAAGCTTCGAATCCACTGGTTTGCATCATCTTTGAGTGTAGGGGAATTCCCTTAAGTAAACTGCATCTTGTGGCACATCATTTTATTGAAAGGTGTTCATAATCTCCTCGAAGTCCATTAGATGGTTGTTTGGATCTTTGTTCATCTTATTTCTAAAGCACAATTGTTTTGAAGGGTTTGGAGCAACCTTTGCTACAACTCAAATTATTAGCTATAAATGAAGCTGGTCTAATACTTGATAATCCTTGGTTGTAGACTAGTCTAGTATAATCACCAAGTGATCTCCCAGATCGGGAGCTACTTTCGGAAGTGGGCTGCAGCTAAGGGCTGATTTTGAGCAATTCTCCTAGCCATCTCCTCTTTATAAATAACCTATGCATCTCTAATCGATGCTTCCTCAGCATCCCATACAGTTTTTTCTCGTTGTTGGGGTGCCGCTCTTGCATCCAAATCTACATTATCCTCGTCTCCAGCTATATTTTACTTGGTTAAGGATCGCCCAGCTTTCTGTATTCTCAGGGAGATTTATTTCCTTCCTCAGTTGTCCTAGTAGTTTTTCTATCTCAGGTTCGTATAGTAGCAATTCTTACCTAGAAGATCGAGTCATGCACCAATATAAACCTGTAGCATGTGCACAGTCAAAGAACACCAACTATAATAAGAGAATAAAATAAAATAAAAAAATTTTGAATTAGCACTACTATTTAAAAAACTATTGATTGCCAATCCCTGCAACAACGCCAAATTTGACGAGCGCAAAACACACACTTAAATATGCTCGCTAATCGAATATAGTATAATATAATATCGTATTCACAGGAATTGGAGTTAAATAGCATTCATGTAGTTTCTAGCTTGATTGCTATCCAAGATGATAACCAGTTGAGATTTATGTTATGAAAACTAAAATTAACTAATAGTCTAAACTATTGACTAACGACAATAGACACAAGTAATGAGCAAAGAAGGTTATCAAAGGGAGAAGACAGGGTTTTGATAGGATAGGTACAGATAATTGTCGGGGATTTAATTCTAGATAATTCACTTCTATTGTTCAAGTGAGCCTCTCAAAATTACTCAATTATTAGTTCAAACTTTTAGTAAAAACTCTCTCGATTAAGTCCCAACCTCATAAGATGAAATAAGTTAAGCTCGGTGAAGATATGTAAGAATTCGTAGTGGATTGGTCTTTAGGAGAACCTCTCTCAATTATCCTCCTAACTAGGTTTATCAATGACAACTAGCCTCTTTCGATTACTAAGAAAAGTTAATGAACTTAGCCAACAATACAATGCAAAAATATCAGAAGTTATGCCTCTCTCGATTACATGAACAAGTGAATATAGATGCAATGATTAAATCATCCAAAACACTTCAATACATAACATGAGAGTTAATATCCACAACCAAATATCAATGCACACCATGGATATGGAGCAATTCATCACAAATATTTTTAAAGTATAGAAAAACATAAAACGATCCAAACTCGTGTCTTGAGTGAGGATTGAATGATGAATTCCTTGTGCTTTTACTTCTCCAACTTCTCCTTAGCCTCCTTAGGTATTTGATGTGTCAAAAGTTCATAAAATAATACTTTTCCATATATATGTATATATATATATACCAAGTAGGTCGGGCCCAAACGAAACACTTTTCCCTACATGAAATAATATAATTACTTTGAAAAAAATTGTACAAGAGTGCCACTTGGGGCGACGCGCCAAGCGAGGCAGCAGCGGGAAACTTCATAGAGCTCAACAATTCACAAGCAGCGGGATTTGTATTATTGTGTTGCATAGTGTGTCGCATCAATGCAAATGTTTCAAAGTACAGATTTTGCTTGATTTTTTACGTCCAGACTTGGTTCTAGACCCCGGAACGTGATCCCGGCATAATCCCTTAGGCTTTTACTCAAACTTCAAAGCTCCAAATAGCTCGAATTAGCTATGCAACATGTGCATAGCTCGAAATCACTCCTACAAGTCATAAAACACACAATAAGTACAAAACACTAGCGATTAAATCTCAAACATAATAAAAGTGCAATAAGAGAAGAAAACATGTAATTATAGCCTACCATCAATCGCCTAAAATTTCCCGAGAAAAAATAACCTAAGGAACATACCGCTTTGGTTGTTCCTCATTTTTTGGCATTGTAGGGCTATTAAAATGGAATTCTACTGGATTTCCAGATTTTCGTATCATAATCCACGCCTTGCGCATGGGCCGACTCTAAGACCCAGATTACCTAAAATTAGTCAGGACCATCAAAAATAATCTAAGGAACAATAGTCATCCCCTCGCCATAACCGTTCCTCCTTTCTTTGTATTTTAAGGCTATAAAACTTGAATTCCGCCCAATTCTCATATTTTCGTATCATAGCACATGCCTTCTGCATGGATCCGATCCTCCAGAACTCTATAGCTTAAAATTTTCCTAGGCAATCAAAAATGACCTAAGTAACAATATTCACCGCTTCTCCATGACCATTCCTCGTATTTCGGCATTTTAGGGTCATAAAAGTATAATTCCGCCTGATTCCCAGATTTTCATGTGCTATAGCCCACGCCTTTCGCACGAGTCTAGGGCCCAAGACCCGGATCACCTAAAATTTTCTCGAGCCATAAAAAATGACCAAAGGAATAATAGTCACTGCCACACCATGAGCATTCCTCGTATTTTAGTGCATTAGAGACATAAAACTAGAATTTCGCTCGATTCCTAGATTTCTGTCTGCTACAGCACACGCCTTCCGCATGGTCCCTGGTCCCCCGGATTGCCTAAAACTTTCCCGACCATCAAAAAATATCTAAGGAACAATATTCACCGCCCCACCATGACCATTCCTCATTTTTTGGTATTTTAGAGCCATAAAACTAGAATTCTACCCTATTCTTATATTTTCGTGTGATATATCCCACGCCTTTTGCATGGAATCAGACCCCCAGACCTGGATCACTTAAAATTTTTGGAGCCGTAAAGATGACTTGAAGAATAATAGTCACTGCCCTGCAATGACTGTTCCTCATTTTTTGACCTTTTTGAGCCCAAAAACTGAAATATGCTTGATTCCTAGATTTCGTGTGCTATAACACATGCCTTTCACATGGGCTTGATCCCACGGACCCCAATTGCCTAGAATTTTTCCGAACCATCAAAAATGACCTAAAGAAAAATAGTCACCACCCCCATAACCATTCCTTATTTTTTTTGCATTTTAAGGCTATAAAACTTGAATCTGCCCCATTCCCAAATTTTCATGTGCTACAGCCCAGGCTTTCTACATGGGCTCGGGCCCCCGAACGTAGCCTATAATTTTTTCAGGTAATCAAAAGCTACATAAGGAATTATGCATGATCCCGGGCCCTTGAAGCTAAATCGCTTAAAATTTTCCTGAGCCATAAAAAATGACCTAAGGAATAATAGTCACTACCTTGTCATGACCGTTCCTCGTTTTTTGGCATTTTAGGGCTATAAAAATTAAATTCTGCCAAATTTCTAGATTTTCTTGTGCTATAGCCCACACATTTTGCATGGGCCCAGGCACCCAGACCTGGATAGCATAGAAAAATATTTCATACCATAAAAAAGATATAATAAACAATAATCATTGCCCTGCAATGACCGTTCCTTATTTTTTGGTGTTTAAGGGCCATAAAACTAGAATTCTACGTGATTACTATTTTTTCGTGTCATAGCCCACGCCTTTCAAATAGTCCTGGTCCCTGGACCTGAATTGCCTAAAACTTTCTAAGCCATCAAAAATGACCTAAGGAATAATAGTCACTACCCCGCCATGACCGTTCCTTATTTTTTTGGCATTTTCACCGAATTTTTATATTGCATATTATATATCCCACGCATTTTGCGTGTGCCCGAGCCTCGGGACGTGAATTGCCAAACATATTCTTGGGTAATAAAAAATGACCTAAGGAACAATAGTCACTGTCGCGCCATGCTCGTTCCTGTTTTTTGGCATTTTAGGGCCATAAAACTAGAATTCCATCACATTTCCAAATTTTTATGTTCTATAGCCTATGTCTTCTGCATGGGCCCGATGCCCGGACCCGGGTCTGCAAAAATTTTCCTAGGCCATAAAAAATGACCTAAAAAATAATAGTCACCACTCGCCATGATAGTTCCTTATTTTTTTTTTGTCATTTAGGTTCATAAAGATGGAATCCTGCCTGATTCCCACATGTTCGTGTGATATAGTCCACGCCTTCTACATTGGCTCAGTCCCTCAACCCAAATTACCTAATTTTCCTAGGACATCAAAAACTGACCTGAGAAACAATAGTCACTGCCCCACCATGATCGTTCCTTGATTTATGGCATTTAAGGGCCATAAAATTGAAATCCTGCCCGATTCGTAGATTTTCTTTTCATAGCCCACGCCTTCTGCGTGGGCCCAATCTCCAAACTCAGATCACCTAAAATATTCTTGGGCCATAAAAACGTTCTAAGGAATAATAGTCATGGGTCCCCCATGACAATTTCTCATTTTTGGCATTTTAGGTCCATAAAATTGGAATTCCGCCCGATTCCCATATTTTCGTGTAATAGAATCCATGCCTTTCGCATGGGCCCCGGCCCCCAAACCTGGATTGCCAAAAAAGTTTTGGGCCGTCAAAAACAACTTGAGACATAATAGTTATCACCCCTCCATGACCAATCCTCGTATTTTTGCGTTTTAGAGCCATAAAACTGGATTTCATCCCGATTGACAAAATTTCATATGCTGCCCACACCTTCCGCATGGGCACGGGCCCCCGGAAATTGCCCAAAAGATTCTTGGGCAATCAAAAACTACCTAAGAAACAATAATCACTACCCCGCTATTACTGTTTCTTATTTTTTGGCGTTTTAGGACCATATAATTGAAATTTCTGATTCCTAATATTTCATATGTTATAGCCCACGCCTTTCATAAAGGCCTGAGCCCTCAGACTTAAAATGCCTGAAATTGTTTTAGGCCATAAAAATCCTTAAGGAACAATTTTCACCACTCCGCCATGACCATTCCTTATTTATTAAAGTTTTAGGGTCCTAATACTAGAATTCTGCCTCATTCCCAAATTTTAGTGTGATATAGCTCATGCTTTCCGCATAGGCATGGGCTCCCGGACCCGGATCACCTAAAATTTTCGCAGACCATCAAACATCCTAAGAAAAAATAGTCACCACAATATCATGACCATTTTTTAGGGCCATAAAGCTTGAATTCCACGTGATACCTAGATTTTCGTGTGCTATAGTCCACGCCTTATGCATGGGCTCAGGACACGTGACCTGAATTGTCTAAAAAAATTGAGCCATCAAAAAAAATTTGAGAAACAATAGTCATCGCCCAGCCATGACAGTTCCTCGTGTTTTTGAATTTATGGCCATAATAATAAAATTCAGTCTGATTCCCAGATTTTGGTGTCATAGCGTACGCCTTCCGCACGGGCCCAAACCCTAAGACCTAGATCGCCTAAAATTATCCCCAGCCAAAAAAAGTGACTTAAGGAATAGTCATCACACCGCCATGATTATTCCTCATTTTTTTGCATTTTAGGGCCATACAAGTTGAATTCCGCCTGATTCCCATATTTCGTATGGTATAGCCCACGTCTTCCACATGGGCCCCGACGCCTGGATGCGGATCGCCTATAATTTTCTCGGGAAATCAAAAATTATCTAAGGAACAATAATCACCGCCCCGCCATGGCCATTCTTCGTTTTTTGGCCTTTTAGAGCCATAATACTAGAATTCTGCTTCATTCCCAAGTGAGAACCTCTCGACCCTTCATAGGCTCCTGATCATGGACCTTGCAATCATGAGGAAAAAGAGAAGAGGATGATATATAGCCAACATAGGATAAAGTGGGGAGCCTTGATGGAAGCCAAAGCGTAGGAGTTTGGGTATTGGAGGAGTAGTGGGGATGCAAGCGCTATGTGGAACATCACTACGCAGTGCATTAGGGAAGACACAAGAGAGGTATTGGGGGCCTCAAAGGGTAATTGTGGTGGTACCAAGGGATATTGGTGGTGGAATGGATAGGTGCAAGGAAAAGTGGATACCAAGAAAGAAGCAATTCCGAAGCTAGTGGACGAGGAGGAAAAAAGGGAGAATATGGAGCATTATAAGTTGGCTAAGAAAGAGGCTAAGCTAGTAGTTACAACAGCAAAGACTGCAGCTTTTAGTCGGCTGTATAAGGAACTCGGGGGTTGTGGTGGGGATAAGAGGTTGTTCAGTTTAGCCAAGGCACAAGAAAGGAATGTGCGTGACTTGGACCAAGTGAAGTGAATCAAGGACGAAGAAGGTAGAGCTTTGTTGGATGAGGGGCTAAACCACCGGAGATGGAGGGCCTACTTCCATAGTCTCTTGAATGACTAGGGGGACAAGAAAATTATATTAGGTGATTTGGAATTCTCCAGGAGTTATTCTGACTTTGGGTATTGTAGGCAGATTAGAGTTGATGAAGTTGAGGGTGTTACGCGTAAGATGAGCAGGGGCAAAACAACATGACTGGATGAAATCCGGGTGGAGTTTTGGAAGAATGTGGGCAAAGCAAGCTTGGAGTGACTCACTAGGTTATTTAATGTCTTTTTTAAAACGATGAAGATGCCCGAAGAGTGGAGGTGGAGCATGGTGGTTCTTGTATACAAGAACAAGGGTGATATCCAAAATTGTAATAATTATCGGGGTATCAAGCTACTTAGCCATACAATAAAAGTGTAGGAGAGAGTGATAGAGCTAAGGGCGAGAAGGAGTGTGACTATTTTCGAGAACCAATTTGGGTTTATGTCGGGGCGTTCGACTACATAAGCCATCCACCTTGTTAGAAGATTGATGGAGCAGTATAGGGAGAGAAAGAAGGATTTGCATATAGTGTTCATCGACTTCGAAAAGGCGTACGGTAAAGTTCCAAGGGAGGTTTTGTGGAGATGTTGGGAGGATAAAGGTGTTCCTGTTGCCTATTTTAGATTGATTAAGGACAAGTATGATTGAGTAAAGACTCGAGTGAGGGCGGTGGGGGGAACTCAAACCATTTTTCGATAATGATAGGGTTGTATCAGCGGTCAGCACTAAGCCCATTTTTGTTTGCTCTTGTGATGGACGTACTGATGCGCCACATCCAACGGTAGGTGACATGGTGCATGCTATTTATAGAAAATATTATATTGATTGACGAGACACGAGACGGTGTGAATGCACAATTAGAGGTATGGAGGCAGACCCTGGAATCTAAGGGTTTCAAGTTGAGCATGACCAAGACAGAATACTTGAAGTGTAAGTTCAGTGGCAAGACTTTAAGAGGGGAAGGAGAGGTGAGACTGGACTCGCAGGTCATCCCTAGGAGAGGGAGTTTTAAGGACCTCGGGTCTATTATTCAAGAGAATAGGGAGATTGATGAAGATGTCCCACATCAAATTAGGGCGGGATGGATGAAATGGAGACTCGCTTCCAGTGTTTTGTGTGATTAGAAGGTTCCACCGAAACTTAAGGGTAAGTTCTACAAAGTGGTGGTCAGACCAACGATGTTGTATGGGGCTGAGTATTGGCCAGTTGAGATTGATCATGTCCAAAAGATAAAGGTAGCAGAGATGAGGATGCTGAGCTAGATGTGCAGGCACGCCAGGTTATATAAGATCAGAAATGAGGTTATTCACGATAAGATGGGGGTGGCCTCTATTGAAGACAAGATGTGGGGAGCGAAGCATAGGTGGTTTGGTCATGTAAGGAGGAGGACCATAGATGCCTTGGTGAGGAGGTGTGAGAAGTTGACATTGGAGGGCCTACGGAGAAGTAGAGGTAGGCCAAAGAAGAGGTGGGAAGAAGTGATTATGCAAGACATGGCGCAACTTCAGCTGACGAGGACATAACCCTTGATAGGAAAGTATAGAGGTCGAGAATTAGAGTAGTTGAGTAGGTAGTGTAGGGTGTTCATAACTTTAGTATTGGCACGCAGTCTCATATTTTGTTGGTAGTAGGTTTTTATGACTAACTATTATTTTCTTTCATTGTTGATCACTTTAATGTCTTGTTGTGTTATTATGCTTTTATATGGCTTTTTGATATTGTCTCTTCTTGCCTATATTTTTATTAATGTGGTACAAATACTATCTTGAGCCGAGGATCTATTGGAAACAACCTCTCTATCCTCACAAGGTAGGGGTAAGGTCTGCGTACACACAACCCTCCCTAGACCCCACGGTGTGGGATAATACTCGGTATGATGTTGTTGTTGTTGTCTAAGATTTTCATATGGCATAGCCCATGCCTTCATGCGCCCGACCCTAGACCATGATCTTACCGGGACATCAAAAAACTCAATAGTTTCCCACAAATGGAGTTTAGGGAAGGTGAGATGTGCGCAGCCTTACCCCTACCCCTAGAAGGGCAGAGAGGTTGTTTCCACTGGACCCTCAGGTAGAGAACGATTGAAAAAGAAAAGGTAATTGCAACAAGTAGAAATAATAGCAAGATTAAATAAGATCGATTCCAAGAATGTAGTTAAACTCAAGGTAGTGATAGCCAACTATGAATAAAAGATATCATGTAATGTTAGCAAACTAGGTAAGATAAAGCGAACCGCTCAACTACCTACGAACCTTCTACCTTAATCTTTGACCTCCACACCATCCTGTCTAGGGATATGTCCTAGTAGCTCTAGTTGCGCCATGTCTTACCTAATAACCTCTCCTCAAGACTTTTTAGGCCTATATTAACCCCTTTTGATTCTCACCAAGGCTAACCATTGTCACGCCCCCTTTTTCTCGTGAAATCGAGTTTTCGACATTTGGGAAGGCAACTCGTTCCCTTTTTGGGAATTGAGTTCAGGAAAACTCAAGAGTCGTTGCCTAATGATTAAAGTACATTAGGACACTAAGGAGGGTTTTGTTTGGATAATAAGAGATTGGGTAAGGGCTTGAAATTATCCCTAGGGGGAGGTGTTAGTCACCCCTCATGATCCACTAGTGTGGTTCCCGACCAAGCTATTTTCGTGGCTTAAAAATAAATAACACATAAGCAAGTAAAAGTATCACGTAAGAGGTGGTTTTCACATAAAGGTTAGAAATAAACAAAGTTGGAAAGGATAGGAGAGAGCTGATTTAAAAGAAATATTTTAAAGACTTAAATAAAGAAAGAGCAAAGGGAGAGGGGGATCCTAGGTTTATTAATAATATGGATCATGTCAATGCATTAACCAGTAATCACTCCTTAGAGAGGGTCTACACATGGTATTACCGCACCGTTCATCATATCCATATCAACCCTTTCCCACCCTGTTAAGGGATTAAAGCGCAGAATAGTCTAGTTTACCTATTACATGCTATTACCCATCCCTATCCTATCAATCCCGGAGGTATTTGGGATTACTAATCCTAAAGGGAGGAGACATTGGCTTATTTGTGGTTTCAAAAGGTTTAAAATACTAAGGCGGCAAACAAAACACATAGCAAGTTTTGGGGGAGAACATATATGCAAATAACAAGGCTTAAACAAACCTCCTTTAAAACTAGAGAAAGCACATAGTTTAACATGTCTTACACGTACTTTTTAAGGTCTAATTAAAACTTAAAGATTTGAGGCAGGCTGATCTATTACATAATTCAGATAGGAAGCCCGACTCAGGACTGCCTGTTGGTAGTAATTTAAAAAAATTGATTCAATTTATAAGTTTACCCTAAGGCTTGCCTAAGTGATAGACGAAAAACCTACATACATGGTATCTACAAATTTCATAAATAAGAGTATGAACTGATTACATGTTGATTTAAGGAAAGGTTTCTAATTTTAATAAAAAGAGTACAAGTTCTGCAGTTGATAATGTATTTCTATAGAAAGTTCAAACTTTCAAACGAGTGAGACTATTCAGATTTGGATTAGAACCCCTATAGGCATGCTTTATAGGTGTTTGCCAACTTGAAAAAAATATTATTATAGACATAGAAGAGTGCAGATATTCTGTGACATGATATGTTATACCCCATGTTTTCGTATATAAGAGTACGTCTTAAGTCAGTTGATGTAAGACCAAAAATGAGATCATCTTTCGAAGAATATAAAGTAAGTTATCATGTTACCTCAGATGTTACTTATGTTGAAGATCATGAACAGCATGTACAAAGAGGGTTGGCAGGTTTGGAAGCGAAGGAATTGAATAAAATAATATTTCATCGAAAGTCGACAAGTTGGGATGTTATAACATGTACTTTTTGGGTGATACTAGGGTTCTTAACATGATATGGAGCTTATGATATGAGTTATTTCACTCATATAATATTCATGTATTATGTTTTGAAGTCAAGCAAGTTCTGGAACAAAAGATGGCAAAGATCATCACAAGTTACATTCACCAATATGTTGAGGTTAAGTGTAACTGCACTTTCTCCTAATATACTTAGAGTTATAGGGTTTTCTACCCATCAAATTGAAGTTCAATGAGTCTATGTTCTAACGCATTAAACCATTTACCAATACGACAGATATATATGCATCAAGACTACGCAAGCTACTAGGTGACAAGTAGATGTGTCACCTACTTGGTTAAATGAGAGCCCCAAAAGAGGCAATTTTGGGTCAGCAAAAGACCCATTTAAGGGCATATATCCTTCAATATAAACCTCATTATATATCACAAATAATAATACCTTAATCCCTGCAAACTTCCTCCAAATAATTACTCACAAACCCTAATTGATTTTCTCTCCCTTTCAAGTTCTAATTGGGGGTAAAAACCTAGAGTTTGAAGAACCAAGATAAGATCTAAGTTATCCAACAAATAAATTATTTTTATTTCTCTCTTTCATCCATTTTTTTCTAGTGTAAATTCACGGTAAGTTGTTCTATATTTGTAAGAACTCACGGGATGGTGATTGGAAGTCGTGAGTTCGAGTTATTCACTTGTAGCAGACTGTTTTGTGGATTGTTTTGTGTTAATGTTGGGAATCATGTTTTACTACTATTTTCTAGAGTTTTGAAGGATAAAGGGTGTGGAAAAACACAACATATATGCAGGGTGGAGGGCTGGTCATTCGTTGTAACATTTTCAAGTTGTTTGACACTACTACGGTAGTTGTTTTATGTATGAAGAGATTGGGGTGTGTTAGGTTGTTTTGTATTATTTTGTGGTGTATAAATTTGGAAAATAACGTATACATGTTGATATTGTTGTTTTCTAGTGTCGTTGGTTTTATCTTGAATTTAGAGGAAGTAAGGATTATAGGGTAGATGATGCCCGTTTTTATACAGATAAGCTTGTCGTTCGTTGTGCGATAATTGTACCTTTCGTAACTCAAGAATAGTATTATTGTCAGTTGTAGATTAAGGTGTGAAGAGGATAGTTCAACTTGGTGATTTGAAAGATTGTGATAAAGTATGTTAAGGCTAAACTTTTCCTTCATTTTGGCATGATCCAGTAAGTACATGTGTTTGATAATGAGACATAAAGAAAAGTTCATATTCCTGAATTTATGTACATTTCCTAGTCTCACAAGTTACAGCATTCTCCCTTATCGAGACTTCGTATTCAGTTTAGTTTTGTCTTCTGTCAGCCCAAAGAGGAGAGTATATATATATAAATATATATATATATATATATATAAATATATATATATATATACACACACACACAATATTACAGTATTTTTACTACCATCGAGCTATAATCGATGGGCAGGCCCCTATTGGGCAACCTGTGATCACATGGTGACTTATATACCGAGCTTACTGTGGCCAAGCGCCTATGAGCGAGCCCAAAATAGCCGAGATACAGAGCCTAGTATGGACGAGCGCCTATGAGCGAGCCTACAACGACAGAGCAGTTTATATATATATAAACATATATATATATATATATATATATATATATATATATATATATATATATATATATATATATATATATATATATATATATATATATATATCCCGAGCCTTATAGGGTCGGACAGTTATTTTACTTACAATATTGAGAGAGTTGAGCCAATATTAGCAGGTAAGTATATCTTCAGATTCTCTTTGACTCCCAGTTATTTTTAGCTATTATATTATCATTTCAGTTTCAGCTTTCAGTTATTATATTGTCTTACATACTCGGTACATTATTTTGTACTGATGCCCTTTTGTAAAGGACACTACATTACATGCATGCAGGTCCTCATTAACAGCTGGACAGACCCTACTAACAGACAGAGTCAAACCTTAGCTTCATTGGTGAGCTCCACTTTCTCGGAGTTACCAGGTCTAGACCTTGGAGTCCATTTTATATATACAAATTTGATGGGAAGGTTGAGACCCTGTCCCAACCATGGTACAGTTCAGTTATCTCAAGAGGCATGTAGATAAGTCCTCTATAGTTTGTATATCAGTAGATGTTCATGGCGGCCTCGTCAGCCTCCAAAGTTATATATATATATATATATATATATATATATATATATATATATATATATATATATATGTGTGTGTGTGTGTGTGTGTGTGTGTGTGTGTGTGTGTGTGAGAGAGAGAGAGAGAGAGCTTTTGGTTGTGCTTAACCCTCATAAAAAATAGTCGACATTTTAGATTCAGAATATGGTCTCATCGCCCTAAGTTGAGGCTTACCCCTCCAGAGTTTTCAATTAAACAAGTTTGCCTAGTGAAAAAACAGGTGTGCAAGAATCAGAAAGGACCTATCGGCATACTCTCTACGTGTGTGTATAGGAGCTATAGACATAGTATCTACATGAGAGTGCAGGATCCTTATACATATAGTAGCTAAATGAGATGCAGAAATCTTATAGGCATGGTAGCTAAATGCGAATACAAGAGTCTTATGGCATGGTAGCTATATGAAAATGCAAAAGTCATATAGGCATGTTATCTATATAAAAAATACATAAATCTTATAGGCATGATGACTATATGAAGATGCAGAGATTGGAGATCCTTATAAGAAAGTTATCTACCCATATACATGTATAGTTGCTCCTCCTTTTTCACTAATCATCCCAAAATTAATACAAAGTTATTACAATCCAAAATAAATAAAGTAAAGAAAATACATCAAAAATTTGAAAATCACAACCAAGGAAAGCCTTCCTCTCATTTGGATGTGTCAGAGTTCCCTAAGAGCCTCATATAGACTTTGGGCAGTGCTCACACCCAAATTCAATACAGGGTTAACACATAGTGCAGTATGGAAGGGCTATCCCTCAAGTGTCCAAGTTCAGAGGGACTCTAGGTCCCACAGCAAGGCTCACATGAAGGAGGCAGAACTTAGAGACAAAGAGAGAGTGTAAGTGCAGAGTTTTGAAATGGGGAAAGGGGAAGGAAAATAGTACACATAGATACACACATGGGGTATAGAAAATGGGAAATGGTAAAGATTAATGCAGGTTAATGAGCATAACCCAATAATAAGAGATGATGGCACACCCATAAGCCTACTAGAACATATTGTTTTAGATGTTAGGATCCCTTAAGGGATCAAGTTTAATCCATAGACAATAACTTGTATATTGCCATGTTTTAAACTGTAACTCAAAACAAATAAAGGGAATAGGGAAGAGGAGTTCATAACATAAACATATAAATGAAATCAACATATTAGTTTAAGTATTTAAATCTGTAGAAGTAGTAAAGAGACAGAGATGTAGAAAGCTGTAAATAAGCACATTGTGATGATGCTGTTAATTAGAATTAGGACGTACCGGTATCAAAAAAACAAATAGGAAAATTAGTAGTCTTGTGAAAGTCAGAACGCAGAAGAAAAAAAAAGAGAGTTCTCTTATGTAAGGGTAAGAGTTCAGAAGAATTGTGAATTATAGGAGTGGAGGATTATTAAAATAGTGTCTCTGATATGAAGGAAAAGAGTCATGTGTTTATAGCGTGAAAGTCATGAGAAAATAAAGTAAAAAAATAATTAAAGACTAATTGTAAATCAATCACATAAGACTCCCTTTAATTAAGGAATTCAAATTCAAATGGGCAAAACCATTTAAGGAAAGGATTTAAATAAACACTTTGTGTAAAGTAGTAACTTAGGGGCAAATACATAAAGGATATTTAAGGACAAGGTCTTTGAAATACACGGTTGTACAATTTATGGAAATAAAATCAATTAACAGTCAAGAAATCTGTGGCCAGATATTTTGTTATGAATGAACCAAGTCAGAAGGATAGGAAAGATTCTTGACTTAAGGAAAATCAGCAAATAAATCAATTAGACCTATTTAAAAGAAATTCTAAATCAATCACAAGTTTGAAAAATCATTTTGAAGAAAGATTCATCACATATAAAAGCATACAGACACGTTAAATAAGAAAAAAAAACTTGTCATGCCCTTGTAAAATCAGTAAAAAAAATCCAATGTAGAAAAGTTTAGCAAAACGTTTGACATTGTATGAAAACAAAGGTGTAAACTCAGTTCATAGACTCAAAGTTAGCTTGACAAAGTTAGGGGTTTCAAAATGAAACCCTAGTTCAAGCAAAACATAAAACAAGGATGAGAGGGCAGGCAATTGAATCAAAATCATGTTCAGAAGCTTCAAAAAAAGGACAGTCTTTTCTACACAAAACTTATGAAGAATATGATGGGCAAAGTAACATGCAATCACAATAGAAATAGAAAAAACATGCTTAGAAGAAGCTTAAACAGGGTTCAGTAGAAGGCAAACAAAGAAGCTTAAAAACTTAGCAGAAAAATACAGCAGAGGAATACAAGAACACCGGAAAAGTATAGCAGAAAATGAGGAAAACACAGTAAGATAAGCGTATAAGAACATGGTAAAAATATAGTAAAGACGTCTACAAGACCATAGTATAGAAAAACACTGTGATACAAATACAAAAAAATGATATGAAAGCACAGTAGAGGCAAACACACGAATAACAAAGAAAAAAATCATAAAAACACTTCATTTCAGAAAACCCTAGATCGAAAAGAAGCGGGTTTGAAAGTAATTTTTGAAAGCAAAGTTAGGGAAATCGTTTGAAAACTCAAGTAGAGCACAAATAGACAACGAATCTAGAAAAAAATCGAACAAAACCTCAAAGGATTTCAGAAGAACCCAAAATGAGAAAGGCATAGTAAAGGTTATTGATCAGTGTTGGAGAAGCCAAAACCAGGCTCAAACAACCTTGGTACACCGGAGCTAGGCCAGCGATGACCCTGAGACCTCGGATCGGCAAATGTCTAAGTGGATACCTTCGAGGTCTGGCCTCGAATCTTCAAGTATCAAGCACATAGGAGAAATATGAGGTGAGTTTAAGACTCCCATGGCTAGAGAAGCCATGGATTCCAGTCGATTTCCGATGGAAGTGATTAGAGGCGGCTAGGGTTAGGGAAGGTTCGAGAGAGTTTGAGGGAGGAGAGGGATTTTATGGCAGCTTATCTGAAAAAATGACTTAGGGTTGGGGGGTGTTTGTAAATTAAAATGGAAAGGGGACATAGTGGTCGTTGATAAAAATTTATCAACGGTCTGGATCAAAAGAGAAAGACAAGCGGGTTGGATAAACGGGTCAGGGGTGGGTTAAATTGCAATTGGACCGAGTGATTTTAAATTTGAAATAGGGTTACTGTAGTGGTAAATTTTGGCTACAATTGAAACGAAATAGAGCTTGCATTTAAATAGCCATTTTCACCTTTTTATATTATAAAAAATAATAAAATGATTTTTGAAAACAAATTAAAGGCACTAAATTAATTAATAATATATAAACATTAAATTAGACATATTTAAATCAATTTGTAATTATAAACGCCACTAATTCTTAAAATAGGCAAAAAATTGTAATTTAGCGTAATTTAGCTTAAAAAATACCAAATCAATTTATAAAAACGTTCAAAAATTAACTTAGTTATATATTGGTATAAATATGAAAACCAATAATGATACTTTGAGGAATAATCATTGGTTTTGTACTATTAAAATAAAGCAATAAATTGGTTTTAAAATCTTTTAAAAATTAGAAAAAATAATAAAACACTTGGACATGCTTTTATTATATATATATATATATATATATATACTATTTTAAAAGTATTTTGCATATAAAAAATATACAAGGAAAAATTAGGTATCAACAACCATTCGCACCTTCTAACAAGGGCTTCTATGCTTCTCCTCTTAACATGTCCGGACCATCTCAGCCTCGCCTCCCGCATCATATCCTCCATAGAACTTCATTCCTAACATTATCCAACTGGGTGTACCCACACATCCACCTCAACATCCTCATCTCAACTACTTTTAGCTTTTGGGTATGAGAGTTCTTGTCTCGTCGAGGTGTCTATTGCTACGGAAAATGGGAATGGACTAAGAGTTGATCCCTAATGTAACCCCATAATAACCGGAAAGTATTTTAAGCTCCTCCCATTTCACTAACCCGAGTCTTAGCTTCATCATACATGTCCTTAACCACCATAATGTAGGCTACTGGGACCCCTTTTAGCCTCCAAGCATCGCTAGAGCACCTCTCTCGGGACGTTGTCATATGCTTTCTCTAGGTCAAGGAACACTATGTGCAAATCCTTCTTAATCTCCCTATGCCGCTCCACCAATTCCTCACAATGTGAATGGCTTTCATAGTCGAACTCCGCACCGTGAAACCAATCTGGTTCTCGAAAAAGGACATACTGGTCCTCACCCTCACTTTAACCACCCTCTCTCAAACTTTTATAGTATGTCTTAACATCCTAATCCCCTTATAGTTATTGCAACATTAGATATGTCCCTTATTTTTATACAAATGAATCATTGTAATCTACCTCCATTCATTGGGCATCTTTGTCGTCATAAAAATGATATTGAATAGCCTAGTGAGCCACTCCAAATCTGCACTATCTTGCATTCTTCCAAACTTCCATAGGTATTTCATTTGGCCCGGTAGCTCTACTCCTGTGCATCTTATGCATTGCCCCTAGACCTTCTCTACTCTTATACGCCTACAATACCCAAAATCCCGACACATCTTGCAGTGCTCCAAGTCGCCCAGCATAATGTCCCTATCACCCTCTTTGACGAGGAGTTTATGGAAATATGTATGTTTGATCACGCCTAACTATGCCTATTAAAAGGGACAAGTGGTCGTCGCAAATATAATCCGATTTACAAGTCTGGAGTCGAATCCCACAAAGAACTAAGGCTTAGCTACAGTTGTTCACTATCACCAAGGATACAAGCTTGAATAATTCCTAACTTATAGATATTAAGATTCTTGTGTTTAACTAACTAACTAACAAATTAAAATAATAATTAACACTAAAGATACTACATGTTGGAGAAAAGATTAATGAGGTCTAGAGTTATGATTTTTTCAATTTTCGGAATCCTTCTCGCTATGTCTTCTATAATTTCACCTACGTATTCTCTATCAATCATTAGCGCAATGCATGTTGTAATTCTCTCCCGAGTAATTACGATAATTTACTAGACATACTCTCCCGAGTCACGCTAGTTGGCTTTAGTTACAGCTCAATTAGATCGCACCTAAAGTTTCGTTATCCCTAATCCCACCTTTAAACCCTTGGTTATTGATTCCTCACATACATGAGGGGTGAAGTTGTTCAACAACTACCTAAATATGCACTCACTCTCGAGTAATACATACTAAATAGGCACAGCTAATTGAGGGCCCTTCAATCAACCACAAGAATAATATAAAATACTACTACAGATCAATTATATATAAACATTACAAGAATTTATCTCACAAAAGGTTCCATCAACGTATATAACAAATAAGCTATTCATAATAGAATACAAAATTAAATACAATACTGAAATTCATAACCAATCATGGAAATAGGAAGAATGAAGTGAGAAACTTGTAGAAGAATTCTCTGCTTTGCTCCTAATGTGTTCTTGCCTCCTTAGGTCGAATCTTCAGTCTCCTTAGCCTCCTTATGTCTAAATTATGTCAAAAGTATGTTCAAGGTCTTCAAAATACGGGTTTTCCATGTATATATACCAAGTAGGGTAGGGCCCAAACAATTACACCTTCTCCTACGCGAAAAAAGACATATTTTCAGGATAGGACATGCGCGTCCGCACTTGGACGGCGCTCAGACCGTGCATATTCACTTTGATTTTGCTTGATGAGCGCGGCCTCGCTATTGACGCGCACTTTTCACCCTGTTCTGTTTGGAATTTGAAAAAATGTAAAACATGAAAGTTGTATCCCTTTGAGTTAGCTTTCCAACCATATACTGTGGAGCCCAAATGGATTTTGAGAAAAAGTTATGTTCATTTTACTAGACAATGGGCAATATACCTACTCGATTCTTCTTATGTTCTAACTATCATCCATTGAACCCAGAACATGATCCCGGCTTAATTCATTAAGCTTTTACTCAGACTTCAAAGCTCCAAATTAGTGTAAAATACTAGCGATTAAAGTTCAAACTCAATTAAAATACAGTAAATTAAAGTGTAATAAGCGACTAAAATACGTAATTATAGCTTATCATCAACACTCCACACTTAAACTATTGCTCGTCCTTGAGTAATCAAACTACACTTTATATATACACGACCTTTTTAACCAATTATCCTAACTCATTACACCAAGAATATTTAAAATAGACTAAGCACAAAAGCGTAACATCTTGACCTCAAGATCTGAATCACAAGTGCCAAAAATTATTCACAACTCACCCACTTCTTCTAACGTAGAGGCCACTGACATTACCTTTACTTCATGAATCAAGTGCCCTCACAAAACAAAAGAGAGTAGTTCCACATAATAAAATTTAAGAACACTTAGGAACTCAAGATGGAAAGTATTCACTCATTCGCAAAAATAACATTCATATGCCACAAAATATGCACCATAGGCTTGCCCGTAGTGTATTACTCTACTAATCGAGCTTATTCAATCTAGGATCAAGTAGGACTTTATTTGGTTGTAATGTAGGCTGCGGGACGGGTGTGATATATTTAGATATAAGAGTGACTACACATCCCTAAGCACTTTAATACATAGACTTTAATATTCAAACCCTATACTTATGTCAAACCAAACTCCTCCTTCACATCAATATATTTTACCCCATGCTTCTTTAAGCGCAAGCACAATTACATCAGGAGTCATCACTTATCAAGAGTTCTTTTTTCTCAACAATACAACTTTTTTCCTTTTCTTTCTTTTTTTTAATTCATGTGGCTCTTAATTTTTAAAAATAGTGCACCTTTCTCCTTATTTCATTAGTTCTATTCAAAAGCCAAAACAACCACCCCACACTTTAACTTTTACATAACTCATAACAATTCAAGTGCTCACCAATATGTTGAGGTCAAATGTAACTGCACTTTTCTCCTAATATACTTAGAGTTATGGGGTTTTCTACCCATCAAATTGAAGTTCAATGAGTCTATGTTCTAACGCATTAAACAATTTACCAATACAACAAAGATATATGCATCAAGACTACGCAAGCTACTAGGTGACAAGTAGATGTGTCACCTACTTGGTTTAATGAGAGCCCCAAAAGAGGTAATTTTGTTAGAAAATACACTTAACGCTAGAGGGGGGTGAATAGCGTTATGATAAAAAATAGCGTAAACTTGCGGAATTTAAAATTTGCAGGAATTAAATAAGAGCAATAAGTAAATAAATAGGAACGAACGCACCGATGTATCATGGTTCACCACAACCCGTGGCTAGTCCAGTCCCCGAGAGACTCTCTCGAGATTTCCACTAACACTGTTAAGCTTACAGGTGCTCAACAAACCTTTACAAACTGAGGACACAAGCCTCAACAACCTTTGCTCGAAGATACAACACTTCAAGACTTCAACCAAAGGAATCACAAGTTCCTTCTTACAATACAAGGGAACAACTTTCCCTTCAAGTGTATAACAACACTTTGCACTCAAAACAAGACTCTCCTTAAGAGTAGATATGAGTAAAATAAATACGCTCAAGAACGCAACAACTTTCGTCAATAATTTGGCTCTCAAAAACTTATGTAATGAATAGAAAATGATGATAAAGAGAGTATGCAAGCTTTAGCAATAATATTGTCAGTTGTTGTGTTTGTAAGACTGATTTGAAGATGTATTTATAGTGTCAAAACCATGCATTACCGTTGCCTAATTGCCAATTAAAAATTACTGATTTTGTGCTATGACAATTGATTGTCAAAATGATACAATCGATTGTTTGCCAATCGTTCCAAAAATCATTCCCAGATTTTACGCATAACAATCGATTATCTAATACATATAATCGATTACTGGCAACGTTCAAAAAATCATTTCCAGATTTTACTCAAAACAATCGATTGTCAGAATTATACAATCGATTACTTGGCAACGTTCAAAAAATCTTTTTCAGATTTTACTTAAAAACAATCGATTGTCAGAATTATACAATCGATTACTTGGAAACGTTCAAAAAATCTTTTTCAGATTTTACTTAAAACAATCGATTATTAGAAATCTATAATCGATTACCTGATGGTGTTTGAAAATATTTTGGCAACGGTCAGTTACACAATCGATTATGCTATGAGAATAATCGATTGTTTATCAGTCTTTGAAGAATCTAACAGACACTGCCTCAACACAATCGATTGTCATAAGTTCACAATCGATTATTTTGTAGCTTTGAAAAACTCTTATGGACACTGCCTTAATACAATCGATTGTCATAAGATCACAATCGATTATTGTGTGGCTTTGAAAAAATCTGATGTACACTGCCTCAACACAATCGATTGTCATAGGGTACACAATCGATTGTCATGCAAATTTGAAAAATCTGATGTACACTGCCTTAACACAATCGATTGTCATAAGTTCACAATCGATTGTCATGCAGCTGACTTAACATAATCGATTATCATAAGTACATAATCGATTATCTTAGTCCAGATTTTAGAGGCATGTTTAAAAATCATTTTGGCTAACATAAATATGCATGATTTAAAATTATTTTGCTTTAAATTAAATATGCATGATTTGATAAGAATGTTTTTACGAGAGAAGCCAAGTCTTGAGTCTAGTTATCGGATCAAGATCACAATTTAAAGAACGACTCATGTATAACTTTATTTCTTGGTCTTGTGCTTGAATCTCGTTATGTACCAATTTTGCGCTTGTGCTTGGACCTCGTCATATGTCAATTGGGCATAGTTTGTCATTCATCAAAACCTACAAATATGAACACACGTTCAGTATAGTGCCTTGAGAACGTGTTTCAACAATTTCCCCCTTTTTGATAATGGCAAACCTTAAGCGGGATATGCATATTAGATAATTCATAATGACGATCCAAGACAAGTATAGATATGCAACAAGTATATAGATATGCAATTTGTTCCCCCTCAACATATGAATTCCCCCTCAATTTATGCCAATAATAATTAAGTGCATAGCCCCTTATTCTTCCCCCTTTTGCCATTAGCAAAAAAAATGCCATAAGTAAATAACTTGTTTATTTATTAATCAAAAATACGAATACAAAAGAAAGACAATAAAACATAGAACAATAAGCTAAATAAAGAAATTATTCATCGTCATTTCCCGCCTCGTCATCCGGCACTGCTTCATAGGGAACAAGTCCAGCATATGGATAGTGAATATGATCAAAATATCCATGGATCTCATAAGTCAATCTATTGACGGAGGTGGACAAAGAAGCAAGTTGGTCGGAAATAGTTTGGAGTGTAGGAGTTTGAGGCTGACGCGTTTGACGAGTCGGAGGAGGAGCAGGAGCTGCATGTTCGCCGTCATGGGGAAAGGAGGATTCAGAAATTTCCCATTTTTTGGTGCTCTTTTTGAGCGGGCCGATAGAGGTGTTGAACCCGGAGGCTTCAAGAAAATTCATTATGAGAAGGGCATAGGGAAGTGGTCTATCGTCGCCAATTGCATCAAGCATGTGATCTTGACGAAATTACACCAATTGATGTGAGCTCCGGTTATAATGGCATGCATGAGTTTTGCATCCTCTTGGGAGAGAGTGTTATGGTTATGTTTGCGAGGCTTGAGGACTCGGGTTATAAAATAGAAAACCAAATGATATTCGGGGAGCATTCCCGTTATGGTAGGATGGCGATTGGACAGATTAGGATCATAAGCTCCAAGTCCAATTTGGTTTAGGAGAATTCGTTCATCAAATAAGGCGCCGGCTTCTCTAATGTAGAGAGAAATGTTTTCCCCACTTCGAGGCAGGTGAGAAATAGAATGTAAGTTTTCGTTGGTTAAAAGAATTTCAACACCATTAATGTTTGTCACAAGCTCACCCTCGTCGTCCTCATGAAGATTAGAGTAGAAGGCTTGAATCAAGAGAGGATTAATGTGAGGATAGGATAGATATAGGAAGTCAAGAAGTTGGCATTTCCTGAGCATGTTTGCAGCGGGGGCGCATGATTCAAGATATTTGCTTGTAGAAAAGCGAGGAGGAAGAATGTCACGCTTTTCGTTGTCAAGAATCTAGTTAGTTCGGTTTCAGAATTGAATTGTAAAATAGACCCATCTTGGTAAGGGAAATTTGGAGGAGGAGGAGCAGCTGAAGAAAATGCACCATGTCTACCTGAATGGGGACGTTTAGTGTGTCTGCTTGACATTTTCAATAAGTAGTAATGGCCTTTTTAAGAAACTTGAGAGATTTTAGAAAGTTTGGGAGCTAAGATTGATACCAAGTGAAGAAATTGAAGGCATATGGTACATGTTTACAATGAGGAAGATGACATTGCATTTAAGGTAACAATCTGCAGAAAATTAAGAGCCAAGAAGGTCAGAAACGGTAAGAAAAAATTTTCACTGACCGTTACACAATCGATTGTGAATCGAGATAATCAATTGTTATGGAGTTTTGACTTGAACTCGGAATTTACAAAAATCGATTATGGGAATCTGGCAGGACCCAAACGGTAACAAGGATTTGAATTTCTGACAGAAGATAATCGATTGTTGAATTATGGTAATCGATTGTTGTGACACAGTGTGCACAGTGATTTTCTAACTTGGAAAATAGTCGATTATATTTTTGAAACAATCGATTGTTTTAGGAAACCAGTACTGAATGCCTGAGACGGTAATCGATTATACAAAAAAAATCGATTAATTAAAACCTGCATAATAAGCATAAAACGTAAATAATCGATTAGTGATACTTGCTAATCGATTGTCTGGCACAATAAACATGAGACGTAAAGGAATGATAATCGATTATTGGTTGTAACAATCGATTGTTCTACACCATTGCCTTATAATTCCCCTGCCTTTAGGGCGATACCTGCAAAAAAGAAATAGACGTCTCCGACGCTCAAGTTAGTAATTTGTAAAGAAATAATGACTTAGATCAATGTGGAGTCAAGATGTTGGCCAATTGAGAACGTGATCTCCTAAGAAGTGTGTCCTAAGGTGTTCTTAAGAGTGTTTCGAGTACTTACCTGTTGTTCAATATCGCCAATTACCTGTTCGAGAGGATGGTCTTTGATTGTCCTCCACGAGTTAGGCATTTTCGTTTCTTTTTCAAATTGTGGCGCTTCCTCCGATAATTGATCCAAGATTTCATCTTGAGTTTCCTTCGGAGTTTCCTCTTGTACTTTGTCTTGAGGATTTTGTGAGTTTAAAATACCTGCAAGATCAAAACTAGAATCCTTTCTCGCCAAGCGAGCATTATTTTCGGAAAATACAATATGAGGGGATTCCTCCACAGTTCCGATTCTATTATTGAATACTCTATATGCTTTGCTACGTGAAGAATAACCAATAAAAATTCCTTCATCGGATTTGGCATCAAATTTTCCCAATTGATCTTTTCCATTGTTATGAATAAAGCATTTACAACCGAATACTCTAAAATGGGAGATATTTGGTTTCCTTCCCTTATAGAGTTCATAGGGGGTTTTCATGAGTATTGGCCTTATGACTACTCTATTTAGAACGTAGCATGCGGTACTCACGGCATCTGCCCAAAAATGTTTGTGAATCTTAGCCTCATCGAGCATGGTTCTAGCCATCTCTTCGAGACACCTATTTTTCCTTTCCACAACCCCATTTTGTTGTGGTGTACGTGGAGCAGAGAAGGTGTGCTCGATACCGAGTTCGTCACAAAAGTCCGCAAAGAGATTGTGATCAAACTCTCCCCCATGATCACTTCTTATTGAAGTGACGATTGTGTCCTTTTCGTTTTGAACACGTTTAAGAAAATATTTAAAATTATGAAAAGCTTCACTTTTATGAGCAAGAAATAGAGTCCAAGTAAATCTAGAATAATCATCAACAATAACAAAAGCATAACAATTTCTACCAAGACTTTCAATGCGAGATGGTCCAAATAAGTCCAAGTGAAGTAGTTGCAAAGGTCTAGTAGTTGAAACAATATATTTCAATTTAAAAGATGCTTTTGTTTGCTTCCCTTTTTGACAAGAATCACAAATAGAGTCTTTTTCAAATTTCAAATTTGGAAGACCAATAACTAAATTTTGTGAAACCAATTTGTTTAAAAGATGCATGTTGATGTGAGCTACTCTACGATGCCATAACCATGTATCATCCTCTTTGCTCATAAGACAATTCACATATTCAGATGAAGAATTTGCGAGATCAACCATATAGATGTTATCCATTCTAAAACCACGAAGGATAATTTTAAAATCGCTACGGCAAAAAACTAAGCATTCATCCGAATCAAATAAAACAAGATTTCCCTTGTCACATAATTGACTTATGCTCAAGATATTATGTTTTAAACCTTTAACTAACAATATATGCTTAATGGAAGAATGTTCATTCTTACCGACCGATCCGATCCGATGATTTTTCCTTTGTTGTTATCACCAAAAATAACGCTTCCTCCTTCCTTATGTTCTAGTTGAAGGAACTTGGATTCATCTCTCGTCATGTGTTTGGAGCATCCACTATCAAGGTACCAAAGTACACTTGATCCCTTCAAACATACCTACAAGACAAATTAATGAGTCTTTGGTACCCAAGCTGTTTTGGGTCCTTGAGAGTTAGGTGTAACATGTTGTTGTGCTTGACATACATTTAAGTGTCTATGTCTAGTGAAACAAGCAGGAGCAATATGTCCAATCCGATTGCAATAATGACACACAACATTAGGATTATGCATTTGTCTAGGTTGATAGTAATTGGACGGACGAAATTCATTTACTCTATTCTTGACAATATGACTATTGCGCAATTCATGAAAATCATTTCTCCTACTATGTATTCTAGGATATGCAGCATTTCTAGAATAGTTATTTCTAGGTTGAAAGCCATTTCTAGGTGTTCTAAAAGGTTCAAAGTTCCTTCTAGTGTTTGGCCTAGAATATGCGTTATTTCTAGAATGATTATTTCTAGGTTGCGATTGTTGAAAGTCATTTCTAGGTTTGTTATATCTAGGATGAGCGTTTGTTTTATTAATCCTAGGTTGAGCCTTAGGTTGTTGGGGGTTGGCTTCAACCTTTTCTTTAGGCTCATTTTTAAAACCTATGCCATGCTTGGTCAACTTCAAATTAACAAGGACTTCATTCAAATTTTTATGAGAAGAATTAAACTTATCTAGGGTGCCCTTAAGTCTTTCTACCTCATTTTTGAGATGCATGCAAGAAGTACAACTTTTACTAGAACTCTCGGGTTTGTCAGCGCTTCTCTTGCCGAAAAATTTGTTTTCTTCTTTCAACTTCTCATTTTCTAAAATCAGTTTTTCCAAATCTTTTTCTTTCAAAGAGAGTTGTTTTTCAAAATCTTTTTCTCTTAAAGAAGCATTTTCCTTTATGCATTTAACAGTTTTGGAAGCTTTAATAAATTCACCATACAACTCATCAAAAGCATTTTGCATTTCCTCAAGAGAAAAGAAATTTTTGGAAGAAATTTGACATACCTCTTCTTGGTTGTCTTCTTGTGCCATAAGACAAACATTTGCGGCTTCGTCTTCTTCTTCCTCACTCGACTCGTCTCCGGAGTCGCCTCCCCAAGATATGTATGCTCGTTGTTTCTTGAAGGGTTTCTTCTCCTTTTTGATATTTGGGCAATTTGATTTAATGTGCCCGGTTTCTCCGCACTCATAGCACTTTATTTGATCTCCTTGCTTTTTGCCTTTTCGTTCATACTCTTTTCGCATGAACTTTTGAAATCTCTTGATAACGAGTCCGAACTCGTTGTCTCCGTCCTTATCATTTTGAGGTTGGCTTGTGCTTGCCTTGAGGGCGATTCTTTGTTTCCTTTGATCATTAACAAGAGGGTTAAGTATAGTAGATTCATAAGTCTTAAGGTTACCTCTTAATTCGTCGATGGTGACATTTGAAGTGCCAATAGACTCTTGAATCGCGTCGGCCTTGGAGCGCCATTCCGGAGTGAGACTTCGGAGAATCTTTCGGACAAGTTCCTTATCCGTGAAGGTCTTCTTAAGAGCATGTAAGTCATTTACAATTTTTGAAAATCATTCGAGCATCTCATCGACCTTTTCTCCTTCCTTCATATGAAACAGTTCATATGCATGGGTTAGAAAATCAACCTTAGCCTCTCTTACCTGGTCCGTACCTTCGTACGAGATTTCCAGCTTGTCCCACATTTGCTTCGCCGTTGTGCAACATGATATTTTCCTGTAATCATCAGCATTTATAGCACAATATAATAAGTTAATTGCTTTAGCGTTGTTTTGCACTTTTCGGATATCATCCGCATCGTATTCCTCTTCGGATTTTGGAACCCATTCATTTTCAACCTTTTTGGTTGGAATTTGTTCTCCCTTCATTATAACCTTCCACAGATGAAAATTATTCGATTGAATAAATATTCTCATCCTCTCCTTCCGGTATGTATAGTTTGTACCGTCGAATAGTGGTGGTCGGGTGGAGCATTGTCCTTCACCTATTCCTGCAAAAGAGTCACGAGTAGAAGCCATGGATTGTTTCTCTCAAACGGTTAAGTCTTCAGAGAGTTGGGCTCTGATACCAATTGTTAGAAAATACACTTAACGCTAGAGGGGGGGTGAATAGCGTTATAATAAAAAATAGCGGAAACTTGCGGAATTTAAAAATTGCAGGAATTAAATAAGTGCAATAAGTAAATAAATAGGAACGAACGCACCGATGTATCCTGGTTCACCACAACCCGTGGCTAGTCCAGTCCCCGAGAGACTCTCTCGAGATTTCCACTTACACTGTTAAGCTTACGGGTGCTCAACAAACCTTTACAAACTGAGGACACAAGCCTCAACAACCTTTGCTCGAAGATACAACACTTCAAGACTTCAACCAAAGGAATCACAAGTTCCTTCTTACAATACAAGGGAACAACTTTCCCTTCAAGTGTATAACAACACTTTGCACTCAAAACAAGACTCTCCTTAAGAGTAGATATGAGTAAAATAAATACGCTCAAGAACGCAACAACTTTCGTCAACAATTTGGCTCTCAAAAACTTATGTAATGAATAGAAAATGATGAATAAGAGAGTATGCAAGCTTTAGCAATAATATTGTCAGTTGTTGTGTTTGTAAGACTGATTTGAAGATGTATTTATAGTGTCAAAACCATGCATTACCGTTGCCGAATTGCCAATTAAGAATTGCTGATTTTGTGCTATGACAATCGATTGTCAAAATGATACAATCGATTGTTTGCCAATCGTTCCAAAAATCATTCCCAGATTTTACGCATAACAATCGATTATCTAAGACATATAATCGATTGCTGGCAACGTTCAAAAAATCATTTCCAGATTTTACTCAAAACAATCGATTGTCAGAATTATACAATCGATTACTTGGCAACGTTCAAAAAATCTTTTTCAGATTTTACTTAAAAACAATCGATTGTCAAAATAATACAATCGATTACTTGGCAACGTTCAAAAAATCTTTTTCAGATTTTACTTAAAACAATCGATCATTAGAAATCTATAATCGATTACCTGACGGTGTTTGAAAATATTTTGGCAACGGTCAGTTACACAATCGATTATGCTATGAGAACAATCGATTGTTTATCAGTCTTTGAAGAATCTAATAGACACTGCCTCAACACAATCGATTGTCATAAGCTCACAATCGATTATTTTGTAGCTTTGAAAAACTTTGATGGACACTGGCTTAATACAATCGATTGTCATAAGTTCACAATCGATTATTGTGTGGCTTTGAAAAAATCTGATGTACACTGCCTCAACACAATCGATTGTCATAGGGTACACAATCGATTGTCATGCAAATTTGAAAAATCTGATGTACACTGCCTTAACACAATCGATTGTCATAAGTTCACAATCGATTGTCATGCAGCTGACTTAACATAATCGATTATCATATGTACATAATCGATTATCTTAGTCCAGATTTTAGAGGCATGTTTAAAAATCATTTTGGCTAACATAAATATGCATGATTTAAAATCATTTTGCTTTAAATTAAATATGCATGATTTGATAAGAATGTTTTTACGAGAGAAGCCAAGTCCTGAGTCAAGTTATCGGATCAAGATCACAATTTAAAGAACGACTCATGTATAACTTTATTTCTTGGTCTTGTGCTTGAATCTCGTTATGTATCAATTTTGCGCTTGTGCTTGGACCTCGTCATATGTCAATTGCGCATAGTTTGTCATTCATCAAAACCTACAAATATGAACACACGTTTAATATAGTGCCTTGAGAACGCGTTTCAACAAATTTTGGGTCAGCCAAAGACCCATTTAAGGGCTTATATCCTTCAATATAAACCTCATTATATATCACAAATAATTAGACCTTAATCCCTGCAAACTTACTTCAAATAATTACTCACAAACCCTAATTGATTTTCATTCCCTTTCAAGTTCTAATTGGGGGTAAAAACCTAGAGTTTGAAGAACCAAGATAGGATCTGAGTTATCCAACAAATAAAGTATTTTTATTGCTCTCTTTCATCCATTTTTCTACTGTAAATTCACGGTAAGTTGTTCTATATTTGTAAGAACTCACGGGACGGTGATTGGAAGTCGTGAGTTCGAGTTATTCACTTGTAGCAGACTATTTTGTGGATTGTTTTGTGTTAATATTGGGAATCATATTTTACTACTATTTTCTAGAGTTTTTCAGGATGAAGGGTATGGAAAAACACCAAAGATATGCATGGTGGAGGGTTGTTCATTCGTTGTAACATTTTCAAGTTGTTTGACACTACTACGGTGGTTGTTTTATGTATGAAAAGATTTGGGTGTGTTAGGTTGTTTTGTAGTATTTTGTGGTGTAATAAGTTGGAAAATAATGTATATATGTTGATATTGTTGTTTTCTTGTGTCATTGGTGTTATTTTGAATTTAGAGGAAGTAAGGATTATAGGGGAGATGATGCCCGTTTTTATATAGATAAGCTTGTCGTTCGTTGTGCGATAGTTGTACCTTTCTTAACTCAAGGATAGTATTATTGTCATTGTTGTAGATTAAGGTGTGAAGAGGAGAGTTCAACTTGGTGATTTGAAAGATTGTGATAAGGTATGTTAAGGTTAAACTTTTCCTTCATTTGGCATGATCCAGAAAGTACATGTGTTTGATAACGAGACATAAAGAAAAGTTCATATTTCTTAATTTATGTACATTCCCTACTCTCATATGTTACAGCATTCTCCCTTATCGGGACTTCATATTTAGTTTAGTTTTGTCTTCTGTCAGCCCAGAGAAGAGAGAATATATATATATACAGTATTACAGTATTTTTACTACCATCGAGCTATAATCGATGGGCAGGCCCCTATTGGGCAACCTGTGATCACATGGTGACTTATATACCGAGCTTACTATGGCCAAGCGCCTATGAGCGAGTCCAAAATAGCCGAGATACAGAGCCTAGTATGGACGAGCGACTATGAGCGAGCCTACAACTATAAATGTAGATGAGTCCTCTATAGTTTGTATATCAGTAGATGTTCATGGCGGCCTCGTCAGCCTCCAATGTTATATATATATATATATATATGTGTGTGTGTGTGTGTGTGTGTGTGTGTGTGTGTATGTATGTATGTGTGAGAGAGAGAGAGAGAGAGCTTTTGGGTGTGCTTATCCCTCAGAAAAGAGAGTCGATATTTTAGATTCAGAATATGGTCTCATCGCCCTAAGTTGAGGCGTACCCCTCCAGAATTTTCAATTATATAGTGGTATGCTCGGGCCATGAAGAGCACCGAGTACCGGCCATACCTCTTCAGTTTTAGGGTGTGACATGATTATACAAGCATTGCTTGCTATCTGATTACATTTTTGTTATAAACAAGTTTGCCTAGTGAAAAAACAGGTGTGCAAGAATCAGAAAGGACCTATGGGCATACTCTCTACGTGTGTGTTTCTCTATAGGAGCTATAGACATAGTATCTACATGAGAGTGCAGGATCCTTATATATATATTAGCTAAATGAGATGCAGAAATCTTATAGGCATGGTAGCTAAATGAGAATACATGAGTCTTATAGGCATGGTAGATATATGAAAATGCAAAAGTCATATAGGCATGTTATCTATCTAAAAATACATAAATCTTATAGGCATGATGACTATATGAAGATGCAGAGATTGGAGATCCCAATAGGCAAGTTATCTACCCATATACATTTATAGTTGCCCCTCCTTTTTCACTAATCATCCCAAAAATTTATACAAAGTTATTACAATCCAAAATAAATAAAGTAAAGAAAATACATCAAAAATTTGAAAATCACAACCAAGGAAAGACTAATTCAAAATTCTTATTTGATTTATGAAGTAAACCAACTCCAAAGGTCAATGTTTAAAGCCTTTCTCTCATTTGGATGTGTCAGAGTTCCCTAAGTGCCTCATATAGACTTTGGACAGTGCTCACACCAAAATTCATTACAGGGTTAAGACATAGTGCAGTATGGAAGGGCTATCCCTCAAGTGTCCAAGTTCAGAGTGAACTCTAGGTCCCACGGCAAGGCTCACATGAAGGAGGCAGAACTTAGAGACAAAGAGAGAGTGTAAGTGCAGAGTTTTGAAATGGGGAAAGTGGAAGGAAAATAGTACACATAGATATACACATGGGGTACAGAAAATGGGAAATGGTAAAGATTAATGCAGGCCAATGAGCATAACCCAATAATAAGAGATGTTGGCACACCCATAAGCCTACTAGAACATATTGTTTTAGAGGTTAGGATCCCCTAAGGGATCAAGTTTAATCCATAGACAATAACTTGTATATTGCCATGTTTTAAACTGTAACTCAAAAAAAAAAATAAAGGGAATAGGGAAGAGGAGTTCATAACATAAACAAATAAATGAAATCAACATACTAGTTTAAGTATTTAAATCAGTAGAAGTTGTAAAGAGACAGAGATGTAGAAAGGTGTAAATAAGCACATTGTGGTGACGCTGTTAATTAGAATTAGGACGTACCAGAATCAAAAAAACAAAGAGGAAAATTAGTAGTCTTGTGAAAGTTAGAACGCGGACAAAAAAAAGAGAGTTCTCTTATGTAAGGGTAAGAGTTCAGAAGAATTGTGAATTATATGAGTGGAGGATTATTAATATAGTGTCTCTGATATGAAGGAAAAGAGTCATGTGTTTATAGCGTGAAAGTCATGAGAAAATAAAGTAAGAAAATA
Organism: Nicotiana benthamiana; assembly: GCA_034376525.1. Lineage (NCBI taxonomy): Eukaryota > Viridiplantae > Streptophyta > Magnoliopsida > Solanales > Solanaceae > Nicotiana > Nicotiana benthamiana. The sequence goes on along the minus strand of CM067333.1, from coordinate 819,183 downwards.
ATTGAAGATTAATTGTAAATCAATCACATAAGACTCCCTTTAATTAAGGAATTCAAATTCAAATGGGCAAAACCATTTAAGGAAAGGATTTAAATAAACACTTTGTGTTTAGTAGTAACTTAGGGGCAAAAACATAAAGGCTATTTAAGTCTTTGAAATACACGGTTGTACAATGTAAGGAAATAAAATCAATTAATAGTCAAGAAATCTGTGGTCAGATATTTTGTTATGAATGAACCAAGTCAGAAGGATAGGAAAGATTCTTGACTTAAGGAAAATCAGCAAACAAATCAATTAGACCTATTTAAAAGAAATTCTAAATCAATCACAAGTTTGAAAAATATTTTCGAAGAAAGATTCATCACATATAAAAGCATACAGACACGTTAAATAAGAAAAAAAAACTTGTCATGCCCTTGTAAAATCAGTAAAAAAAATCCAATGTAGAAAAGTTTAGCAAAATTTTTGACATTGTATGAAAACAAAGGTGTAAACTCAGTTCATAGACTCAAAGTTAGCTTGACAAAGTTAGGGGTTTCAAAATGAAACCCTAGTTCAAGCAAAACATAAAACAAGGACGAGAGGGTAGGCAATTGAATCAAAATCATGTTGAGAAGCTTAAAAAAAAGGACAGTCTTTTCAACACAAAACTTATGAAGAATATGATGGGCAAAGTAACTTGCAACCACAATAGAAATAGAAAAAACATGCTTAGAAGAAGCTTAAACAGGGTTCAGTAGAAGGCAAACAAAGAGCTTAAAAACTTAGCAGAAAAATACAGCAGAGGAATACAAGAACACCGGAAAAGTATAGCAGAAAATGATGAGAAAACAGTAAGATAAGCGTATAAGAACGTGGTAAAAATATAGTAAAGAAGTCTACAAGACCATAGTATAGAAAAACACAGTGATACAAATACAAAAAAAATGATATAAAAGCACAGTAGAGGGAAACACACGAATAACAAAGAAAAAATCATAAAAACACTTAAGCATTTCAGAAAACCCTAGATCGAAAAGAAGCGGGTTTGAAAGTAATTTTTGAAAACAAAGCTAGGGAAATCGTTTGAAAACTCAAGTAGAGCACAAATACACAACGAATCTAGAAAAAAAATCGAAGAAAACCTCGAAGGATTTCAGAAGAACCCTAATATGAGAAAGGCTTGAAAAAGGTTACTGATCGGTGTTGGAGAAGCCAAAACCATGCTCAAACAACCTTGGTTTACCGGAGCTAAGCTAGCGATGACCTTGAGACCTCGGATCGGCAAATGTCTGAGTGGATACCTTCGAGGTCTGGCCTCGAATCTTCGAGTATCAAGCACATAGGAGAAATATGAGGTGAGTATAAGACTCCCATGGCTAGAGAAGCCATGGATTCCAGTCGATTTCCGATGGAAGTGATTAGAGGCGGCTAGGGTTAGGGAAGGTTCGAGAGAGTTTGAGAGAGGAGAGGGATTTTATGGCAGCTTATCTGAAAAAATGAATTAGGGTTGGGGGGTGTTTGTAAATTAAAATGGAAAGGGGACATTGTGGTCGTTGATAAAAAATGATCAACGGTCTGGATCAAAAGAGAAAGACAAGCGGGTTGGATAAACAGGTCAGAGGTGGAATAAGTTGCAATTGGACCGAGTGATTTTAAATTTGAAATTGGGTTACTGCAGTGGTCAATTTTGGCTACAACTGAAACTAAATAAAGCTTGTATTTAAATAGCCATTTTCACCTTTTTACATTATAAAAAATAATAAAATGATTTTTTGAAAACAAAATAAAGGCACTATACAAACATTAAATTAAAAATACTGAAATCCAATTTGTATTATAAATGCCATTAATTCTTAAAATAGGCTAAAATTGTAATTTAGCGTAATTTAGCTTTAAAAATACCAAATCAATTTATAAAAACGTGCAAAAATTACCTTAGTTATATATTGGTATAAATATTAATATAAAATAAATTAATCACCAAAAATGATACTTTGAGAAATAATCATTGGTTTTGTACTGTTAAAATAAAGCAATAAATTGGTTTAAAAATCTTTTAATAGTTGGAAAAATAATAATACGCTTGGACATGCGTATATATATATATATATATATATATATATATATATATATATATATATATTAAAGTATTTTGCATATAAAAATATACAGGGAAAATTAGGTATCAACAACCATTCGCACCTTCTAACAACGGCTTCTATACTTCTCTTCTTAACATGTCCGGACCATCTCAACCTCGCCTCCCGCATCGTATCCTCCATTGAACTTCATTCCTAATATTATCCAACTGGGTGTACCCACACATCCACCTCAACATCCTCATCTCAACTACTTTTAGCTTTTGGGTATGAGAGTTCTTGTCTCGTCGAGGTGTCCATTGCTACGGAAAAAGGGAATGGACTGAGAGTTGATCCCTAATGTAACCCCATATTAACCGGAAAGTATTCTAAGCTCCTCCCATTTCCCTAATCCGAGTCTTAGCTTCATCATACATGTCCTTAACCACCATAATGTAGGCTAATGGGACCCTCTTTAGCCTCCAAGCATCGTTAGAGCACCTCTCTCGGGACGTTGTCATATGCTTTCTCTAGGTCAAAGAACACTATGCGCAAATCCTTCTTAATCTCCCTATACCGCTCCACCAACACAATGTGAATGGCTTTCATAGTCGAACTCCGCACCGTGAAACCGAACTGATTCTCGAAAAAGAACATACTGGTCCTCCCCCTCACTTTAACCACCCTCTCTCAGACTTTTATAGTATGTCTTAGCAGCCTAATCCCCTTGTAGTTATTGCATCTTTGGATATGTCCCTTATTTTTATACAAAGGAATCATTGTAATCTACCTCCATTCATTGGGTATCTTTTTCGTCATAAAAATGATATTGAATAGCCTAGTGAGCCACTCCAAATCTGCACTATCCTGCATTCTTCCAAACTTCCATAGGCATTTCATTTGGCCCGGTAGCTCTACTCCTGTGCATCTTATTCATAGCCCCTAGACCTTCTCTACTCTTATACGCCTACAATACCCAAAATCCCGACACATCTTGCAGTGCTCCAAATCGCCCAGCATAATGTCCCTATCACCCTCTTTGACGAGGAGTTTATGGAAATATGTATGTTAATCATGCCCAACTATGCCTTATAAAAGGAACAAGTGGTCGTCACAAATATAATCCGGTTTACAAGTCTGGAGTCGAATCCACAAAGAACTAAGGCTTAGCTACAGTTGTTCACTATCACCAAGAATACAAGCTTGAACAATTCCTAACTTATAGATATTAAGATTCTTGTGTATAGCTAACTAACTAACAAATTTAAATAATAAATTAACATTAAAGATACTACATGTTGGAGAAAAGATTAATGAGGTCTAGAGTTATGATTTTTTCAATTTCGGAATCCTTCTCGCTATGTCTTCTATAATTTCGCCTACGTATTCTCTATCAATCATAAGCGCTCTACATGTTGTAATTCTCTCCCGAGTAATTACGATAATTTACTAGATATACTCTCCCGAGTCACGCTAGTTGGCTTTAATTACAGCTCAATTAGATTGCACTAAAGTTTCGTTATCCCTAATCCCACCTTTAAACCATTGGTTATTGATTCCTCACATACATGAGGGGTGATGTTGTTCAACAACTACCTAAATATGCACTCACTCTCGAGTAATACATACTAAATAGGCACAGCTAATTGAGGGCCCTTCAATCAACCACAAGAATAATATAATTGAAAGAATAGAGAAAATACTACTACAGATCAATTATATAAAAACATTACAAGAATTTATCTCACAAAAGGTTCCATCAAAACCCTATATAACAAATTAGCTATTCATAATAGTATACGAAATTAAATACAATACTGAAATTCATAACCAATCATGGAAATAGGAAGAATGAAGTAAGAAACTTGTAGAAGAATTCTCTGCTTTGCTCCCAATGTGTTCTTGCCTCCTTAGGTCGAATCTTCAGTCTCCTTAGCCTCCTTATGTCTGAATTATGTCAAAAGTATTTTCAAGGTCTTCAAAATACGGGTTTTCCATGTATATATACCAAGTAGGGTAGGGCCCAAACAATTACACCTTCTCCTACGCGAAAAAAGACATATTTTCAGGATAGGACATGCACATCCGCACTTGGACAGCGCTCAGACCGTACATATTCACTTTGATTCTACTTGATGAGCGCGACCTCGCTATTGACGCGCACTTTTCACCCTGTTCTGTTTGGAATTTGAAAAAACGTAAAACATGAAAGTTGTATCCCTTTGAGTTAGCTTTCCAACCATATACTGTGGAGCCCAAATGGATTTCTGAGAAAAAAATATGTTGATTTTACTAGACAATGGGCAATATACCTACTCAATCTTCGTGTGTTCTAACTATCATCCATTGAACCCGGAACATGATCCCGGATTAATTCATTGAGCTTTTACTCAGACTTCAAAGCTCCAAATCACTTTAATTTAACATCTACATAACTCAGAATCCCTCCTACAAGGCATAAAACACACAATTAGTGCAAAATACTAGCGACTAAAGTTCAAACTCAATTAAAATACAGTAAATTAGAGTGTAATAAGCGACTAAAATACGTATTTATAGCCTATCATCAACACTCCACACTTAAACTATTGCTCGTCCTCGAGTAATCAAACTACACTTTATATATACATGACCTTTTTAAACAATTATCCTAACTCATTACACCAAGAATATTTAAAATAGACTAAGCACAAAAGCGTAACATCTTGACCTCAAGATCTGAATCACAAGTGCCAAAAATTATTCACAACTCACCCACTTCTTCTAACGTAGAGGCCACTGACATTACCTTTACTTCATGAATCAAGTGCCCTCACAAAACAAAAGAGAGTAGTTCCACATAATAAAATTTAAGAACACTTAGGAACTCAAGATGGAAAGTATTCACTCATTCGCAAAAATAACATTCATATGCCACAAAATATGCACCATAGGCTTGCCCGTAGTGTATTACTCTACTAATCGAGCTTATTCAATCTAGGATCAAGTAGGACTTTATTTGGTTGTAATGTAGGCTGCGGGACGGGTGTGATATATTTAGATATAAGAGTGACTACACATCCCTAAGCACTTTAATACATATACATTAACATTCAAACCCTATACTTATGTCAAACCAAACTCCTCCTTCACATCAATACATATTACCCCATGCTTCTTTAAGCGCAAGCACAATTACATCAGGAGTCATCACTTATCAAGAGTTCTTTTTCCACAACAATACAACTTTTTTCCTATTCTTTCTTTTTTTTAATTCATGTGGCTCTTACTTTTTAAAAATAGTGCACCTTTCTCCTTATTTCATTAGTTCTATTCAAAAGCCAAAACAACCACCCCACGCTTTAACTTTTACATAACTCATAACAATTCAAGTGCACACCAATATGTTGAGGTAAAATGTAACTGCACTTTTCTCCTAATATACTTAGAGTTATGGGGTTTTCTACCCATAAAATTGAAGTTCAATGAGTCTATGTTCTAACGCATTAAACCAATTACCAATACGACAGAGATATATGCATCAAGACTACGCAAGCTACTAGGTGACAAGTAGATGTGTCACCTACTTTGTTGAATGACAGCCCCAAAAGAGGCAATTTTGGGTCAGCCAAAGACCCATTTAAGGGCCTATATCCTTCAATATAAACCTCATTATATATCACAAATAATTAAACCTTAATCCCTGCAAACTTACTCCAAATAATTACTCACAAACCCTAATTAATTTTCTCTCCCTTTCAAGTTCTAATTGGGGGTAAAAAACTAGAGTTTGAAGAACCAAGATAGGATCGGAGTTATCCAACAAATAAAGTATTTTTATTGCTCTCTTTCATCCATTTTTTTCTACTGTAAATTCACGGTAAGTTGTTCTATATGTAAGAACTCATGGGACGGTGATTGGAAGTCGTGAGTTCGAGTTATTCACTTGTCGCGGACTATTTTGTGGATTGTTATGAGTTAATATTGGGAATCATGTTTTACTACTATTTTATAGAGTTTTTCAAGATGAAGGGTGTGGAATAACACCAAATATGCAGGGTAGAGGGCTGGTCATTCGTTGTAACATTTTCAAGTTGTTTGACACTACTACGGTGGTTGTTTTATGTATGAAGAGATTGGGGTGTGTTAGGTTGTTTTGTAGTATTTTCTGGTGTAATAAGTTGGAAAATAATGTATATATGTTGATATTGTTGTTTTCTTGTGTCGTTGGTGTTATCTTGAATTTAGAGGAAGTAAGGATTATAGGGGAGATGATGCCCGTTTTTATATAGATAAGCTTGTCGTTCGTTGTGCGATAGTTGTACCTTTCATAAATCAAGGATAGTATTATTGTCATTGTTTTAGATTAAGGTGTGAAGAGGAGAGTTCAACTTGGTGATTTGAAAGATTGTGATAAGGTATGTTAAGGCTAAACTTTTCCTTCATTTTGGCATGATCCAGTAAGTACATGTGTTTGATAACGAGACATAAAGAAAAGTTCATATTCCTGAATTTGTGTACATTTCTTAGTCTCATACGTTACAGCATTCTCCCTTATCGGGACTTCATATTTAGTTTAGTTTTGTCTTCTGTCAGCCCAGAGAGGAGAGAGTATATATATATATATATATATATATATATATATATATATATATATATATATATATATATATATATACAGTATTACAGTATTTTTACTACCATCGAGCTATACTCGATGGGCAGGCCCCTATTGGGCAACCTGTGAACACATGGTAACGTATAACCCGAGCTTACTGGGGCCAAGCGCCTATGAGCTAGCCCAACATAGCCGAGATACAGAGCCTAGTATGGACGAGCGCCTATGACCGAGCCTACAATGACAGAGCAGTTATATATCGATATATATATATATATATATATATATATATATATATATATATATATATATATATATATATATATATATATATATATATATATATAGGGTAGGACAGTTGTTTTACTTACAATATTGAGAGAGTTGAGCCAATATTAGCAGGTAAGTATATCTTCAGATTCTCTTTGACTCCCAGTTACTTTTAGCTATTATATTTCCATTTCAGTTTCAGCTTTCAGTTATTATATTGCCTTCCATACTCAGTACATTATTTCGTACTGACGTCCCTTTTGTCAAGGACACTGCATTTCATGCCTGCAGGTCCTCATTGACAGCTGGACAGACCCTCCTAGCAGACAGAGTCAAACCTTAGCTTCATTGGTAAGCTCCACTTTCTCGGAGTTACCAGTTCTAGACCTTGGAGTCCATTTTATATATACAAATTTGATGGGTAGGTTGAGACCCTGTCCCAACCATGGTACAGTTCAGTTATCTCTAGAGGCTTGTAGATGAGTCCTCTATAGTTGTATATCAGTAGATGTTCATGGCGGCCTCGTCAGCCTCTAAAGTTTTATATATGTACATATATATATATATATATATACATATATATATATATATATATATATGTGTGTGTGTGTGTGTGTGTGTATGTGTGTATGTGTGTGAGAGAGCTTTTGGGTGTGCTTAACCCTCAGAAAAGAGAGTGGATATTTTAGATTTAGAATATGATCTCATTGCCCTAAGTTGAGGCTTACCCCTCCAGAGTTTTCAATTATATAGTGGTATGCTGGGCCAAGTAGAGCACCGAGTACCGGCCATACCTCGTCAGTTTTAGGGTGTGACATGATTATCCAAGCATTGCGTGCTATCTGATTACATTTTTGTTATTAGGACCTATAAACAAGTTTGCCTAGTGAAAAAACAGGTGTGCAAGAATCAAAAATGACCTATAGGCATACTCTCTACGTGTGTGTATAGGAGCTATAGACATAGTATCTACATGAGAGTGCATGATCCTTATATATATAGTAGCTAAATGAGATGCAGAAATCTTATAGGCATGGTAGCTAAATGAGAATACAAGAGTCTTATAGGCATGGTAGCTATATGAAAATGCAAAAGTCATATAGTTATGTAATCGATATAAAAAATACATAAATCTTATAGGCATGATGACTATATGTAGATGCAGAGACGGAGATCCTTATAAGCAAGTTATCTACCCATATACATGTATAGTTGCTCCACCTTTTTCACTAATCATCCCAAAAATTAATACAAAGTTATTACAATCCAAAATAAATAAAGTAAAGAAAATACATCAAAAATTTGAAAATCACAACCAAGGAAAGCCTAATTCAAAATTCTTATTTGATTTATGAAATAAACCAACTCGAAAGGTCAATGTTTAAAGCCTTTCTCTCATTTGGATGTGTCAGAGTTCCCTAAGAGCCTCACATAGACTTTGAGCAGTGCTCACACTCAAATTCATTACAGGGTTAAGACATAGTGCAGTATGGAAGGGCTACCCCTCAAGTTTCCAAGTTCAAAGGGAACTCTAGGTCCCACGGCAAGGCTCACATGAAGGCGTCAGAACTTAGAGACAAATAGAGAGTGCAAGTGCAGAGTTTCGAAATGGGGAAAGGGGAAGGAAAATAGTACACATAGATACACACATGGGGAATAGAAAATAGGAAATGGTAAAGATTAATGCAGGCTAATGAGCATAACCCAATAATAAGAGATGTTGGCACACCCATAAGCCTACTAGAACATATTGTTTTAGAGGTTAGGATCCCCTAAGGGATCAAGTTTAATTCATAGACAATAACTTGCATATTGCCATGTTTTAAACTGTAGCTCAAAACAAATAAAGGGAATAGGAAGAAGAGTTCATAACATAAACAAATAAATGAAATCAACATACTAGTTTAAGTATTTAAATCTGTAGAAGTAGTAAAGAGACAGAGATGTAGAAAGCTGTAAATAAGCACATTGTGGTGATGCTGTTAATTAGAATTAGGACGTACCAGTATCAAAAAGACAAATAAGAAAATTAGTAGTCTTGTGAAAGTCAGAACGCAGACAAAAAAAGTGAGTTCTCTTATATGAGGGTAAGAGTTCAGAAGAATTGTGAATTATAGGAGTGGAGGATTATTAAATTAGTATCTCTGATATGAAGGAAAAGAGACATGTGTTTATAGCGTGAAAGTCATGAGAAAGTAAAGTAAAAAAATAATTGAAGACTAATTGTAAATCAATCACATAAGACTCCCTTAATTAAGGGATTCAAGTTCAAATGGGCAAAACCATTTAAGGAAAGGATTTAAATAAACACTTTGTGTAAAGTAGTAACTTAGGGGAAAATACATAAAGGCTATTTAAGGACAAGGTCTTTGAAATACACGGTAATAGAATTTAAGGAAATAAAATAAATTAACAGTCAAGAAATCTGTGGCCAGATATTTTGTTATGAATGAACCAAGTCAAAAAGATAGGAAAGATTCTTGACTTAAGGAAAATCTACAAACAAATCAATTAGACCTATTTGAAAGAAATTCTAAATCAATCACAAGTTTGAAAAAACTTTTTGAAGAAAGATTTATCACATATAAAAGCATGCAGACACGTTAAATGAGAAAAAAACTTGTCATGCCCTTGTAAAATCAGTAAAAAAAATCCAATGTAGAAAAGTTTAGCAAAGGTTTGACATTATATGAAAACAAAGGTGTAAACTCAGTTCATAGACTCAAAGTTAGCTTGACTAAGTTAGGGGTTTCAAAATGAAACCCTAGTTCAAGCAAAACATAAAACAAGGATGAGAGGGCAGGAAGTTGAATCAAAATCATGTTCAGAAGCTTAAAAAAATGACAGTCTTTTCAACACAAAACTTATGAAGCATATGATGGGAAAAGTAACATGCAATCACAATAAAAATAGAAAAAACATGCTTAGAAGAAGCTTAAACAGGGTTCAGTAGAAGGCAAACAAAGAAGCTTAAAAACTCAGCAGAAAAATACAGCAGAGGAATACAATAACACCGGAAAAGTATAGCAGAAAATGAGGAAAACACAGTAAGATAAGCGTATAAGAACATGGTAAAAATATAGTAAAGAAGTCTACAAGACCATAGTATAGAAAAACACGGTGATACAAATACAAAAAAAATGATATAAAAGCACAATAGAGGCAAACACACGAATAACAAAGAAAAATCATAAAAACACTTAAGCATTTCAGAAAACCCTAGATCGAAAAGAAGCGGATTTGAAAGTAATTTTTGAAAGCAAAGCTAGGGAAATCATTTGAAAACTCAAGTAGAGCACAAATACACAACGAATCTAGAAAAAAAATCGAAGAAAACCTCGAAGGATTTCAGAAGAACCCTAAAATGAGAAAGGCGTTGAAAAGGTTACCGATTGGTGTTGGAGAAGCCAAAACCAGGCTCAAACAACCTTGGTACATCGGAGCTAGGCCAGCGATGACCCTGAGACCTCGAACAGGCAAATGTCTGAGTTGATACCTTCGAGGTCTAGCCTCGAATCTTCGAGTATCGAGCACATAGGAGAAATATGAGGTGAGTATAAGACTCTCATGGCTAGAGAAGCCATGGATTCCAGTCGATTTCCGATGGAAGTGATTAGAGGCGGCTAGGGTTAGGGAAGGTTCGAGAGAGTTTGAGAGAGGAGAGGGATTTTAAGGCAGCTTATCTGAAAAAATGACTTAGGGTTGGGGGGTGTTTGTAAATTTAAATGGAAAAGGGACATTGTGGTCGTTGATAAAAAATGATCAACGGTCTGGATCAAAAGAGAAAGACAAGCGGGTTGGATAAACGGGTCAGGGGTGGGTTAAAATGCAATTGGACCGAGTGATTTTAAATTTGAAACTGGGTTACCGCAGTGGTCAATTTTGGCTACAATTGAAACGAAATTGAGCTTGTATTTAAATAGCCATTTTCACCTTTTTATATTATAAAAAATAATAAAATAATTTTTGAAAACAAATTAAAGGCCCTAATTTAGTAAATACTATATAAAAATTAAATTAAAAATACTGAAATAAAATTTGTAATTATAAACGCCACTAATTCTTAAAATAGGCTAAAATTGTAGTTTTGCGTAATTTAGCTTTAAAAATACCAAATCAATTCATAAAAACGTGAAAAAATTACCTTAGTTATATATTGGTATAAATATGAAAATAAAATAAATTAATCACCAAAAATGATACATTGAGAAATAATCATTGGTTTTGTACTGTTAAAATAAAGTAATAAATTGGTTTAAAAATCTTATAAAAGTTGGAAAAATAATAAAACACTTGGACATGCTTATATATATATATATATATATATATATATATATATATATATATATATATATATATATATATATATAAAATATACATGGAAAAATTAGGTATCAACAATCATTCGCACCTTCTAACAAGGGCTTCTATACTTCTTCTCTTAACATGTCCGGACCATCTCAACCTCGCCTCCCGCATCATATCCTCCATAGAACTTCATTCCTAATATTATCCAACTGGGCGTACCCACACATCCACCTCAACATCCTCATCTCAACTACTTTTAGCTTTTGGGTATGAGAGTTCTTGTCACGTCGAGGTGTTCATTGCTACGAAAAGTGGGAATGGACTAAGATTTGATCCCTAATGTAACCCCATATTAAACGGAAACTATTCTAAGCTCCTCCCATTTCCCTAACCCGAGTATTAGCTTCATCGTACATGTCCTTAATCACCATAATGTAGGCTACTGGGACTCCCTTTAGCTTCCAAGCATCGCTAGAGCACCTCTCTCTGGACGTTGTCATATGCTTTCTCTAGGTCAGAGAACACTATGTGCAAATCCTTCTTAATCTCCCTATACCGCTCCACCAATTCCTCAAAATGTGAATGGCTTTCATAGTCGAACTCCGCACCGTGAAACCGAACTGGTTCTCGAAAAAGGACATACTGGTCCTCACCCTCACTTTAACCACCCTCTCTCAAACTTTTATAGTATGTCTTAGCAGCCTAACTTTTAACTAACTAACTAACTAATTAAAATAATAAATTAACACTAAATATACTAGAGGTTGGAGAAAAGATTAAGGAAGTCTAGAGTTATGATTTTCCCAATTGTTGAAATCCTTCCCACTATGTCTTCTATAATTTTGCCTAAGTATTCTCTACCAATCATGAGCACTCTGCGTATTGTAATTCTCTCCCGACTAATTACGATAATTTACTAAACATACTCTCCTGGGTCATGCTAGTTGGCTTTAAGTATAGCTCAACTAGATCGCATCGAAGGTTTCGTTATCCCTAATCCCACCTTTAAACTCTTGGTTATTGATTCCTCACACACATCGGGAGTGATGTTTTTCAACATTTACTAAATATGCACTCTCTCCCGAGTAATACATACTAAATAGGCACAACTAATTGAGGGCCTATAAATCAACCACAAGAATAATATAGTTGAACAAATAGAGAAAATACTACGGCTCAATTATATAAAAACATAACAATAATTTATCCCACAAAAGGTTCCATCAGAATCCTAGATAACAAATTAGCTATTTATAATAGTATGCAAAATTAAATACAATACTAAAAGTCATAACCAATAATAGAAATACGAAGAAGAAGTGAGAAACTTTTAGAAGAATTCTCTGCATTGCTCCGAACATGTTCTTACCTCCTTAGGTCGAATCTTCGGTCTCCTTAGCCTCATTAGGTCTAAATTATGTCAAATTATGTCCAAGGTCTTCAAAATATCATTTTTCCATGTATATATACCAAGTAGGATTGGGCCCAAATAGTTACACCTTCTTCTACGCAAAAACGGACACATTTTCCGGACAGGACGTGTGTGGCCGCGCTTGAACCGCGCTCAGACCGTGCATATCCACTTTGATCTGACTGATGAGCGTGGTCGCGCTATTGATGCAAACTTTTCACCCTGTTCCATTGGAATTTGGAAAAACGTAAAATATCAAAGTTGTAGATCTTTGAGTTAGCTTTCCAACCATATATTGTGGTGCCCAAATGGAGGTTTGAGAAAAAAGTTATGTTCATTTTACTATACAGTATGCAACATACCTTCTCGATTCTTCATTTGTTCTAACTATCATGCGTTGACTCTTGAATACGATCCTGGCTTAATTTCTTGAGCTTTTACTCAGACTTCAAAGCTCCAAATCACTTGAATTCATTCCATAATATTTACATAGCTCGGAATCCCTCCTACAAGGCATAAAATACACAATTAGTGTAAAACACTAGTGATTAAAGCTCAAACTCAATTAAACTGTATTAAATTAGAGTGAAATGAACGATGAAAATACGTAATTATAACATATCATAAACACCCCATACTTCATCTAATCTAAGCCTCTTCTTGAAAAATGACTTAAGAAAAAATAGTCACCATTCCACCATGACTGTTCCTCGTTTTTTGGTGTTTCAGGGTAATAACACCAGAGTTCTACCCGATTCTCAAATTTTTTCATGCTATAGCCCATGCCTTCCGCATAGGCGCGGGGCCCTTGGACCCGAATCGCTTAAAAAATTGGACTATCAAAAACGACCTAAGGAACAATAGTTACCGCCCTCATTACCGTTTCTTATTTTTTGGCGTTCTAGGGCCATAAAACTAGAATTCCGCCCAATTCCTAGATTTTCGTGTGCTAGCTCACGCCTTTCGCATGGGTCCGGGCCCCTATACCGGAACTAAGGCTGTATTTTTCGCGCGGAACCGCGGTTCTGGCGGCTTTGCCGGTTCCGGCGGTTCCGGTTCCGCGGTTCCGATTCCGGCGGTTCCCCGAAAACTTGATGGGGCGGTTCCACCCGTTGGAACCGCGGAACCGGAACCGCCAGAACCGGACCGGTTCAAGCGGTTCCAAACGGTTCCATACGGTTCCAGCCAGTTCCGCAACGGTCCGATTTTTAAAATTAAAAAAAAAAAATTTAAATTTCCAAACGGTTCTTTTTCAAAATTAGCCGTTTGGAATTTTCAAAAATAGCCATTTGGCCCCAAAATTTATATAATTACACAATTTTCCATTTCTCAACTATAAATACCCCCTCATTCTTTCATTTTAATTCATCAATTCATCAATATCTCTCAATCTCTCTCAAGCTCTCTTTCAATCTTTCTAGTGCAAGTGCTTAATTTATTGTTGCAAATTCGTGAAACATTGTGAAGTTGTTGAATTGAAGTTTTCAAGTGTTCAATTTCAACGATTTTCAATTTTCAAGAAGTTGTTCGTCAATCCGGTAAACTCGTTTCAACTCTTACATGCTAAGAATATTTTTGTGTGTTGTTATTTTGCTTAATTATAATTATTATGGCATTTTCATTGAAAAATATGTTCGGAAAAGGAAAATCTAAAACCGGTGAAAGTAGTCGCCAAAATACTACCCCTCCCCCGGCTCCCCGACCTAGAAAAGATAAACAAGTTCAAAGTAGTAGCAAACCTAGAAATACTAATGAAACCTTCGGAATCCTTGATAGTGATCACCCGTGTTTTCAATTTAGCGATGTTGATTTTCTACATGATGTAGCAGTTGGTGATAGAATAGACGATGATATTATGAATATGCTTTATCCTAATGCACCTATCTTAGAGGGAAATGAGGATGATGATGATGATGATGACGATACAACACAATATACTAATGACAATATTCTTTTATCAATATATACTACTTATATACAATTTATACTAATTACTAACTACAAGTCTACAACACAATATACACTATTTATATACAATATATACTACTTAAATACAATATATACTACTTATATACAAAATATACACTACTTATACACAATATATACTAATTACCAAACACAATATATATTATACTAATAACATATACAATACACTAATGACTACAATACAAGATATTGATTTAAAAAAAAAATAATAATAAACAGAACCGCTGGGAACCGCCGGGAACCGCCGGGAACCGCCAGAACCGCGGTTCCGGAACCGCCAGAATCGGAACCGGAAGGTTCCGGAACCGTATGGTAGCAGTTCCGGCTCCGGAACCGCCAGAACCGCCAGAACCTCAGAACCGGAACCGCCAGAACCGAAACCGCCAGAACCGGAACCGCAAACCCAAATAAACCCAGAACCGGAACCGGATACAGCCTTAACCAGAACATCTAAAAAATTTTAGGGCCATAAAAAATTACCTGAGGAACAATAGTCCGCCATGCCATGACAGTTCCTCATTTTTAGGTGTTTTAAGGACATAAAACTTAAAATTTTGCCTTTTTCCAGATTTTCGTGTGCTATAATCCACACCTTCCGCATGGTCCTGGTCTCCCTGGACCTAGACCACTTAATATTTTCCCATGCCATCAAAAATGACATGAGGAACAATAGTCACCGCCCCGCTATGGCCTTCCGCTTTTTTGTTACTTTTGGGCCATAAAACTACCCATTCCCACATTTTCGTGTGGTATAGCCCAGCTTTCACAACATATAGCCCACGGACCAACCACAATATGCACAAGAATCTCAATGATGTTTTAGACTTTAATGCCACACAAGAGGGGGGTAATTTGTGTGGTGATCAATTTTTCGCTTAAACTGATTGTGGAAGGACCTGGTTCTTCTATATGTTCCTTTTGCTACTGTTTCGGAATAATAAATGTATAAATAATAACACAAGTATTTTTATATGGGAAATACCTGGCTCAAAGTGTGAAAAAACCATGACCTACTACTCAATAGGATTTTTCCCAACACTTCACTAAATCAATGAGCTAAAACAACATTTACAAAACTCTTTGTAAACCTAAGAATTACCTCTAATCCCGTCGTAGAAACCAACCTCTAACTATTGCGACAACTTCAAGTTAACTCTAACTTGAATACTCAAAGTACCTATTACAGTTGTTTCTAGATAAAGCTGAAAAGTACAATATGAAAACACCTACTACAATTGAACTAGAAATAAAGAAAGACACATAAAACTCTTTATGGAGCTTGTTCTTCAATCTGGTTCATGTAGCTTCAAGTTTACACACTTGAATTGCACACGAACTACTTGCAAAAAACCTTGCTATTTTGCTCGCAATTCACATTTAACTTCTGCGTTTTTGTGCAACACCTTTAATGGGAGAACATCCTGCAATTTATAGAGTTAGTAGATGAAGAAATAACTGGAGTCTCATGCAACTCTTCCTTAGTGGAAGAGTTCTAGTTGATTTCAACTTCTAACCCCTTCCATATCTTGGATAGTGTTCTCATTGATTAAGGAGTCCTTATCCTTATCAATTATGCAACCTTTTCGATCAGGAGATATTAAATACACCAAGTTAAGCTTATCTCCTTCACGCGCATCTCACATGCTCGAATCTGTCCGTCTTTATGAACATGAGGGATGGACCTGGTTCATGTATGAGTTTCTTTGTCAATCTTCAAAACTTAACCTTTACTTGGGCCAACACTCAGTAATAACAATGTGAACGAGAATTACTCAACAAGGAAACATACCTAGAAAATAAACATTTCAACATCAATGTGATACTAGCTTTCATAACTTCAACTTCAATAACTCATAATGGAGGTTTTCCGCGGAATGACAATTTTCACTTTAAAATACAATGTATGCTTAACAATAAAAAAGATGGTATGATCTAGTATCTATTCTAAGTACATATAATAACTCAACACGGAAGGACAACATGAAATAACAAACTCCAAATAAGAATAACTCGACAATAAAAAAGGTAACAAGACAATAAGAGAGATAACAAAAGCAATTAAAGCATATAAGAGCATATTTGACAATAAGGGATAGAACATGTTATAACAATATGTAAATCATGTAAGAGAAATTTAAAAATGAAAGATATAACATGATATTATAATTTCTAATTTAATGCATGAAAGAGTCTAAGAATCTAGTTCGGTCAAAATACCACACATGAGCCCGTGTACACACTTGGCATCTCGTGTACACGTCTATCACATTACTCAAACAACACAAATCAACCTAATTCCTAAGGAGTAGTTCCCCTACATAAAGTTAGACAAGATACTTACCTTAAAGAAGTCAAATCAATCACCTAATAAGCTTTTCCGACAAATATCCAACTTTGGACTGCTCGAATCTAGCAAAAATAATTTAATACCATAAATACAAACCATAGGAAGCAATTCCATGTAATAAAGTTGCAATCGTTAAACAAAATCAAAAGGTCAACTCATAAAGTCAACTCCCAACTTGCACTTAAGAACCCAACTAAACTTACAAAATCCGAACACCCATCAATAATGAGTCCAACCATACCAAAATTTTCTAATTTCGACCTCAAATCAACCTTCAAAATCCCCAATTTTCACTTTAGGAAAGTTTTACAAAAATTCCCCATTTCTTCAGTTTAATTCACTAAATAAATGATAAAAAATATGATGGAATCATGAAAAATGGACAAATCTGATTAAAAAACACTTACCCTGATCCAAATCATGAAAATTCCCTAAAAAATCGAGCTCTCTACATCAAAATATGATATAATAACTCTAACCCTCGAAGTGGGTTTCTAATAGTCTGCCCAGTGACTTACCTTTTGCGATCACGGACAATACCACGCGGTCGCGAAGAACAACTTCCAGCCACACCAAAATTTTCATTATGCAAACGCAGGTTAAGAGTCATGAACGTGAAGCAAACATTCTCCAGAACTATGGATGCGGAAACAACATTGCGATCGCGTAGGCTAACGCCTGGCACCTCAGCTGAACTCACACTACTATATGACGAGAATTCTCAATCGCAATCACGAAGATCACAATCATCTAAAGCTTCTCGAATGTGTCACTATTTCGCGAACACGATGTACAGTTTGCTTGCCTCCAAGAATAGTCTATGAGATCACGTCCTTCTCGTTAGAATATACGCATAACGCTAGAGGGGGGTGAATAGCGTTATAAAAAAAACAATATAAATTTGCGGAATTAAAATTGCAGGAGTAAAATAAGTGCGGTAAATAAAGAAGTAAGGTGAGAACACACCGAACTTATACTGGTTCACCACAACGTGTGGTTAGTCCAGTTTCCCGAGAGACTCTCTCTCTACTAACTCCGTTAAGCTTACGGGTGCTTAACAAACCGTTACAAACTGAGAACACAAGTCTCAATGATGCTTGCTCGAAGATACCACACTTCAAGACTTCACGTGAAGGAATTAACCTTTCCTTCTTACAACTACAAGGGATTATAACTTCCCTTCAAGTGTATACAAACACTTAGCACTCAAGACAGGACTCTCTTACAGAGTAGATATGAGTAAAATTAATACGCTCAAGAACACAACAACTTCGTCAAGAGTTTGGCTCTCAAAAAACTATGAAATGAATATAAAATGATTGATATGAGAGTATGTAAGCTTAAGCAAGAATGTAATCAGTTGTAGTACTTAAAAGAGTGATTTTGAGGTGTATTTATAGTCTTCAAAGTCACCAAGACCGTTGCTTAATTGCCAATCACTAATTGCTGATTTTGTGCTAGGATAATCGATTATCTGATTTGCATAATCGATTATCTGCAAATTGTTCAAAAATCATATGCAGATTTTAAGCAGAATAATCGATTATTCAAATTGCATAATCGATTACCTGATAACGTTTAAAAATCAGACGCTGATTTTATGCTAGCATAATCGATTTTTGCCTTGTGCATAATCGATTATCTTTCAGCGTTTAAAAATACTTTGGCAACGGTCTTAACATAATCGATTACCAAAAAGACATAATCGATTATTTTGCTGTTTTGTAAATTCCGGTTATACACTGTCTTAACATAATCGATTATCAAAAAGACATAATCGATTATTTTGTTGTTTTGTAAATTCCAGTTTACACTATCTTAACATAATCGATTATCAGAAAAACATAATCGATTATTTCTGTCCAGATTTGAAAGACAGGTTTAAAATTCATTTTGGCTAAAATGAAAATGTTTGAAAATCATTTTGTTTTAAATCAAAGATGCATGGTTTGATGAAAATGATTTTACGAGAGAAGCCAAGTCTTGAATCTAATGTCGGATCAAGATCACAATATAAAACGACTCATGTATAACTTTGTTGCTTTACTTGATCTTGTTCTTTGTTTCTCTTGTACTTGGACTTCGGCATATGTCAATGTTCCATGCGCGTCGGTTTGTCATTTATCAAAACCTACAAAGATGAACACACGTTTAGTTTTAGCGACTTGAGAACGTGTTTCAACAATTTCTCCCTTTTTGATAATGGCAAACCAATATCGGGATATGCATATTAAATAATTGATAATGACAATCCAAGATAAGTATATAAATATATGAATGAGTTCCCCCTCAATTTATGAATTCCCCCTTAATTTATGCCAATATGTATTAGTGTGCATAGCCCTTATTCTTCCCCCTTTTGACATTAGCAAAAATTAAAAAACTTTTATTGAGGAAACAATATTGAAAATACATAATAAAGCAAAAAAAAAGAGACAAAATATTATTCAACCGATACATAGAAAATATTATTCATTGTCAACATTAACATCCGCCTCGGCATCCGGCACTTCTTCCGGAAGGACAACTTGGGCATAGGGATAGCGGACGTGGTCAAAATATCCATGAAGCTCGTGGGATAATCGGGTGACATTCCTATCAATACGAGTCATGGACGTGGACAAAGAGGCAAGTTGCTCAGAAATGGTTTGGAGGATAGCAACGGAAGGATCTTGAGGATGACGTCTTTGAGTAGGACGAGGAGCCGGATGATCACCGATATTGGAAAATGAAGTTTCTTGAATTTCCCAATGTTTTGTTGCCTTTTTGAGAGGACCGACGGAGGTGTCGATACCGGAGGCTTGAAAAAGATCCATTATGACAAAGGCATAGGGGAGTGGCTTATCGTCCCCAATTGCATCATACATGTGAGTCATGACGAACTGGCACCAATTGATGCGAGCCCCGGTGATAATTGCATGCATGAGTTTTGAATCCTCATGAGAGAGAGTTGTATGATTGAATTTGCGCGGTTTTAGAACGCGGGTGATGAAATAAAAGACTAGGCGATATTCAGGGGCATGTGCGTAATGGTTGGGCGACGATGCTCCGGACTAGCAATAAATTCGCCAATGCAAATTTGGTTGAAAAGGAGTTGTTCATCAAATAAAGCACCTTCTTCTCTAGTGTAAAGTGAAATATCTTCCCCATTTCGTGGAAGTTTTGTGAGGAGTTGCATGTGCTCCTCATTTAAAAGAATTGAAACTCCATTGATGTTTGAGACTAGTTCACCATCTTCGTCCTTCTCGAGATTGGAATAGAAGGCACGAATTAGAGCAGGGTGAATGTAAGGGGATTGAAGATATATGAATTCAAGGAGTTGGCTTTGCATGAGGATATTTGATGTGGATAGAGGGGCGCTGTGGCTAAGGAATCGACTAGTGGAGAATCGAGGAGGAAGGATTTCTCGATTTTCAAATTTTTCGACAAATCGAAGGAGTTCGGGTTCAATGTCGAAACGTAAGAAGGATCCGTCTTTATAGTAGTGGAAGAGTGGACGAGCGACGGAAGAGGAGCCAATTTGTTTGCCGGAACGAGCGCGTTTAGAGTGCTTGCTCGCCATTAGTATGAAGAAATAAGAGCTGTTGCAATAATTTGAGGGCTTTTGAAGATTGTTTGAAGCTAAAAGTGAAGTTGGAGTGAGAAATTTGAAGGATGAAAACACCTATTTATAGAATTGAAGAAGTGAGGCATTTATTGAACAAAAAGCTGCAGATTTATTAAGCCAAACGGTCAAAAACCGTAACAATTTTGATGAGCTGACCGTAGGTAATCGACTACTGAACTTTGGTATTCGATTATTGCTGCACAGTGTGTTATACGGACTCGGGGAATAATCGATTTTGATTTGCAGATAATCGATTATTTTAGGCAGTGCGATGAAAAATCGAGACGGTAAGAGGAAATCAATTATTCAGTTTTCAACAATCGATTATTTTATTAACACTTGTAAAACTGAACTTTCAATAATCGATTAGTAATATTGATAATCGATTATTAAATATGATTGCCAGATTCCTGCAAAATCAAAATGTTAGATAATCGATTCTAGTATTAGTATAATCAATTAGTTTATTTTTCCAGTAGAATAATAGGAAAACATAAAGGAGTAATAATCGATTATTGACTAAGAAAAATCGATTATTTATCACCAGTCCCGAGAATTCCCCCTGTCTTTGGGGCGATACCTCAAAAAAAGAGTTAGGTGCTTCCGACGCTCAAGTTAGTAATCGTTGAAAAGAAAAATGCAATGCATGTATTAGATCAACGTGGAGTCAAGAATCCCGAGTTCACTAGGAATTCGGAAAAAGGACTCTTTCTCTAAAGGCTTTGTGAAGATGTCGGCCAATTGATATTTGGTTTCAACAAACTCAATTTCGACATCACCTTTGAGAACGTGATCAATTATGAAGTGGTGCCTAATTTCTATGTGTTTCATTCTTGAGTGAAGAACAGGGTTCTTCGTCAAGCTTATGGCGCTAGTATTATCACATCGAAGAGGGATATGATTGATACTAAGACCATAATCCGAGAGTTGTTGTTTCATCCAAAGGATTTGAGCACAACAACTCCCCGTGGCTACATATTAAGCCTCGGTTGTGGATAACGCAACACTTACCTGTTTCTTGCTAAACCAAGAAACTAGAGAGCTACCGAGCAAATGGCAAGTGCCACTAGTGCTCTTGCGGTCCAATTTGTAACCCGCAAAATCGGAATCGGAATAGCCAACAAGTTGGCATGAAGAACCTTTGGGGTACCATAGACCCACATTTATAGTTCCAACAAGATACTTCATTATCCGTTTTACCGCAGTTAGGTGCGACTCCTTCGGACATGATTGATATCGAGCGCATAAACACATGCTAAACATGATGTCCGGTCTACTTGCAGTAAGATAAAGAAGGGATCCGATCATACCTCGATACTTCTTTGTGTCTACTTCCTTACCTTTCTCATCTTTGTCAAGATGGTCGGATGTACTCATTGGAGTGGCCATTGCTTTGGCGTTGCTCATTTCAAAATGATTTAGCAATTCCTTGCAATATTTAGATTCACAAATGAAAGTTCCCTCTTTCATTTGTTTCACTTGCAACCCCAAGAAGAACTTTAGCTCACCCATCATTGACATTTCAAATTCACTTGTCATTAATTCAGAGAATTCCTTGCACAAAGAATTGTTAGTAGCACCAAAAATAATATCATCTACATATATTTGAACTAATAAGATGTCATTGTTTTTGTTCTTAATAAAGAGTGTAGTGTCAACTTTCCCCCTAATGAAATCATTGTCCAAAAGAAATTTGCTTAAGCGTTCATACCAAGCTCGGGGAGCTTGTTTAAGACCATAGAGGGCTTTCATAAGTTTGAAGACATGATCAGGAGATTTAAAGTCTTCAAAACCCGGGGGTTGTTCAACATATACTTCCTCTTGAATAAACCCATTTAGGAAGGCACTCTTTACATCCATTTGATATAAAATAAAATTCATAGAAGAGGCAAAAGCAAGTAATAGACGAATAGCTTCTAGTCGTGCAACTGGTGCATAAGTTTCTTCATAATCAATTCCTTCTTCTTGATTACAACCTTTAGCAACAAGCCTAGCTTTGTTTCTAGTGATTATACCATTTTCATCTAATTTATTTCGAAAAACATTTCGTACCAATTATGGTGTGATTATCGGGTCTTGGCACCAATTCCCACACATCATTACGTTTGAATTGGTTAAGCTCCTCTTGCATTGCCAAGGTCCAATGCTCATCCCCAATTGCTTCAGAAATGGTTGTAGGTTCTATTTGTGAAACAAAAGCCATGTGTCCTACAGTTTCTTTAAGGAGGTTTCGAGTACTTACCCCTTTCTCGATGTTGCCAATTACCTTGTCGAGAGGATGATCTTTAGACGTCCTCCAAGCCTTAGGCATCATCGATTCTTCCTCTTGTGGTGGTTCTACTTCCGATGATTGTTCCACAGCTTCATCTTGAACTTCCTTTGGATTTTCCTCTTGTACCTTGTCTTGAAGACTTATTTTGTTTAAAGAATCTGCAAGATCAACACAAGAATCCTTTCTCGCCAAGCGAGCATCATTTTCACAAAATACTACATGAGGAGATTCCTCAACAGTTTTGGTTCGATTATTGAAAACTCTATATGCTTTGCTACGCGATGAGTAACCAAGAAATATTCCTTCATCACATTTCGCGTCAAATTTTCCCAAGTTATCTTTTCCGTTGTTGTGAATGAAACATTTACAACCGAAGACTCTAAGATGGGAAAGATTTGGTTTCCTTCCCTTATAGAGTTCATAGGGAGTTTTCATGAGTATCGGTCTTATGACAGCTCTGTTTAAAACATAGCTTGCGGTACTCACGGCATCCGCCCAAAAATTTTTGGAAATCTTAGCCTCATCGAGCATGGTTCTAGCCATCTCTTTGAGACATCGATTTTTACGTTCCACCACTCCATTTTGTTGTGGTGTACGTGGAGCTGAAAAGGTATGTTCAATACCGAGTTCGTCACAAAAATCTGCGAAGAGATTATGATCGAACTCTCCCCCATGATCACTTCTTATGGAAGTGACGGTTGTGTTCTTTTCATTTTGAACACGTTTAAGAAAACTTTTAAAAGCTTGAAAGGCATCACTTTTATGAGTAAGAAATAACGTCCATGTGAATCTAGAGAAATCATCAACAATTACAAAAGCATAAAGATTTCCACCAAGACTTTCAACACGAGATGGTCCAAAAGATCCATGTGGAGAAGTTGTAAAGGTCTAGTGGTTGAAACAACATTTTTAGATTTAAAAGAGGCTTTTATTTGTTTCCCTTTTTGGCATGAATCACAAATAGAATCTTTTTCAAATTTTAGTTTTGGAAGACCGATTACTAAATCTTGAGAAACTAATTTGTTTAAAAGATTCATGTTGACATGAGCTACTCTACGATGCCATAACCACATGTCGTCTTCTTTACTCAAAAGGCAATTCACAAAACTTGATGAAGAATTTTCAAGATCAACCATATAGATATTATCCATTCTAATACCATGAAGAATAACTTTAAAATCACTACGACGGATAACTAAGCATTCTTCGGAGTCAACAATACAAGATTTCCCTTGTCACATAATTGACTTATGCTCAAGAGATTATGTTGAAGACCTTTAACTAGCAGAATATGCTTAATGGAGGAGGATTCGTCCTTACCGACCGAGCCAATGCCGATAATCTTTCCTTTGTTATTGTCTCCAAAAATAACATTTCCTCCTTCCGTGGGTTTTAGTTGAAGGA
This sequence comes from Nicotiana benthamiana, assembly GCA_034376525.1. Lineage (NCBI taxonomy): Eukaryota > Viridiplantae > Streptophyta > Magnoliopsida > Solanales > Solanaceae > Nicotiana > Nicotiana benthamiana. The sequence goes on along the minus strand of CM067333.1, from coordinate 794,921 downwards.
ATTTTGATGCATCCCCGGTCATATGTTTGGAGCATCCACTATCAAGGTACCAAAGTACACTTGATCCCTTCAAACACACCTACAAAACAAATTAATGAGATTTTGGTACCCGAGCCATTTTGGGTCCTTGTGTGTTAGGTGCAAAATAGTGGTGTGATTGACCTGCAGTGAAATGTCTATGTCTAGTGAAGCATGCGGGAGCAATATGTCCAATTTTACTGCAATAATGACAAATGACATTCGGATTGTGCATTCTTCTAGGATGATAATAATTTGGGGATCTAAATTCATTCACCCTATTTTTTGGAATATAGTTTTGATGTAATTTTCGAAAATCTTTTCTAGGTGTTCTAAATTGCTCAAAATTTCTCCTAGTGTTTATTCTAGGATGCATAACGATTCTAGGATCATTATTTCTAGGTTGAATATTTCTAGGTTGCAATTTTTGAGAATCTTTTCTAGGTGTTCTAAATTGTTCTGCATTTCTTCTAGTGCTCGTTCTAGGATGTATAGTGGTCCTAGGATTGTTATTTCTAGGTTGTTTAGGAATGGTCTCATCTTTTTTGTTAGGCACATTTTTGAAACCTATTCCATGTTTAGTAGATTTCAAGTTTATAAGAACCTCATTGAGATTTTTGTGAGAGGAGTTGAATTTATTCAAGGTGCTCTTAAGTTTTTCTATTTCATCTTTTAGAGATTTGCAAGATGTACAACCATTGTCGGGTTTATCAGCGCTTTTTTGCCGTAAAACTTGTTTTCCTCTTTTAATTTCTCATTTTCAAGAGTTAGTTTTTCAAAATCCTTTTCTTTTGAAGAAATTTGTTTTCTTAAATCTTTTATAGATTTAGAAGCGCTAATAAACTCTTTATACAATTCATCAAATGCATCTTGCATTTCTTCTAAAGTGAAATAGTTCTTAGAAGTAGTACATACCTCATTTTGAGTTTCTTCGTGTGCCATAAGACACAAGTTTGCGGTCTCGTTTCCTTCTCCATCACTTGATTCGTCTCCGGGGTCGCCTCCCCAAGAGATGTATGCTCTTTGTTTCTTGGCGAATTTCTTTTCTGTTTTGTTATTTGGACAGTTGGATTTGATGTGCCCAGCTTCTCCGCATCCATAGCATTTGAGTGGTCCTCCTGGCCGCTTTCTTTAAAACTCTTTCCGCATGAATTTTTGGAATTTCTTAATCACGAGTCCGAACTCGATATCTTCGTCGCTTGAATCCTCATCATTTTGAGGTTGAGCCGTGCTTGCTTTTAGAGCGATTCTCCTTTTCCTTTGATCATCTAAATGAGGGTTAAGAATAGTAGACTCATAGGTTTTAAGGTTACCTCTAAGTCCATCGATTGTGACATTTGTAATGCCGATTAACTCTTGAATAGCGTCGGCTTTGGAGCGCCATTCCGGAGTGAGACTTCGAAGAATTTTACGGACAAGCTCCCTATCCATGAAAGTCTTCTTGAGAGCATGAAGATCATTAACGATTTTTGAAAATCGTTCGAACATATCGTCTATCTTCTCGCTTTCCTTCATATGAAAAAGTTCATATTCGTGGGTTAGAAAATCTATTTTAGCTTCTCTTACCTGGTCCGTACCTTCGTAGGTGATCTCCAATTTATCCCACATTTGCTTAGGCGTGGTGCAACATGAGATTTTCTGATAATCATCGGGATTTACAGTGCAATATAACATGTTGATGGCCTTTGCATTATATTCCACCTTTCTGATATCGTCCATATCGTATTCGTCTTCCGACTTTGGGACGAGTTCATCTCCAACCTTTTTAGTTGGAAGTTGTTCTCCATTCTTTATAATTTTCCACAATTGGAAGTTGTTTGATTGAATGAAAATCCTCATCCTCTCCTTCCAATAAGTGTAATTGGTGCCATCAAAGAGTGGTGGCCTTGTGAAGCATTGTCCTTCAACTAGTCCTGCATTAACGTTACGAGTAGAAGCCATGGATTGTTTCTCCCAAACTGTTAAGTCTTTCAAAGAGTTAGGCTCTGATACCAATTGTTAGAATATATGCTTAACGCTAGAGGGGGGAGGTGAATAGCGTTATAAAAAAAATATAAATTTGCGGAATTAAAATTGCAGGAGTAAAATAAGTGCGGTAAATAAAGAAGTAAGGAGAGAACACACCGAACTTATACTGGTTCACCACAACGTGTGGTTAGTCCTGTTTCTCGAGAGACTCTCTCGAGTTTCTACTAACTCCGTTAAGCTTACGGGTGCTTAAAAAACCGTTACAAACTGAGAACACAAGTCTCAACGATGCTTGCTCGAAGATACCACACTTCAAGACTTCACGTGAAGGAATTAACCTTTACTACAAGGGATTATAACTTCCCTTCAAGTGTATACAAACACATTAGCACTCAAGACAGGACTCTCTTATAGAGTAGATATGAGTAAAATTAATACGCTCAAGAACACAACAACTTCGTCAAGAGTTTGGCTCTCAAAAAACTATGAAATGAATATAAAATGATTAATATGAGAGTATGTAAGCTTAAGCAAGAATGTAATCAGTTGTAGTACTTAAAAAAGTGATTTTGAGGTGTATTTATAGTCTTCAAAGTCACCAAGACCGTTGCTTAATTGCCAATCACTAATTGCTGATTTTGTGCTAGGATAATCGATTATCTGATTTGCATAATCGATTATCTGCAAATCGTTCAAAAATCATATGCAGATTATAAGCAGAATAATCGATTATTCAAATTGCATAATCGATTATCTGATAACGTTTAAAAATCAGACGCTGATTTTATGCTAGCATAATCGATTAATGCCTTATGCATAATCGATTATCTTTCAGCGTTTAAAAATACTTTGGCAACGATCTTAACATAATCGATTACCAAAAAGACATAATCGATTATTTTGATGTTTTGTAAATTCGGTTATACACTGTCTTAACATAATCGATTATCAAAAAGACATAATCGATTATTTTGCTGTTTTGTAAATTCCGGTTTACACTGTCTTAACATAATCGATTATCAGAAAAACATAATCGATTATTTCTGTCCAGATTTGAAAGACATGTTTAAAATTCATTTTGGCTAAAATGAAAATGTTTGAAAATCATTTTTGTTTTAAATCAAAGATGCATGGTTTGATGAAAATGATTTTACGAGAGAAGCCAAGTCTTGAATCTATTGTCGGGTCAAGATCACAATATAAAACGACTCATGTATAACTTTGTTGCTTTACTTGATCTTGTTCTTTGTTTCTCTTGTGCTTGGACTTCGGCATATGTCAATGTTCTATGCGCGTCGGTTTGTCATTTATCAAAACCTACAAAGATGAACACACGTTTAGTTTTAGCGACTTGAGAATGTGTTTCAACACTTCTCCTTGGGATCGCGAAGGAGAAAACCACACACCATATATCAACAGCTTCTCAAGTCCAAAACATGGTATGACGACCATCCGAAACAACCCCGGGCCCTTGAACTCCCTCCAATCGACCCTCGGCTCAGTGAAGGGTAGGAAAAACAAAAACAAAAACAAAAACAAAAGAGCATTAGTAAGTCCATCAGAAATAGCATAAATAATTATCTAAACATAAGAACCATAAATAAAATAGCATGCAATAATATCATACAGTAACTACCATAAATAACTACCATAAGGGAGACTCAATCCAAAACACAAATCATCTATGGATAGCCCTGCCAAGCCTCACCCAACCCCGGGTGAGTAGTACGAAAAACTCTAGGGGCCCCTATCCTACAACCCTAATACTAGACCTCCAGACTTTCCTATCAAGGGCCATGTCCTCGGAAACCCGCATTCTAGCCATGTCATGCCTAATCACCTCTCCCAAATACCTCTTAGGCCTCCATCTGACTCGCCGAACGCCGACCATCGCCAGTCGTTCACAACTCCTCACCGGGGCATCAGGACTTCTACTCCGCACATGCCCGAACCACCTCAGCCTCGCTTCTCGCATCTTCTCATCCACCGGGGCCACCCCCACCTTCTCTCGAATAACTTCATTCTTAATCTTATCTAACCTGGTGAGCCCGCACATCCACCTGAGCATCCTCATCTCCGCAACTTTCATTCTCTGAACATGAGAGTTGTTCAGTGGCCAGCACTCTGCCCCATACAACATTGCAGGTCTAACCACAGCTCTATAAAATTTCCGCTTGAGTTTATGTGGAACTTTCTTGTTACACAAGAAATTAGACTCAGTTATCCAAATTAGAATATTATGAATAATATTTTCAATCCTTATTCTTATATGTCAATTGTTTATATTGATGATGTGTTAATATTTTCTGAAGACATTGATTCTCATTTTAAGCATCTTTCCACATTTTCTAAAGTTGTGCAAAATAATGGTTTGGTTATTAGTGCTAAGAAAATTAAGCTCATTCAAACCTCTATTAGATTCTTAGGCCATGACCTATATCAAGGTACCTACAAACCTATCTGTAGAGCCATTGAATTCTCGTCCAAATTTCCTGATGAAATTAAGGATAAGACCCAGCTTCAGAAATTCTTAGGAAGTCTTAATTATGTTGCTGACTTTATTCCTAAAGTTAGACAAACTTGTGAGCCTTTGTATCTTAGGCTTAGAAAGAATCCTATACCGTGGGGAGATGAACAAACCCAAAGTGTCAAGAAGATTAAGAGATTAGTCCAAAATCTTCCTTGCTTAGGGATACCCAATCCCGATGCATATATGATAGTTGAAACTGATGCTTCTGATATAGGATACGGAGGTATTCTAAAACAGCAAATAGAACCAAATAGTTGCGAGCAACTGGTGAGGTTTACTTCTGGTATCTGGAATAATACCCAGAAAAATTATAGTACTGTAAAAAAGGAAGTTTTATCTATAGTACTATGTATTACTAAATTCCAAGATGATTTAGTAAACAAAGAATTTTTACTTCGAGTTGATTGCAAATCGGCCAAAGAAATTTTACAAAAAGATGTTAAAAATCTTGTTTCAAAACAAATATTTGCTAGATGGCAAGCTCTACTATCTAGCTTTGATTTCAAAATTGATTTTATAAAAGGAGAAAATAATTCTCTTCCAGATTTTCTAACTCGAGAATTTCTTCAGGGCCATGAAGTCGTCAAAAACTAGCCCGTTCAAAAACGTCAAGTCTGAAAGGCAACTATCAACAGTTAGACCTTTCGTTCCTACTAGTTTGGCCCAAATAAAGCCCTCTTTTCCTCCTCTTCCTAGTCCGGCCCAGAGCCAAAATAAGTTTACCGTTTTAGGAGAACTCCCAAAACTTCCAGGCCCAAAGCCTGAATCTTCCTCTGGATCCACTTCTAAGGTCCAGAACAAATCTAGTTATGAAATGAAGACCCCAGAGTCTTTTGCCCAAGCAGTAGACCCTAAAGTCCAAATTCAAAAACCCTCTTCTCAGCCAACTGAGACTTTTGAATTCTTGACCATTAAGGTCTCTCCCATTTTAGCCCTCGATAAAGAGTTTGAATCTGGTCGAGTCCAAGACCTTATAAAGCCCTGCTATAATTCATCCAACTACATTGATAGTCCTGACCCCCTTCACACTCGCCTTTATTTTGAGGCTATCTTAGTCGATACAGACTCCATTGAAGTGGAACATGTTTACTCTGATAGAAACCCTGATTTCATCCTATATTCACAGTTTACAATCAAAAAGATTTTATCTCCTTTCGAATGGCATGTTGACCATCTTCTTACTCCCATACGTCTTAGTATGAACCATAAGCCCCAGACTTACAACTGGTATACATACCAACAAGCTTGGTATAATTTCATGTATCTTAGACCAGGTCATACTTGGTTTATTAAATACAGTCCTGAAGTTATCAAGGCCATCATCCCCAGATGGTTCTATGACTGGTGGAAGACTTTTGGAGGAAAATTAGAAAACCTCCCACAACAATTCCTCAATAAATTCGAAAATTTCCAAATTTCACAAGAGATCACTACTCTCCCTTCTCACATTAAAATGTGTAAATTTTATATTCAAAAAAGAATTTCTTTTATTATCAGCTGGGATTTCAAAATCGCAGAATTCGATAGGATCAGGTACCTATCCAAAGAAATAAAGGTTAAAGGTTGGGTTCCAAAACCTAAGGTATCAACTCTTGATAAGGGAAAAATTGTAGTGGGGAAGACAACTCCACAATCCAAATCATCCAAGGCGGAAATGAAGAAGAAGCTTCAAAAGGCTCTTCAAGATATTGATAATCAGGATGAAGAAACCATTATGCAACTTCTTGAAGAAGTCTCCTCCTCTGCTGAATCCAGTAATGATGACATGTGTAATCCTAAAGGTATTGCTCAGGCTTATCTAGAAGGATTTTATGAATAATATTTACTTTTCCGAAGAGTCAAGTTAATATTTACTTTTCCGAAGAGTCAAGTTACTATTCGGTGGGAATGCCCACTTAGTGTCCTGTGAATACCCACTTTATCACTACCTTCCAAAAGAAGGAAAAACTGAGGGGTATGCGTCTAATTATTGTCCACTAAAAACAAGTCGGTCGAATTATTGTCCACTAAGGACAAGTCATAATTAGTGTCCGTAGGTTGGGTCCCATAAACGGTCCCCGGGTCATAAGGAATCTTATCCTTATCTTTTCACATGGGGTCATATCTCTTTCATAAAAGTAGAACCCCACAATACTGTCGGCAAAATCTAAGCCGTCCATTTGTATCTAGGAGATTAACTCTTTTGGTGTCAGAGGTCTATAAAAAGACTCTCGTCTTGTAATATGAGGCAGGTCGAATTTTCTGACTTAGAAAATTTTAGGCACTATCTCTCTTGAATAATCTCTTCGTCTCTCTTCTTGTAATCATCCCTTCCTATTGTAATATCCCCTTGTTCATGGAATAAAAAGTAAGTCTTTCATTTTCTGTTTTACTGTTTTTCTGTTTTAATTTTTCCGGTCCTGTAAATTGGTATCAGAGCCAGGATGGCTGTATATGTATTTAACATGAGCAACTAAATACATATACTGTCCGGAGCTTATTACTTTTGCAAATATTTAGTATAGTTATTTTGATGAAATCTCATAACTTGATTAAATTATTTCTAAGTATTAAATCTTTTATCTTGTTTCATATTTGATCTATTTTGTGTGAGGTACTTATTTCTCTCTAAGTGTGTGAGGTATCCGATTAATATCCGGAGTGTACGTTGGCAAGCCTGTCCTTGCGGTCCTTGTTAGCCATGGTAGGCGTTTATTGTGACCCTTAGGTGTTCCCGTAGCCAAGATAACTCTAGAGAGAGAAGAGGTAAAACCAAGAGAACGTTTAGATCATTATGAACCTAGATATTTAGATTTAGGACTTTTTTATAATTTGATCTTTGTTATTTGCTTTTATCTGAATATTATATACTTATGATTTTGCTTCTGTATTAGTTCCAGGACAGTAATTTTTCTTATATGAATCAAAATATTTTAAATTCTGTTAACTTATCTTCTAGATCTACTCAGATTGCCTTAACTGAGTCTAATTTGGATAACTGGAGTATCCCTGCTGAACCTTTTCATAAGATCTACCAGATAGGTCACTTTAATTTCATTAAAAAGCATAATATTAAAACGTGTGAATCAACTGTTGCTATTAATAACTCTTTAGAAGTTATAAAATTGTTACATGAGCATGATATAATTAGATATAAGTCTAGTTTTAATTATCTGCATATTGGTCTTGTGCAAGTTGCTGTTAAGCCTTTGTTTAGAAAAGGACTTAATATTCCTGTTTGTGCACTTTTACGTGATGCACGTTTTCTTAACTTTGATGATTCTTTGTTAGGGGCACTTGAAAGTAATTTAGCAGGAGGCCCTGTTTATTTCAATTGTTATCCTAATTTCTCTGTTGATATTAATGATCCTAATGTGTTAGATACATTAACGCTTAATATCAAAACTCTTAATATGAACAGCAAATCCGAAACTCGTGAAATAGCTGTTATATACCGCGTTTATTATCGGCTAATGTCTACTACCCTTGCTCCGAAAGCAAGGATAGAGAGTACCAAAGGTGTGACTATGTTAATGGAAGCTAACCATGAACATAGTACCATCTTTGTTCCTCGCCTTCTTCAGTGGAAAGACATTCTATCCAATACTGATTGGCACTTTGAAGCTATTACTCAACCCATTCCCTCTCATACAGAGAATCGCCAAATAGAACGAATCATCCAAAATTCCGATGGTTCAGTTGACCTTAAATTTCTGAACTCTCAACCTCGTAGAAGTTTCACCGTAGGTTCTACTTCTTCAAACTTCTTTTGAAGGGAATCTACCTTAGACATTATTCCCGGGGTTTTTAAAGTTTGTTTAATTCTTTCTATAGTAATCTCTTCTTTTAAAAAAGAAATATGATTAGAAAGACAATTAATTTTAAATATAGTTTTTTCTTTTAAAAACCTACTCTCTGTAGGAGAAAGAGTTTGAACAAAAGGGAAAAACACCTCTTGACCGAGGATACAAGCATGAATGCCATCTATATCATTAGTAAAAGGTTTAAGTTGACTAATGAATGGCGTTCCTAGAATAATATCTTCATTGATATTTTCAGTGATTACAAAATCATTAGTAAAGCAAATATTGTTATTACAAATATGGGCTTTAGATAATTTGTAATCAATTTTCATTCTCTCACCAGTGGCCGAGTATAAACGAGTTGTACTCTTTTCAAGGTACTTAAGAGGAATAAGACCTTTCACTATACAGTTACGGTCGGCACCACTGTCAAATAAAGCAACTTTGTTGAGAACAAAATTTTTTGCAACAACAATTTTGACAGGAATATGTTCACTAATAGATTTAATAGTGGACACAGAAGGACCGGGATTAGTGGAAGGAGTATTATTAAGAAGACCTGGATCAACAGGTTGTTCTCCAGGGAAATCAAATTCTTTTTCAGGAAAAGAGTCAGTCTTCTCAACAGTGTCCTGAAGGACTTGAGAAGTAAGGGATTCCATCTCGACTTTGTCAAGACGCGATTTCAACTGCCTAACTTCTTGTTTAAGAGAATTCATCTCTTGACGTAAGTCAGATATAGAGGGCTCAGCAGGTTTATCGAACCTACTGAGCCCTCTATATCTGACTTACGTCAAGAGATGAATTCTCTTAAACAAGAAGTTAGGTTCTACTTCTTCAAACCCCCGGGAAGAAGTATTTACTCGTTCTTGCTCCTTCAGATCTGCTATTAATAAATCTGTTATTAATAGTCAAGTTGATGGGGTAGATTTTTCGGGAGATATCCCAAAAGTTTTTTATAAATCTCAGTTTCAAGAACCTATTCAGGAACCCTCTAGTCCCACAGAATCTGATATGGCGCCTCCAAGGCAAAATTCAGACCCTGGTCTTCACGTCATTAAAGTTGAGGAAGATTATACCCCTAATCTTGCTGCTTTAAAAAGACTCTGGCTTGACCCAAAAAACGCTTTAAGGGTCAAATGGTACACTGCTACCTATTCTAAGAGCCAGCAAGCGATTTTTGGGCAACAATGGATTGCCGATATGAAGCGCTTGAAGTGTGATATTGAATATTTTAAGTGGTTCGAAATCACTGGAAAACTGGATGACCAGAATGAGTCTTTACAAGTTCTGGTTAATAAGTGGTATACTCAAACCAACAAGGTTGTTGAGTCTGTCACTCCTCCTCTTGAAGGAATTAAAATTCCTCATTCCAACACCATTGTTTCTGCTTCTCCTTTTAAACTCAAAAGCAGTAATCCTACGAGTACACCCTCTAATGCGGACATAGACAAAATTGTAGAACAAAACAATTACACCAATAAATTGTTGCACTCTGTTTCCCTTCAAATTGAAGAAACAAAACCTAGACTAACTCCTAGTCTAAGTATCCCTAGGCCTAGTACAAATAGTACGATAGAGCCTAATCCTATATTCAAGCCTCCTGAATTTCGCCGGGAATTGTTTCCTAAACTTAGCGAAAATATCTCTGTCTCTGGTAAACTGGTTGAACAGATTACCGAAAAGCTAGCCAACTTTCATGTTTCAAGTGAAAGTAAAGTAAAAGAAGTTTCTAATGCTTCAAAAGCAAAAGAAACTTCTAATCAAGCGTCCAGTTCTCGACCAACTAAAGAGAACAACACCAATAGTGCTGAGAGTGTTAGAACTCTTTCTGATAACTCTCTTCTCAAACTTTCCGATAGATACCCCCATAGGAGAAACTATTATAGTCGTCCCTCTTTTCCTGATACTCAGTATGAGGAAGATGGTTTCCAGTCTCAATCATCTCATGATGGTAGAGGCATCGTTGAATGGAATATTGATGGTCTTGCCGAACATCAAATCTACACGAAATGGGCGTTTGTATTACCAGTTACAAGCTGCGAAATTCTTCTGATAAAGAAGCAGCGGCCATGATCACTGCTGGCTTTACTGGTATGCTTAGGTATTGGTGGGATAATTATGTCACCGAAGATCTTAAGCTTCAAATCCTCAACGCAACCACCATTATTACTACTGTTAAAACAGTTAGTGATATGGAAACTTCTGAATCTGAAACCAGAGAGGATGCTTGTGCCACTCTGCTCTACCACATTGCCAAACACTTTGTAGGAGAGCCTAAACTCTTCCAAGATAGGAGTCTTGAAATTCTTAACAATCTTCGTTGCCCTAGACTAAGTGACTTTAGGTGGTATAAAGACCAGTTTATGGTCAAAATTATGACTAGACCTGACTGCAATAGTGATTTTTGGAAAGACAGATTTATTAGCGGTCTTCCCCCCTTATTTGCCGAAAAGGTTAGATCAAAAATAAGAGATAGGTGTGGCGGTAAGATACCCTATGAACTTATGACCTATGGAGATATTATTAGTCTTATTAATACCACAGCCCTAGAGCTATGTACTGACCTAAAACTTAAGAGTCATCTTAAGAAAGATAGATTGACCTCCAAAGCAGAACTAGGCAGTTTTTGTAGAGACTTTGGTTATGGCAATATAGACTATCCCCCTTCCAAGCAAGCTAAGAAGAATTCTAAGGCTAAGTCCTCTTATAAATCATCTAGAAAGACTAAGAAAAACAAGTCTAAAGATAGGTCGTATGAACCTAAGAAAAAGAAATTTAGAAAGAAAAGACCTTCCCATAAAGAAGATGTCTGCTGGACTTGTGGTAAGTCTGGTCATAGAGCCAACCAGTGTAAATCTTCTAAGAAGAAGAAGAAAATAAACCTTCTGGGACTAGATGAGGATACTAAAGAAAAACTCTTTTCTATCCTTCAAGAAAGCGAGTCTGATTCGAGTAATTCCTCTTCTGAAGAATACAGTGATGAAGAAAATATCAACGTCGCTTATGAGACTGATGACAGTCAGTCAGATTCTGAAGAATCTTGCGAAGAATCTTGTGAAGGTGTCTTTTGCGGATGTCCTTCCAATACTCTTAGTATGATCACATCGGACTCCAAGCAAAAGAAATTTGCTTAAGCGTTCATACCAAGCTCGGGGAGCTTGTTTAAGACCATAGAGGGCTTTCATAAGTTTGAAGACATGATCAGGAGATTTAAAGTCTTCAAAACCCGGGGGTTGTTCAACATATACTTCCTCTAGAATAAACCCATTTAAGAAGGCACTATTTACATCCATTTGATATAAAATAAAATTCATAGAAGAGGCAAAAGCAAGTAATAGACGAATAGCTTCTAGTCGTGCAACTGGTGCATAAGTTTCTTCATAATCAATTCCTTCTTCTTGATTATAACCTTTAGCAACAAGCCTAGCTTTGTTTCTAGTGATTATACCATTTTCATCTAATTTATTTCGAAAAACATTTCGTACCAATTATGGTGTGATTATCGGGTCTTGGCACCAATTCCCACACATCATTACGTTTGAATTGGTTAAGCTCCTCTTGCATTGCCAAGGTCCAATGCTCATCCCCAATTGCTTCAGAAATGGTTGTAGGTTCTATTTGTGAAACAAAAGCCATGTGTCCTACAGTTTCTTTAAGGAGGTTTCGAGTACTTACCCCTTTCTCGATGTTGCCAATTACCTTGTCGAGAGGATGATCTTTAGACGTCCTCCAAGCCTTAGGCATCATCGATTCTTCCTCTTGTGGTGGTTCTACTTCCGATGATTGTTCCACAGCTTCATCTTGAACTTCCTTTGGATTTTCCTCTTGTACCTTGTCTTGAAGACTTATTTTGTTTAAAGAATCTGCAAGATCAACACAAGAATCCTTTCTCGCCAAGCGAGCATCATTTTCACAAAATACTACATGAGGAGATTCCTCAACAGTTTTGGTTCGATTATTGAAAACTCTATATGCTTTGCTACGCGATGAGTAACCAAGAAATATTCCTTCATCACATTTCGCGTCAAATTTTCCCAAGTTATCTTTTCCGTTGTTGTGAATGAAACATTTACAACCGAAGACTCTAAGATGGGAAAGATTTGGTTTCCTTCCCTTATAGAGTTCATAGGGAGTTTTCATGAGTATCGGTCTTATGACAGCTCTGTTTAAAACATAGCTTGCGGTACTCACGGCATCCGCCCAAAAATTTTTGGAAATCTTAGCCTCATCGAGCATGGTTCTAGCCATCTCTTCGAGACATCGATTTTTACGTTCCACCACTCCATTTTGTTGTGGTGTACGTGGAGCTGAAAAGGTATGTTCAATACCGAGTTCGTCACAAAAATCTGCGAAGAGATTATGATCGAACTCTCCCCCATGATCACTTCTTATGGAAGTGACGGTTGTGTTCTTTTCATTTTGAACACGTTTAAGAAAACTTTTAAAAGCTTGAAAGGCATCACTTTTATGAGTAAGAAATAACGTCCATGTGAATCTAGAGAAATCATCAACAATTACAAAAGCATAAAGATTTCCACCAAGACTTTCAACACGAGATGGTCCAAAAGATCCATGTGGAGAAGTTGTAAAGGTCTAGTGGTTGAAACAACATTTTTAGATTTAAAAGAGGCTTTTATTTGTTTCCCTTTTTGGCATGAATCACAAATAGAATCTTTTTCAAATTTTAGTTTTGGAAGACCGATTACTAAATCTTGAGAAACTAATTTGTTTAAAAGATTCATGTTGACATGAGCTACTCTACGATGCCATAACCACATGTCGTCTTCTTTACTCAAAAGGCAATTCACAAAACTTGATGAAGAATTTTCAAGATCAACCATATAGATATTATCCATTCTAATACCATGAAGAATAACTTTAAAATCACTACGACGGATAACTAAGCATTCTTCGGAGTCAACAATACAAGATTTCCCTTGTCACATAATTGACTTATGCTCAAGAGATTATGTTGAAGACCTTTAACTAGCAGAATATGCTTAATGGAGGAGGATTCGTCCTTACCGACCGAGCCAATGCCGATAATCTTTCCTTTGTTATTGTCTCCAAAAATAACATTTCCTCCTTCCGTGGGTTTTAGTTGAAGGAATTTTGATGCATCCCCGGTCATATGTTTGGAGCATCCACTATCAAGGTACCAAAGTACACTTGATCCCTTCAAACACACCTACAAAACAAATTAATGAGATTTTGGTACCCGAGCCATTTTGGGTCCTTGTGTGTTAGGTGCAAAATAGTGGTGTGATTGACCTGCAGTGAAATGTCTATGTCTAGTGAAGCATGCGGGAGCAATATGTCCAATTTTACTGCAATAATGACAAATGACATTCGGATTGTGCATTCTTCTAGGATGATAATAATTTGGGGATCTAAATTCATTCACCCTATTTTTTGGAATATAGTTTTGATGTAATTTTCGAAAATCTTTTCTAGGTGTTCTAAATTGCTCAAAATTTCTCCTAGTGTTTATTCTAGGATGCATAACGATTCTAGGATCATTATTTCTAGGTTGAATATTTCTAGGTTGCAATTTTTGAGAATCTTTTCTAGGTGTTCTAAATTGTTCTGCATTTCTTCTAGTGCTCGTTCTAGGATGTATAGTGGTCCTAGGATTGTTATTTCTAGGTTGTTTAGGAATGGTCTCATCTTTTTTGTTAGGCACATTTTTGAAACCTATTCCATGTTTAGTAGATTTCAAGTTTATAAGAACCTCATTGAGATTTTTGTGAGAGGAGTTGAATTTATTCAAGGTGCTCTTAAGTTTTTCTATTTCATCTTTTAGAGATTTGCAAGATGTACAACCATTGTCGGGTTTATCAGCGCTTTTTTGCCGTAAAACTTGTTTTCCTCTTTTAATTTCTCATTTTCAAGAGTTAGTTTTTCAAAATCCTTTTCTTTTGAAGAAATTTGTTTTCTTAAATCTTTTATAGATTTAGAAGCGCTAATAAACTCTTTATACAATTCATCAAATGCATCTTGCATTTCTTCTAAAGTGAAATAGTTCTTAGAAGTAGTACATACCTCATTTTGAGTTTCTTCGTGTGCCATAAGACACAAGTTTGCGGTCTCGTTTCCTTCTCCATCACTTGATTCGTCTCCGGGGTCGCCTCCCCAAGAGATGTATGCTCTTTGTTTCTTGGCGAATTTCTTTTCTGTTTTGTTATTTGGACAGTTGGATTTGATGTGCCCAGCTTCTCCGCATCCATAGCATTTGAGTGGTCCTCCTGGCCGCTTTCTTTAAAACTCTTTCCGCATGAATTTTTGGAATTTCTTAATCACGAGTCCGAACTCGATATCTTCGTCGCTTGAATCCTCATCATTTTGAGGTTGAGCCGTGCTTGCTTTTAGAGCGATTCTCCTTTTCCTTTGATCATCTAAATGAGGGTTAAGAATAGTAGACTCATAGGTTTTAAGGTTACCTCTAAGTCCATCGATTGTGACATTTGTAATGCCGATTAACTCTTGAATAGCGTCGGCTTTGGAGCGCCATTCCGGAGTGAGACTTCGAAGAATTTTACGGACAAGCTCCCTATCCATGAAAGTCTTCTTGAGAGCATGAAGATCATTAACGATTTTTGAAAATCGTTCGAACATATCGTCTATCTTCTCGCTTTCCTTCATATGAAAAAGTTCATATTCGTGGGTTAGAAAATCTATTTTAGCTTCTCTTACCTGGTCCGTACCTTCGTAGCTGATCTCCAATTTATCCCACATTTGCTTAGGCGTGGTGCAACATGAGATTTTCTGATAATCATCGGGATTTACAGTGCAATATAACATGTTGATGGCCTTTGCATTATATTCCACCTTTCTGATATCGTCCATATCGTATTCGTCTTCCGACTTTGGGACGAGTTCATCTCCAACCTTTTTAGTTGGAAGTTGTTCTCCATTCTTTATAATTTTCCACAATTGGAAGTTGTTTGATTGAATGAAAATCCTCATCCTCTCCTTCCAATAAGTGTAATTGGTGCCATCAAAGAGTGGTGGCCTTGTGAAGCATTGTCCTTCAACTAGTCCTGCATTAACGTTACGAGTAGAAGCCATGGATTGTTTCTCCCAAACTGTTAAGTCTTTCAAAGAGTTAGGCTCTGATACCAATTGTTAGAATATATGCTTAACGCTAGAGGGGGGAGGTGAATAGCGTTATAAAAAAAATATAAATTTGCGGAATTAAAATTGCAGGAGTAAAATAAGTGCGGTAAATAAAGAAGTAAGGAGAGAACACACCGAACTTATACTGGTTCACCACAACGTGTGGTTAGTCCTGTTTCTCGAGAGACTCTCTCGAGTTTCTACTAACTCCGTTAAGCTTACGGGTGCTTAAAAAACCGTTACAAACTGAGAACACAAGTCTCAACGATGCTTGCTCGAAGATACCACACTTCAAGACTTCACGTGAAGGAATTAACCTTTACTACAAGGGATTATAACTTCCCTTCAAGTGTATACAAACACATTAGCACTCAAGACAGGACTCTCTTATAGAGTAGATATGAGTAAAATTAATACGCTCAAGAACACAACAACTTCGTCAAGAGTTTGGCTCTCAAAAAACTATGAAATGAATATAAAATGATTAATATGAGAGTATGTAAGCTTAAGCAAGAATGTAATCAGTTGTAGTACTTAAAAAAGTGATTTTGAGGTGTATTTATAGTCTTCAAAGTCACCAAGACCGTTGCTTAATTGCCAATCACTAATTGCTGATTTTGTGCTAGGATAATCGATTATCTGATTTGCATAATCGATTATCTGCAAATCGTTCAAAAATCATATGCAGATTATAAGCAGAATAATCGATTATTCAAATTGCATAATCGATTATCTGATAACGTTTAAAAATCAGACGCTGATTTTATGCTAGCATAATCGATTAATGCCTTATGCATAATCGATTATCTTTCAGCGTTTAAAAATACTTTGGCAACGATCTTAACATAATCGATTACCAAAAAGACATAATCGATTATTTTGATGTTTTGTAAATTCGGTTATACACTGTCTTAACATAATCGATTATCAAAAAGACATAATCGATTATTTTGCTGTTTTGTAAATTCCGGTTTACACTGTCTTAACATAATCGATTATCAGAAAAACATAATCGATTATTTCTGTCCAGATTTGAAAGACATGTTTAAAATTCATTTTGGCTAAAATGAAAATGTTTGAAAATCATTTTTGTTTTAAATCAAAGATGCATGGTTTGATGAAAATGATTTTACGAGAGAAGCCAAGTCTTGAATCTATTGTCGGGTCAAGATCACAATATAAAACGACTCATGTATAACTTTGTTGCTTTACTTGATCTTGTTCTTTGTTTCTCTTGTGCTTGGACTTCGGCATATGTCAATGTTCTATGCGCGTCGGTTTGTCATTTATCAAAACCTACAAAGATGAACACACGTTTAGTTTTAGCGACTTGAGAATGTGTTTCAACACTTCTCCTTGGGATCGCGAAGGAGAAAACCACACACCATATATCAACAGCTTCTCAAGTCCAAAACATGGTATGACGACCATCCGAAACAACCCCGGGCCCTTGAACTCCCTCCAATCGACCCTCGGCTCAGTGAAGGGTAGGAAAAACAAAAACAAAAACAAAACAAAAGAGCATTAGTAAGTCCATCAGAAATAGCATAAATAATTATCTAAACATAAGAACCATAAATAAAATAGCATGCAATAATATCATACAGTAACTACCATAAATAACTACCATAAGGGAGACTCAATCCAAAACACAAATCATCTATGGATAGCCCTGCCAAGCCTCACCCAACCCCGGGTGAGTAGTACGAAAAACTCTAGGGGCCCCTATCCTACAACCCTAATACTAGACCTCCAGACTTTCCTATCAAGGGCCATGTCCTCGGAAACCCGCATTCTAGCCATGTCATGCCTAATCACCTCTCCCAAATACCTCTTAGGCCTCCATCTGACTCGCCGAACGCCGACCATCGCCAGTCGTTCACAACTCCTCACCGGGGCATCAGGACTTCTACTCCGCACATGCCCGAACCACCTCAGCCTCGCTTCTCGCATCTTCTCATCCACCGGGGCCACCCCCACCTTCTCTCGAATAACTTCATTCTTAATCTTATCTAACCTGGTGAGCCCGCACATCCACCTGAGCATCCTCATCTCCGCAACTTTCATTCTCTGAACATGAGAGTTGTTCAGTGGCCAGCACTCTGCCCCATACAACATTGCAGGTCTAACCACAGCTCTATAAAATTTCCGCTTGAGTTTATGTGGAACTTTCTTGTTACACAAGACTCCTGATGCAAGCCTCCACTCTGACCACCCCGCTCATATGCGATGAGTGACGTCCCCGTCAATCTCTCCGTCCCCCTGAATCACCGACCCAAGATATCTTACACTGTCCCTCTTGGCGATGACCTGAGATCCAATCATCATGTCCCTGCCTACTTCGCTCGGCTCGGCGCTAAACTTGCACTCCAGGTATTGTGTCTTAGATCTGCTTATTTTGAAATCCTTAGACTCGAGAGTCTGTCTCCATACCTCTAACTTCTCAATAACACCGACCATCGTCTCGTCTATCAAGACTATATCATCAGCAAATAGCATACACCAAGGCACATTCCCTTGAATATGTCGGGTTAGAGCATCCATCACCAAGGCAAACAAGAGAGGGCTAAGCGTTGATCCTTGATGGAGCCCCATAACCACTGGAAAATGGTCTGAGTTGCCACCCAGCGTCCTAACCCTAGTCTTAGCTGTTAGAAACTACGCTTTACGCTAGAGGGGGGGTGAATAGCGTATTAATAGAATTTAGCGTTTTCTTGCGGAATTTAAACTTTGCAGGAAGTAAGATAAATGCAGAAAAATAAACTTACACAAAGATGTATACTGGTTGGCCACCAACGTGGTTAGTCCAGTCCCCGAGAGACTCTCTCGAGATTTTTCACTATCTTGTTAAGCTTAAGGGTGCTCAACAAACCGTTACACACTTGAGGACACAAGCCTCAAACAGTTGCTCGGAGATCGCAATCTCAAAGACTTCACCCAAGGAAACGCAAGTTCCTTGAAACAAGAGAATCGCAATTCTCTTACAAGTATATCAAATACTTGGACACTCACTTAACTAAAGTACTCCTTATTGAGTAGATATGAGTAAAAGAATATGTTCAAGATCACAACAACTTTAAGCAATAATATGGCTCTCAAAAGCTTTATGAAATGAGTAGAAAATGAAGAACAATTGAATGAAAGCATATAGCAATGTAATGATCAGTTTGTGTATGTTGTTGTTGTTAAAACACTGAAATGAAGCTGTATTTATAGTTGAAAAAGTTGGTTCAACCGTTGTCTAATTGCCAATTAAGAGTTGCTGAAATTACTCAGTGATAATCGATTATTAAGACCAAACAATCGATTATCTGCCAGTCAGTTTAAAAATCAATCCCAGATTTAACGCTTCACAATCGATTATACATAATCTATAATCGATTACTGGCAATATTCAAAATCAGATAATCGATTACACTAAGTTCATAATCGATTACTTTAGCAACGTTCTAAAAATCATTTCCGGATTTTAAGCAAAACATCGATTATATAAAATCAATAATCGATTACTTCAGCAACGTTCTAAAAATCATTTCCGGATTTTAAGCAAAACATCGATTATATAAAATCAATAATCGATTACTTCAGCAACGTTCTAAAAATCATTTCCAGATTTTAAGCAAAACATCGATTATATAAAATCAATAATCGATTATTTCAGCAACGTTCTAAAAATCATTTCCAGATTTTACGCAGAACATCGATTATCTAGAATCAATAATCGATTACCTTATGGTATTTGAAAATCATTTGACAACGGCCAGCTTCAACAATCGATTGTCCTTTGCAACAATCGATTACTTGTTATTTTCTGAAAATCATAAAACTTACTGTCTCAGTGATAATCGATTATCTAAAGACATAATCGATTACTTAATAAAATTTAAAATCACTGGAAGACATCAACTCAACACAATCGATCACCATTAGTTCATAATCGATTATTTTGAGTATTGAAAAACTTTACCTCAACAACAATCGATTGTCATTTGTTCACAATCGATTATCATGCAGATTTGGAAAAACCTGATGTTCACTGTCTTACTCACAATCGATTACCATTAATTCATAATCGATTGTCATGCAGTCTTGGCTCAGAAACAATCGATTATCATAAGTACATAATCGATTATTTTAGCCCAGATTTTTGAGGCATGTTTAGAAAACATTTTGTCTAATGTAAATATGCATGATTTAAAATCTTTTTGACACAGAATTAAATATGCATGATTTTGGAAAATAGTTTTATGAGAGAGGCCATACTATGAGTCAAGTTATAGGATCGAGATTACAATTTAGAACAACTCAATAACAATTAAAAGCTATATCTTGAACTTCAATCTTATTCGCAACCATTGTGCGCTTGTACTTGAATTCCGTCATATATCAATTTTTGCTTCGTTTGTCATTCATCAACACCTACAAAAGAGTACACGTTTAGTATATTGCATTGAGAACGTGTTTCTAACATTAGCTCCATCATACATGTCCTTGATTACTCTGATGTAGGCTTCCGGCACGCTCTTCGCCTCCAAGCACCTCCATAGCACCTCCCTTGGGACCTTGTCATACGCCTTCTCCAAGTCGATAAGCACCATGTGCAGGTCCTTTTCTTATCCCTGAACTACTTCACCAGCCTCCTGACAAGGTGGATAGCTTCTGTAGTGGAGCGACCCGGCATGAAACCGAACTGGTTCACAGATATAGATGTTATCTCCCTCACCCTCGCCTCGATCACCCGCTCCCAGACCTTCATGGTGTGACTTATTAATTTGATACCCCTATAGTTGTTGCAGCACTGGATGTCCCCTTTGTTCTTGTGCAAGGGCACCACTGTACTCCACCTCCACTCATCCGGCATCATTTTGGTCCTGAAGATCGCATTGAACAACCTGGAGAGCCGCTCCACAATGCTTTATATCCAACAATGCTACAAAAGAGATGCTAACTCATTTGACGAAATAACAATTTTATATCTAAATTTATCTCGGACGATATATATATGATAAAAATTTCTATGATTACGCACCGTCTCCATTCACATCTCCAACCTTTTGAATCACCGTTATGGCACCGCAAAATTTCAAATTGTGAAGAGATTTGTCTCTCAATAAAAATGATGTATTATAGAAAGCTTAGGATTAAATCTCAAATTGTCTAATAGTTAGTTGTAGTAAAAAAAATTTAAATTGTGAAGACATTTGTCTCTCAATAAAAATGATGTATTATATAAAGTCAAGAATTAAATCTCAAATTATCTAATAGTTAGTTGTAATAATTTAAAAAAAAATAAAATTTAGAAGTTAATTGTAATCATAATTTATCCAACATGGGATGCAGTACAAAGGGTAAAAAACTTAACCCTTAATAGGATTAACATTAAGATGCATAGATTCGTTAGTCTTGAAAGAATGAGTGACGGAAGGGTTAAATTGGTTAGTTTTGAGAACTTTTGAGTATGTTTTTTGTCCACAAGAATACTTAAGGATTTAACTTGAGTTGTGGGTGTAAGTTAACCGGAAAAGAAGTGTATTCAGATCAAGGCATGTGTCGGTTCCAGGCGTCGAAGTTGTAGGAGCATTACTCCCTCCGTCCCTCGTACGCGGAAAGCCATCCTTCTTATGATATATCCCAACCCCACCAGAATCAGTCGCCGTTGCTGGATAGCAAAATTCACATACCGATGAAGAAGTGAGTCAAAATGTCGGCTTCTCAAACGCTAGGCGGGCCTTCGCGCAGTGGCTGGGTACTGGGTCCGTCCCTTGATAAGATCATCAAGAACGTCGCCTGGAGGAAACACTCGCAGCTCGTCGCCGCCTGCAAGTCCGCTCTCGACAAGCTTGATTCCGTTGTTGACGACCCTGTAGATCCAGCTTCCTGCACCCCTCTCTATGGCCTCTCTCCTTCCGATGCTGATTTCGTCTTGCAACCCCTCATCATGGCTCTCGACTCTGCATCTCCCAAAGTTGTCGAACCCGCCCTAGATTGCACCTTCAGGTTATTCTCCTTGGGCTTAATCCGATGCGAGATTGACACCCCCAGCCCTAACCCAAGTCCTCCCTCCCTCATTTTCCGCCTTACAGATTCCGTCTGCAAATGCGGCGCTCTTGGGGACGAAGGAATCGAGCTTGCCCTTCTCCGAGTCTTGCTCTCCGTCGTTCGATCTCCGTACGTGCTTGTCAGAGGTGATTGCCTTGTCCATGTTGTTAGGTCCTGTTACAATGTCTATCTCGGGGGCATGAATGGCACCAATCAGATCTGCGCCAAGTCCGTCCTTGCTCAGATGATGATGATTGTTTTCACCAGGGTGGAGGAGAACTCCATGATGGTGGAATTCAAGACGGTCTCTGTGGCTGAACTGTTGGAGTTCACGGATAGGAATTTGAATGAGGGCAGCTCTATACAGTTCGCCCAGAACTTTCTCAATGAGATTGTGGATGCCAAGTCCAAGGAAGGCCTTGCTGAATCGAAATTGTGTTTGCATTTTGAGAATGACAAGGGTGAGAAAAAGAAGGGTGAGCCCACCGATGGGGAACTTAGTGAGGGAGCTGATCTGAGTGGTTACAGTAAAATTAGGGAGGACGGTTTCATTCTCTTCAAGAATTTATGCAAGTTTTCTATGAAATTTTCATCGCAGGAGCATGCAGATGACAATATTTTGTTAAGGGGGAAAGTGTTATCGTTGGAGCTCCTAAAGGTTATAATGGATAATGCTGGTCCCATTTGGAGCTCAAATGAGAGGTTTATGTCTTTCTGTTACTGTGTTCTGCTGATTTCTTGCAGTCTATTTCTTTTTGTTTGTTAGGCAGGTCTACTCATTCAACTAATATGGCCGGGAAATGACATCTTATGCTTTTATGATAGACCCTCTTAAGTCAAGGAGTTAACTTCTGTCACCAGTTCGACAGTAGATCTTTCTAATTGGAATTTTTAGATTAGTGTTGCTTGCAAGATGTGATGCTTTGTGATATACAGACATTACATAGATTGATATAATAGTTCGCCTGCCCTTAAAGAAATCTTTGGTGGTGTAGAATGTAGTTAGTTCTCACATAAAGGATGAAAAGATGACAGAAAAAAGGTTGTATCATTGATCCATAGGAACTAGGTGGGAGAGCTCACGAAGCTACAAGTGTCAGTGGGAGAGCTCATGAAGCCACAAGTGTCGTAGAAACAGATTATTTGTAGTATTTGACCATTATGTATCTCGGCTATTCCACCAGATACCAAGCTTATCGTTATTGCATGAAGTTGTGGTGTAAACTTTGAAGCTTGGGTTCTCGTATCTTTTCTTTACATGTCATTTCGAGTTGATTTATGTTCGCTTTGAGGCTTTTTTTTCTGGTTGTTTCTGTTTAAATTGGAGCTCCAACTAGACTGTCTTTTGAGCTCATTTCAAGGTCTTCAAGCTTAGTCAAGTGATATGGTTGTCTCACTCATATTGACTTGAAGTCAATCTCCCCCTCGGATCTACTTTGCTCTCTGTCTTCGAATATGGCCTCGGTTGAGGCAACGACCAGTTTTCGACAGGGTTCTTGTGTTGTGACTTACCTTTGAAGGAAATTCTTCTTTTTGTTCATTTGTTTCCTTGTTTTACATCTCTGGTTTTCTGAACCTCGAAACTTGGCGGCACAGAAATGCAAATGGCCTCTGGGTGGTCATTCTGGTTCTCTTGCTTTAAGTTCCACTTTTAGACTTTTGTCTTGATGGGTCAGAACCGCTTCTTAGGCTCATTTTAAATTCAGTTCATCGCGTAGAATTTTTTAAAGTGGCCTGTTATGTAGTTCACGTTCTCCTTGTCTTATGGGGTCTTCATCATTCTCTTCTTGTGTTGCCAAAGTGTAAGCATATCTAAGGCACATATTTAACTACAAAAAGGCACAAATAATCCTAATTTAGAAAAAGTCAAAAATAATGAAAAAGGGGTAATGTGATGCAATAAAAAATATTTTTAATACAAACAACAATTATATGAACAAAGAAATTGAAAAACCTTCAATCAAGTGAAATATATGATTTGAGATTCCAAACCATTTTAAATTTGTAATTCAGCTGCAAAGATACAAATTTAAGTTTCTAATTCAAAATTTAGCGAATGATTATCTTATACTAAATTTTGACTTTTCTGTTTCTCATCTCTTACGCTTTGCAAGTTATCTTAATTGTTAGAGTCAACCATTTTCAAGATAGAGAATGTGGACGATTTGACGCATGCCTTAGGATAAGTCTCTAGGTGAAGCACGCGACTTATCTATGCTTAGCTTCAGTCTTCAAGAGTTAAGCTGTCATCAAGCGAGTCCTTGACAACACTAACCTTGCCATGCGTTCAATTAGAGCTAGGCTTGACGAGCAGTGGGGGAGCTAGGGGCATAAGGGGTTTCATCAGAACCTCCTTCCCCTTAGCTTGTTCTTTTGTTACATCTATATATTTTGAATCCTTTTGGTGATAATCCTTGATGTGCCACTATGCGGCTCAAGGACCTTCCCCTTTTTCATAATGGACCTTGCTTCCCCCACTTACATTAAGTCCGCTCCAGGCCTACGTTTTATGGCCCATCTGTGTTCATATTTGTATTGCAAGCGTATAAATGGGTCGTCCTATGCCATTGGCAGTTGGTTGTCGTCTTCTTCCTCTATTCTAGTGTCTTTTCGTATGTTGGTGATGACTAACGATTGTGGTTCTCACATTGCCTTCAAATTGAAAGACATTGGTCTCAACTTTTTTGGGTCGTAGTTGACGCTTCGAATTTGTCCACTCAGCTATTTTTCCAGTGAAACCCATTTTTGGTTAAACATAGTGCTATTCTCATCCAAAATTTTACTACAGTACTCGTCTGCCTTGGTCCTTACTAAGTTTATTTTAATTTTAAGGTCCTTAGAAATCTAACCTCAAATGGGGCATTCCATGCATGAGAAGCGGATCCGCTACGTCTCGGGTGAACCTTCTGACTTCTGTCACATGTACGCACCCTGTATGACTTCTAAACTCCAACTTCTTCTTGGTTTTAGAGTCCGAGTCTTGACCATATTATCATGCTTGCAGCTCGGTTCATGTTACAATCCCCACTTCTTTTGACATTCTGCTCCAGAAGATTCCTTAGTTACTGGCAGAGGTTTTAGACAGAAGGAAAAGATGGTAAAAACTTGACTGGCAGATTAACATTCGTAGGATTAGATTATCATTCCTAGTAAAATTTGGACTACAAATCCTTGTAATGGGTCTTGCGTCTAATACTGAAGTTGATGTAAGAGAGTTTCCCAAAAAAAAAAGGTTTCTTACAACACTTAAGATATTGAAACTCGTAATGAAACAAGAATACGAAAGTAAATCCTGATGTAACTGAGTTTTCTGTAGCTGGAAAAAGTGACTTAAGCTAAAATTTCTTTTAGATTTTTTCTTGATTGTAGATTTTATCCTACAACATTCAACTTGATTGATAAAGAAAGTCCGCGCTTCTTTATTCTTAATGTAGCAAAGTCGAGCTTTGTGTAAAGGTCATTTGTCTCAACTGGGTTCTAAAGAACTCAAGATAATAATACGTTAAAGTATCTGCATTATTGGAAAAAAAGGTTGATGTATCTGGTATATTTCTGGCTTAACATTGTCCCCTGAATACAGGTTTCTCAATGTTATCAAGCAATTTTTATGCTTGTCATTGTTGAAGAACAGTGCATTATCTGTGATGACGATCTTTCAACTTCTTTGTTCAATATTCAAGAACTTATTATCAAAATATAGATCTGGGTTGAAATCAGAAATTGGAATCTTTTTCCCCATGCTCATCTTACGTGTGCTGGAGAATGTGCTTCAGCCTAGTTTCTTGCAGAAGATGACTGTTTTGAGTTTGCTGGAGGAGGTATCAAAGGATCCTCAGATTATCATTGACGTCTTTGTCAATTATGATTGTGATGTCGATGCTCCCAACATTTTTGAAAGGTACTTTTTGTTAGTTGTGCTCTACTTTTTGCTATGACTGTAATTTATGTCCTCTAGTATCTGACCAAGTAAACTTTGAAGAAGAACAATCATATATTTCACTAATGGCGTATTTGGATTATATTTTGTAATTGTTTGTTTCATCAGTCGTAGACACTGCTGCATTCATTTTACGAGCTTCTTAGTTGATTGTTGAGATTTATTCTGATGTTGCATTCATTTTTCAAGATTCTTAGTTGATTTTGATGTTCACAGTAAAAATCCAGAGTCGAGGTCCTTGAGTTTTATTATGTTTTTGGTTGGACTTTAGAGTATATGATGGATTCTTTAACTGAAAAAGGTTATAGTAGAATGTTTCTCTTTGTTGTTAGGTATGAACCAAAAATCCAAGTATGAGATACAACTTGATCTCCAAGTCTAATAGTTTTGACTCGGTTTAGACTTGTCCCAAGTTTACTTAGTTTCCAAGAAATTATTCATCTCAGAATCTTGTTGTTCTTATGTATACTAGTAATAATAACTTCATTTAGTTTGTGTGGTGGATATGATATAAACACACTTCCCATATTAACCTCAAACTATTTGCCGATAGTGTTGGCTCTAACAGGAGGCAAAGGCGAAGGGGGCATGCACCTCTCATATCCGAGTCACATGGCTAAGAGTGATGGACTTTGGGAATAGAATGGTGCAATGGTGAGGTAGTTATTAAAAGGAATATTGTCTTTCCAAATGGCTAGCAAGATGAAATTCCTAAGAAGGGATAATTGAAGGTTGAACAAACAGGTTTATGGATGGGCGAACGGTAAATAAGATTGCTAATGCCTATCTTGGAGGAATTAGAGAGTAGATAGGGGAGATAGTTAGATTGCGGAGGAGAAAATGGAGTTGGCAATAGTCCAGGAAACTTCATGGAGGCAAAAACCAAAGAAGCTTTGGTATCAGAGCTTTAGGCGAGAGACTAGTTGTTGTGCAATCACCCGCAACATACAAGTGATAAACTCCCTTGCCGTCAATGTTGTCAAAGGCGACAAAAAAAGGCGCAATGAAGGAAAGAAATAAATATATATGTAATTCAAGGAAAAAAGTTAATAAATTCACTCATGATATTTTCCTTAGTAACTAATACACTTGTTTGTCGATTACTATTCTTGTTTAATAATGCCCAATTTAAGATAACAAAATAAGTGCACACTTTAGTGCCTTGGTACACACACTGAAGTGCAACTTGAGCAAGCGAAGCGCCCTGTCACGCACCTCCTCGTGCCAAGGAGACTCCTTTTCATTGTGTACCCACCTCGGGGTACCCACTGCCCGAAACCTTGTTATGCACCTCCATGTGTGCCCCAGTGTTATCAAAGGCGAAAATCGTAAAAAACCTTTAAGATCTGTTGGGGCTTTAAGCGCGAAACGCAAGTAAAGCGAATGAAGAAAGGCGCAAATGAAGAAAACTACAAATATATATATATATATATATATATATATATATATATATATATATATATATATATATATATATATATATATATATATGTAGTCAAAGACTAATATCTATAGGCATGCATACTGTTGAGTTTGTCCCACATCGGAGGGATTTGAGGTCCTTAATCTCCTTATATGGCTTGGGCAATCCTCACCTCATAAGCTAGCTTTTGAGGTTGAGTTAGGCCCAAGGTCCCTTCTTTTCATGGTATCAGAGCCAGACCCATCCCAATTATTGTTACCGATGTTGGCCCCCATTTATGTTGTCCACGCTCCAGAGATCTGGGCGTGAGGGGGGGTGTTGAGTTTGTCCCACATCGGAGGGATTTGAGGTCCTTAATCTCCTTATATGGCTTGGGCAATCCTCACCTCATAAGCTAGCTTTTGGGGTTGAGTTAGGCCCAAGGTCCCTTCTTTTCACATACCAAATATACGAACAAATTAATTGAAGAAAATTTATGATAAAGTAAAATATCAATTGTTAGTATCACCTATTCATGATTACGCTCATTGGCAAGGAAAAGTATGCCATAGAGCCTTGATGACAATACTGAAGTGTCCGCTAAGCGAGGTGAAGCGCTCAACATGTTTTGAGCCTCACTTTCAGGGCTTAGGCGCGCCTTTAATAACAGTGTAGTGTTACCATCCAAAATCCCACCAACTCATGATGGCACCTAAACCGACTCGCTAGGTAAGCCAACCAACATTTAACACAGCTCAGGCGAAAGATCATCAAATACATAATAAAATAAGAATGCGAAAATTAATTCAAATATCCCCAAAAACTGGTATACAAATCATGAGCCGCTAAGATTAAGAAGTACAACATTGGTGTGAAGAAAATATATTATCTGTTTGGAGTTTACATAAACAGAAATATAAGTCCTACACTACCATGAACAAATGGTAACTTCAAGCTTGTAACAGGAACACTGGTACATATCAAAATGATAGCCTTTGACTTCCATAGCAGCTCGACTCCAAAATTTGCAAATAAGGTGTAGAAGTGTAGTATGAGTACAACCGACCCCATATACTCAGTAAGTATCAGGATTAACCTCAACAAAGTAGTGGCGAGGTTTAGTAAAAGAATACTCACTTTATATAACCTTTGCAGCCTCATAGGCATACACAATAACAGAGGGAATAGTCAAGAAATAGTCAAAGAACAAGAACAACAAATATCAGTAGTAAGGTGCTCAATCAAAGAGGAAGGTGATAAGCATGCCTTTTCAATTAACAAGTCAAAGCAAATACAAATGCACTTTGGCATACAAAAGAGATGCACCAAGTAATGTTTACTCGAATATTTTTGTATGAATGTAGAGTGTCTATGCATGATAAAGTCTAAATTACATATCAATTACCAATTGACATTTATTCTTATGCTTCTATATGAGTCCAAAATGTCCTTGCATGATCTCATGCCAACATTATGCAAAATATAGAGTACTAGAAGTTCTATATTTCCTACTAGCATAATAATCTCTAATAGAGCTAAAAAACTCATAACATAATGCCTCGATAGCACTTCTTCATTTCAACCATCTAATTTTGATTATTTTTGTATCATCTTCACATATCATTCATTCTCTTTGACCAACGAGCCTAAATATCTGAATTTACATTTAGATACCACAATCCCTTCTAATCTCACCTGAACTTCGCATTTCTTATGCTAGCTAAACTTGCAATGCGTATATTCGGTCTTACTTCTGCTTATCCGAAAACTCTTACTCTCTAGAGTGCTTCTCCATAGTTCAAGCTTTGGGTTGACACCCTCATTAGTTTAGTCAATTAGGACAATATTATCAGCAAATAGCATATGGGGAATCATCTTGTGCTGTGTTGGAAAAAATTTCTCTCCATTATCTGAGCTTCTATCTATCAATAATATTGGAATCTAGAATCGTCGGGCATTTTCACTTGCATTTCCTCTCTCTTATCTGTGTTGTTCACAATCTCTAAGGAGTTTTCCTTATGCTGCTTCTATCTGGAAATCTAAGGTTCTATTGAAAATTGAGGCTTATGTGTCCCTTTGCTGCCTGAAAGCTTAACACCTATAAGCTGTTACAATTAAGAAAACCTTACTACTTGAAAGTACATATTAGGCGATTGCACCTAAAATGAACTATAAAGTTACTCTCTTTTTAATTTGTTCCCAGGGCTTTGATCTTGTGGTAAGAGTGCAATGCGTGATGTGTGTTAGGCAGACATCATGGGTTCGAACCCTGCTGCATAGAGAACTCTGATATTTAAGTCGAGAAAGGTTGTCTATCGAGTTTTGAACCGTTTGCCACTGGTTTCTAGGGATTTCTCGGTTACATAAAAAAAAGAGTATTTTTCCTTAAAAATAATTAGCAGTTGTATATGTTGAGAATATAGTGTATAAATAGGCATTTCTTTATCAAATCATCAATACATCTCTCTCATATTTTCCGTGTCGGATATCAGCTGTAGGATGAATATCTTATTCTCCCATAGTTCGATAACAAATATGAACTCAACCTTAAGATCAAGAGTACGGTTGTGTCCTTAGCTCATTGGCGATTTTGAACAAAATATTGTGATACTGTTGTATGCCAAGAGCTTGTGAACATAACTATTTAAACAGTCGCTATTAATGAGACAGGAAGCCGACCTCCTTATCCTTGCTTGACTCTCTTTTGCAGCAATGCACATGCTTTTTTGCTATTGTATTATGCTGTTATTCATATATGTTTCCTGTCACTGAATTCTTATGTTATTTTCATCTAAATTGAATTAAAACGGCTTTAATTCCATCAGATATTTGCAGGACTGTTAATGGTCTTCTTAAAACTGCTCTTGGTCCACCTCCTGGTTCCACTACTACATTGTCTCCAGTCCAAGATATTACATTTCGTTCTGAATCAGTGAAATGCTTAGTTACAATTATAAAGTCAATGGGGACGTGGATGGACCAACAACTGAAGGTAGGGGAGCCCAATCTAGATAAGGTGTCCGATCATGAAGTGCCAGAAGCCGCTACCAGTGTTAGTGAAGAGGGAAATATTATTGACTACGAGCTGCATCCGGAAGCAAATTCTGAATTTTCTGGTGCTGCTGCCTTGGAACAGCGCCGTGCTTATAAATTAGAAATACAGGTTTATCATCTTTGTTTGCACATTCCACTATCTTCATTCTCTGCTTTCATTCACTTCATGGTACTTGAGGTATGGTTAAGTACTGACAACTCTAATGAATCAAATGCAGAAAGGTGTTTCCCTGTTCAACAGAAAGCCTTCAAAGGGGATTGATTTTTTAATGAGCACCAAAAAGCTTGGGAATTCCCCAGAAGATGTAGCCTCTTTTCTGAAGAACACGACCGGATTAAATCCATCCACTATTGGTGATTATTTGGGTGAAAGAGAGGAGTTCCCTCTGAAAGTTATGCATGCATATGTCGATTCTTTTAATTTTGAAGGTATGGACTTTGGTGAATCAATCAGATATTTCCTTAGAGGGTTTAGATTACCTGGTGAAGCTCAGAAGATTGACCGTATAATGGAGAAGTTTGCGGAGCGCTATTGTAAATGCAACTCAAACTCTTTTACCAGTGCAGAAACAGCTTATGTGCTTGCTTACTCTGTGATAATGCTCAACACAGATGCACACAATAGCATGGTGAAAGATAAGGTACCCTGGGAATCTCTCTGAAGTGTTTTTCTCCTAGGTGTATGATCCAGTGCGTGTTTTCTTAAATTCTCCCATTATTGTCTGCTACTTCCATTCATTTCTACCCTTAGGGTGAAACAAGTTACATGAATTAATAATGCATGGATCGAAAATTTGGGAAAATTTAATTACCAAAAAAAGTTAAAATAATACAGGGATTGTAATATGGGGTTTATTCCTGGTTAGTTTGTTATATTACAAATTAGTACACAATCTATGATTTAAAATGAGTTTTACTTTTTCAACAAAATAAAAGTTTTCTACTATTATGAGGGTTAGTTTTGTAATTTAGTGCTTATATTCATGTATTACCGATGGCCACATTCTTACTTCACACTCTTTTCCACGTGAAATAATAATAGCTTTCCAGAACAACTTATGCAAGTATTATTTATGGAAAGAAAAAGTAGCAACCAAATATTGTATCAGTTAATGTGGAATTGTGTGCAGAGGTTAAGGACCTGTTTGTCCATACAGAAATTTTCCTTTTTTCGATTCTTTTTATTTTTTTTACCAAAACTTGTTTGGTTATACATTGGATTGAATTTTGAAAAAAAAAAATTGAAGATGGGTTTCCAAATTTGAAAAAGAGGGTTTTACCACTTTTTCATGTAAAATTTCATTTTTCCTCTCAAAACGGCAATATTTTCATTTCCAAACACAGTTTCAAGTTCCAAATCTTTTTTCAACTACAAAAATTACTTTTTTTCATAAATCACAATTTTTATGTTGAAACGCCTACTAAATCTCCTCACTAACCAACCAAATGACTAGCTTACTGGCTTGTTGAACTGTGCCACCCGATCACATAGATTAGTTCATAAAATACAACTTATTAAACTGTAGTTCTTTTGCAATGGGCCAGAGCTCAAAGTTAGTACTGTAGTCATTGCAAAATATTGTCCTTGAACAAATATATTCTTATTCGAGTGGTTGGTATTGAATTTGTCTATGTTTTCTTGAGGATGACAATAAGAAAGAAAAATATGTCCAGTATATAAGTTTCCAATAATATTATTAGTGGCCGTATTGGACAAGGATTAGAGTATAAGAGTTGTGATTTATGACTATGAGAAGAGCTCAAAACCAATATTGAATAAAAGACATAATGTGCTTGAGAGTTGGCTATATATACACCTTGAACTTTTTTGAGCTTATCACATTCATTGTTGTTTTTAGGAGAATTGTGTAATGGTTGATTGAAGGTGCCACATGCACATCTCAGTAGCTTTCAATCTGGGGTGTCTGTTATTCATTCACTCTCTCACTCATTCCATTCTTTGGTATTAACAACTTAGCCAATTTTGGAGACAAAATCACTAGGCGATTTCTTCCCATTTGTACAAGCCTTCATGGACAGAGTTATCCGTTACTTCTACTGGTTGGAGGTAGCAGGTGCTCCATAGAGGTGCACGCAAGCTGGCCCAGACACCACGATTATAAAGAAAACAAAAACAACTTAGCCAATTTACCCTGCTGTCAGCTTAATGTAGTGAAAGATCAATAGAGACTGCAAATTTGACATTCTAGGAATAGGTTAGATAGTACATAACATGCAACACGGTAATGGCGAACCCCAATAGATAAAAGGACTTTTCAAGCCTCTTGTCCTTATGAGTTTTTACTCGGCATTAAAGTATATAATAAGAATTCTAGTGAATGAAAAATAATGGAGTAATATAAATAAAACCCCCGAAATGAGATGGTTAGTGATTTTGTGCATATAAATTCATAGCTATACTGACAGCTGAGAATTTGAGTAAAGAGGATAACATATGCCAACAGGTGCTTCAAGTGCAAATGTCTAGGTGAAGATGTGGACTACCTCCTCCTACATCATTGGGTGACAACTTGCTTGTGTTTTGAGATGGTTCGGGATGCAGTAGGCAATGTCGGGCACAATGGAAGAGGCACTGGCCAGTGGGGAATTCAGAAGGAGAAACAGAACTTGAAGAGTCGGGAATGTTGCCTCACTAGCACTTATAGGACAGAAAACAACTATGTGCATTTGAGGAATAGCCTCTCCTTCCTAGTTTCTTTTAAACTTACCAATAGAAGATTGAGTGTCATTCTTAGAGAATCATATTATGTTGTAGATTCTCTACTTTTTTGTATATTGCTAGTATACGGGAGATTTTCCCATTAGTATTAAAATTATTTCCTTATGAAAAAGATCCATAGTATATGGAAGATGGCGTAAAACGTTCAAGGATAGTGATGCTTAGCTAAAATAAGCTCAAAAGGTCAAATTGTGTCAATGTGTATGGACTATAAGAATTTAAAACCTTGTAAAGCTATATTTGAATGAATTTGCTACTACCTTAATTAACAGTATTTTTAGTTGAACCTTTACTACAAAACTAAAGTTATTTCTTTATAACGTATAAAAGTTGGAATTCTACATGTAATAGATTCTGTTTGTGAATATGAATTTAGAAATGAAGACTTCTAAAAAGTTTTCCGTATTTGTGATTTTTATATTATATTAACAAGAATGATGTCCCTTATCAAAGGGAATATTAAGAAAAGTTATATCAAACCAGATAGAGCTTCCCAGTGAATGTTAAATATCATTCTGTTAGCTTATAATTAATTATCTTGTATTAGGAAATTCAACGGCGATCTGGAGTTTTGCATGAAAGGATAGTGTACAAGTCACGGATAATGTACAAGTAACGGATATGAGTTACCAATTGTTTTTGATATTGACTGATATGGGTTACCAATAGTGCTGCAACCAATTATGGGGGAGGCAACATCTTCATTTTCCGGTATTTGAGACTTTGAGAGCACATGGTTACTGGGCTGGGGAGTATCTTTTTTGTCTGTTTTAGTCTTTTACATTTAGTCTATGCACTTGGTCATCTTAACGTAGTTACACATGTAGATGTTACTTGTAAAATAATGTGATTGGTTTTCTTCGGAATTAACTGTTGTATTTCTCCATTTAGATGACAAAAGCTGATTTCATCCGGAACAATCGAGGCATTGACGATGGGAAGGACTTACCTGAAAATTATTTGGGGGCTCTCTATGACCAAATAGTGAAAAATGAGATAAAGATGAATGCAGATTCTTCTGTGCCACAAAACAAGCAGGGTAACAGTCTTAATAAGCTTTTGGGTTTGGATGGTATACTGAATCTAGTATGGAAACAGAGAGAAGAACAACCACTGGGTGCCAATGGGGTTCTTGTGAGGCATATTCAAGAGCAGTTTAAAGCAAAATCTGGAAAATCAGAGTAAGATTTAATTCCACATGTTGACTTTTGAATCTACTTTCTGGCTGCATATGTACCAATTGTCAGACGATAGGAATCTGACTCTTTCTTTATCATCTGCGTACGGATTGATATTTTATTTCGATGAGTCGCTGCAGTCTGTAGTATTGCGAAACTATCACATATACGGACTATTGAAAGAATTGTGTGCCTTATAGTCCCCATACATATGATTTAGTTTTCTCAAGCTGGCCTCATATGTCTTCTTATCATGGATTTTCTTGTTCAGATGGAAAAGAACGCATAAAATTATATTATGTCCTGTTGCAGGTCTATCTATTATGTCATTGCAGATCCAGCTATACTGAGATTTATGGTGGAAGTCTGCTGGGGTCCCATGCTTGCTGCTTTCAGTGTCACCCTAGACCAGAGTGATGATAAGAATGCCACTTCTCAATGTTTGCTGGGGTTCAGGCATGCTGTGCACATTACAGCTGTGATGGGTATGCAGACGCAGAGAGATGCTTTTGTCACATCTATGGCAAAGTTCACTTATCTTCATTGTGCTGCAGATATGAAACAAAAAAATGTTGATGCAATGAAAGTAATTTCCATCTCCCTCAATTTCTGTCATGTCAGTTTACCATCTTATGCTCAGACGGTAGCTAACTTGCAACAAATGAAGAGTAACCCTACATAATAATACACGCACGCCACATACCTTCTTTTTCTATGAAGTAAAATAATTATATTAATATGGGAAAATTTCTGTATACAACAAGTGCACCAAAAGGTTGAGAGTAAGCTCCACAAACTACACATCATTTTCGCTACAAACAAGAACCTTGTCTATGCACTATAAAAGACTAAAAGCAAGAAACTATTCCTCAGTTGTACAAGTCATTTTCAATTCCATCAAAAGTTCTTCTAATTTTGGAGGACAATTCCTTTATGCATCTTTTGGACTTTATAGCTGGAAAGATACAAGAGATGCTTTGAAGGGCAAAGAAGACATATCTCTAGAATTAAGAATAAATGGCGACATAATTTCTATTTCTGGTGTAAGGCTAGTATTTTGGAGATGTAGATCAATTTTGGATTTTATTGAGATGCTTGAGAATTTATTGTAACTGGCTATGTTGGAGCCTTCTTTCATGTAATTTTGTGTACCATCTTGGTACTTTATTAAATGAAACCCTTACCTTATCCAAAAAAAATATTAATTCCATCAACAGTTCTACTAATTTGAAACTCATGCAGAATAACATCCTTCTAATTGCATGCAGACAATAATGTCAATTGCCATTGAAGATGGGAATCATCTTCATGAAGCTTGGGAGCATTTTTTGACGTGTCTGTCTCGATTTGAGCATCTGCAGCTGCTGGGGGAGGGTGCACCATCTGATTCCTCTTTTTTTACTACCTCGAACTCTGAATCTGAGGAAAAGATATTGAAGTCAGCTGTATTTCCATCACTGAAGAAAAAAGGGACACTCCAAAATCCAACTGTTGCTGCTGTTGTTCGAGGGGGTTCATATGACAGCGCAGCTGTTGGAGCTAACTCTCCAGTAT
The DNA here is from genome assembly GCA_034376525.1 of Nicotiana benthamiana. Taxonomy (NCBI): domain Eukaryota; kingdom Viridiplantae; phylum Streptophyta; class Magnoliopsida; order Solanales; family Solanaceae; genus Nicotiana; species Nicotiana benthamiana. The sequence continues at coordinate 759,600 of CM067333.1, read as the reverse complement.
TGGTGACTCCAGAACAGATAAATAACTTCATTTCAAACTTAAACTTACTTGATCAGATCGGCAACTTTGAACTAAATCATATATTTGCTCATAGCCAAAGGCTGAACAGTGAAGCAATAGTTGCTTTTGTCAAGGCCCTTTGCAAAGTTTCGATGTCAGAACTACAGTCTCCAACAGATCCCCGTGTATTTAGCCTAACAAAAATTGTTGAAGTTGCGTAAGATTCTGTCCTTGAACTCATCAATTTTTATCTCACGAAGAAACTTTTATAAAGTGAATTGATGAAAGTATGATCTTGATTATGCAGGCACTATAACATGAACCGTATCAGATTAGTGTGGTCCCACATATGGAGTGTTCTTTCGGAGTTCTTTGTGGCTGTTGGTTTGTCAGAAAATCTTTCAGTTGCAATTTTTGTCATGGATTCATTGCGACAACTTGCTATGAAATTTTTAGAACGAGAGGAACTGGCGAATTACAACTTTCAGAATGAATTTTTGAGACCATTTGTTATTGTTATGCAGAAAAGCAATTCTGCTGAAATCAGGGAGTTGATAGTTCGTTGTATTTCCCAAATGGTTCTGAGTCGTGTCAATAATGTAAAATCTGGGTGGAAGAGTGTTTTTATGGTAATTATCACATCGTTAGTTCAACTTTTTATAGAGTTTTGCTTTATCCTTATCAGGTATCATCTAGTACATAAATGATTGTTAGCGTCTTTCAGTATCTATTTCTATTGCTCTCTTGCTTATTAGCATTCTATTCCCTCTGTCCCTTTTATGGTGTGAGCTTTTTTCCAGGAATCTACTTGTCTTCCTAACTGAGTTTCATGTGAGATATATCCTGTTTGATGCGCTTAGTTATTTATGTGATTTAGCTACTAATATTTTACTATATGACAGTTTTTGTCTTTTTGCTAAGTCTTTAATAAGTGGTATAGAAATGGAACCTGGGATATGATAGGTCTTTATATGCACCTTTGCAGGTTTTTACAGCTGCTGCTGCAGATGAAAGGAAGAATATTGTGTTGCTGGCCTTTGAAACCATGGAAAAGATTGTACGGGAATATTTTCGTTATATTACTGAGACTGAAACATTGACTTTTACTGATTGTGTTAGATGCCTCATCACCTTCACAAACAGCAGATTCAACAGTGATGTTAGCCTCAATGCTATTGCTTTTCTCCGTTTCTGTGCTGTCAAACTTGCAGAAGGGGGCCTTGTTAGCAACGAGAAAAACAACAACAATGATTCATCTATTCCAGTGGTCGAAGATGAGGCTTCAGATGGGATGTTCTTCACAGATAAAGATGATTATATGTCTTTCTGGGAGCCTCTGCTCACAGGTGTCTTGTTGCTTTTCTTTTTCCCTATTTCTGCCTTGCTGGAACATTAAACAATTCTTATTGGTGAACCTGCCTAGTTGTATCATGCAGTGACAAGTGGCTAATGCAACTGGGGGTTTCTTACACTTGTGTGGAATGACCAATTTTTTTTCAGTCAAATTAGTTCACCATCCTTTCTGCATAATCCTCACACCTTTCAAAATGGGGAGGACCAGAGGAAATTTGATTATGAGTGAACTGGAAATGAATTTCAGAATCTAATTTGTGGAGTGCACATGTAATTTTAAATTATTTGAACTTCTGGAGGAATTTCAAAAGTTGCATTTTTCTATTGTAGCAATTATCTCCGTGTATAATTACTGGAGGGTTCCAGGTTAAACTTTTTGAGTCATTGTTGATCCTGTTTCAGGGTTATCAAGATTGACTTCAGATCCCCGATCAGCTATCAGAAAGAGTGCATTGGAAGTTCTTTTCAATATCTTGAAGGACCATGGCCATCTCTTTCCACGCCTATTCTGGATTAATGTCTTCAAGTCTGTAATCTACCCAATATTCAGTCCGGTAGACGATAGCACAGAAGCTCAAGTGAAGTATGACCAGTCTTCATTTAAATCCAGATATATACCACTGGATGGATGCTTATGGGACTCTGAAACTTCTGTGGTGGCAGCTCAATGTTTGGTGGATCTATTTGTTAATTTTTTTGGTATGGTGAGGTCTGAATTGCCAAGTGTTGTGTCTATAATGGTAGGATTTATAAAAGGTTCTGGCAAAGATCCTGCAACCACCGGGGTAGCTTCTTTAATGCGTTTGGCAGGTGATTTGGGAGGCAAATTTCGTGAAGAGGACTGGAAGGTTATCTTTCTAGCTCTGAAAGAAGCTTCAAATTCCACTCTGCCCAATTTTTCTAAGCTTTTGAGAACAATGGACGGCATTGAGATACCCATTAGTCAGTCCGATAATGATATGGAGTTTTCTACTGGGGCTGGATTAATAAATGACGAATCAGAGGATGACAACCTGCATACTGCACGATATGTTGTTTCAAGAATGAAGGATCATATAGCGGCTCAGTTGCGCATCATACAGGTCTGTCTTCCACCCTTCCCTGCCATTCTCTGAGTATACTTGTTTGTTATCCTATTTGGTGTTGTTTTACTGGTCAATTGTTCCGCATAGAATATTTTTCTATTAATTTGTATATGGCCCCTGGTTTATTAATTTGTATTCAAATCTAGTAGGGGCCAGTTCATCTGTCTTGGTTAATTGTTGCTCTCCTGAATTCAAATTAAATTTCTCACCCATGTGGCCCCTACTGAAGCGACAACGGGACCCTTTGTTTGGCTCGATGAAACCCTAGCAGGGGTCTTCTTTCTTTCCCTTTTCAGGGAACAACGGTTCCTATTCCAGCAGATATGGTGACTAGGGCATCTTCTAAAATTGAGATTTCAAATTTTTGATCTCCAAGCGGCAATTCAATTTTGTTGGGGATAATTTCTTTTATGCGTGGAACGCAACTTCGAGCCCAGAAAAAATTCATCCTATTCTTTGTATCTTCGTCGATACTGACAAAACCCCCACAATGATCACCAATCTTGTGTAATCTTGCGGAAGGTATTGAGGACCAACCATGCAGTGGAATCCTAAAAGCTTTCACCCATTTGTGTTCCGACATCAGTGAGGAAGTCTCCATCTCCGAGACCACCAGTCAAGAGAGAGATCTCCAGCTTTAACTCTTAGGGCTTCTTGCATGCAAGGAAACACGAAAAGAATATGGACAAAAGGAGTGACCTTGAGGCCAGCTGTGGTTTTCCACCTATTGACGAACAATTTCTGTATCACCTCTGAGTTGGGGCTCTGATTAAATGGATGATTGGAAACACCAAGGATCTGAAACAGAGAAGAATGGAGACCTTGTCGTAGTAAGAAGCTGCTACAATCCTCAGTGAGTCCCTTTGTAATGTCCTTAGTCTTAAACAAAGCACACGTAGCGAGACACTTAACAACGTGCACACAACTTGCAAGGTTAAGTCAGATTGATATTAGTAGCGCTAGATAGCAAAAGAGAGATTGCCAAAGGAAGCTTTGTATTAGAGAGAACTTGCCTGATTGCTTGATACAAACGAGAATGAATGGCCCCTACTATATATACCACTCTCTTAGGGGTAGTGCGCAAATGAAGTAGGGCCTATACAGTTTATAATTGTATACAAATAAGGACCTACTCCCATCTTCCAAAGGGAACCTCTCCATACCTATACAACTCTCCTTGGGGTAGTGTCGAATAAAGTAGGGCTTATAAATTTATAATTGTGTATAAGGACCTCCGTATCTACAAATAAGGACCTACTCATCTTCCAAATGGAACCTCCATCCTTCCGGAATAGACCACCAAGATAGCTAAAATGCTGTAAGCTTCTTGCGTAGAACTGTTGTATGCCAAATCAAGCCTATGCGGCGTGATTATGTGGCAGGTTATCATACTCTCCCCCCTCTAATTTCGTGACGATCGCCGGCGCAATGCTTGCTCCATGAATGCATTGACCTTATACTTGAATTGCCACAAGCCTTCATATAAATATGGCTCCTTCCGGTGCTCACCCCTTCTAATGAATAAGGAACATGGTGGTAGGCTTTGTCCCTTTTTCTGTGTGGCCAGATAGTCAATAATTGGTTCAATCTCCCTAGGCAGTGATAGTGATGGGCGCACGGCGGGACTGGCCCATGCTAGAATCATCCTTATCTTCATGGTACGGCTTGAGCATGCTGGCTTGAAAGATAGGACAAATCTTAAGCTTGAAAGCTCGTCAAAAGCGCATGGCAGATAACTAACTCCTGCCTTCATCGCTTGGCAATCTGGAAGGAATGAAACCTGCGGTGCTTTGACAGAATCTCAACTCAACACACATTGAAAGCTAGACTGGATGTTAAGTTTGTAATGTAAATAGTTCTATTTTCTTGGACTTTGTCAGAGCTAAACCCTATTATTGAATGCATCTACTGGATGCATGGTTAATAAAATTCACCTTACCTGATTTAAGAAAAATAAAAAGCACTACTTTTTGCTTTTGTTGGATATAGTCCTAAAGACAATTTTCTAGAACTATTATGAAGCCAATAATGTTAATGTTGAACTTATACTATCCACATGATCCTGTGATAGAAATGGAAATATTTAGATTGGATAAGATTATGAATTATCACATTAAACAGAAACAGCAAGTAACATGCATAGAAGATAGAACGAGAGGAAGTAGACGGATAATTTGGCTATGTGCCAACTAGACCTATACATCACCAGTAGGTCGGACGTTATCATGATTGAAAGTTTTAAAAAAGGAATATAGTTATGCATTAACTTTGGTCTATTTCCCTGCTTTCCTTTCGTTATTTATGAACTGTCTGGAGAGAGATTTTCAGAGTTCCCAATGTTAGAAAAGAGTTCTGTTACATACACTGTTATTAGAGAACAGTATCATTAGCTGTGCGTTTCTTTTTCATTGTGCTGCTGTATTTTGATGTGCAGGTGTCGTCTGATCTCTACAAGATGTGTCGGCGATCAGTATCAACTGATACTATCAATATCCTCCTTGGTATTTATTCATCTGTTACTTCTCATGCCCAGCAATTGAAATCCGAGAAAGGTGTACAAGTGAAGCTGCAAAAAGCATGCTCTATCCTTGAGATACCAGAACCTCCGCTGGTGTATTTTGAAAATGAGTCCTACCAGAACTACCTCAACTTCTTGCATGGGCTGCTTGTTAACAATTCATCATTGGTTGAAAAGAGAAATATAGAAACAGAAGTTGTGGGTGTATGTGAAGAAATTCTACGCGTATACTTGGACTGTGCTGGATTGAACTCTGTCAAGAGGAAACCAGATGATAAGGCAACATACCTGTGGAATCTCCCTTTGGGTTCAGCTAAGAAGGAAGAGCTGGTAGCGAGGACTCCCTTGGTTTTGTCAGTATTACGCATTCTCTGCAGTTGGCAAAGCGATTCCTTTAGGAGATACATTTCTCAGTTGTTCCCGTTAATGGTAGATCTTGTTCGGAGTGAGCATAGCTCAGGAGAAGTTCAGCGTGAGCTCAGTCATTTCTTTCAATCCTGTATTGGACCCATTATTATGAATTTGTGATATATATTATATACACCATTTACTGACCTATGCTAGGCTGCCTTGGCTATTTCTTAGCCATTTAACCGACCATAAAGATTGCTACTTCCTGATTTTGTTTATACTTTAGGCAGTCTGAAAATTTTGTTTCTAGGCTCAGAATCTGAAATTTTGTAAGCATTAATCTTTCTATCCAGAGGCTCGTTCATATTTAACATTCCTATGAACCTTGTTTATCACCTCAGCAGATACTTTATTTAAATGCCTTCCTGGTGCAGTTTTTGGCACTTGTCCTATCTCGCTAAAAAGAGAAATTCTTAACTAACCATCTGTTATTTTATTATGTTCTAAATCATTCCTAGCTGAGAAAGGATAGTTGGAAGTGTGTTTCACGTAGTCCCTAGATGCATGAAATCAAGAGAAGCTCTTTACTTCAAGAAATTCCTATCACTCCCCTGTTAATCTGAGTGAGACCGCTAAGGTTTAACATTCGTAACATGACACAGCTTTTGATTTGATTGTGTCATCTCATTTATTTACCTATATATTTTATGATGAAGCAAATAGAGAATTCATTTCTACTCTCTACTGAGACTAGTATCGGCTTTATAGTTCTCTTATTTGGGAATTCAACCTTTTTTCTTTTGGTCCCGGGTGACATTAGTAGTTAACATGTTTTCATAGTTAGATCAACATAATTGATTGATATGTAAAATAGTTGAGAAAATCAAACTACAACAATGGATGTAAAGCGGATTAAATTAAGTTTTCTGAGGTAACATAATGTAGATTTCTATGCCGGAAGGGTTCAAAATCAACTCCGTCTTTTTTAACCTTATGTTGGCAGATGCAGCAGTATCTTGTACATAGCGATTTACCAGTTGTAAATCAGCTCATGTGTGTGCTTATTTAGGTTAAGCGTGCAGCCAAACGGATGAGGGCAGATGGTTCGAGGTTCAGAAAGATCTCACATACTCATATTACTCGAGCATGCAATAGCGGATCTAGGAATTCAAGTTTGTGGGTGCCAAATTTTTTTGTGCATAAAATTAATGGGTATTTTTATAAATTTTATAAGTTTCCTCAAATTTTCTATATAACTATAGATACTCTGCGTCGAGGTTAATGGGTGCTCGAGCACCCAAATTTAATGTGTAGATCCGCCCTAGAGCAGCTGGCGATGTGGCAAGAATTTGTATAAAAACTAACAGACTGGGATGAGGTACCATACGAGATGGGACAAGAGGAAATAGCGTGACAGCTGCTTTCTGCTATAATACATACATCACCGTCCAGAGCAAATTAGTTACCCGGCACTAAAAACATAAATCCATCAAACCAAATTCTGTATCACGGGTGAATTCAACACCTTCATTTCCCAAACAACTCACCCTAGGGTGTCATCTGTTGTTGTATTAGGCCACTCACCTCCGGCTAAATATTTGATTGTTCAAATGGTACACGCACAAAGAGCTGCCCATGCAGAGTAACAACAGCAGAGGTCTGGTGAGGATCAATTCTTGAAGGTAAACTGACTACCTGAAAAAGAAACTAGTTTTCATACGTTAGAATTGCAATTGAAAGAAGATAAAAACCTATAAATGTTAATGACAAACATGATTTCTCCCACTTTTTTTCCTTTTCTCCTTTCTCTTGTATTCGAGGAAACAGTTCTAACTAGAAAATTCACCAGAAATGTGGATGGATGACTCCCAATTGCTCAAGAAACTAGTCATCAAGTAACAATTTTATTGACATGGCAAAAAAATTCCTAGTGTAGAGGTGGTATAGGAAAGTAAAGAACCAACAAAAAATGTGCACCCAAATACACCATATGTGTCTGATGGCAATGGAATATTAACCCTCTGGGGATTGAGATTTGACCCCCGCGGCCACTTTCAAGCCAAACTTAGACTTCAAATTATATTTATGTACATATGTCCACAACATTCTTGCAAAGCTAAAGCAAAATATGTACAGGAATTATGAATATGAATAACAAACAAGCCAAACAATAAAATACCAGAAAATAAATAATTATCGGCTGGAAGTATTATAGAAACGAAGTAGGAAAGCAGGACAAAATGAAAGCATAGCACTGTCCAGATCATTATAGCCTCCTAAATAAATGAAAAGAATTACTCAAAAAAAAGTCTTTTTTTAAAAAACCATGGCGTCGGGATCAGCTTGCGCACCTCAACTAATCCACGAGTTATCTGCTATCTCCCACCAACATAGATATCAAATTACAAGTTTACAACCCACTTCGTTGACCTTAGAACTTATGATTCTCAATCGATTTCATTGACCGCTATGGGTGCCCAATAAAAAGGAAATTCTTCATTACAAAGTAAATGTTGCACGTTATCAAAGGGTATTAGGTGTCTCCACTAATGGGGATTAGGAATTATTGTACAAAATTCTTACACGGTATATTAAGTATAAGAGACATTTCCTCATGAGACACATAGGCCTCATGCATTCTCAAACTTCTCTTTCTCTGGCTTGTTCTCTTCAATTCATTTAATGAGATAAGGGGTGTGTTTGGTATAACGGAAAATGTTTTCTGCGGAAAATATCCAAGAAAATATTTTCTTGGAAAACAATTAGTAATCTTATTCATTTTCCGGTGTTTGATATGCAATTAAGGAAAGTGACTTCTCAAGAATACTGATAAATAATTTAGATATAGTAAACATGAAGCTATAAACTTTCAAACCAACAATCTTTCGAACCCACAAATTTCATAAACTTTCGAACCGCTAAACTTTCAAAACCGCGAATTTCAAACCCGTAAACTTCTAAACACATAAACCTCCAAACTCATAACTTTGGAACTTATAAAATTTTGAACGTTTAAACCGATGAATAAAAAAAGTAAAACTGAAAAATATTTTTAAAAAAATATTTTTTTCTGGGGGAGGGGGGCAGGGAGGGGTGGGTGCAGGAAAACAAAAAAACAGAAATTTGAAATTTTTTTTTGCGCGAAGGGGGGGGGGGTGAGGGAGTGGGGTGGTGGGGGGTGCAAAAAAACAAAAAGCAGAAATTTGAAATCAGTATTGTCAAAGGCGCGCTTAAGCCCTGAAGCGAGGCTCAAAACACGTTGAGCGCTTCGCCTCGCTTTGTGGGCGCTTTAGTGTCGCATCAAAGCTCTAACGCATACTTTTCCATGCCAATGAGTATTATCCTAAAATGATGACCTTAAACAACTAATATTTCACTTTATCATGATTTTTATTTAAAAATTTGTTGCCCATATATTTGTTATTCATGATTATAATGATTAGTCTTGGACTACTAACCATATTTTTACTTTTTCTCTCGTTGCACTTTTTTTCATTAAAGCTCACGCTTTATTTGCGCTTTGCGCTTAAAGCCCCAACAGATGTTAGAGCTTTTTTGCGCTTTTCGCCTTTGATAACACTGTTTGAGATTACAAAAAGAAATAAAAATAAGGTACAAAAAATAATTTTTGTGGGGGTGGGGGTGGGGGTGGGGGTGGGGGTGGAGTGGGTTGGTGAGGATGGGGAAGATTGAGAAGGAGTTCTGGAAATGTTTTCCCTTCTCTTGCTAAAAAGACATTTTACTCCAATGGGAGGAAAATGAGTTCATAAGAAAAATATTTTCCAAAACATTTAAGCCAACCAAACATGGAAAAATTGGAAAAAGATTTCCGGAAAATATTTTCCTTCGTACCAAACACACCCAAGAATAGGTAAAATTTTCTTGACATCATAAATAAAGAAAAACATGGTGCCAAACCATGCAAGCAGTTTCTTTTTTCTTTTGGGATAAATAGGTGAGGAGAATGGCATTATAAGCCTGTTTGATAAGTGATATAAAAGGTTCTTTCTTCCACCAACATAAGGAATACGGGCAGTTAAGCACACACTTCATTGACACAAAGCAACACTAAACAGCAGTGGTAAATTTGTTTGGGTAATACACAGATGATAAGCATAGCTGAGGTTATTTCTTATGATTCATCTGACTACATCAACGGCCTGAGAGTGTCATAACAAACCTTTTTGAATGGAGCAACACCCCAAGGATTGTCCAGCTGCTCAGGTTGGCCAGAAATAACCAAGCGCCCAGCTGGATCAGACTGCACGCGAACCTGAAAAGTTTTTTAAAAACACCCAGAGGTAAATTAAAACAATGGTTAAGCTGCGAATGACAGCTGCGACTAATCAAAACACCAGAAGAAAAATCATAATATTTCCTGTTACAGCAGATGGTAGAATTGTAATTGTCTGCTTTTGCATCAGCAATGATCGAATAATCATTGTAAACGTGATAGGAGATTAGCAATCAATTAACTGCCCGGTGTGAAATTTACAGAGATAATCCAGTTCAGTATTGACACAGAACACAAGATACGTGAGAATCTTAATTGGTTACAACTGAAAGCAGTAAGCAACAGTATGCATTTGACAAATACACTTTGTTCTGATATGGCAAGTCCAGATAAAATATAACCACAAGTTATGGACTACGCTCACTGACAAACATAATATTCAAACATTTTTATATCCAACAGTCATCGGGTACAGCTTCCCCAGCTGGTACACAGGAGATCAACAAAAATAAGGAGAAACAACAATGTTAGGATTTACCTCTTCACGCAAAAGGCCAGGAACTAAAGCATACACTTCGTAACAATCCTTCTGTATAAATCATTTTACATTGGAAGTTAGTCCCCATGGAGAAAATATAAGACACCACATTAGAAAACGAATCATGCCAGTGGAGAAAGAGAAACGTACAGTTCTCTGCACATTGATCTTCACCCATTCAGCTGGAGGGCCAATATCCACTACCATTGTCTCCAAACTGCAAATTTTGGGGATGTAAAGGTGTTTATTAGTCTACAGGAAATAAAAGATGCTTCCACAACAAGCAGCTGTAACAGAGTGAAAAAATTTACAAGGATATCAAAGAAGCTCCACGACAGTAGCATAATGAGCACATTCCAATTACAGAAATGGTTGTACTCAGCAAAATATCAGTAAATCGAGAAAACAAGGATAATTCTTAATGTGATTATCCATGCCTTTTACAGAAAGAATTGTTCACAATAATATCGAAATGTGCATTCAAACTAGTCACCCGCATTTCCATTATGCAAGCCACCAGAATTTATGTGTAAGCAATGAGTCTGTTAAGAATCTAGAGGAAACCCGGAGCTTTACTGCGGTTTTGATACTTTCATGCATGTAACTTTGGCAACCTGCTCCATGGAGGATGGCTTTTTCCGCTTCAAACCTTAATTGAGAAAGGGAGTTCAGTGTAAAAAAAAAAAGAAGTCCCAACTAAGATTGTCTGTAAAAGGATTGTGCTAACAAACGATACCAATGCTTTTAAGTTGCTTTTCTCGCTTTGGCATAGACACAGAGCTCTTCTCCTGTGACAAGGAAAGGAAAGGAAAGGGCAGCATTAACAGCACCATTTTGAGATGAGCCATTTGCTATTCTCTTGGGGAATAAACTAATAGACATCTTCACAGACCTTAATGATAGGATCTCCAACCTCACCATTACCAAGAAGACGTTGAGAATGCCAACCTTGCATCGCTCGAGCTGCTGCATCTCTTCTCGCTCTACCAGATCCGGAGGCTTGATTCCCCTGCAACAACAGAAGTTTTAATAGTACATGATGCATGAAGAGATAATTATGGGAACATAGAAAGGCCACTACAATTAGTTTCTTGTGGAAGGAAGGCCGTAGCTCCTTTATGATGTATCAACCAGGACCACATGCACCTATGTCTCACCATTATTTGTCTCACCATTATTTTCCATAGTGACACACTGGATCTAAAAAACACAGTAAACGCAGAATAGCAGGAGACGGATTTCAAAAGCACAAGAGATAAAAGGTCGTGGGTTTACACCAGGGTTCTTCATTGAGCCACCACTTATTTACCTAGTTATGGATGAGCTAACCAACGTATTACAAGATGGGTTCCTGAGGTGTATGTTATTTGCCGATGAGATTGCGCTAATTGACAAAACTAGCGAGGGTGTCAACCAAAAGCTTGAGCTATGGAGAAGCACCTTAGAGAATAAGGTATTAGGATACGTACAAATAAGACTGAAAAGAGTGAAGTTAAGGTGAAATTAGATGAGATTGTGGTGCCAAAATGCAAACAATTTAGATATCTAGGCTCGTTGCTCCAAGAGAATAGAATAATAGATGAAGATGTTACTCATAAGGTTAAAACCGGATGGTTGAAATAGAGAAGTGTACTGGGGTGTTACGTGATAGACGGATGTCTACCAAATGAACGGTAAGTTCTATAGAATAGCTATAAGACCGGCTACGTTATATGGTAGTTAATATTGGGATGCTAAAGTCCAACATATCCACAAGATAAGTGTTGCGGAGATGAGGATACTAGGATGGATGTGCGGTCAGACAAAATTGGATAAGATTAAAAATAATCATGTTTGCCAGAAGGTGCAAGTAGCACACATTGAGGATAAAATGAGAGGTCGTTTGAGATGGTTTGGTCATGTCCTACATTCGACCTATAGATGCTCCGGTCCATAGGTGTGAAACTATGGTGAATGAAGGTGTTAAAAGGGAAGAGGTAGACCTGAAATCACATGGAAGGAAGTTGTCTCAAAAGACCTACAAATCCTTAAAATCAATGCAAACTTAGCTAAAGATAGATCACCATGGAACAGAAAGATTCATGTAGATAATATCCACTAGCTTGGAAATAAGTTAAACTTGGTAGAGAACTACCAATATTATTATCATTATATATATATATATGTGTGTGTGTGTGTGAGAAAGCACGAGAGAAGAATATATAATTGATATTAAACATGATACAATGAGCCCTATATATAATACACATAACCTAACATACTCCTAATACACTTTGGATTAGAGTTCTACTATATGGTATCAGAGCCAGGCCCATCCCAATTATTATTACCGATGTTGGGCCCCTATTTATGTTGTCCACGCTCCAGAGATCTGGGCGTGAGGGGGGGTGTTGAGTTATCCCACATCGGAGGGATTTGAGGTCCTTGGTCTCCTTATATGGCTTGGACAATCCTCACCTCATAAGCTAGCTTTTGGGGTTGAGTTAGGCCCAAGGTCCATTCTTATCAATATATATATATACATATATATAAAAGAGACTAGAAGGCAAGATCAGTCCTATTCTATATCGGACTCTTAGCAGAATGACATTAGCTCATCAACCTGCAGGCCTTTCATGTTATCCCAACAGCTTGTAAGTTCCAAATCAAGGAAAGCTCTACTAATTGGTACAACTCCATCATCTCATGAATATAGACCCTGCTCCACTAGGAAATGAAAATTAAAAGAAGTCCAATTTGCATTGGGCAATCTATATCACATCAATAGCTCTAATCTATGTTACTCGGGCTCTTCAAAATCTTTTCTGCATCCGTGTCGACACGACATAGGCGTGGGTATGTGTGGGGGATTCATACTGGAATTGGTCAACTTACCTTGGGTACTGTGACTACATTGCATGACCGAAAAGTATAGATTGATTGGGTATTTGGTTTGATCTTTGGGTATTGTATGTATGTGTGTGTGCGCATATATATACACACACGCACACACATATATATATAGTTATAAAAAGTTAAAGAATGCTTTTCAATTACGCGATTATCTTATGCATAAAATATTGGTGATTATAAATAATACAGTTTTATTAGTTTTAGTTCAATAACTTTAACTAATTGAAATACATACTTTGTATATCATAATATTCATCTATTACCCATATCTCAGTACCTATATCCGCACGCGGATCCATACCCCCGAATTTGAAAATTTATGTGATGAAGATCCAACCTCTACATTCGCACTCAAAACGGATACTTTTTTTGATAATGGTAACATTTGTATTAATAAAAATGCACAAAGGCGGTGCATAACCATATGTACAAGGAATAGTAAGTCAATCTTGATCTACCTAATTACAAAAAGCCTAACATGTCTACCGTAGATTTTGTATCCTCTACAACACCCAGAACAGATACTCGCACCTGAGTTTGAGCAACACAGACGTTGTTACTCAAAGAAAATTCATTTTACATCCATAACTTCATACCTCTAATACTTAAATAAAATCAATGTCGAATTGTGTGACCACCTCATCAAAAAACTAATCTTAGCATCTGCATCTCTACGACACTCGCCTTGGGGATGTGTTGGACTTCAGCAGCCCAATTGTACCTTTTATTTATTTAATTATAGTTCTCAACAATTGGGTTAGGAATGAAACTAGCAGAAATGAGGATGTTGAGATAGATGTGAGGGTACACTAGATGGATAAGATTAGGAATGAGGATATTCGGGAGAAGGTGGACATGGCTCCCATGAATGACAAGATGCGGGAGGCGAGGCTCAGATAAGTTCGGGCATGTACAGAGAAGAAGCCTACATACCCCGGTAAGGAGGTGTGAGAAGAGATAGAGGGCGGCCTAAGAAGTATTGGGGAAAGGTGATCAGGCAAAGACATGACATGGCTTCAGATTTCTGAGGACATGGCCCTTGATAGTAAACTGTGGAGGTCGAGCATTAGGGTTGTAGTTTAGGAGATAGTTGCGCCTATTTCTACTTCATACTAATGTGAGGCTAGTCTGATAGGATTTTTGTCTTAGACTGCAAGTGGTTAATGTTGCATTCTCATTTCGTTTTTCATAGTGTCGGGTCTATTTACTAGTTATTGCTTTTGCTTTTCATCTATTTTTTAGTTTTTATAATGTTATTATTTATATAGTTTCTGTTGATGATACTGATATATTTTTTCTTTTCGTCTTATTGAGCCGAGAGTCTTTCGAAAACAGTCTCTCTACTCTCTCGGAGTAAGAGTAAGGTCTGCGTACACACTACCCTCTCCAGACTCCACTAGTGGGATTTTATTGGATCATTGTTGTTGTTGTTGTCATCGTCGTCTCAACAATCAGGCTACTGAGAAGATCACAAGCCTTTTGTTGTAAGAGAAATGGGAACTTGAAACCCGCCTGATCTTGTTAAAATTGCAAAACCAACTACTTTGCAACGTCTCTAGGCAAGAGTATACAACTATACATCCATCGAAATATGCACAAACCTATAAGAAATTAAAATTTTCCATCTGATACAAAAATGCACTTGTCTCCTCGTAAAAACTTGAGCTTAAGTTATACATAAGGAAAAAAAAGTGTATTTGAGTATATGGCTTTCACCTTTCTAATCAACAAATCCAAACAAAGGAACACTTGATAAATCATCCCAGAGCATATTTTCCAAATAAATAAAACTGAAACAAAAATCCAAAAGAGTGACACGGGAAATTTTTTATAGAGCTTTCAGGGTCCAAATTAGTGCAGATAAATGGCAGAAAAGACAGGATGTTTAAGAGTCGAAAAGTTTTGTAATGGGCAATGCTCCAAAATGAAGCCAAGGGCAGTGTTTAGAAGAAATAAGTGACAAACTCTGTATTGAATTTATGAAAAGAAAAACACAACTGTTGTTCATTACACCATCAGTAACGAGAATCTGGTTTAAATTGCGAAAAGGAAAAGATAACTGTTGGGAATCACACCGTTCAAGCACATAACTAGAGTTGCATCTCTAATCCAATGAAGCTAGATTGCAGAAAAGATTTCTGCAATGTCTGATGCAAAATAAACCATTAAACACGGCAGTTTGCGTTGTAGACTAAAGAAAATAATTCCCAAATTGAGCAAAGGAATTCTTTCACTTGAAATACTATTCTTTCCAACTTCAAAAAATCAAAACGATAGATACAGACTGAAATGAGAAATTGTTCACTTAAACACACAAATCGACAGAAAAAAAAAATTGATGATAACAACTAGGTGTTTATAGGTCATCCTCTTACTTTTCTAGACCAATTACTATTAAAAAAGAATGTTCTTCCACTAAAGAAAGTGAGGTCAATAACCCCAAGAAAAAAAGAGAGATTACTCCTGGGTTAATAACATCTTGCTAGATGGATAAACAGTAATACCTGGATTACAGAACTAGTAGGTTCTGCAAAAGCAGCTTCAGCAAATGGAAGCTCACCACTACGCATTTTGTGCTTTTCATATTCTAGTAGGGCCTGCAAAAGCCGACAGCTCATCAGCCTAAATGCAGTAAGGTAAAATAAAAATGGAGCAACGAAAGAGTTATGAATACCAACATATTAGGACCAACGAACGGGACCAGAACAGATGAGGAACATGAATAAACATGGGATCTTCTTTAGGAGGTTACTCATGTATCCGCCATAAAGCATTGGACATAATAGAGATAGAGGCATATGTGGCAAAAACGAATACTCCAGATTGTGCTGGCAGTCGGTATTTGACCGGAAACTAAGAAAACCAGTAGTAGGTTATAAATATTTATGAACCTGCACAAAAAGTTCTCCTTTTCCCTCATGCGATCAGGTCCAGAAAATTAGTGTTTTTCCTTTGGGAAGGTGAGAGGGAAAAGTATAAATCTGAAAAGCGTTATATTATTTATGAACCTGCACAAAAGATTCTCCTTTTCCCGGTCAGGTCTGCAAAATTAGTTTTTTCCCTTTGGGAAGGCGAGGAAGGAAGAGTATAAATCTGCTGACAGAAATACGAGGACTAAGGTAAAACCATATGGAAAGGGGAGGAAAATAAGGAGTACTGATGGGACAATCAATTTCTGTGTCACTAAAACAAAGAGTGGCTCAGAGCTAAATGGAAGGACTTAACAAAAAATATTTTACCTTTGAACGAAGAGATTATATTGTGAAACATATGAGAAGACAGCTCAGAATACCAGTTGAGACAGATAGTAGATGCAGGGTACTCTCAAGATAAATTATGTTTTCGGATAGATTTATTTATAAGGTAAATATTAATTAAAAGGGAGAGAACTCCCGTATACAGGAAGTATACCAAAGAGTAGAAAATTTACATCAGAACATGATTCTCTACAAAAGACGCCCAATCTTCGATACAAGTAGGGGTTATATGAGTGCACCAAAAAGCGATTAAAGATAAAAGACTATTCTTAAGATGTGAAAAAGGAGACTCAATCCCCTCAAAAGCTCTCATATTTCTCTCCCCCAAACTATCCACATGAGAACTAACGGGGCGAACTTCTACGCCTTTTGCTTTCTTCTTCTACGGAAACCAGCTCAGCTATATAACATCTCCTTTACCGTGCTTGGCATCACTCATTGAACACCAAAAAGATTCAGGTTGCCCCCCACAAAGCCGAAGACACAAGGCAATGCAACAAAAGATGATCAACTTCTTCCCCTGAGCTTTTACACATGTAGCACCAACTAACAAGTGTAATTCCTCTCTTTCGAAGATTTTCGGCAGTCAAGATCACTCCCCTCGCCGCTAGCCATGCAAAAGAGCACACCTTCATGGGCGCCTTAGAAATCCAGATCGAGGAGTATGAAACAGTGGCCTCCTCCCTCACCAAACAAACCATCACCACGCAAACCTCATCTCCAAGAATCACAAGATTGTCGGGGCCTGCCTTGCCCATATAGCAGTGTCAACAAATCTTGAAACTCCTCAATCTCCTAATCTTGCATGTTCCTTCTAAATGAGAGGTCCCATACTAACACCCCCCCCCCTCATGCTCCTTATGAATCTGTTGGACCATCAATTCCTTCTGGTTTGAAACTCTGAGGACGTGAGGGAAGGAGACCCTCAGAATATCCTCTCCACATCACCTATGATTCCAACCGATGATTCTCCTCCCATCTCCCACCCTGTAAGTGATGTTGCCATTGAATGCTTCCCAATTCTTCACGATGCTCCTCCACATGCTACACCAGAAAGGAGTTGTGATTGCCTTGGTCCTCCCCCTCCCGTGGAATCGTACTTTTCTACTATGACCTCCCTCCATAGAGCATGCTCTTCTACCCCGAATCTCCACCGTCACTTCCCCAACAAAGCTCTGTTAAATACCCTAAGATCTTTTACTCCAAGTCCACCCCACTTTTTTGGGGAAGTGACTGTCTGCCAATTCACCAGATGAAACTTTCTAGTTCCATCCGCCGCATCCCAAAGAAAATTCCTTTGAATCCGCTCCAGTAGATATTGCAATGAGTCATTTTCTTATGTTTTTGGATAGGTGAAGCAAATGCTAAGGAGTTCCTGATAAACAAGGTTTTTGAAAGGCTCGTTCTGCTGGAAATATGAGATGGAGGAAAACAACAAGCACTAAAAGACCTAGCTAGTTAAACATGAATGAAAAAGAGATGAGGGAACGTGGAGAAAGGCATTCAGCTTTGAAGCAAGGAAAATGACAGTTTGGAGCTTCGAACTGGCAGAAAAAGTGGGAGAGGCATGTGAAAAAACAATCTGTTCAAGGAAAATGAGCACGTATGCCAGTATTATCGGAACTTCTTTGTCCCGTCATATTAATGTCCTCACTTGGGTCACAGCATTATTGGAATTTGAAGTAATAATCTTGAAAGGTCCTATCAGGCCATTCTCAAGGAAAATGGTGTAGATTGGGACTTTATGACTGCCAATCAAATCTTTTAATTTTAATAACTGAGATTTTTGTTGGTCATTTGGATAAGATCAACCAAGCAATTTATGTGGGATTTGAGTTTTAGGAAGAACTTACAAGGTTGGGATGTCACATAATTCCAAAGTTTGATAGCAAACGAAGAATTCCACAAGATAGGCAAGATATTTGGAGGAGGAGGAGAGGGAACAATGACTTCTTTTCTGTCAAGTTCTCTAATGAGAAGCTTCTGATTTGGAGGAGTCCGCTTTTCCATATCTCTTGACCAGAGTACTGAGAAAGGTGTGTTCTTTCACTTGGCTAACGACGAGGGGATTGATATTGAAGGCTGAAAATTTGAGGACGCTTCATGTGCAAAAGCTTGAGAGTAGACGTCAATCACCTCCTTCTACATTGTTGGGTACGTTTCACTTAGGTTGGGAAATACCGAGATAGTTTGGTATCCAGTGGCTAATGATGACATGAACAGTCATAGAAGATATTTTTAGCTGGACCTTTAAAAGACAGAAAAGAAGACGCAAAGTGTGGGCGATTGCTCCACCAGCACTTATGTGGATGGTATGGGAAAAGAAAAAAAGAGACCTTTTAATGAAATACTCGAAGTGCAAGTTCAGCGGCATGACACATGAAGCGGATGTGGACATGAGGTTTGACTCACAAGTCATCCCCAAGAGAGCGAGTTCGACAATAATGTCACACATCGTATTGGAGCAGGGTGGATGAAATGGAGGCTCGCATCCGCTGTTTTGTGAGACAAGAATGTACCACCAAACTTAAAGGTAAATTCTACAGAGTGGTGGTTAGACCGACTATGTTGTATGGGACACAGTGTTGGGCAGTCAAAAACCCCATGTCCAGAAGATAAAGTGGCAGAAATGAGAATGTTGGTTATTCGGGACAATGTGAGATTGGCCTCCGTGGTGGACAAGATGGGGGAAGTGAGGTCAAGATGGCTCGTGCATGTGAACAGGAGGGGCACAGCTGCCCCAATGAGAAGATGTGAGATGTTAGCCCTGGAGGGTACGAGGGGAGGTAGAGGTAGAGGTAGACCAAAAAGGTATTGAAGGGAGGTGATTAGGCAAGGACATGGCGCAGCTTCAGCTTACCGAATACATGATCCTTCTATTGTGGAGGTTGAGGATTAGGGTAGAAAGATAATATATAGTGGAGCGTACTTCTCTCTCATGCCAGTAGTGTTAAATTGCTCTTATATTTTCTTATGCTCAGTTTTCTTTTACTACCTTGGGTTTATGTTTCTCATTCTTATCCCTATTGTTGTTTTTTCCGCTTCGATTGATCTTGTATCATGTTGTTTACTGCTTACTACTATTGCTATTGCTATTGCTTCTTTTTCATCTTACCCTCACAAGGTAGAGTAAGGTTTGCATACACTCTATCTTCCCCAGACCTCACTTGTGGAATTACACTGGGTTCTTGTTGTTGTTGTTGTTGTTTGTCGTTGATTATAGAACAAAGGATTTTGTCCATTTGATGAATAGCCTTTTATCCTTTATTTCTCTTTTGCTGCACCCACCCACAAAATTCTTATATGTATAGAAGATTGGGTTCGTAAAAGTTTATATTTTTTTTATGAAAAAAAGTGAATAAATAAGTGGCCCCATAGAAAATCATATGCTATTGTGAGGTTTTCTACTTTTTGGTAAAATTCTTATGTACGGGGCTTCCTTTTTTTTGTGTGTGGTTGGGGGGGAGAGAGTAACATATTTGTATATCAATAATAACTACACAAAAGGTGTGTAGTCCCTATATTTACAAGGAAGAAGAGAGAAAAAACAACTCTTAGTCCTTTGTCTTCTCACAAGGATCTTAGCACATCAAAGGGTGTGTATACAAGTGTTTTATTACCCTTCATTAATCCCAAAGAAACATATCCATGAATTGTTGGTGTTACACCCCATGTTTCGTACGTGAAAGTACACCGTAAGTCAATTGATGCAAGGTCGGAAATGAGATTCTCTTTAAAAGTATCTAGAGATCTAATGATATTACATACATATTTCCGTTCAACATACAAATGACTAGGTTGAGGGCGAATGCACTTAAACGCGAGAAAGGAGATTTTGGACAAATAAAAACGAGATGCTTGACTACCTAACGTGCGTGCTTCACCAACTTACTTTCCGTCTTACTTGCTTGAGCTACTCGATACATGTCTAAATTATTTAATGAGGATGAGACACATGTTTCAAAACGGAAAAAGAACCAACATGAATCACCTACTTGATTAAGTAGGTGACAAGTAGGTGCATCACCTACTTAGAGCTTGTGGATCAAATTAAAAGGGAATAGAATAGGATAGAGATGGATAAGTCTTGGGGCATCCTAAGACCCATCTGCCCAAGCCCATTAGTGGGCCATATAAACATAGACATATCTCAATTTCACTTAGAAGCACAATTCATCATCTCTCTCACTCTATTGCGACGTGAAGGAGCTCCAAAATTTATCCCAAAATCTCTCTCAAAGTTATCCTAGGGTTCAAGACCAAATCCACAAGTTGGTAAGGTAATTGCTCTCTTGAAAGATCAAGATCACCTAGTTATATCTCTCTGCTTTGTTGTTAGGGGTAAAGAGCTTGTTTGAGCTTGAAGTAAAGCTGCCAAGGTAAGGTTTAACTTCTTATATATGTATTTAAGATCACCTATCTATATCTAGTTGATTTGTTAAAAGAAACTGCTGAAGTAGGTTGAACTTCATGTTGAAGTGTTGTAGTTGCTGAACTATTTCAGAGTTGAATTCTTGACTTTTTTTTTTTGATAAGGTAAATTATATTAATCAAAAGGGAGGAAACTCCCGTATACAGGAAGTATACCAAAGAGTAGAGAAATTTACATCAGAACATGATTCTCTACAAAAGACGCACAATCTTCTATACAAATAGGGGCTATATAAGTGCACCAAAAAGCGATCAAAGATAAAAGACTATTATTAAAATGTGAAAAAAGACTATTACTCCCCCCCCCCCCCCCCCCAAAAAAAAATTCTTGATTTTTTATGGTTGGAAATCAGTAGAAATAACTTAAGAATACTATTGCTATAGTGGTTGATGTGTTTGGAAGAAGAGAAGGCTTGGAAAGTGCAAGTTAGAAAATTGGTTGTTGGATGAGATGGTGTTGACTGTTTTGGTGATGTATTGTAACGAATATGAGGTTAGAAATATATTTATATAAATATATGTTTGTTGATATTGTGGGTATGTTGATTGATTTGAGGAAAATGAAAAGAATAAGGGGAGGTCCAAAATTTCGTAGACGAGCTAGTCGCACATTTGTGTTAGTTCAGCTTCCATAAGGTTAGCAATGGTCCCTTATTGTTTGTTGTAGATTGATTACTAACGGGTTGAACCGTCGTCGTGCGATTAGGTAAACGACAAAGGTATGTTAGGGCTATCCTTTTTTTCCTTTTGGCATTGATCCATATGATAAAAATGAAACGAGCAAACACGCAACTTCCATAAATGACTCTATTCATAGAAGTACTGGGCCTATGTTCTTGATTCCCCATATGTCCTATCGTTATATCGTCTGTTCATGGGTATCAAAAAATAAATAAGTTGACAAAGTTTATCCGAATGTATATTAATCTTATGACATTCCGAGAGATCTTATTGACTTACTTCTTATGCATTGCATTCATTTATACATATACATTAACATATGACCAGATGGCATTATATACGTGTATATTATATGTATATGGAGTATGGGGAAAGGTTATGGTGCTATATACGCACTACCACCTGATCGGCTGGTATACGTTGATGATTTCGTCCACAATGACCGAGAAAATATGATGGGATACCCCCAAAGGCTTGATTATGTTATGTACGCATATACTTATGCATGGCATGACACATCAACCACAATAGTTTGATGATGTTTATACACATATGCATGACATTATAAATGTTTCATGATTCACAAAGCTATTCAGACTTACATGTTGAGTCTTTTACTCCATGTTTCTTTCATGTCTATTATATAGTATTTTTCATGCCTTACATACCCGGTACTTTATTTGTACTGAAGCCCCTTTTGCCCGGGGACGCTGCATTTCATGCCCGCAGGTCCCGAGAGATAGGTTGTCAGTCTTCCAAGTAGGCTATCAGCTCAGCGGAAGGTGTTGGAACACTCCATTTGCTGTGGAGTTACCTATTTGCTCAATATGATTTGGACATGTATTGATTGTATGGCGGGACCCTGTCCCGACTTTTATGACATTTATGTACTTTTAAAGGCTTGTAGATAGATGCCATGTACATGGATAGTATGTGGCCTTGTCGGCTCGCCCAACCGTATTTCGTATATATATACACACACACATGTCTTTTGGGCATGCTTTCTCGTGTATGTTATTCACATGATTCAGTAATTTATTGACAGATGTTATACATGACCTACCCTCAATTCATGTTTATATCTTAGACGCATGCTTAGGGGTGTTCGACAGGTAGGACTAGGGCACTCATCATGGCCCATAGGTTTGGGTCGTCACAGTTGGAAAGATAGAGGCTGGCATATCCATTGAAGAGGAGCCTCAATAGAGCCAGGACCGATATAATCCTTGTCCATTCAAAGTCAGCTCAACTGAGCCAATTACCATTTGCAACCAAGCTATACATCCAAGGAAATATAGAACCAGATACAAGAAAGTTAAGCCAAGCGAATTGGTTTACGACAAGGATCAGTGTAAAATAGATTTACAGTGTCTTCTTTGTACTGCTTCTACAAATACTTGTCTATCAAAAGATATGGACAGAGAAAGAAGAGTCCAGACGAAGGGTTGCCATTGTAGCTTATATGAAGGGATGAAGGTGCAATATAGATATAACCGCAAACAAAAAATAGAATATTCGTCTTCTTTCCCGTTCTTGGTCTGAGAAAGAACATTTTCCCAAGTCAACATGTTCTTTCAGATAGGACATCCCTTGTTTGTTTTATCCTCCTAAAATGCCTATCTATGTGCTCGATGATCAACCAAATAAAAATTTATACACCTGAACACTGGGGATGTGCCAAACCCAGCCCCGAGAATAAGAATATCTCCATCAGAATCTAATGCATATACACATGGTTCTTCCCTATTGAACCTTTATCCAAAGACAACAAACCTTCCACAACAATAATTCATAACCATCAGAATTAGATTCCAGGGATGTTATAATCATAGTACAACTAGATGTTGGCCTAACCTAAATGAAAACTTTAGTCAACTGAAGTATTCATGATCACTCGCTTTATATCACGTTTAAAAAGGATTGAGCCTGTAGAAATCTTGAGTGCCCTAAACACACTCTCTAAAACAAAAAAGTTCCAGCAATTAGAATTTGAAGACAAATAAAAATTTAAGGAAACAATTTTAGATTAACCTTCTCGTAAAAACATCGGAATGTCCAAGAGACGGTAGTACACGTCCTGCACAAGATTGAACACAATATATCATCAAGACAATTCCATTTTAAGAAACACCAACTACTAAAGAAAATTCTAATGTCACGCAGGAGAGAGCTACTAAAGAATCTTGTGCAGGACAGAAGTACAAGTACTGAACAAGATTGAAAACAATAAATCATCAAGACAGTTCCATTTTAAGAGACACCAACTACTAAAGAAACTTCTAATGTCATGCAGGAGAGAGCTAGATAAAACATAAGAATCAGAAAGAAACAAATGCTAATGGAGTGAACAGTAAGGCACGGTGACTGCTAGCTGTATTCTGGTTCCCGGATGTGTCTCACAATCACTGCTATGATACCATGTAAGAAATAATACACGGAAAAATTATTTTATTGATTTATTAAAAATAATACAATGAGCCCTATATATAATACATGTTCTACTCCTACTACATACGGGACTAGGATTATTTATACAAAACTCTATAACAAATATCATTGTAGATAAAGGATCCCGTTGTCGTATATCCCTTGCGCTTCAAGAATTATGCGGGACTCTCGTTGATTTTCGAAATCTCATTCTTTCCATTTCAAAGTCAAAAAACCCCAATTGAAATGACCATGATCCTTTTCAAAGTCAAGCTTGCACGACAGCCTCAGTTTGCTAACTCATTTGCAATCAAAGTTGCACCAAGAATTTGTCAACCTCCCGAAAGGGCATTCTGGATTGGTAATATCATAAGATCTAAAATTTTCTTCAGTTTAATAGAACGCATTGCTTGCTTCCGCATTTGATGTTCTAAGAAATACTCTTATCATCGGGAAAAAAGATGAGTCTTTTGTCTTGAACAAATGTGGAAGCAAGCACAATATAGCAGAGCTATCTACCAAACTACCTTCCTCTGATTGAATAGATACAGCTGTTGCAACCTAAATGAGCAAAAGATTGAAATATACTTCTGTAGCCTACCAAGTCATTAGCCCAAGCAAAGATTTCAGATTTTCTTGTCAATATCCACTTAATTTTCTACATCTAAACTAACTCATAATTCAAATTCTACTACAGCCATGCATTTGACCACGTGGTTAGGGACCGCTGAACTGATAAATATCCTAATCCATTGGAGATATCGCCTAGCTCTCGTCTCTCCATGTTGCCCAATATGATCAAAGAACCCCAATTCTAAACAATATAGGCAAACCATAAATATGAGTTTGTCATTACTTGGGGGGTTTGAATGATTCTCCTACTTGCCGCCATAGCTTGCATGATGTTACCTGTAAAACCATAAATAGTAAATAACTGATCAATAAAGCACTGCCCGCCCCATCATAAGCCAACAATGAATTTTTTAAAGCTACAAAAGAAACAGAAGCTTGTAAGCATGAAATACTAGAATTCAACCCCATATAGTAATCTCTATGCAGAACCAAAGATAAAGCTCTTGTAGTCTTTCTTTAACTCCAATATGTTTCTAGAATTGTAGTCAGTAAACTTGTATGGAACAACAACAACAACCCAGTATAATCCCACTTAGTGGGTCTGGGGAGGGTAGTATGTATGCAGACCTTACCCCTACCTTGGGGTAGAGAGGCTGTTTCCAAATAGACCCCCGGCATCCTTCCCTCCAAGAACTTCCCACCTTGCTCTTGGGGAGACTCGAACTCACAACCTCTCGGTTGGAAGTGGGGGTTGCTTACCATCAGAGCAAACCCTCTTGACTAAACTTGTATGGAACACATGAGCCAAAAAGCTAGAGGCTCTTTAATAAGAAAAGAAAGCTATACTAAAAGCCAAATAAAAAATCAATGCATCGAATAAGCAGAAGTCTCCTCCAGTCCACTCATCCACTTAACAAAAGTCAAACATGAGCCAAAACGTTGGAGGCCCTTTAATAAGAAATGAAAGTTCTACTAAAGCCAAGTGAAAAATTAATGCATCAAATAAGCAGAAGTCTCCTCCAATCCACTAATCCACCTAAAAAAAGTCAAGTATCATGAAAAAGGCCTAAATTCTTACAGCGCAGAGGAAAAGAAACCCGAATCTCAATCATACTGGTATAGTAAAAGAAACCACTCCTGAAAGGTTAAAGCATAGTCCAACCAAATACACCAGATTACCAACAGCGAAGAAGCGCTCCGCGGAACCTTCCTATTCTTGCTACAGCTAAAATACCGATATAAAATGACTAAACACAGAACAGGTTAAAGTCTTAATGTTTCTTACATATTTGCTAACTTGATATTAGAGGAGTCAAGGGCTCCCATAGAATCTCCTAACTTTTTGTACCATAACACATTTGGCACATGTTGGTACACATGTCAACACGACTATCCATCAACAAGATCAATACAACTCTGTCTCACCACAGGAAGAAAAAGAAAAGGAAACTAACTGAAGATGGAGCAACAATAGTGACCCCTGTAGGAAAGCTAGTTCTAATTTACTAAGGTGAATTTCTTACAGATTTAAGAAGTTTTTTCTCACTTCTTTGGCGCTTATACAACCCTGTGCTAGATGTTTATTCTTGTGGAAATATAGGTCTGAATCCTAGAGTCTTTATCCTCTGACTTAGGTACTTTATTCATCAAAACTAAACCAATTGGTATTCCCATAAAGATCCATCAATTCCCCACCAATTTCCCCACTATTCCAGCGACAAATTGAACCTAACATGCCCACTTCTCTATTTTGCAGGGGATTTCTAATGTAATGAGTTTGTATGGAACGCTCTTTAGGTCTCTGTATACATTCTTTACAGCGGTGGCTAAACCTTGGTTATTTTTCAATAATCCACTCGCCTAGGAGAAAGGGAGAGGGAAACAGAAGGAAACCACTAGAGCTTATTCTTTTCTTTTCCTCTTTCTTCAGTTCCTCATATTGTTTGCCTAGCCCTCAGAAATACGAGTACAGTTAATCTTTTCCAGCCCCTTTCTTGAACCTTCACTTAGCCATTAACCATCACAGATCCTTTTCAATCCAAAACACTTCTTTTCACTCCAAATTTGCATTATTCTGACTCTTACCAGTTACACAAGTTTGTCAATTAAATGGTAACAGTACAGCAGCGTATTGAAACTTTATACAGACCTGCTCATAACCACCAAGTCTGATCACTGCTCTCCACAACCTGACAAACATGATAATCAAAATAATTAGACCAAGTTCAAGAAACACAGTAAATAGAGATTTTGAAACAAGTGAATGACTAACTTGAGACAATTTAATGGTTCTCCATAGAACCGCGGGGCCTTGAACTCCAAGCACCTTTCTTTGTGGAAAGTCTCTAGCCCTTTCATAAATGCAGTTTGCTCTTCCTCTGTTCCAGACTCATCGCCCCCCATGGGATTTATATCCAGCAGAAAGGTCTTGCCAGGAGTTTTCACATCAATATCATGTTCAACATCCAATTCGGGCTTTAGTAATTCGTCCTTTATTTTATTGGCTGATAGCACCTCTGTCTCTTTCAACAAATCATCTGATCCCTCCTTTGTTTCATTTTCCGTTGATGCCTGCTTCAGAATCGCTCCTCGCTTCAGGTTCTCCTCCATTTCTTTATTGTTTAAGAGTGAGGCACACCTCTTCAATCCAATTTTCTGTTCCTTTTTTCCAGCAACATATATCGTGCATGATTCCATTTGAGTTGCCCGACCGCTTACCTCCCCTTCAGCCACCCCATCTTTCCTTTTTTTAAGTTCTTCATCATCCGCTCTAACTTTCATAAGACTCTCATTCTGGATGATGGAGTCCAATTGATCAGTAAAATCAAGATTAGTACTGTCCCTGCAGCCACGAGGACCTTGAGATTCAGTAGCATTTACACCGCCTTCAGCTTTGGAGGCAACGGTGGGAGATTTGAACAAAACCTTTTCATCTGCTGAGTCTCCTTCTTCATTCTGCACCCGAGAACTCGTAGCATCAAGTATGCTGAAGTCTGGGGTCTCACTCTTTGTGCAACTACCGACATCTTGAAACAGCTCCTTCCCTGCAGTCACCAACTCTTCGCCCAAGTTCTCTTTTTCTGCGAGTATGTCCTTTTTTGACACGGTGCTATTTGTGATGCCGCTACTGGAAATGGCATCCCCCTTTTCTGGCAGGGTTCCTTTGTTATCTTCTATCTTACAATCAACCATGTCTGTCTTGAAATGCTTGATTGCAGCCCAGAAAATGGCAAGAAACGAAAATAATTTCTGCAAGAACAACCGGGCGGAGAATGCGAATCTTCAGCTTGAAGCCACTTTTCAATCCAGAAAAAAAAATGACAATTTTACCTAAAATTAGCTTTTAAATAACGTTAACGCCGTTTTGATTTGTGAGACAGTTAACTTGAAAAATGATTTGAATTCAAACATGAAAGCAGCTTAACTAGCTTCTTAACAGCTGCCAGCCTCGAACTAGCCGAACTCCTAATTTAGCATAGAAAAAATAAAAAATGAGGAAAAACAAAATCTTTATAGTTGCTTCAGATGAGATCATGTCAAAACCAACTAAAGTTGCGCCATGTTGAAGACGAAGAGAAAAAAGGAGAGGGTCAGGAGGTTTTAACGGGATTGGATAGTTTTCAGAATCAAACAAAGCAATACGTTAGAGCCAAGGGATTGATAGACCTTGAAGGAATTGACGCCGGCAATGTCGACAGAGAGCCCTAGTAACGGCTGAATCTCCCGCCAGCGAGATAGACAGATGAACGGCAAGAAGCTTCGCGCTCCAAAAAATCCTTGGGCTCTGCGAATGCGGGCATCATTGTGATTTTAAGATGGTTTTGGAGGAAGGAAGTGCATTTAATGCCATCTGACACGCATGCTTAGTTTGCAAATTGATTTATTAAAAATAGGTATTGGATACATATTATAAAGTACGGTTAATGGTCAAAACAACCCTAACCTATCGACTCCGGAACAAAATTGCCTTCCGTTTACCTTTGGCGAAGAAAATGCCCCCACCGTTAACTTTGTGGCCTATTTCTACCCCTAAAATCTAACAGAATCTTGAATTTGATTGGGACATAGAAAGAACGGAAAATTGGGACATATAAAAAACGGAAAAAGGGTCAAAATTGCCCTCAACGTATTGACTCCGGAATAAAATTGCCCTCCGTTAACCTTTTTTGGTCGGGTCGGTCGGGGTTGGGTCGGGTTGTGTCGGAATTTGGGTGAGAATTGATTTTGGGTCAAGTTTATTTAATGGCCAATCAAAACGTGACACGTGGAATTAAAAAAAAATAAAAATTAAATACAAGCATCCCGACCGACCCGACCCAAAAAACACCAAACCCTCTCTTCATCTTCCTCACAACACACCCTCTCTAACCCTAAACCACCAAACGACCTCTCATGGCTACCCCGTTGCTTCATCTTCCCCGTCCAGCCCGTCACCTTCACATCGCCGGAAAACGTCACAACCAAACAACCCCCCTCCATCACGAACCAGGCGTCCAACCCGTCCCCCATAACCAAGCCATGAAAAACCAGCCCCCATTGGATAGGAATGACCAATCCACTTTAACTGAAGATGAATATATGTGATATATCAAGCTCTTTACATTTGTTGGAAAGCGGGAAATCACATTACACTTCAACCCGACCGACCCGACCCAAAAAAGGTTAACGGAGGGCAATTTTGTTCCGGAGTCAATACGTTGAGGGCAGTTTTGACCCTTTTTCCGTTCTTTATATGTCCCAATTTTCCGTTATTTATATGTCTCAATCAAAACGTGACACGTGGCATTAAAAAAATTAAAAATGAAATTCAAGATTCTGTTAGATTTTAGGGGTAGAAATAGGCCACAAAGTTAATGGTGAGGGTATTTTCTTCGCCAAAGGTAAACGGAGGGCAATTTTGTTCCGGAGTCGATAGGTTGAGGGCAGTTTTGACCCTTAACCGTATAAAGTATAAATTTAAATACACCAAAAGCTAGAAAGTGTGTTGGATACGATGAAAAAATTTGTATGTTTGATTGCTTGAAATATTTTAGAAAACATTTTTTTAATAAATTTATTTTTTTTAGTTGAAGAAAAATATTTTCCTTTATCAAAATTACTTCCCAACATTCTCAACCTATTTCCCAATTTTATCAATCCGCTCTATACTTATCCACCCAACCTCATCCCACGCTTTTCCACCCCACCCCCTATCTCTCCAAAAACAAAATTTTTCTTTTTTTAAATTTTAGTAATTTTTCGTGACCACTCACCGTGCTAACCCCTGCAAAATTTTTTATTTATTTTACCTTTTTTTTGTACTTTTGAATTTTTGCTTTTTTCATTTTTTTACCACCCACTCATCTCTTACGCACCTACCCCAGCCCACCCCCTTCCAAAAAATATTTTTTTATATTTTTTAATTTTAGTTTTTTCATCTTTCGGTTTACATGTTCGAAATTTTACAAGTTCAAAGTTATGAGTTTGAAGGTTTATGAGTTTAGAAATTATGAAGTTTACGGGTTCGAAAGTTTAGCGGTCTAGAAGGTTGTTGGTTCGAAATTTTATGGCTTCATATTTATTATATCTAAATTACTATGGATACCCTTGAGTTGCGCACCAAATACCGAAAAATGAATAAGATTACTATTTATTTTCCAAGAAAATATTTTTTTGAAAATATTTTTCACGGAGAATATTTTCCATGGAAAACATATTCCGTTATAACAAACACGCCCTAAGATGTTTTATGAATAAAGTTAAAAGACATACTCCGACCAATTTTATCTCTGATCTTTTAGCCATCACGCTATCAATTAAATTTGGGTATTCTCTATATTTTAGATTTCAATTGATCCAGTAGACGATATCAGAAGAATCATTTTTTGATCAAGTTTATCTTCACCATATTCTTCAGCTTTAACAATATCAATTACGCCTTGATAATTATCTCTCAAGGTTGACTGTTGTTTTGTGGAGTATTCAAACCTCGATTTTTCTCGTTTAATGTACATGACATACACAAAAAATTTAAAATGATGAACTTTAGTGTCGTTATGTCCCTGTACTTTCCTAAAATGATCCGAATATACTAAAATATTATATCCCAATATTTAAGAAGTGTATTGAATATAATATAAGTTCAAGAATATAATAAACTAAAAGTAGTAGGATATAGACTCACAAAATTGTAAGCAGGTATAAGTGTCAATTCATCTTTCTCAAATATATGCAGAACCTTACTTCTTTCTCAAGAACAAGAATCAAATAACATCATAGTAAATTATAAGTTATATAACAATATCTTTCGCCAAATGTTGATATTTTTAAAGTTATTTATGATATGAAAGCTTTTAGATATAATGTTGGAGTTGTTTTTTAAATCTTGTTTACAAGTGCACGCGACCCAGTTGGTCTAGTAAACATATAATCTCTCCATTACCTTATGGCGGAATCAGTCATCTAAAATATAGCAAAATCAACCCTATTGGTCTCAACTATAGTCATGTTCTGCAGCACCTCATGACAGGGGTCTAGATAATAATATGGGTCCACAGAAGATACACCAGTGAAATGAACTAGAAAGAGCTTGGTAAACTTGTCCAACCTCAACAAAGCCTCAAAAGACATAGTGGGCCTATCACCGGCATATGCCGCAACAACCGGCTGAACCACCCCAATTGGCGGGCCTGCTGGAGTCTGATACTGGGGAGTCATCTGCTATGGGGTGTACATAGCGGGAGTCTGTGCTCCTCCCCTAGCCTGAGAGACTGTTGGTGCCACCAGGAATATACCGATCTGGGCCACACTCTCTATAAGTTCCATGAAACAGACTAAAGCGTTCTGAAGCACGAGAGTGGCTATGAACCTCTCTGGAACTGAGTTGGTCCGATGTGTCCAGTCTAAGCTGGAACCTCCTCATCAAAATCTACCTGAGGATCCACTGCGGGTACTACTGCTCGAGCTCTAGGCTAAGCTCTATCTCGGCCTTTGGCGCGACCTCGGCCTCGACCTCTGCCCATGATCGTAGCTACCACTGGGGGCTTCAGCTCCTATCCGGCTACTTATGTTGTGCAGGTTCTCGCCATATGCGAGAGAACAAGAATAGAAAGGTTCAATTATCAATGAAAGAATAAAATCGCACTATAGAGAAGAAAAGAAGTGAAACTTGTTCCTAAACTCCATAGCTCTAAAAGATAAGTACATACATCTATGTACCGCTCCCCATACTCTATTAAGCTTGCTCGTGACTCGTGATACCTAGATAACCTAGTGCTATGATACCAACTTGTCAGGACCCAGAATCTCAAACCCGAAGTTGTGATGGCGCCTAACATCCACTTGTTAGGCAAGCCAACGTGAGGTAGTCAAATCACCAAATTTTAATAGTTTAAACAAATGATGATAAATAACGAGAGATATGAACTCGATTTACTATAGCACCAACATAAGTCATGTAATAATACTTATTCCTAAAGATCTGAAGTCACGAACACACGGGCAACTAGGAGTTCTACAAACAACATCTGAAATCTGTTTTGAAAGAAATAAACAGTAAAAGAGGAAGGGGACTCCAAGGTCTGCGGATACCAGCAGATCTACCTCAAGTCACTAAATGCAATGATCCGACCCGACACACCCCACGCACCAATCAGACCAATATCAAAATCTACATAAGAAGTGCAGAAGGACACCTATGTAAATAAACATGTGCAAGTATATATATATGAAGCAGTAACAAACCGAGAGATTAACATTGTACATACTAGGAGGGGACATGCAAAAGGGGAAGGATAAAATAACTACAGTAGGATTAACATCACGTAACAACCAAATAAATCATCAACAATGAAGACAGATGAACTGATGATATAAAATGACATGACACCACTGATAGTAGCCTGTATTATGCATTGTAGATGCTATTTATACTCTAGTAACCATATTTTATTGATTTTTTAAGTGATAAATGATAACAAAATGCTCTAATTGAGGTTTTTATGCTTTGCAGGAGATACTCCAAGTTAGGATGAAGATATAAAGTTTTTTGGGGTCAAATATTTAGATACAAGACCAATCAAAAAGAGCCTAGAGGAAAACTAGCAAGAAAAGGTGAAGAAAAACTAGGCAACAGTCCACCGCAACTGCGGTAGGACAGCGGATGGAACACGGTGAAAAAAGGCGCAAAACAAACTAGTCTAAAACGACCACAATTGATCTAGAGAAGGCCAAGAAAGTCTAGGGGCTAAAGTGTAAAGCATGGAAAACTTATCATAACCCTATATAAACTCAACAAACTCGCCTAATTCAAGGTTAAGCTTGTTTTTAGATTCGACCTAAAGAGACAAGAACACACTGGGAGCAAGGAGGAGAATTCTTCCTCGAGTTTTTCACTTCCTTCCTATTTCCATTATTGGTGATGAATTCTAGTATTGTATTTTTGCATACTATTATGAATAGTTATTCGTTCTCTAGGGTTTTGATGGAACCTTTTGTAAGATAATACTTATTATGTTTTTATATAATTGAGTCTTTGGATTTCTCTGCTTGTTCAACTACGTGTTTATTGATGTTGATTGAACGACTATCCATTAGCTATGCCTATTTAGTGTGTACTGCTCGATAGGAGTACATATTTAGGTAGTTGTTAAATAACGTCACTCCTATCGTATGTGAGAAATAAATACAGTGAGTTTAATGGAAAGTTTAGAAATAACAAAATCTTGACGTGGTAATAAGCAGTTAGATAAAGCCAACTAGTGTGTTCGAGAGAATATGTCTAACAAATTATTGTAGTTGCTCGAGAGAGAATTACGACACCTAAACTGCTCACGGTCAGTAGAAAATACATTGGCAAAATAGTAGGGAATATAACTATAAGGATTCCGTTAATTGGGGAAATCATAATTTAGACCTCCTTAATTTAGTCTGCAACCCTTTGTCTCGTTAGTTGATAATTTTATCACTTTCTAGTATTTGCTAGTTAATTAGTTAGATATATAAATCTCAATCTTTATAATTTATAAACAATTACAAACTTATCTTTTTAGTGATATTAAACAAATATCTAAGCTTTAGTTCTATGTGGGATTCAACTCTGGACTTTAAGACCAGATTATATTTGCATCGACCAATTATCCTTTTTAGGACTAGAGTTGGGCATGATCAATCACCCTTCATGCTTTTACTCTCATCCATACCATGAAATGATGACATAAGTAATATGAAATGGCACGGTATCATCCTTCGTGCATTACTATATTCCGTACCATAATATAATGAATAAATGATATAAATGGCACGACATCACCCTTCGCGCTTTAACTCTCTTCCTCACTATGTTTAAATCAATAAATGAGGTAAGTGAAATGGCACGACATTACCATTCGTGTTTTTACACTCTTTCTTACCATAGGACAAAGATAATATAATCTCGGATAGTAATTAATGCGGAGATTTGTATTTAACATCAAATATGATGCCAGGTACTAACTTCAACTTCCAAAATACTCAGCAATGACCAAATAAGCAATAAATACATAAAGAATGATCAAATAAGTAATATCCTATCCTAAGCATAGATATCGTTATTAAAGAGGCAATAAAACATAAGGAAACAAGTTTCACCCGCATGCTTTAACCAAATAACAATGTATAAGTACTCATCACCTCACATATACTCTGTACTCACACATTTAATCATGTAACAAATAGGCAACAAGCGCTAATCCCTCAAGTCAAGGTTAACCACGACACTTACCTCGCTCTGCAATCAAATCAAAGCTCAACCGGAGCCTTTCCTCTAGAATTCGCCTCCAAACCGCCCGAATCTAACCAAATATCGTTCAAACAATTCAAAAATAATCTTTTGAAACTACCATGAAAAAGATTCAATCTTTAATGATTTCTAAAAAAGACAACAAAAGTCAACCCTAGGGTTGCTTGGTCAAAAACCGAGATTCGGGCCAAAATTCGATTATCCATTCACCCCGGAGCCCGGTTATTTGATTAGTTTTTGAAATCTGACCTTAAATTTACAAAAACAAAACCCGATTCTTCCCAAATCCCTCATTTTCTACCATGATAGGACATAGATTAAGGTTAGACATTAATGGTGTTGATGAAAAAATGGAAGAAAACAATTAAGTATACTAACATATGAAAAGATGATGAATTTTCTCTTCAAAATCGCCTCTAGACCGAGCTCTAATGAAAAGATGGTGAGAAATGGGTGAAATCCCGATTTTTGGAAGTTTAAATGACTGGATGTCAGGTTTTCATCGTGTTTGCGAGACACATGATGCGTTCATGAAGAGCGCTGCCCAGATGGCCATCGCGAATGCGATATACTCTACGCGTTCGCATCCGCTTAGCCTACCTCGCCTTTGCCTTCATGATCCTAGGTTCGCGTTCGTATAGGGTAAAGGTTCCAGCCCCTAGTTCCCCTTCCTAACCCTACGCGTTCGCGAAGGGAAGATGCCACACTGCTCCGCGTTCGCAAACAACAATTCCTACCTAGTCCTAATTCACTCTTTGCAATCGGGGGAGTATATTCGCGATCACGAAGAAGAACATACCAGGCGACATCAGTAGCCCAAAATCAGAAATCTTCTAAGTCTGAAATGGTCTGTAGCATATCTGAAACTCATCTTAGCCCCTCGGGCTTGTCGCACGACCCCTTTTTCCCTTTTCACATCGGAAAAATCGGGTTTATGACATTTGGTATGAGACAACTCATTCCTTTTGGGAACGGGGTTTGCATTTTTGAAGAGTCGCCACCTAATAATTTTCAAGGTACGTTAGGTCACCTATATGGTTTATCTATAACTAGGTTGACAACCAGAGATAGGGTAAGGGCTTGAAATTATCCCAAGGGGAAGGTGTTATGCACCCCTGAGGGTCCACTAGTGTGTTTCCCGGCCAGACAGTTTTTTATGAATTTGTACAAATAGCAAATAGGCAAGTATTGGTTCAAGTAGTAGGGGATTTAGGTTTGAAAACACACATGTATGAAAACAACGAAAAAGTGGCGGGATTTTGATAAGATTTATAATTTAAACATACTTGAAAATGGAGGGGGTCATATGTATGTTTATAATATGGATCACATAAATGCAATACCTGGTATGGCACTCCTCAAACGAGAGGCTACACGTGGTATTAATGCATCGGTCATCATATCCATATATACCCTTTCCCATCCCGTAAAGGTAATTATAGTGATGATTGATATCGACTCTTATTGCATGTCATTACCATCCCTTCTTATTAGTCCCTGAGGAATTTTAGGACTCCTATTCCTAAAAGAAGGAGGTTCTAGGAATCTAGGCAGACCTCAGTTTTAAAGGTAAAAAAATTCTAAAGTAATATACAGAACATATAAGATTGCAATTAGGGGGAAACATGTAAGCATATAGAAGGCTCATTTATACCTCCGCAAACAATGCACGTAAACAACATGACTTATACATAGTTAAGGTCTAAATTTAAAAATACCAAAGTTGGGTGTTTAAGTTGTTGAAGCAGAACCAAATTTATTACACGACTCAGATAAGAAGTCTGAATCAGGCATGCCTGCTGGTTGTAGCAGTTGCTAATTAAACAAAGGCAGTTTCAATTTCATTCAAATTATTACCTAAGGCTTGCCTAGGCGTGTGATAGTGATTTCCAACGAGCATGATATCTATTACTGATTAGGAATGCAGTAAAATAATAAACAAGTTTTAAAACGAGCGATTTGGATCATATAGGCATGATTTCTAGTGATATTGATTAACATGAAAAAAGTAGGTTATTTAATATGATTCAGAACATACAAGTACGAGTCAAACTGATTTTTAACTAATCTGGTTTTAGATCCTATAGGCATGATTTTCACCACAACTGATTTTAAATTCAATAGGCATTGTATCTAATTATTAAAAGCTGATTTTGATCTTATAGGCATGATTTCTAATTGAACATGAGGTGAAGCAAGCAGGATTTATTTGATCAAAGCGAAATCCCTATAGGCATAATTTCTAAGGAGACTAATTTGAATACATGCTGTAATGGAAACTGGACTTCAATTAGTTTACGCCCTATGGGCATGGTATCTAATTATGAAGCTGATATGGATCTATAAGCATGACTTCTAATTATGTGAAAGTGACACATGCATGATTTATTAAACCAAAGCAGATCTTATAGGCATATTATCTAACAAATATGTTTGACTCGAAATAGACCCTATAGACATTTTATATGCCCTTCTGATGGCTAAAACATGTGTAATCACCCCATCCCCTTTCACTAGCCAACCCCAATATTTATTTATAAATTATTACAGACCAAATGATTGAAATACATAAGAAGCGCAAAAATAAGAAGTTACAACCATATGAAGCCCGATTTTGAATTCATCTCTGAGTTATAGAATAAACCACCTCAAATGCCAATATTGTTTCAAAGTCATTATCATATCTGGGTATGCCAGAGTTCCCTAAGGACCTCAAGGGATCCCGGGCAGTGCTCACACCCAAATTTACATAACCAAATAGAGTAAGTGCAGCATGGAAGAGCCATCCCTTATGTTTCCAAGTTTAGAGGGAGCTCAAGGGTTCTAAGGCAAGACTAACACATGAGGGGAAGAACCTAGATTCCAAGAGTATATTGAAAGTGTAGAACACATGTTGAAAGGGATTTGTTTAAAAAGTTGGACTGATAGTCTATTTTGAAAGCAATTAGTAACAAAAGTGATTGAAATCCATTGCAGTAGTAAATAAAACTCAAAACTCCCAAGATGGGATCACGCACAGAATCAGTAGTCACACAAAGGGGTAAAGGGACTTGGGGACACACATATATTTGTATGTAAACACATAACCCCAGAAGGGGTCTGGTTTGGACATGCTCAACAATAGTTGATGTTGGCATAATCACAAACCAGTCAAAGTTAAACACATGGAAGGGATAGGGGTTTGGGACATAGAGGACCCAAAGCAGAAACACACAATTAGTCACGCATTATGCACATTATAGACATGCTAGTCGAGGCATATAAACATGAACAAGTAAATATGCTTATCACATTTAAACAAAGAGGGCAGCATTTTGAGCATGATGATAAAGCGATAAACAAATGGTATACCTCAACAACACGAGCCATTAAGTTAGAAAGAGACAGTGATTGACAACAAGGAATACATAGGTTGATTTTCATAATTTAAATTAAGAATAGACCAGCTGAAGGAGCAAAATGCAGAAAAAGTAAAGTAACCAGAGTTCCAAAGTCCAGCTTTGGCTTTTAGCCGGCTAGACAAAAGCAGTAGAACAAGTAGTAGAGAAAGAAAGAGAGTTTGAATGTGTAAGTTTGTGTTTTTTGAACTCAGTTGTTTGTGTGTACATAGAAAAGACGGTAGGGTATTTTATAGCTTTGAAAATGAGTAGAAAAAATAAGGTAACAAGTAAATGTTTAACACAAACATGGAAATACTCACAATGAGAATCAATCAATAGAAGTACTTCCCTTTAATCAGGGAATTACTGCTTGAACAGATACTAACAGGGTTAAATAAAGGAAATAAATCAGCTTGAGATAGATTTATCCTTGCCATATAAAGGGGTAGTAAAAGTATAAGGTAAATATTTGAGTCTAAGTAAAAAATATACCTAATTTTGGGAAAGGATTCAACAAGAATAAAACATCACAGCAAAGGAAGGGAATCCATCAATTTAAACAAAATGAGTAAAATTAAGGGTTTATAAGAAACGTTTTTGCAATCAGTCGTAACTTGAGAAAATCAAGATCAATCAAGAGGTGGTCATGATTCTGCACTTCAACATATAAATAGCAAGGAATTAACATGTGTATTAGATATGCATGGTCAAACATATCGACAAAAAGGAGCAAACTAGATGAACATAAGCAGACATGAGTGACATGAATAGGCTATGGACTATTCAAGGTGTGGTAATTAACAAGTTTAAGCAGTCAGGGCTCACACGTAGAGCCAAAGTGAAGGAACCAATCTAACAGGTAAAGAGAGTCATAAATAAGCAAAGAACTCACATGAGGAAAACCTTTTAAGAAATTAGAGTTTTAACAATAGTCGAGTTTAAAAGAATGGTAAGAACTCAGAATCAGATAAGTCAAACAAGGAAAAATGATTTAAACACAAAGAAGTTAATCGAACCAAGCATGCGTATGAAATAAACAAAGAGAGTTTCAGAACCCTAGATAGAACCAAAACACTTAGGGTTTTAACACGATGAACCAGGTAGAAGAAAAATATAAGCAACCCGTAGTAAAACCATAAAATAACACTGAAAATCAGAGAAAAGATCTTTTAAAAGAGTTTGAGAAAACCCTAATCGTTGAAAATGAAGAGTCACCTTGAAAGAAAATCGAAGAACCTTTTAAAAAACACTTAAGAAGTTCATAACATGCACAAATCTACGATAGATCTGAAAGAAAAACGGAGAGCTCTTAAAGCTAGGGTTTCAAAGAACCTAGAAAAGTGAGAAAGACTTTGAAAAGTTACCAATCTAGCGAGAAAAGCCATGGATCTAACTCGAGCAGTCACGGATGGCCTGAAAAAGACCAGAGATAGAGGTTGAGCGAGGACTGGACCAGATATCTTCGAGATCTGCCCATGGAATCATGAAAATAGGTAACCAGTAGACATAGGAGACGAGTACACGTCTGGAACCGCCATGGGAGTCCATGGATTAGGTGGGGATTGAAATGTATTAGGGTGGATTTGGGTGGCGATGGCTAGGGTTTAGGTGATGTTGCATAAAGAGTTTGAGAGGAAAGGGATTCAAGAGCGACGGTTTGGTAAGAATGATTTAGGTTAGGGGTCGTTTTTAGGTTAAAAATGGGAAGGGGCAATGGTGGCCATTGATCTGAATGATCAACGGCCTAGATTAAAGGGGGTAGGTGGGGATACGAGTTTGGGTAGGATTTAAATAGGTTAGGTCGGGTTTAATTTGAAATTGGGTTGGGGAATTGGGGGTTCGATTTAGGCTAGAATTCAAATACAAATGGGTCGTTATTTGAATAGCCAATTTTCCCCCTTTCAAATTATAAAAAATAGTAAATGGCTTCTAAAAATTAATTTAAAAAGCGAAAGATTTATAAAATATATAATTAACAATTTAAAAATACAGGACCACATTTTATAAATAAAAAACCTAATTAAACCTTGAAAGGGCATAATATTGCAATTATATTCAATTTAGCTTTAAAAATACTAAATAAAATTGTAAAAATGTATAAAAATTACCTTAGCCATATTTTAGCATAAATATGGAAATACAATAGGTGAATTATCAAAATAATAATTTTGAAAATAATTATTAGAATTTTATGGATAAAAGGGGAGAAAATAAATCAATTTAAACCATTAAAAATTGTGAAAAAATAATAAAACATTTGGACATGCTTATATATGCACACACACACACACACACACACACACACACACACACACACACACACACACACACACACACATATATATATATATATATATATATATATATATATATATATATATATATATATATATATTATTTCGAAGTTCTTTTGCATATTGAAAAAATATATAAGAAAAATTGGGTATCAACAGGGATCCAGACCGAACATGCACACGAGTGTAATAACATCGCACATACGCCCTCGTGCGATCAAAACATCAAAATAAAACATAGAATCACGAATCGGATACCAAAATAAATAATATTCTCAAAGAAACTTAAGAACTTTCAATTTTTCAACCGAATATCTGAATCACGTCAAATCAACTCTATTTGCACCATATTTTACAGACAAGTTATAAATAATGAAATGAACCTATACCAAGTTCCAAAACGGAAATTCGAACCCAGTAGCAACAAAATCAACTTATTGTCAAACTTAGGAATTCTTTAAAATTTTAAATTGCTAGTTTTAACAAATTACGTTAAATCAAGTTAGGAACTTTTGAATTTGCTTCCAGTCGTAACACCAAGTCCAAATCGCGATACGGACCCACCGGGACCTTCAAAATAATGATCATATCCGTTTGATCAAAATGTTGACAGAAGTCAAGTCAAGTGAGTTTTTAAGGCACGATTTTACATTTTCATCAATTTTCTCATAAAAACTATTTTGAAAAAGGACACGGACTGCACATGTAAATTAGGAAAGGTTGAATGTAGCTGTTCGAGGTCTCGAAACATAAAATGAAGGTTGAAACTAAAATTGACCTATCAGGTCTGTGGGCATATAAATTTTATTAAAATTAAATCAATAAAATAATTTGGACTATATTTTAAATTCAAGATATATTGGTCCAATAAATACTACGGGCTAATATAATTGGGTTAATTATATAAGACCAATATTATTGGACTAGCTCATTTAATTGGCTTAGCTCATTTAATTGGGCTAAAGTGATGAGCCCACTTCACTAAGCCCAATATGTCATCTTCCTAGAGGCCCAGTTTGGTGTCACGTGTCAAATTACATGTGGCGCCAAGTCAAACGAAAGAGCCAATAGGATCATGCCACACGTCAAAATGACAAGGCATGCCCAATCACACGATAAGGCCAATGAAATCGCGCCACATGCAAGTGACATGTTCCAGCCAATCAAATGCGGCCATGTCACACTTCAATTTGATTGGTCGGAAAGAGTTTGTTCTTATCACAACTCCTCCCTTCCACAAATATAAATAGAGGTCTTCATAACCCAGAAAAGACATCAGAAGTGATAACAAGAAGCAAGAGAGAACTCGTGGATCAAACACCGTAAATTTCTCTACAAGTTTCAAGCTTCAAGCAATCATGTTCAAGTTCAAGAAATCAAGTTCAAACACAAGAACGAATCAAGATCAAGTTCAAGCAATCAAGCTCAAGCTCAAGATCAAGAACAAGATCATCGATTGTGGAAACAAATATGGATTCAAGATCAAACTCAAATGCCCTTTAATTTATTTACTATTGGAAAGAAGAATAAGAGGATTCATAGAGATTGTAACATTCAAATATTTGAAATAAAAATACTACGATTGTTGCAATATTTTTCGGTCTTGATTTTATTTCTCGACGCAAATTTATTGTCTACAAATTTTGGCACGCCCAGTGGAACAATCTCTACCTCTGATCTCAACTTTTCGATCACTAAAATTCAAGAACATTGAAATGGCTCCAAAGAAAATCAACTCAGTTTCAACTTCCATAAAGGCTACTAACTCCAGTTTCTATGCTGATGTGGAAAGCATCCTCGATATTACCATTGGAAGCTTCGGACCTTTTACGAGGAGCAAAGCAAACTATTTAGGACAAAAATCATCCCAAGTGTCGTCCGCATCAACCCCTGTTTTTGGATCTTCATCCTCAAAAGGAGCAAGATCTGCCACAAATGCATCTGAAAGAGGAAACGATGTTGTTGAAAGGATCAAGAAAACTCTTGCTCTACTTAACCTCTCCAGATCCAAGCACTCTGCTATGAAGAAAGATGATGATGCTTCAAGTGATGGATCCTCCCCACTTACACCACATAGAGTGAGCCAATCAAGGATCAATCTGTGTGAACATACATGCTACTCTCTGTCGTCCACAACAATCATGCCAGCCATGGTGGCACAGACTTCATATATGGAGGATGCAGTTGGCAAACTTGACAGAAGCAATCGTTGTTTTGACCAAATGCATGCAAAATCAAGAGGCCAGAATTGACAAGCTAACAGACAGGGTGGGAATTCTGATGGAAGAAGAATCCACCCATGCACCTGGCAAGCTCCCAGAGGTCCTAGAGAGCGACTCTCCCCCGAGACAAGAAGCATCCACTAACGCTATCCCTGTCTCATCTGAAGGGATGATTCCAATCGATCAATTGAAGGAGTTCATTGAAGGAATTATCAAGAACAAATTTGAAGTTGATGCCAAATACTCCCTTACATATGCAAAGCCGTACACTGCAAGGGTCGATATGTTGAAGATGCCTGCTGGCTATCAACCTCTAAAGTTTCAACAGTTTGATAGTAAAGGTAACCAAAAGCAACATGTGGCGCACTTTGTTGAGACATGCAACAATGCTGGGACTAATGGAGACTACTTCGTCAAACAGTTCGCCTGCTCATTAAAAGGAAATGCTTTTGATTGGTACACGGACCTCGAGGCTGGATCTATCGATAGCTGGGATCAACTAGAGCAAGAGTTCCTCAATCACTTTTATTGCACGAGACGCACTGTGAGTATGATAGATCTCACAAATACTCGTCAAAAGGGGGAACCAGTTATCGACTTTATCAATCATTGGAGAAATGCAAGCCTCAACTGCAAAGACAGGCTTAGTGAAGCTTCGGGCATAGAGATGTGCATCCAAGGCATGCATTGGGGATTGAAATACATCTTGAAAGGCATCAAGCCTAGCACATTTTAAGAACTTGCAGTTCGTGCCTATGACATGGAATTGAGCATGGCTTCCACTGGAAATGAAAGGTTGCCCATTTATGAACCTCCCAAAGCGAATGACAAGCAAGAAGTTAGGAAGTGGGGAAAGTTCTTACCCAAGTCCGAAAGAAAAGAAGATATGAATGTCCATACATCACCTATGAAGTTCACGACGAAGGTGAGCAAGAAGCAGAGCATGAAATCCATTTCTTTTTAAGACAAGCCAAGTGGAGAAAGAGTACCCATTCCTGGATTCTGATGTGCCAGCCATTTTCGAAGAACTCCTCGAGTTAAATCTCATTGAGCTTCCGGAGATGAAGCGACCAAATGAAGCTGGGAAAACAAATGACCCAAATTACTGAAAATATCACCGACTTGTAAGCCACCCTCTGGAGAAGTGCTTTGTCTTCAAGGATAAAGTCATGTACTTGGCTCGTTAAAAGAAGATTGTTCTTGAAGATGAGAAGGCAAGCGCAAACCAAGTCTCTATCACCTTTGGCTCATTCAATATGGATGAATTGTGTGGTTTTAAAGAAAGAAAAGATGAAGAATTACTGGAGAGCAACAAAGCTGAAGTCAACCAACCTGATAATGATGAAGGTTGGACGTTGGTGACTCGTCGTAGGCTCCATAAAAGGAGCCCACGAAAAGAATCAATGGAACAACCAACAAGGAAGATGATGGTAAAAAGACCAATAAAAAAAGAATTTAGTTAGGCATTTGAAGAAAGCAAAAGTGGAGATGCACCACCTTCAAAAGCTAGGAAATCCAGTGACCTTGGAAGAGTTTTTACCAAGTTGGTTCCGCACAAAGATTTCCCATGAGGGCATTGATGCCTCTTGTTGCCATGCTGACAAAGGAGAAGAGAAGAGTGATGACCTACCGTTGGAAACAACCCTGGGAAAGCCCATCAAGCCCACTCCTCAAGAAGTTAATGCTTGTGAGGAGAAGGTCACGTTCGCAAATGACGATTTTTTGCTAGCTAACACTCCTCATAACTGCCCATTATACCTGGTTGGCTATATGCCGATGAAAGGGTAAACCAAATTTTTGGTTGATGAAGGATCCTCATAGAACATTTTACCAATCCATACTGTGAAAGAACTTGGTATTCCCATGAACTAACTCTTAGAAAGTCGTTTGATGATCCAAGGATTCAACCAAAGGGGCAAAGAGCCATACGCGTGATCAGGCTGGGAATCACTATTGAAGATATGCAATCGAGTGCATGGCTACACGTGATCGACGCGAAGACTTCATACAATGCTTTGATTGAGAGGCCTTGGATACATGAGAATAAAGTAGTTCCATCTACCTACCATCAATGTTTAAAATACTATGAAGGTGAAGTCGAGAAGACAATAATTGCTGATGATGAGCCATTCACCGAGGCTGAGTCACACTTTGCTGATGCAAAGTTCTACTTGAAGAACCATACTGTGAAGGAGCTGAAAGCTGAGAATGGTATGAAAAGCAAGAATAAAGATCCCTCAACTAAAAGAGAAGAGGCAACTATTGGTGAAGCCAAACTGTTAGTAAGGATGTACAACCCAGCGTGAATAAATCTTATGGAGGCAATATTACACCTTATGGCAAGAAAGTAAGTCCAGTGCTCCAATATGCCCCTAAAAGGAAGAAAGATAAAGGT
Source organism: Nicotiana benthamiana (assembly GCA_034376525.1). NCBI lineage: Eukaryota > Viridiplantae > Streptophyta > Magnoliopsida > Solanales > Solanaceae > Nicotiana > Nicotiana benthamiana. The sequence continues at coordinate 715,212 of CM067333.1, read as the reverse complement.
GAACCATCTATCGCCAAGATAGCATGCTAAAGGAGCTAACTCTCCTAGTCAAATGAATTGAGGCCGTAAAGTCGTCATCAAAGCCGCTTGTAGGGTTTGTAGCCCAAAATTGTTTGCAGAATACGGTACTCCCTACAAAGCGAACAGATGAAGGTTTTGACCCTAACACTTACAAGCTATTTGCAAAAGCCGAATACAGTCCCCATGAGCCGTCAAAGTTAGGGAAGCTCCCATCGGAAGATGCAACAAGGCAACCGCGTGAAGGTTTGGGATACAAGCAGCCGTCACCAGTGCGCATCTCAATAAGAAGGGCGAGTAGCAATTATATTAATGTAGAAGATGAATTTGCATATTCTAACATGCCTTCCGTCTTTGATCGAATTGGAAAATCAACTGTGAGAACTTCCGTATTTGAGAGATTGGGTCCATTAAAGAAGGGGAATAAGTTTCAGAGAAATTATCGAAATACAAGAACATCCGCTTCACCCAAAATTCAGAATATCTCTAAGGATTTCCATTGTTTGGTTCCTTTTAGAATGAGGCGACAAAACAAATCTTGTGGTCTCATGTAAAGAAGTACTAAAGGTAAAGCCATATACTGTGGTCTACACTAAGGAACATAACGAAGATGAAGAAAGTTTAGGTTCTTCGTATCATATCACCGTACAAAGCGAGAATGGTGTTCCGTCTTCGATGGATGATAATGCAGAATTGGAGCATGTTTCACCATGTTATCACATATCCTTCAATGATGGGGATCCTCAAGAAGATGAAGATGCGAAAGGTGTTCCACCTGAACTTGAAGAAGGAGTGAAGACGACAGTTGATGCCTTAAAAGAAGTTAACCTTGGCACCGATGTAGAACCAAGACCCACTTACCTAAGTGCTTTACTCAAAGCTGATGAAGAAAGCACTTATATTGAATTACTCAAAGAGTTCAGGGATGTCTTCGCTTGGAGTTACAAAGAGATTCCTGGCTTGGACATGAAAGTAGCAGTCCATCACCTTGCAGTAAAAAATGGTGCTCGCCCTATTAAACAAGCTCAAAGGCGCTTCAGGCTAGACTTGGTTCCCCTGATTGAAGTTGAAGTTAACAAACTCGTTGAAGCTGGATTTATTCGAGAAGTTAAATACCCAACATGGGTTTCAAGTATTGTCCCTATAAAGAAGAAGAATGTCCATATTCGAGTATGCATTAACTTCAAGGACCTCAATAATGTGTGTCCTAAAGATGAATTCCCACTTCCTATTCAAGAGCTGATGATCGTTGCTACTACTGGTTATGAGGCAATGTCTTTCATGGACGGTCGCATGGCACCAGAAGATGAAGAGATTACTGCGTTCCGCACTCCCAAGGGTATTTATTGCTACAAGGTAATGCCTTTTGTCTTGAAGAATGCTGGTGCTACTTACCAAAGGGCTATGCAAAATATTTTCGACGATCTTCTCCACAAGAATTTTGAATATTATATTGACGACTTGGTGGTGAAATCAAGAGAGAAGGGAGACCAAATAAAAGACTTGAGGATGGTATTTGAATTGCTCCGGAGATACTAACTTAGGATGAATCCATTGAAATGTGCCTTTGAAGTTACTTCTGGAAAGTTCCTTGGTTTCATTGTCCTACATCGAAGGATCAAAATCGATCAAGCCAAAGTGGATGCCATTTTGAAAATGCATGAGCCTCGAGATATCCATAAATTGAAAAGTCTGCAAGGAAAGCTACCGTATCTTAGGAGGTTCATCTCGAAACTAGCTGGGAGGTGTCAACCATTCAATCACCTTATGAAGAAAGGTGTCCCTTTCAGATGGGACCAAGCATGCGGTAATGCCTTTGAAAGTATTAAATGCTACTTGATGAAGCCTCCAGTTTTAGCAGCCCCTATACTTGGAAAGCCATTGATACTATACATTGCGGTACAAGAAAGGTCTGTTGGAGCACTGTTGGCCCAAGAAAATAGTGAGGGGAAGGAAAACTCTCTTTACTACTTGAGCAGGATGATGACACCAAACGAGTTGAATTATTCGCCAATTGAGAAGTTGTGCTTGGTGATAGTCTTCTAAATTCAAAAATTGAAGTACTACTTTCAATCTCATGTTGTCCGTCTTGTTTCTAAAGAAAATCCCATCAAGTTCGTGATGTTAATGATCGACTAGCGAGATGGTACCTTTAGTTTCAACAATTTGAGATTCTGTACATCCGTCAAAAGGCTGTAAAAGGACAAGCATTGGTAGATTTCTTGGCAGATCATCCATACTTGATGACTAGGAGCTTACTGATTAACTAGCCGATGAGAACGCAATGTTCGTTGAAGTTCAACCTCCATGGAAGATGTGCTTTGATGGTGCTGCGCATCGTGGAGGAGTTGGGGCTGGCGTAGTATTTGTCACTCCCCAATGTGAAGTCTTGCCCTACTCCTTCACCTTGACACAACCTCTGTTCCAACAATGTTGCTGAGTATCAAGCATTAATACCTGGGCTTGAAATGGTCGTTGATATGAAGCAGTTGCAATTGCAAGTCTTTGGTGACTCCCAGTTAGTGGTCAATCAGCTTTTGGGTAGTTACGAGGTTAAGAAGCCTGAATTACGCCCATATGATGATTACGCAAAAAAGTTGATGGAATGGCTCGGTGATGTGACTATCCAGCATGTGCAAAGGAAAGAAAATAAGAAGGTTGATGCTTTAGCTGCCCTAGCTTCATCTTTAACCCTACCTGATCAAGCGTAAGTTACTGTCTGCCAAAAATAGGTAGTACCGCTGCCAGATGAGGCTGAAGGCAAAGAAAACGAACTCAAGCATCTTGTTGCTATTTCTGAAGTTGAGAAAGAAGAATGGCGCCAACCCATTATCGACTACTTATGCTATGGGATACTTCCAGAAAATCTGAGGAGAAGGACTGAAATACGTCATCATGCGCCTCGCTTCCTTTACTACAAGGATATTTTATACAGAGGTCATTCTAGGGAGTGCTCTTGCGATGCCTAGGAGAAGAATAAGCTCTCAAAGCTTTGCAAAAGGCACATTTTGGGGGTATGCGGGTCACACTAGTCTGGACCAAAGCTCTACTTCCATATAAAAAGGATGGGATATTATTGGCCAATGATGGTAAAAGATTGCTTGGACTGCACTCGAAGATGAAAGGCTTGTCAATTCCATGCGAATTTTATCCATCAGCCTCTTGAACTGTTGTACCCGACTGTTACATCATGGCCATTTGACGCTTGGGGATTATTGTTCGACCACTGCCAAAGTCCTTTGGTGGCCACCTATACATCTTGGCTGCAACTGACTACTTCTCAAAATGGGCTGAAGCTGTTGCTCTTAAGGAGGTAAAGAAGGAAAATGTTGCAAGTTTCATCCGAGTAAACATCATCTATCGCTTTGGCATTCCCCGTTACATAATAACGAATAATGGCAAGCCGTTCGACAATGGGTTGATAAACAAGATTTGTGAGCTATTTGGCTTCAAGCAACACAAATCTTAGATGTACAATGCTTCCGCCAATGGTCTAGCCGGGGCATTCAATAATACTCTATGCAACTTGTTAAAGAAAGTCGTCTCCAAATCCAAACGAGATTGGAATGACCGTATGGAAGAAGCTCTATGGTCATATAGGACGACTCACCGCACGCCAACACAGGCGACTCCTTATTCATTTGTTTATGGGGTCGAAGCCGTCTTGCCACTTGAGCGTCAAATACCTTTGTTACGACTGGCTATTCAAGAAAGGATCACTGATGAAGAAAATGCTCGACTTCGGTAAATAGAGAACTCTTGATGAAAAGAGATTGGAAGCTCAACAGAGTCTTGAATGTTATCAAGCCGATTATCTCGCGCCTTCAATAAAAGAGTTCGCCCGAGATCCTTTAAAGTAGGAGATCAAGTCCTTGCCGTACGAAGACCCATAATTACTTCCCATAAAGCTGTAGGGAAGTTCACTTCAAAATGGGATGGGCCATATATCGTACAAGAAGTTTACTCAAGTGGGGCTTACAAGCTGGTTGATGCAGATGGTATAAGAATTGGCCCTATAAATGGCAAGTTTTTGAAGAAGTAATATCCTTGAAGTCATGATGCTCCTTGATGCACGAGCCTAAACTGCATGTTGCTACACTCCAGGCCTGCAAGAGCATAAACTATGTACCGTCCAAAAACAAAGTCCGCTAGGTTGAAAATCTCGAAAGAGGCGGCCTAGGCAAAAGTTAGGACATAGAAAAACAAAAAATCACCCAGTCTGAACTACGATATGACTTGATCCTCTTCACCGGGGTACGTAGGCAGCTTAGAATTTTATTCTAAGTTCAGTCACATAAGTTCAAAAGATACATATTGCCCCAATGATTGTTCAAATGAAGTATGAAGGAACACAGAATCCAGCTGAAATATCATCCTCCTTGTTGAACTTTGATCTCATTTGATTTAAAGGGGGCAACCCTCCTTGGTAAATTGATATCTTCAATGGGATGATTTTAGAAGGATGTCAATTATTTGCATTGAAGTTCAAGGATTATCTATGAATTCAAGTTCGCCAAACCTTCAAGTTTGCTGGTCTCCAAGTCCGCCCTCTGCCTAAAAAAAGGGAAGAGAAGCGAGGCGTCAAAAGGAAACACAAGTATAAGGAAATGATTGCTTGGTGCAACGTTTCAAATTCAGTGAGATTTGAACCCCAAGATGATTGTGAGAATATGGTTCTTAAATTTTGATTTATGGCAAGTAAGATGTTTTTTGATCTTGAGGCTTCCATATCAAGATGCAAAATATTTGGTGAAGTCACACAAATATGAAATTGTCGGTGTATCAGAATTTAGTATTAACTTCGAAATATTATCTGAATGTGTCCGTAAAGGCATTAAATGTTGAATTTTAGATATGTTATATACTTGGATGTAAGTTTCCAGTACATAAATTGGTTCATGATTTCGACGTTCCTACTTCAAGATACAAAACTTTTGGCGAAGTCGCGCAAATCTGAAATTTTCAACGTGGTGGATCTTAAAGTTGACTTCAAAATATTATCTGGGACGATTCTGAACTTATTTGATTGAGAATTTTGGATATGTTCCAGATATTGAAGTCTAGTTTTCACGAAATCAAGTGGTTTGTAATTTCAACATTCCTACACCAAGATATGATTTTTTAGAGAGACTGCGCAAATCTGAAATTGATAGCGAGGTGCAACATATAGTTGGTTTCAAAATATTATTTTGAACGATTATGAAGTTGTTTGATTTAGAATTTTGGATACGCTCTAGATCTTGAAGTCTAGTTTTCTTGAAATCAAATGGTTTTTAACTCCGATATTTTTATACTGAGGTACGAATTTTTTGGTGAGACTGCGCAAATCTGAAATTTCCAATGTGGTGGAATCTAAAGTTTGTTCCAAAATACTATCTGGGGCAATTCTAAAGGTGTTAGATTCTGAATTTTGGACATATTTTAGATATTGAATTCTTATTTTCGAAAAATCAAATGGTTCATTATTTGGACTCTCCCCCGACAAGATGTGAATCTTTCGTTACAAGTGCGTAAAGTAAAAAATTCTGCAACTAAGATAAATGTCGGGTAATGTAAAGCAAACGAGAAGCAATCTTATCTAAGATGAAATAAATATCCACTAGGTAAACCTAATATAAAGATAAAAGGGGAGATAATGCTAACAACCAAATCTAAACAAAATTTGTAGTTTATCAATTCTTGCAAGCTAGTCTCTAGGTTCTTTTTCTTCTCCTCCAAATTGGTCGAATCATCAACAATCAACAAATTTACGTTGTCATATGAAGAGACCTCAGCCTCGGCACTTGAAATTTTTTCCTTAATCTCTTCAACCTCCTTTTGAGTCGCTTCTATAACACCTTCGAGGTTCTCTTTCTCTTGTTGTAATGTATGTAACTTCTTCACGACTCTCTTCAATTTCTTTTCACTAAAGGAAACTTTCTTGACTTTTCACTTGCTTCAAGTCTGAACGATTCGAGATGCTCTTTAGATTTAGAAATCAGCTCTAGCTTCTCATCTTCACTCGTCTTATCGACCATATTGGATCCCTATTGGTCATATGATGCGGCAAGTGCAAAAAGAGAATTCAGTAAATCTTCTAATGGAGAAAAATCCAGAATATTCGTCTTCATCATATCCTCGAAAATCTCAATGATTTGCTCCCTATAGGATGAGAGCAATTCCGAACGAGTTTTGAGAGCCTATTGCAAATATCCTCCCAAAGTCCCAAATTGAATTCCTTCTTGCAATTGAAGATAATGCTTTTTCCTTCAAATATAGATACCGTTGTATTTGTCATTGGTGAAATGCAAGTTATCTCATTTGGAGTTTGTCTTTTTAGGGATTTGTCATGAGGAAGAGATGACGCTTTTGACGATGAATTCACTTTACACGTAGGACCTCCAATAGATTCATCACTCACTTGTGGCTTGTCGCATGGGGATTCCATCAGATGCCCAATGGTGTTTAACTGCATTAAGAAAAGGCAAAATAAGAAAGTAATTTATAAGTGAAGCTACTCCTAAAAAAGGGAAAATGAGTGAGGTGATTGTATTTTACCTTTTTGTTACAAGCTGTATGAGTTCTTGAGGGATTATCAACACTTTGAACCTCTAAGATCTCTACTGGGTTAGGTCGTTTTCTTTTCCAGTATTGATCTTCATTAGTATTCTTACTTTTGTCTTGAGGAACATGCGTGTTAAATGGAAGAACTGGAGGGTATTTCTCTATAGCTGTTGAAGTGCACACCACTTCTTTCAAAGCTGCTTTTGAAGATTTAAGCTTCCCTTTTTAGGTTGCGTAACTACTTTTGGGATTGGAGTTGATTTTTTCTTCAACTTTTGAGAGTGTCTTTCCAACACCTTGATCTTCATCTCCTAAAGAGGTTATAGACTTTATCCCAACATTGTCTACCAAAGTTGGTAAGTTATTCTTGAGAAACTTCCCATGCGCTTTCTCCCACCAAGACATATAATTAGTAGAGAAAGGCTTCTTCATAAGATCTCCCGCTGGAGGAAAACCCGCACGTGACATAGATCGATACAGTGTGCAAATCCTCCAAAATCTGATTCCTTCATCTAGAGAGGTGTTACGGATATCGTTCTCCAAAAAGCCGGGGACGTTATGGTAAAATCTAAATTGACGACCAAACCGGTATGGACTATACGGCTCGATGATAAATGAGTTATCATACCTCCAAGGGAGGTAATTAAAACGTAAGCTCATAAAGTAATTTGATTCCAACTCTTGAGGTTCATCGTTATCAACGTAATAATAAGGGCGATAATTGGTCAACATTGTTGGTGACAAAACTATATCCTCCTTATTGTGGATGCGTTTTCTTCCATCTTTCTCGTCAAAGTACCTTGCAGCCCCCTCTCCTGAGTATACCACCATAAAAGGGACAGACGGATCCTTAGCAAGTCGATAATGGGTTTTGAAGTAATGTGCAAGCCATCCTTAAACATAATGAATGGGAAGAGAAACTTTGACATGATCAAGTTGGGCAGAACACAAAATCTTATTCAAACCATGATAAATACTCGCCAAAATTGGGACTGCAAGGCTAATATGTCGCTCACCTGCCATCATGCTTGCCATATTAAAAGTCTCAGGACGGATGGAGTTTTCTACCTTGGGGAACACAAAGGCACATAGCCAAATTGATAAGAATGCTGCTACATATGTTTCATCTTTCTTGTCAGACCTCACCCTATGCTTAGAGAATATAGTTTCTTGATCAGTCGACCACCTCGTCGTCTCAGGAATAACTCCGTTAGAATTATGTGTTGACTTTAAGTGCGCAGATTTCTTTTCCTTTCGCAGCGGGACATGTCAATATATTAATGCTTTTTTATACCAAAAACTTTTCCACTTGCTGAAGGAGACCTTTTGGGTAGCACATGTACCTTCCTTAAGATGATGAAATACGGCAAATAAATACTCACAAGATCGAGGAATAAATCTGACTTGTTTTTCATTCAAACCGATGAGTTCTCTTGTCTCAAGTACCACTTCTTCGTATGGATAACCCACAATGGGCAAACCCCCAAGGATATGTATGTCCTAAAGAGATATAGATAGCTCCCCAGCTGATGTAAGAAGTGTGTTCGTCTTGGGGCACCAAGCCTCACAAAATGCTTGCAAAATCTTTGAGTTTCAATCATAAGTGAAAAGTGAGGCATAGACAACATCATAAATCTTTGTTGTACTCTAGAGTTTGTTAGCTTCCACCAAGCACGTCTTCATCCCATTCCCAATATCCCGAGATATGACGATACTCGCACTCGATTGTTGTTGTGTTTCCCCAATGTACTTCGCCTTAAATTATGCGACTTCCTAAGTTTGGAAGGGTGCTAGCAATACTTACATGGCGATGGATTGGAGCTTTGAGAGACCACATCTTGGATAATGGATTAGAAGTTGATTTGTGCTCCAAGGTTCAGTTCTCTACATGAAGGGAGTTCTTTAGAGGAGGCCATGAGGCTGCATATTGGCCGGCTTGTGAGGTGAGAATCAAAAGCTTGGTTTGTTCTATGCCATCTTCAGTCTCGATGATGAGATATCTAAATTTTGAGGAAGGTGAGGTATAGTCTCTGAACTTTTCCATCTCTTCGCGCTAAAAAAACAGAAAGAAAAGAGGCTTTATCAAAGTCCAAATCAAGAATATTAGAACGGGTACAAAAGTCTAAATGGATGAAATGCTCTCCAAGAATCGGTCCATTCTAAGAGTAATCTCTCTAAGAATCGGGCCATTTTTAGAGTAATCTCTCCAAGAATCGGGCCATTTTGAGAGTAATCTCTCCAAGATTCGAGCCATTTTGAGAGTAATATCTCCAAGAATCGGGCCATTTTGAGAGTAATCTCTCCAAGAATCGGGCCATTTTGAGAGTAATCTCTCCAAGAATCGGGCCGTTTTGAGAGTAATATCTCCGAGAATTGGGCAGGGATGCGTACCCATCCCCTCTCACACCTTGAGACCGACTTCTTCATGCATGGATCACCTCATTAAACAGGAAGATATCTTTCTTGCTTGACCTACAAAAAAAGAAAAAAAAGGCAATAAAGGAAGAAAGAAGAAGAAATTACATTCGCGTTGATACTTCCGAGTCTACAAAACTAGGCTCAATTGTCTTGCAGATTATGCGAATCGATGATCAATGAACCTACGATCATGAGTTTATACAACTATCAAAATATAGTATTAAATATTTTTTTTGGCGATGTGGGATCAATTGTTTAGGCGGCTGCAAAGTTTTGGTTCCCGACATGAACTAGGATACGGTAGCCTAATCCAAGTAGAAATCTGATTAAGCAGGTGAAAGAAGCTAGATTTTGAAGGAGACACGTAAATTACACTGCACTATTATTTGGAAAAATATCAAGACCCACGTAACTTGGTCTTGGATTTGCCATGCAAATTCTTATCTAAATATAAGTCTATACAAGTCGAGGCCTATTCCTACGTGGAGATTTCCCGAGGGAAACTACCTGGCACTTGGGTATTGAAAACAAAAATACATCCTACAATGTTATAATCTGGATTCAAGATTGTCTCTCTTAATCATGAAAGGTTCATACTGAAAAGGAAAACAAAACGTGATTTTCCTTGAAAAGGGGCGATTTAGTATTAGTCTCACAATACTTCAATCCTCGTCTTTCGAGTTCGAGATATTTACTCGACAAGTCTTAAAGTAAGGGTATTTGTAGGCATATAAATTTTATTAAAATTAAATTCATGAAATAATTTAGACTATTATTTAAATTCAAAATATATTAGTCTAATAAATATGTCACGCCCCAAACCGGAGGGCCATGACTAGCACCCGACCATACTTGTCAAGCACCAACATACATTTTATCTAACCTTCTTTATTATCTTCTAGGGCTGACGAAATCAATATAAATGGTAGACATGGATCATGGACGACCAACTATAAAATATGATGGCATGAACATACCTAACAGGGGATGACCAGATAATCAAGAAACTATGTATAAGGTACGAGCTACCACGCTACCATGAAAGACTATACAACAAAAACCAGCTGAAAAGGCATACCAACTATACATGAGTCAACATCTGTCTATGAGCCTCAAAAGGAACATAAGTGCTGCAGTATAGCAGGAACAGGGCCCCAACACACTCATAACGTCTATAACAAAAATGCATACCAAGACCACAACAAGTCCAGAGAAGGAATGTCGCCAATCACCGCTGAATTGGACAGCCTACTATGGTGGGGGAGTCGCACCTACTTGTCTATCAGGACCTGCAACACGACATGCAATATCCACAAATAAAAGGACATCAGTATGAACAAAGTACTGAGTATGTAAGGTAGGGAACAATAAATACGAATAATAATATAAGCGGGGATGGTACAACCTGTAACATTTGAGAACCTCTGAAGGCTACTGACATGAAATGCATGATACATATGTATAAATACATAAACTTTTAAAACATACACCTCTGTGGGCATCATCATCATCATATCGTACCCGGTCATAATAGGCTCGGTAAAAGTAACGTACCCGGCCATCATAAGGCTCGGTAGAATCGTACCTGGCCACGTGGAGCTCGGTAAAACCTAACTGATCAGTGGTTGCACAATAGGTGCCACACCCGATCGAATATAGCGCGATCGGTAGAGTAAAATAAATACATATAAATAATGCATGCTCGACTCATGGAAACACGTTCTAGACCTTTCGGAGTGACCTAAGATCGGTATTCTCTGTACATGTTATTAGGACTAAATCTTCACTATGAACCTTATATGAATTAGGAAGTACTAACAACATTGATAACATAAGAATAAGAGAAGCAACATCACATCAATCATTCCATAAGAGGGGAAATAAAGTATCTTTAGAAGCTCGTTCATTACATACAATCGGAGTCGTGCAAAAGAAGGAAAGTGATATCCCCACATACCTTGTATATACTACCCCAATATCAAGCTATGCAATTGTCATAACTCCTTAGTCTACGATAAGAGAGACGATACCATCGTTATCATTTAAGCGCCATAACTATTATGTACCGACCACAACCTATTTTACGATGAAACGGACAACACCTCCCCTATATATATGACTTTACACCATTCAAAATAATCACCAAACTGCCAAAACAACATCAATAATAAACATATTGAGCCTTCCAAAACAGTCAAGGCAGAACCTAATTACTTCATACATACTACGACCACCGTAGTCGTGTCAAACGACCCGTAAATGTTACGAATAACTATCCTCCAACAACCCTAAATATATATGGTGTTTCCCCACACCCTTCCACCTCCAAGACTCCACAAAAATGTAGTAACACACACAGACCAACAGCAACACAAAGCAGTCCACAAAATAGTCCGCTACAAGTGAATAACTCGAACTCACGGCTTCTGATCACCATCCCGAGAGTTATTACATGTATCAAATGAATTACCATGAATTCACAACATATAAAAATTTATGAAAGGTGGTAGTAACTTACCTTACTTGTTGGATAACTCAGCTCTTCCTTTGGTTCTTCAAACTCTAGGTTTTACCTTAAAATAGAACTTGAAAGAGAGGGAAAATCGATTAGGGTTTGTGTGGAATTTTTGGGAAGGAGTTGCAGGGGTTAACTTTGGTTTTGAGGGTCTGAAATATGAGTGAAATAACTGAGTTCATAACCCCTTAAAAGGCCTCTCTTGGCCGACTTAGGTCTTTTAATTTTGGCCTATCATTTTGGCAAGTAGGTGATGCACCTACTTGTCATCTACCAATCTGCGCAGGCTTGCAAAAATGTGAATATCTCAATACTCTAAGATTGTATTGACAAACAGTTTAATGTGATAGAAACTAGACTCATAGAGCTTTAATTTGGTGGGTATATCACCCCGTAATTATTTCTAAATTGGTAGAAAAGCTTAGAAACATTTGACTTAATGTTTAAGTAAAATTATGAACCTAAGTTGCGACTACTTTTGCCGACCTTTGTTTCATAACTCGTTTGACTTCCAGATTTATGATATGGATATTATATGATTCAAATACATTAATACACGACCTTTTGAGTGTATTAAGCACCTCTAGAGTTACCTAAAAATATGAGTTGCAACATCCTTGATTCGCTTAACTTCTAGTACTTATTAATCACCCTTATACACCCTTGTATCACTTAAGATCAATATGATTAACTTCTTATCATCTCAAGGATAATTCCTTCTTTGATTTATGTTAACTAATGTATGGTATGAACTAACGCATGTGGATATGGGTTGTAACACCCTGTCCCCCTAGGAACAATCGTCCTCAAATGTAAGGGTTTATCGGGAGTCCAAATCATCGTGGATTCCAACGGAATTTTTCGGTCAATTTTCCCTCTATGAAATGGTCACTAGCAAAATTTGCAAGTAGTTAAGCCCAACTTGTGGCCTCACGAGGCTACACAAAGCATTATGGAAATGAACATCATTTGCATATCACCATTTTGTATTAAGAGAGAGTGTTCTCAAGTTATTTCTTAACTCATAAAGCCGTTTCACCTTTCCAATATATCCTGCGTTCCACCAACATCCTTGTTATCATCATTCTGGAATAGGTAATGGTATTTAGACTTCATCTCTTCTTCCTCTTCCTATGTTATTTCTTCCATATTCTTGTTCCTCCACAATACTTTGACGGAAGCTACATCTTTTGTTCTCAGCTTGCGGACTTGTCGACCTAATATAGTCACTAACACTTATTCATATGATAGATCCTCTATAACTTGTACATCTTTGATAGGGACAACTCGAGAAGTTCTCCAATACATTTTCTCAACATAGATACATGGAATACCGGGTGGACAATTTCCAATTAGGATGGCAATTCCAACTCATAAACCATGAAGCCTAACAATCTCCTAGATATATAACTTCGCATAATATTCAGCCGTGTAAGTAGTCTTAACTGGTAGAAAATAGGCACATTTTGTAAGTCGATCAATTATCACCCAGATGGAGTCAAACTTATGATAAGAGCGAGATAATCCAATAAGGAAGTCCATATTAATCACCTTCTATTTCTAGGCCGGAATCTCTATATTCTGAAGCAATCCACCCGGTGTCTTTACTTGTTGACAATTGGGACACTGGGCTACAATTTATCCAATAGACTTCTTCATATTATCCCACCAATACTGCTCTTTGAAACCATGATACATCTTTGTCGAGCCAGGATGGATAGAATATCGAGATTGATGAATCTCATTCATAATCTTTTCTCGCAACCCTGCCATATTAGGCACACATAATCGGCCCTGGTATCTCAGTGCCCCATCTCTTCCGATCTCAAAAGCCATAATTTTACACTGCTGAATGCTCTCTCTCAATCGTACTAAGATAGGATCTCCATATTGCCGTGCTTTTACCTCGACTACCAAAGATGATTCGGAAGTATTACGTACAGTAACACCTCCGTCATTAGAGTCTAATAATCTGATTCTCATATTGGATAGCTGATGAAGCTCTTTAGTCAACCCCCATCTACGTGCCTCAATGTGTACTAAGCTTCCCGTTGACTTACGGTTGAGAGCGTCTGCCACAACATTGGCTTTACCGGGATGATACAATATCTCGACGTCGTAGTCTTTCAGTAATTCAAGCCACATACGCTGACTCAAATTCAACTATTTCTGCTTGAAGATGTATTGTAAACTCTTGTGATCTGTGTAAATGTCAACATGGATGCCGTATAAGTAGTGCCGCCATATCTTCAAAGCATATATTACTGCAGCCATTTCTAAATCGTGGGTCGGGTAATTTTTTTCATGCTTCTTCAATTGTCTTGATGCATAAGAAATCACCTCCCATGTTACATCAATACGCACCCCAAACCTATACCTGAGGCATCACAATATACAACATATCCTTCCGTTCCTTCAAGGAGAGTGAGCACTAGTGTGGATGTCAATTGATTCTTCAGCTCCTGAAACCACGTTCACAAATGTCATACCACTGGAACTTGGTAGCTTTCTATTTTAACTTATTCAATGGTGCTGATATATAGGAAAACTTTTCTACAAACCGCCTACAATATGCTTCTAGCCCAGGAAGCTACGGGCTTCTAATGAAGTTGTAGGTCTCGGCCAATTCTTTATTGCATCGATCTTCTAAGTGTCGATACTAATACCCTCGTCAGATATCACATGGCCAAGGAATGCTACTGAGTTCAGCCAGAATTCACATTTGGAGAGCTTAGCATATAACTTACGATTCTGAAGCGTCTGTAATACTATCCGCAAGTGGCCCGCATGTTCCGCCTCCGAACTAGAATCCACCAGAATATCATCAATGAATACAATCACGAACACATCAAGATAGGGCCTTAATACTGTATTCATGAGATCCATAAAAGTTGCTGGGGCATTTGTTAGCCCGAACGACATCACCAAGAACTCAAAGTGCCCATATCTTGTCCGGAAGGCCGTCTTTGGAATACCCTTCTCCTTAACCCTCACCTGATGATACCCTGAACAAACGTCAATCTTGGAGAAATACTTGGCACCCTGGAGGTTGTCAAACAAGTCGTCAATTTTTGGAAGTGGATACTTGTTATTTATAGTAAACTTATTCAACTGTCTATAGTCGATACACATCCGTAATGACCTGTCTTTCTTCCGCACAAATAAAACTGGCGCACCCCAAGGTGAAGTGCTAGGACTAATGAAGCCCTTATCCAGCAACTTCTTAAACTGCGCCTTCAACACTCGCAACTCTGCTGGGGCCATTTTGTTTGGAGGGATAGAGATTGGTTGAGTGCCAGGCAATACATTAATGCTAAACTCGATCTGCCTTTCAGGAGAAAGGCCTGGGAGTTCATCTGGTAAAACATCTGGATATTCATTGACCACAGGGATTGATTGTAGAGTAGGCGGCTTTGCCTCCACATCCCTAACGTGAATGAGATGATAAATGCAACCTTTTAAGATCATTTTCCTTGCCTTAAGATAGCAAATAAGCCTACCTTTCGGTATAGCAATGTTACTCTTCCCTTCAACTACGGGTTCACCAGGAAATTGAAACCTAACAATCGTCGTACGACAATCAACATTTGCATAGCATGAGGACAACCAATCCATTTCCATTATCACATCGAAATCAACCATTTCTAACTCAAAAAAATTTGCCGAGGTTTGATGACTAAAAACCATCATAGTGCAACCTCTATATACCCTTCTAGCAATCACAGAATCTCTTATTGGAGTAGATACCGCAAGGGGTTTACTTATCAATTCAGGTTCAACGCCAAATTTATTAGCAACAAAGGGTGTAACATATGATATTGTAGATCCCGGATCAATCAACGCATCTACATTATAAGAAATCGTAGACAATATACCTGTAATAACATCTGGAGATGACTCGAGATCCTGTCGACCTACTACAGCATAGATTCAACTTCGAGCACCACTCGAACTCGGTCATGCACCTCTACCTCTACCACAACCTGTCGACTGCTGAAAACCCCGTGCTGGAGGTCGAACTTATGAGGAAGAACCATACACAGATCCTGTTGGCTGAGCCATACCATCACCTCCACTATTAGGACAATCCCGCATCATATGGCCAGGCTATCCGCAAGAATAACACACATTAGAACCTCGACGACACATTTCAAAGTGGGCCTCACCGCACTGACACAACGTGGTGTTGGGGGTCTCGTCTGACTATATATCCTGTGATGTTACGAACTAGATGCTCGTAAACTCTGACCTGGACTAGAATAGGATCGATCATATCGAGGCCTCTGAAACTATGAAGGATCACTAGCTACAGGTGGCGCCGAACTCCTCGAAGACTGAGGCCTGACGCTGCCTTTGAAGTCATCAGGATACCTTGCAAATCTCTCCCTCTTATGCTGGCCCCTATCCTTCTCCCTATCTGCCCTCTGCTGGCGCTTACGATCCTCAAGGGTCTGGGCATAAGCCTGAATAGGGGAAATATCCATGCCTTCCACCAAGGAGGCTGTCGTACACTCATTTATCTGATGTGGTCCCAACCTATTCACGATCAAATGCACCCTATCACTCATCTAGGCCACCATATGGGGAGAATACCTTGCTAAAGAATCAAACTGCATACTATACTCTCTCACACTCATATTACCTTGTCTAAGGTTCAAGAACTTATCAGCTCTAGCTCGTCGTATCTCAACTAGCAAGTAGTGACAAAGAAAGGCCTCAAAAAATTCCTTCCACACAGCCAGAGGAGCGTTCGGACCCCTGGATCTCTCCCAACTATCATACCAGAGAACCGCTAAATCCCGTAGCCGATAAGAAGCCAACTCTACTGCCTCTGTATCACTAACATGCATAACCCGCAATGTACAATGAACCTGGTTAATAAAAGTCTGGGGGTCCTCCTTGGGGTTCGATCCGGTAAACACTGGGGGGTCTAAATTAATAAAATTATGAACTCTCGTACTAACTGGTTTATCAGCCACACCTGTATTCTGCCTCTGAGCCTGGGCATCTACAAGCTAGTTAATAACTGCAAAGCACTTTGCATATCCTGGTCAGTAGTGCCAGATGGAGGAATTGGAGGTGCTGGATACCTCCTAATATCCTCTAGAGGAGACGAAGTAGATGAGGTATGAGACGACATCTCACTCTGAGCCTCACTTTGGCCTGCTCTAGCTTGGGGCACATGACTGGTACCCTCTCCCACTGCTGTATCAAGTCGTATACTAATTGTTTGCTTCCTTGTCGAAGGCAGCGTTGAACGAAAATAAGGTGAATATTAGATACAAACACTTACGACTCAACTCGACGCACGATCTTGATTCAGGATGAAGGTAACAACCCTAGATGTCATGTAGCCTCCTGATTATAAATGTGGCGTGCTACACATCCATAATCAAGACTCTGCTAGACACGGCTCATAGACAATCCCTAGGACAGACTTGCTCTGATACCAAGTTTGTCACGACCCAAACTGGAGGGCCATGACTAGCACCCGACCATACTTGCCAAGCACCAACATACATTTTATCTAACCTTCTTTATTATGTTCTAAGGCTGACGAAATCAATATAAATGGCAGATAGGGATCATGGACGAACAACTATAAAATATGTTGGCATGAACATACCTAAAATGGGATGACCAGACAATCAAGAAACTATGTATAAGGTACGAGCTACCACGATACCATGAAAGACTATACAACAAAAACCAGCCGAAAAGGCATACCAACTGTAAATGAGTCAACACCTGTCTATGAGCCTCTAAAGGAACATAAGTGTTGCAATATAGCTGGAACAGGGCCCCGACACACCCATAATGTCTATAAGAAAAATGCATACCAAGACCACGGCAAGTCCAGAGAAGGGATCTCGTCAATCACCACTGAACTGAACAACCTACTATGGTGGGGGAGCTGCACCTGCCCGTTTATCAGGACCTGCTGCACGACATACAATGTCCACAAACAAAAGGACGTTAGTACGAATAATGTACTGAGTATGTAAGGCAGGGAACCATAAATACAAATAGTAATGTAAGCGGGGATAGAGAATATACAACTTGTAACATCTGAGTACCTCTGAGGGCTACTGACATAAAATGCATGATACATATGTATAAATACATAAACTTTTAAAACATACGCCTCCGTGGGCATCATCATCATCATATCATACCCGGCCGTAATAGGCTTAGTAAAAAAAATGTACCCAGCCATCATAAGGCTCGGTAGAATCGTACTCGGCCACGTGGAGCTCGGTAAAACCCAACTGATCAGTGGTTGCACAATAGATGTCGTACCCGATCGAGTATAGCACGGTTCGGTAGAGTAAAATAGTTACATATATATAATGTATGCTCGACTCATAGAAACACGTCGTAGATCTTTCAGAGCGGCATAAGATCGGTATTCTCTGTACATGTTATTAGGATTAACTCTTCACTATGAACCTTATAAGAATCAGGAAGTACCAACAACATTGATAACATAAGAATAAGAGAAGCAACATCACATCAATCATTCCATAAGAGGGGAAACAATGTAAGTACTGCTAGCTTCTAATAGTAGAGTATATTTGGAAGCTCGTTCATTCCATTACGTACAATCGGAGTCGTGCAAAAGAAGGAAAGTGATAGCCTCACATACCTTGTATATACTGCCCCAATCTCAAGTTATGCAATTGTCACAACTCCTTAGTCTACAATAACAGAGACGATGCTATTGTTATCATTTAAGCGTCATAACTATTATGTACCGACCACAACCTATTTTACGATGAAACGGACATCACCTCCCCTATATATATGACTTCACACCATTCAAAGTAATCACCAAACAGCCAAAAAAACATCAATAATAAACATATTGAGCTCCCAAAATAGTCCACGCAGAACCTAATTACTTCATATATACGACGACCACCGTAGTCGTGTCAAATGACCTAGAATTGTTACGGATGACTATCAGCCCACAACCCTACATACATATGGTATTTCTCCACAACCTTCCACCTCAAAAACTCCTCAAAAAGTAGTAAAACACATGGACAAACAACAACACAAAGTAGTCCACAAAATAGTCCGCTACAAGTGAATAACTCGAACCCACGGCTTCCGATCACCATCCCGTGAGTTCTTACACGTATCTAATGAATTACCATGAATTCACAGTAGAGAAAAATGTATGAAAGATGGCAGTAACTTACCTTACTTGTTGGATAACTCATCCCTTCCTTTGGTTCTTCAAACTTTAGGTTTTACCTTCAAATAGAACTTGAAAGAGAGGGAAAATCGATTGGGTTTGTGTGGGATTTTTGGGAAGGAGTTGCAGTGGTTAACTTTGGTTTTGAGGATCTTGAGTTCATAACCCCTTAAAAGTCCTCTCTTGGACGACTTAGGTATTTTAATTTTGGCATATCATTTTGGCAAGTAGGTGATGCACCTACTTGTCATTTACCAATCTGCGCAGGCTTGCAAAAATGTGAATATCTCTATACTCTGAGATCGTATTGACAAACAGTTGAATGCGTTAGAATCTAGACTCATAGATATTTAATTTGGTGGGTATATCACCCATAGTCCTTTCTAATTTGGGATAAAAGCTTAGTAATATTTGACTTAATGTTTAATTAAAATTATGAACCTAAGTTGCGACAACTTTTGTCGACCTTTGTTTCATAACTCGTTCGACTTCAACACTTATGATATGGATATTATATGATTCAAATACCTTAATACATGAACTTTTGAGTGTATTAAGCACTTCTAGATTTACTTGAAAATATGAGTTACAACATCCTTGATTTGCTTAACTTCTAATACTTATTAATCACCATTATACACCGTATATCACTTAAGATTAATAGGATTAACTTCTTATCATCTCAAGGATAATTCCTTCTTGGATTTATGTTAACTAACGTATGGCATGAACTAACGCGTGTGGATATGGGTTGTAACAAATACTACGGGCTAATATAATTGGGTTAATTATATAAGACCAATATTATTGGGCTAGCTCATTTAATTGGGCTAATATGATCAGCCCACTTCACTAAGCCCAAGATGTCATCTTCTTAGAGGCACAGTTTGGTGTCATGTGTCAAATGACGTGGCGCGCCAATTCAAATGAAAGAGCCAATAGGATCATGCCACATGTAAAATTGACAAGGCATGTCCATTCACACTAAAAATCCAATGAAATCATGCCACGTGTGCAAGTGACATGTTCTGGCCAATCAAATGCGGCCATATCACACTTCAATTTGATTGGTCGAAAAGATTTTGTTCTTATCACAACTCCTCCCTTCCACAACTATAAATAGGGGTCTTCATAACCCAGAAAAGACAACGGAATAATAACAAGAAGCAAGAGAGAACTCGTGGATCAAACGCCGTAAATTTCTCTACAAGTTTCAAGCTTCAAGCAATCAAGTTCAAGTTCAAGAAATCAAGTTCAAACTCAAGAACAAATCAAGATCAAGTTCAAGCAATCAAGATCAAGCTTAAGATTAAGAACAAGATCATCATTCGTGGAAACAAATACAGATTCAAGATCAAGCTCAAATGCCCTTGAATTTATTTACTATTGGAAAGAAGAATCAGAGGATTCATAGAGATTGTAACACTCAAATATTTGAAACAAAAATACTACAATATTTCGACATTTTCCAATCTTGATTTTACTTTCTCGATGCAAATTTATTGTCTACAAGGTCATCACATTCTCTACCTCTAAAACAAACATCCGTCCTCGATTGGACATATAAAGGTTCATGGATCGGTGAAAATGTGTGGATATCTACTCTGCATGTCCGACTCAAACTCCCACATAGCTTCATCGATTAGCTGACCTATCCACTACACTCAAACTGAAGGATAACTCTTAGACCTCAACTGCTGAACCTGCTGGGCAAGAATAGCCATCGACTCCTTCTCATAAGTCAAGTCCTGTCCAATTGGATTGAATTGAAATCTAACACATAGGAAATATTACAGTTATACTTTTGGAGCATTGACACATGGAACACTAAATGGACTGATGATAAACTAGGTGGAAATGCGAGCCTTTAGGCCACCACACCTTCTCTCTCAATAATCTCAAAGGGTCTGATATACCTAGGGCTTAACTTGCCTTTCTTTTCGGACCTTATCACACCATTCATGGGTGAAACCTAGAGTAATAGCCTCTCTCCAACCATGAATGCAACATCACAAACTCTATGATCGACATAACTCTTTTGCCTAGACTTAGCTGTGCGGAGTTAATCATGAATAATCTTAACCTTATCCAAGGCACCCTGAACCAAATCTATACCCAACAACAGAGCCTCTCCCGGCCCAAACTGACCAACTACGAATGACATCACCTTTCTTATAAGGCCTCATAGGGAGCCATCTAAATGCTCGACTGGTAGTTATTGTTGTAGGCAAACTCTGCATATGACAAGAACTGATCCCAATAATATCCAAAATCCGTAACACAAGCGCGAAGCATGTCCTCCAATCTCTGAATAATGCGCTCAGACTATCCGTCCATTTGAGGATGAAATGTTGTACTCTATTAAACCTGCGTGCTCAACTCACGACGTATGGCCCTCCAGAAGTGCGAGGTGAACTGCTTACCTTGATCAGAAATGATAGCCATGGGCACACCGTAAAGACGAATGATCTCATGGATGTAGATCTCAGCTAACCGTTTTGAAGAATAAGTAATTGCCACTAAAATTAAATGTGCATACTTGATCAATCTATCCATAATCACTCATACTGCGTCGAACTTCTTTTGAGTCTATGGAAGTGCAATAACAAGATTCAAGTGATATGCTCCCACTTCCACTCAAGAATCTCTAGTCTCTGAAGCAAACCACCAGGCCTCTGATGCTCGTACTTTACTTGCTGACAATTTAGAAACCTAGCTACATATGAAACTATATAATTCTTCATCCTCATCCACCTATAATGATGTCGCAAATCATTATATATCTTCATGGCACCCAGATGAATAAAATACTGGGAACTACGAGCCTCCTCAAGAATCAACTCACGAAGACCATCCATATTGGCTCGCAAATACGACCCTACATCTATAAAAACCTTCCATCTCTAACAGTAAACTAATTGGCACCACTTTGCCGCACCCTGTCCTTAAGGAAAAACAAATAGGGATTATCATACTGATGTTCTCTAATGCGCTCACACAAGGAAGACCGAGAAACTGTGCAAGTTAGAACACGAACGAGCTCCAAAACATCTAACCTCACGAACTGATTGACCTAAGCCTGAACAGCTGATGTAATTGACCCCTCACCAACTAGAATATATGCAAGGCTATCCATATTCACAACCTTTATACTCAAGACATCGGGATGATACAAAATGGTGATATCATAGTCTTTCAACACCTCCAACCACCTCATATGCCACAAGTTAAGATCCTTTTGCTTGAACAACTATTGCATACTATAACGATCCATAAGTACCTTGACATGCCATAAAGATAGTGCCTCCAAATTTTACATTGCATGAACAATGGTTT
The DNA here is from genome assembly GCA_034376525.1 of Nicotiana benthamiana. Classification (NCBI taxonomy): domain Eukaryota; kingdom Viridiplantae; phylum Streptophyta; class Magnoliopsida; order Solanales; family Solanaceae; genus Nicotiana; species Nicotiana benthamiana. The sequence goes on along the minus strand of CM067333.1, from coordinate 693,181 downwards.
CCAGCTATAAGTCATGAACATGGTAATTCCTCAGGAACTTTGAAATTCTGTGACGCATATGCAATCATCCTGCCATCCTGTATAAATACTACACTGATCCCAATATGAGATACTTCACAATACACTCTGTAAGATTATGATTCTGTGGGCAAAACCAAAACTGGCACCCTAGTCAAAGCAATATTGAGCTTCTAAAATCTTAACTCACCCTCATTTGACCATCTGAATGGGGCACCCTTATGGGTCAATCTGGTCAATAGGGTTGCTATAAATGATAACCCATCCACGAATCAACGATAATAACCTGCCAAACCTAGGAAACTCTGGATCTCTATAGCTGAAGCAGATCTAGGCCCGATCTAAACTGCTTCAATATTCTTGGGATCCTCCTTTATGCCCTCTGCCAATACGATATGCCCCGAAAAGGCAACTTAGTCCAGCCAGAACTCACACTTTGAAAACTTGGCATATAACTGACTATTCTCAGGGTCTGAAGTATAATACGAAGATACTGCTCATGCTCCTCTTGACTGTGGGAGTAGATCAAGATATCATCAACGAATACAATCATAAAGGAATCCAAATTGGGCTTGAACACCCGGTTAATCAAATCCATAAATGTCGCTAGGAAATTTGTCACCCCAAATGACATCACATGAAATCATACCGAGCCCGAAAAGCCGTCTCAGGGACATTTTATGCCCTAATCTTCAATTGATGGTAGCCAGATCTCAAACCAATCTTTGAAAATACCTTGGCACCCTGAAGCTGATCAAATAAGTCATCAATCCTCGACAATGAATACTTGTTCTTGATCATGTGTTTGTTCAGCTACCGATAGTCTATACACATCATCATTGAGACATCTTTCTTCTTTGCAAACAACACAGGCTCACCCTAGGGCGAGACACTAGGTCTAATGAATCTCTTATCAAGCAAATTTTGCAACTGCTCCTCCAATTCCTTCAACTCCAGCGGGGCCATACGGTATGCTGGAACAGATTTGTCGGATAGCAATCCTAGTAGATCTGTAGGAAATACCTCTAGAAACTCACTAGTACTGAATTCATGGAAGGAACCTCTATTTCGGAATCGCGAATATAAGCCAAATAAACTAGACACCCCTTCTCGACTGTACGCCGAGCATTCACATAAGAGATAAACATGCTGGTAGAATGGGCAGAAGTCCCCCTACACTCTAATAGAGGCGACCTCATCATGGCTAAGGTCACCGTCTTGGCATGACAATCCAATATAACATGATAAGGTGACAGTCAATTCATACCTAAGATGACATTAAAATCTACCATATCAAGAAGTAGGAGATCTTCACTAGTCTCAAGACTTCCAACACTAACTACACATGAGAGATAGAGACAGACAATCTACAACATTAGAATCTCCCACAAATGTGGACACATACATAGGAGCACTCAAAGAATCACGAGGAACAACCATATATGAAGTAAAATAGGATGACACATAGCAATAAGTAGAGCCTGGATCAAATAGAACTAAAGCATATATATAGAAAATTGGAATAATATGTGTGATAACAACGTCAGATGTGTCAACCTCATGCATAACTGGAAAAGCATAAAATTGGGGTTGGGCCCCACCACTCTAAACTATGTCTCTAGGACGAGCCCTAGCTGACTGACAATGATAGTAGCATATATTATGGTTAGATGCTATTTATGCTCTAAGTTAACCACATTTTATTGATGATTTAAGTGCTAAATGATAAAAAATGCTCTAATTGAGGGTTTTATGCTTTGTAGGAGCTACTCCGAGTTAGCAGGAGGATATAAAGTGTCTTGGGGTCAAATATGTAGATACAAGACCAATCAAGAAGAGCCCGGATAAAAATGAGCAAGAAAAGATGAAGAAAAATTAGGCAACAGTCCACCGCGACTACGGTAGGGCTGCGTCGGGAACGCGATGGAAAAAGGTGCAAAACATAATAGTCTAAAACGATCGCGGTCTGACCGCGGCTGGCCTACGACTGCGGTCAATTTGGAGAAGGCCGAGAAGGGGCTAAAGTGTAAAGCATGGAAAACTTATCCTAACCCTATATAAACTCAAAAAACTCACCCAAGTTGAGGAGAAGCTTGTTTTTAGACCTAAGGAGGCCAATGAGACTGGAGATTCAACCTAGGGAAGCAAGAACACACTGGAAGCAAGGCGGAGAATTCTTCCTCGAGTTTTTCACTTCCTTCTTCCTATTTTCATTATTGGTTATGAATTCTAGTATTGTATTTTTGCATACCATTATGAATATCTAATTCATTTCCTAGGGTTTTGATGGAACCTTTTAGAGGATAAATACTTGTTATATTTTTATATAATTGAGCGTTTAGATTTCTCTACTTGTTCAACTACGTATTTGTTGTTATTGATTGCATGACCATCAATTGATTGTGCCTATTTAATGTGTACTACTTGAGAGAGAGAGAAAGTACATATTTAGGTAGTTGTTGAACAAAGAGAGTACATATTTAGGTAGTTGTTGAACAACGTCATTCTTGACCTATGTGACAAATCAATATAGTGGGCTTAAAGGCAGGTTTAGAAATAACAAAGCTTTGACGTGGTCATGATGAGAGGTTAGATAAAGCCAACTGGCGTAGTTTGAGAGAATATATGTAGTAAATTATTATAGTTGCTCAAGAGAGAATTACGGCACCTAAAGTGCTCATGTTCAGTAGAGAATACATTGGCAAAATTATAGGGAACATAGCTAGGAAGATTCCGACAATTAGGGAAATCATAACTCTAGACCTCCTTAATTTAGTCTCTAACCCTTTGTCTCGTTGGTTGATAATTTTACCTTTTTCTAGTATTTGCTAGTTAATTAGTTAGAAATATAAATCTCAATCTTTATAATTTAGAAAATTATTCAAACTTTCCTTTTTAGTGATATTAAACATATATGGCTAAGCCTTAGTTCTCTATAGGATTTGACTCCAGGCTTTTAGACCAGATTATATTTGCAGCAACCTCTTATCCTTTATAGGACTAGAGTTGGGCATGATCAAATTTTGGTGCCATTGCCGGGGAATTGACGGTGTAGCTGTAGGTGTACATATTGTTGGGTTATAAGTTTTAACTTTTATTTTTGTTTTGTTGTATTTGATTTTTTTTAATATTTTTGTTTTACTTGCTAATTTGAGAAACATGGCATCCTGGAATTATGGGAGTTTCGATGTTGGTAATTCTACTTCTAATCCTCCTTATGCATATTGTGAAAAAAATCACCCATGAAAAAATTATCAAAATATTGACGGGAGCGAGTTATGTGCACCAACTCAATCTTATGTGTGGAATTTGTGTGATATATGAGGTGGTCAAGATGGTCACTTTTATGGTTGGACTTATATTTCTTATCTTCCCCCAACTTCTTACTTTGATGGTTATTTGTTTGTGAAGTAAATAGGAATAAAGAACCCAGGGATGACGACCTAAAAGAGATCGAGGATATGCTAAGGTGCCATATGGAATAAAATAATGAGAAATAACTGCACATACAAAGTCAAGATGTTGCTATTCAAAACCTGGAGGCACAAGTGAGTCAACTAGTTGAGGTAGTTAACGCTCAACAAGCAAATATTATGGATAGTAGCCGAGAAAAGCAGGAATTAGGTGTTGAAATTGGGATGCAAATGGAGGAGGTCATAGTAGAAAACCAACAATCTAACCAACTAGAATTTGAGGATGGGGAGATTGAAAAAGTGAGACTAGAGTCAGCCAAAGACATTGAGGATATAAATTTTGTTCACTTTAGTATCATTGATGTTGAGGATGCTAAAAGTCATGTAGTTCATGTGTGTGAGCGCATTGGTCCATACCCCAAGCACTTTCCACGTTGTGTTTGGATGATGATATGGAAATAGAGTCATCTTAACCAATTGAAGAGGCAAGGAATGAGGAACAAGGGGCATATATTTTGCAATTCTTCTTGCCGGAAAGTCAGGATTACATACCTCATACAAAGACCAAGGGGTGCAGAACACTACATTATTTCCTTAGGCCAGTTAGATTCATTCCACCACCCCAAGAGCATAATACATAAGCTTGAAGCAAAACTTGGGGTTCAATTCATAAACTCAAGGTGGATACAAAAAGTGATTCATGTCGTGCCGCAACATTAAATCAAGCGCCTGTTAGGAGGCAACCCAACTCTACTACTTTTTTTTTTGTAATTGTCTTATTTTTGTAGTGTCAATTTTTTATCTTCTAGGAACATGGGAAGCAAAGCTATTGGAAGAATTCAATAACAAACCAAATGGTTGGAACTAAGTGTAAGGTACCAGTATGAAGGACCAAGCTTGGGAGAAGTCTGAGTACACCATGAGCTGTTAGCGCTTCGGCTTTTGGCCTACCAGGGTGTATCTTTTACCCTTTTATTAGTTATGGTGTGCATTGGGGACACTACAAAATTTTAAGTCGGTGGTGAGGAAATTGTTAGGGTGAGTTTCTATGCTATTTTAGTTGTGTTAATTTAATTGAATATTTCTTTTTAGAAAAACAAAAAAAGATTGGTCTTTTCCCGACGATGGATCTATTAGACAATTTCTTGAGGGATTTAAGTCTAAAGAAAAAGATAAAAAGATTTTCTGTTGTTAGGTAGTGTAGCAATTACCTCTTGGTTTTTCTTTGTGCCGTGATTCTTTTTCAAGGATTTTGTTTGAAACGAGTGTAGTTAGTTTTATTTTTTTAGTATTAGGAGGTAGTGTGAGATGAATTGAATTACAACGATATCTCTTAACTTTAATATGCCTTAAGAATAGTAAGTACTCTGGTTGTGATACTTAGGCTCAGTTTTTGACTTTTATATAAGTACCTTAAATTGTATGATCTTAACTTTGCTTAACTGCTTTGACTAGAGTATCTTGATGAAACCAATCCCGAGTGAGTTATGTGCCATGTGTGTATTAGGGTTGGGTGTTATTATGTGAATTGAATTTGATGCCTAGAACTTACCCTGTGTGTTTGCAAATCTAAATAATAGTTTTGTTCAGTTTTGGAAGTGATATAAGCGTTTCTTTGTTGAGCCAGACATGTATATTTTACCCGCCTAATTATGATATATTGTATTTAACCCCTTTGAGCATGTAATCCTATTTATTTGGAAACCACATTACAAGTCTTACCCATTTATTTGAATTTACCATCTATTTGAACCATTGTACCTCTTGTGAGAACTTGAATTGTTTATGAACTGTGTAAAAGTTAAAGTGTAGGGTGGCTGGTTTGGCTTTTGAGTGAAACTAATAAAATAAGAAGAAATGTGCACTGTTTTGAACAAGTAAGATCCACTTGAATTGGAAAAAATAGTTTTATTGCTGTAAAAAAAGTATTCCTCGATAAGTGGTAAATTTTGATGTAATTGTGCTTAAAGAAGTATGGGGTAATATACACTGACGTGAAGGTGGAGTTTTGGTTTGACATAAGTATGGGGATTGAATGTCAAATTATATACATTAAAGTGCTAAGAGAAGTGTAGTCACTCTTATATCTAAAAATGTATCGTACCGGTCCCGCAAACTGCATTACAACCAAATAAAGTCATACTTGATCCTAGACTGAATGAGCTCAATTGGTAGAGTAGTACAGTAGGGGCAAGCCTTTGTGCATCTTTGTGGCATATGAATATTATTTCCGAGAGTGAGCAAATTCTTTCTATCCTGAGTTCCTAAGTGTTCTTAAATTTTATTGTGTGGAACTACTCTCTTTTACTGTATGAGGGCACTTGATTTATGAAGGAGAGGTAATGTCAGTGACCTCTATGTTAGTGTAAGTGGGTGAGTTGTGAATAATGTGGTACTTGCAAGTTAATTCTTGAAGTGAAGATGTTACGCTTTTGTGCTTAGTCTATTTTAAGTATTCTTGATGTGACAAGTTAGGAGAATTATTTACAAATATCGTGTCTATATAAAAAGTGTAGTTTGATTGCTCGAAGACGAGCAATGGTTTAAGTGTAGGGTGTTGATATTAGCCTATATTATGCATGTAGATTCAATTTATGCTCTAAGTTAACCATATTTTATTGATGTTTTAAGTGCTAAATGATAAAAAATGCTCTAATTGAGGTTTTTATGCTTTGCAGGAGCTAATCCAAGTTAGGAGGAGGATATATAGTGTTTTGGGGTCAAATATATAGATACAAGACCAATCTAAAAGAGCTCAAATGAAAACAAGCAAGAAAAGGCGAAGACAAATTGTGCAACAGTCCACCGCGACCGCGGTGAAAAAAGGCGTAAAACAAAATAGTCTAATACGACCGCAATGGATCTGAAGAAGGACGAGAAAGTACAGGGGCTAAAGTGTAAAGCGTGGGAAAATTATCCTAACCCTATATAAACTCAACAAACTCGCCTAAGTTAAGGAGAAGCTTGTTTTTAGACCTAAGGAGGCGAAGGAGATATGAGATTCGACCTAAGGAGGCAAGAACACACTGGGAGCAAGGCGGAGAATTCTTCCCCGAGTTTTTCACTTCCTTCTTCCTATTTCCATTATTCGTTATGAATTCTAGTATTGTATTTTTGCATACTATTATGAATAGCTAAATCATTTTCTAGGGTTTTGATGGAACCTTTTGTAGGATAAATACTTGTTATGGTTTTATATAATTAAGCCATTAGATTTCTCTACTTGTTCAAATACGTGAATGTTGTTGTTGATTGAATGACCATCAATTGACTGTGCCTATTTAGTGTGTACTGCTCGAGAGAGAGTACATATTTAGGTAGTTGCTGAACAACGTCACTCCTAACATATGTGGGAAATCAATACACTGGGTTTAAAGGTAGGTTTAGAATAGCAAAGCCTTGACATGGTCATAATGAGCAGTTAGATAAAGCCAACTAGCTTAGTTCGAGAGAATATGTCTAGTAAATTGTTGTAGTTGTTCGAGAGAGAGTTATGGCACCTAAAGTGCGCACGATTAGTAGAGAATACATTGGTAATATGTAGGGAACATAGCTAGAAGAATTCTGACAATTGGGGAAATCATAACTCTAGACCTCCTTAATTTAGTCTCCAACTCTTTGTCTCGTTAATTGATAATTTTACCGCTTTCTAGTATTTGCTAGTTAATTAGTTAGAAATATAAATCTTAGTCTTTAATATTTAGAAAATTGTTCAAACTTGTCTTTTTAGTTATATTAAATAGATATACCTAAGCCTTAGTTCTCTGTGAGATTCGACTCCGGACTTTTACACTGAATTATATTTGCAGCGACTCCTTATCCTTTTTAGGATTAGAGTTGTGCATGATCAAATTTTGACGTCGTTGCCGGAGAACTAACAGTGTAACTGTAGCTGTACATATTGCGAAGTTTGAAGTTTGAACTTTTATTTTTATTTTGTTATATTATTTATTTTAATATTTTTATTTTACTTTTTTATTTGAGAAACATGGCATCCTGGCCATCTGAAGACTGATAGTACAAGTGAGCCCATAAATAAATCTCCTCACTTTTTCCCTCTCAGTAGGGAGAAAGATAATAGCATGGTGATCTAGGTCCACAAAACGAGTCTTATACTAGGTAACAATCATACTAACATGCTGAAAATGCTCAAACTGCCAGCGGTAATCCTTTCTTAGACTGACAGGAATGAACTTGTCTAGAAACAATCGTGAAGATTGATCCTAAGTAAGTGCAGGTGATCCAATTGTTCTAGTCAACATATAATCTCTCCACCACCTATTGGCAGAACTAGTCATCTGAAACAGATCAAAATCGACCCCATCAGTCTCAGTTATACCCATATTCCACAACATCGAATGAAAACGGCCTAGATAATCCTGAGGGTACTCAGAAGATGCACCATTGAAATGAACTGGAAAGAGCTTGGTAAACATGTCCAGCCTCAACAAAGCCTCAGAAGACATTGTGGACCTATCACCGACCTGTGCCGCAACAACCGGCTGAACCTAAGCCTATTAATCAGTCGGGCCAGCCCAATGACAGTCTGGTTCGACCTAATTCACCCCGGTGCGCTAGGGGTGGGACGGGTTTGGGGAGGCGGATGGGAACAAACATATTTTGGTAACCAATGCCCCGAAACCTAGTTAGCTTGGTTACCCACTATTGGGGTTTTTCTGGGCTACAACCCGGTACAGGTCGGTTACTATTGTAAATTTTATAATATATTTTTTTGACTGTTTCCAATGGTCAAATTCAAAAATGACAGATGGGCAATGACCATTTTTGGCAAATTTGACCATTTTGCTTTGGACCTTAACAAAGTAGACCCTCCACCCCTAATAATTAATAAATTACAATTTTAATCTTTTAAAAACTATAATAGCCTGCCTTCTTTATCATTTTTTCTCAGAATTTTGTTCACTTCATTTACTCTAATTCTCTCGCAATTCCCTCTTGATTGTTGAATTTCTTATTGCTCTCAGGTTCTCAAATAATTAATACTTCAAGTTTATCAATTATTTACGGTAGCGACTATAATATTACAATTATCAAGTAAAGTATGGTTACCAGTTTTGTTAGGTCTAAGTTAAATCATGCCCCGTTCTTCTAGAGTGCGCTCATATATTTGGGAACACTTTGAGGCGGTAGAAGAAAATGAAGAAGTTTTCAAAGTTCAGTGCAAGAACTGTGGTCTTCCTCAATATTCGTCGGAAGTGGCAGGGCACAACTGGTTTAAAGAGGCATATCAAGGTTTATCTTGAGCGTCCTCCATCAATTCGTATTTTAAGTTTATTTGAGACAAATTGTGTTATTTTGAATTTGTTAGACTTTTTTAAGCTTAACGTGTTAGTGTACTAGACAAGTTAATTTGAAGTATTATTATGCAATGAAAATGTGAAATGAAAGCATTTGAAGTTTGATCTTTACATATTGGTCATATTAAATAATTTTATATCTCCACGTAATTTCAATTTTCAAATTTAAAATTTAAAACATCAAATTTTAAAGCTTAAAATTTAATTTTGTGCCTTAAAATACTTATTTTATTATTTAAAAGTTTGCAAACACTTAAGTAACAATTACATTGAACATGGAAACATAAAACACTAAAAAAATATTTAAAAAATAAACTTGGCCCGGTCCAGACCCGATAAGCTCGAACCTCGATGGGCCCACTAAAATCCAAAATATCCCAGTCCACTACCAACCCGCCCCACTAATATTACGGGCTAGTTTTTTCCATGTCTAGCCCGGTCCTGCCTGTCTGATAAACACCCTTGGCTGAACCACCCAAACTTGTGAAACTGATGGAGAGTGATACCAGGGAGCCATCTGTTTCGGGGTGTGCGTAGTGGGAGTCTGTGCTCCTCCCCCAGCTTCAGAGATGGTTGGTGCCACCGAAAATGTACCGGTTTAGGCCACACTCTCCATAAGGCCCACTAAACAAACTAGAGCAGTCCTGAAACACTGGAATGGCTATGAACCCCTCCGGAATTTGAGCTGGTCTGACGGGTACAGTCTGAGCTGGAACCTCTTCATCAAAATCTACCTGAGGCTCCACTGTGGGTGGTTCTGATCAAGCTTTACACTGAGCTCTGCATTTGCCTTGGCCTCTAACGTGACCTCGGCCTCGACCTCTGCCCTAGTCGTAGCTGCAACTAGGGGCTCTAGCTCCATTTTCTGGATACCAATGTTATGCGAGTTCTCGCCATCTGCGAGAGAAAAAGAATAGAAGGGTTCAATTATTAATGACAGAATACAATCATACGATAGTGAAGAAAACAAATGAAATTTGTTCCTAAACTCCATAGCCAATGGAAGATAAGTACAGACGTCCCCGTATCGATTCCCCAGACTCGATTAAGTTTGCTTGTAACTCATGGGACATAGGTAACCTTATACCACTAACATCCACTTGCTAGGAAAGCCAATGTGAGGTAGTCAAATAGCCAAATTTTAACAGTTTAAACAAACGATGATAAAACACGAGAGATAGGAATTCGATTTACTATAACACCGGCATAAGTCATGTAGTAATATCTACTCTCAAAGATCTAGAGTCAAGAATACACGAGCAACAAGAAGTTCTACAAACAGAGTCTGAAATATTTATAACTCTTTCGAAGGAAATGAATAGTAAAAGAGGTAAGAGGGAGGGAACTCCAAGGTCTACGGACGCCAACATATCTATCTCAAATATCCAAATACAACGATACGAGCTGATGTACCTCACGCACCAGTTTGGACCTATATCAAAATCTACACAAGAAGCACAAAAGTGCAGTATGAGTACAACCGACCCAACGTACTCCATAAGTGTAGAGCCTAACCTCGACGAGGTAGTGACGAGGCTATGACAGGACACAAGCAAATAACATGTACAACTATATATATGAAGCAGTAACAAACAGAGAGAAATTGACAATGTACAAACTAGGAGGGGACATGCGAAAGAGGAAGGATACGATAACTACAGCAGGAGTAAATCACATAGCAGCCAAATAAATCATCAAAAATGAAGACAAATGAACCGATGATATAAGAATGTCACGGAATAACGCTTCATGCTTTTAATCTCGTACTTACCATAAAATGATGACATAAGTAATATGAAATGGCATGGTATCCCCCTTCACGCTTTTACTCTCTTCCTTACCACAATATAATGAATAAATGATGTAAATGGTACGACATCACCCTTCGAATTTGAACTATCTTCCTGTCACGACTCCAAATGCCCGATCGTGATGGTGCTTATCACATTACTAGGCAAGCCAACCTAACCATATAACCACAACAAATTTCCTTTCATAAAATCATTTTTCTAATTCGGGTTTAAATACCGATTTTCATAAAAAATGTTTCAAACAATTAAAATGCACGGAAATAAATAAAACATAAGACAACATAGCCCAAACATCTGGTGTCACGAGTCTAGAGCCTCTAAATACGTAATCGACTGTCTAATACATCATAAGTCTAAAAGATGCGGAAAACAAGGATAGAGGAAGGAAGCAGGGATGAGGACGCCATGCAGCTACCTTGCAATCTCCGACAAACTCTTATAATGCTGAGGATCATCACTCTTCCGCTCGGGCACCTGGATCTGCACACACGGTGTAAAGAGTAACGTGAGTACGCCAACTTAGTAAGTAACTAAAGTAAATAAAGTCCGAAAGCAGTGACGAGCAGTTAGAAATCATCTGAGGGAATAAACAACAATATAAGAGATCAAACTCCACAGTTTAAAACCAGTTCTGTCATAAAATCATCAATTTCAGTTTAAATACTTGAAATCACATACTTAGCAATTTTTCAACAGAGGCGTATTTTAAAAGAAGAGTGAAATTAGTAAAAATATCATAACTAGGCCCCTTAGGCAAGGTATCACTAAGAATATGGCCTCTCTGATAGCCTCTCAGTCACTACTGACTCTACTCTCGTCACTCAGTACTCATTCTTAGCACTCAGGCTCATTAGTATCTCATAACAATAATAATAATCATAGTAACCATTGCGGCGTGCAACCCGATCCATAATTTATAGTCAACTATGCTCAGTGGTGGTGTACATAATCTGGAGGGGCTCCTACATCCCAAGCGTCATATCGCTGCGGCGCATAGCCCGATCTAATATAGATATCATTACGGCATGCAGCCCGATCCGTAATATATATATATATATATATATATATATATATATATATATATATATATATACATATACATATACATATACATATACATATATGTATGTATGTATATGTATATGTATATGTATATGTATATGTATATGTATATGTATATGTATATGTATATATGTATATGTATATGTATAAGTATATGTATATGTATATGTATATATCCTCACTATTAGGTCTTCAGCCTCTCTCATCACTAACCTCACAGCCTCTCAGCATAATAGTAGAAATCAGGGAAACTCTGTCCAAAACGTGCTCACATTTTTAAAAAGTATGGTGGTAAAACCAGTATTAAATAGTCACAGGTAAAACATGACTTAGAATATGTTTTTCAAACAAATAGAGTGAGGAAAAACTGTAGAAATGCCCCTAAGGGTCTCAATAGGCCAGCACAAGGCCCAAAACATGGCATACATCCCATAATACAGTATAAATGTCTAAAATACGGAATATCATAAGATTTCAAATCAAATACGCGGCTTAATAGTCGAGACGAGGTGGACCAAGTCATAATCCCTACTGGTGCACGCCCACACGCTCTAGCATGTATGTCACTGTATTAAACAAGTCAAATACCGAGGTTTTGTACCCTTAGCTCCAGATTTACAATGGTTACTTACCTCAAACCGGTGAAAATACTACTCCGCGATGCCTTTGCCCCTTGAATCAGCCTCTACTTGCGTCTAATTCTATCCAAAATCAGAACCATCAAATTATTCTAAAGGAATGAAGCCCAAACGAAAGTAATCAAATAATACCAAAAATCTCGAAATTGGCCAAACTAGACCCTCGGTCCCATGTCTCAAAACTCGATAAAAATCACATCAATTGAATCCTTATCCTTTCACGAGTCCATACATAACAAGAATTATGAAATCGGAGTTGAAATGACCTCTCAAATTCCCATTTTAAAGTCGCTCAATCTCAAGCCCTAATCCCTAATTTTTCTTCCTTAATCTCCACTAATACCATGATTAAACAATGGAAAAATGATCATGAACCCAAATGATGAAGCTTAGGGAATTTACCCAACTGATATCCCCTGATTTCTCTTGAAATCCACTACCTTAGCCTCTTTTCCGTCTTAAAAAATGGAGAACTTGGCAAAATTTCGTGAAGAAAACAATATATACCTTCTGGCACAGGGATCCCGCACTTGTGGCCCAGATACTGCTTTTGCGGTCTGCATTCGTATTCAATTAGCTGTTTCTGCGGCTTTCACTTAATGGCCCAAAACTGTATCTGCGATCAAGTAGCCGTACCTGCGCCATCACAGGTGCGATCAGCCAACCATATCTGCGACCCCTGCCCTTCTCCTCCTTGACCACTTCTGCGGCCCTTTCCTCGCATCTGCGCATCACACCTGCAGTCCCCAATCTATAGGTGCACAAATACACGAATAGAAAAATCTACAGCTTCTCAAATTTCCCAAACTCTCCGACAATCATCCGAAATCACCCCGAGGCCCCCGGGACCTCAACCATTAGCACCAACATAACCCAAAACCTTATTCAAACTTATACCAATCTTAAAAACACCACAAACAACACCGAATAAACCAAAACTCATCATATTCAAACCTAAGTTTCCAAAAATCTTCTAAATTAGGGCTTTGATAAAAAATCCAACCAAACCACGTTCGAATAACCTAAAATTTTGCACACACATCCCAAATGACACAACGGGACTAGTGCAACTCTCAGAATTCCATTTTGACCCCTATATCAAAATCTCACATAGCAACCGGAAATCGCAAAAAATCTGATTGTGCCGATTCAAGCCTAAATCTACTTCGAACCTCCAAAATTCGTTCCGATCATGCTCTTAAGTCCCAAATCACCTCCCGAAGATATGCAAACCATCAGAACTCACATACGAGCCCCATAACACATAAGTTAACATCCAATTGACTTTTCCAACTTAAGCTTCCTCAAAAGAGACTAAGTGTCTCAAACCTTACCAAATTCTTTTGGAACCCGAGCCAACCAACCGATAACATATAGACCGATAAATAAAGCAATAAGAGGCAGAAATGGGGGAAACAAAATGGTATTTCATGATACGACTGGCAGGGTTGTCACATCCTCCCCAACTTAAACAAATGTCCGTCCTCAAATAAGTCATGAAACATACTTGAAGCCTCAAACAGGTGAGGATATATGCTTTGCATCTCCTACTCGGTCTCCCAGTTAGCCTTCTCTTCGGGCGGACCTCTCCACTGTACGTTCACTAAAGCTATATCCTTTGACCTTAACTTTCGAACCTGATGACCCAAAATAGGTACTGGCTCCAGATCATAGGTCAAATCATCATCTAACTGACGTGTTGAAATCCAGAACATGAGAGGTCCCTAATATACTTCTGGGCATAGAAACATGAAATATCGGATGCACAGTCGACGAGTTGGGTGGCAAAGCAAGCTCATAAGCCACCTCCCCAATCCTCCGAAGTACCTCAAACGGCCCAATGAACCGAGGACTAAGTTTGCCTTTCTTCCCAAATCTCATAACACCCTTCATGGGGGAAATCTTCAACAGAACCTTCTCGCCAACCATGTAGGACACATCTCTAGCCTTCCTGTCAACATAAATCTTTTGTCTTGACTCCGCTGTATGCAGCCTCTACTGAATCACCTTCACCTTGTCTAAAACATTCTACACCAAGTCTATACCCAATAGTCTAGCCTCACTCGGCTCAAACTAAACAACTGAAGATCTACACCGCCTCCCATACAAAGCCTCATACGGAGCCATCTGAATAATCGACTGGTAGTAGTTGTTATAAGAAAACTCTCCAAATGGTAGAAATATATCCCACAACCCTTCGAAATCAATAAACAACCACGCAACATGTCCTCCAATATCTGAATAGTGCGCTCAGACTGCCTGTCCGTCTAAGGGTGAAAGTTGTGTTCAACTTAACCTGAGTACCCAACTCTCTCTGTACAACCCTCCAAAACTGCAAAGTAAACTGAGTACCTCTATCTGAAATGATGGAAATCGGAACACCATGAAAATGAACAATCTCTCAGATAGAGATCCCTACCAACCACTCTGAAGAATAAGTGGTACACATAGGAATGAAGTGAGCGGACTTGGTCAGCCAATCCACAATCACCAAAATAGCATCAAACTTCTTCAAAGTCCGTGGAAGTCCAACTACAAAGTCAATAGTGATCCTCTCCCACTTCCATTCTGGAATATCCATCTGCTGAAGCAAGCCACCCCTTGTTTGATGCTTATATTTCACCTGCTGACAATTGAGACACCGAGCTACAAATCTCACAATGTCTTTCTTCATTCTCCCCCACCAATAGTGCTGCCTTAAATCTTGATACATCTTCGCGGCACCCGGATGAATGGATACCGTGACCTATGAGCCTTCTCCAGAATTAAATCCCGAAGCCTATACACATTAGGCACACAAATTCGGACCTGCATCTTAACACCCCGTCATCACCAATAGTCGCATCTCTGGTATCATCATTCTTAACTCTATCCTTAAGGACAAACAAATGCAGATCGTCATACTGGCGCTCTCTGATGCGACCATATAAGGAAGATTGAAACCACGCAAGCCAATACTCGACCGAGCTTCGAAATATCTACCCTCACGAACCGAATGGCCAAGGCATGTACACTAGCCGCAAGGAGTCCCTCCCCAACTGGAATATATGACAAACTCTCCATACTCACCGTCTTTTAGCTCAAAGCATCGTCCACCACACTTGCCCTTCTCCGGATGGTACAATATAGTGATATAATAATCCTTAAGCAACTACAACCATCTCCGCTGACTCAAATTGAGATCCTTCTATTTGAACGAGTGCTAGAGGCTATGATGATCAGTAAGCACCTCACAAGAGACACCAACAAATAATGCCTCAAAATTTTCAACGCGTGAACTATGGCAGCCAACTCCAAATCATGAACGGGATAGTTCTTCTCATTGGGCTTCAACTGACGAGAAGCATAAGCAATAACTCTACCCTTTTGTGTCATACATAACTAATACCAACTCTCGAAGCATCACAATACACGGTATATGAACCTGAAGCTGATGGAAAAACCAACACTACAACTGTGGTCAAAGCTGTCTTGAGCTTATGAAAGCTCTCCTCACACTCATTTGACCAAAAAAATAAAGCACCCTTCTGAGTCAACTTGGTCAAGGGCGATGCAATAGATGAAAATCCCTAAACAAACCGACGATAATAACCCACCAAACCAAGAAAGCTACGAATTTGTGTGGCTGAGGACGGTCTGGGCCAACTCTAAACCGCCTCTATCTTCTTCAGATCAACCTGAATACTTTTGATGGACACCACGTGCCCCAAGAAAGCCACTAAACTGCGCCAAAACATACATTTGGAGTAATTTGCATAAAGCTTCTCCTCCTTCAACCTCTGCAACACAACTCCCAATGCTCCGCGTGCTCCTCCTGACTACGCGAGTACTCCAGAATATCATCTATAAAGACAATCACGAATGAATCAAGATAAGGTCGAAACACGCTATTCATTATACGCATGAACGTGATTGGGGCATTTGTCAGCCCGAAAGACATAACAAGGAACTCATAATGACCATATCAGGTCCTGAAGGCAGTCTTGAGAATATGTTATCGATGCCTTCCTTTTTTTTTCGCAAAATCAGGTTCATGACATTTGGGCGGGCAACTCTTTTCCTTTTGGAAATTGGGTTTTCAATTTAGAAGAGTCGCCACCTAATGATTAATTGTATTAGGACACTAAGAAGGAATTTATCTAAAAAAATAAGGACCGGAGAATAGGTAAGGGCTTGAAATTATCTCGAGGGGAAGGTGTTAGGCACCCCTCAAGATCCACTAGTGTGGTTCCTAGCCATGCTACAATTGTGACTTTGAATACATACAACAAATAACAAGCAAGCATTGTAAATGCTGGGTACTTTCACATAATGGTCGCAAATAAACGAAGTACATGAGTTTTAAAGAGTGTTGAAATTTGGAAGAAGGTAGTTTTATAATTAAAGAGAAGATGCACAAGTAAAGCGGAATGGGTCAAATAATTGATGCAAGTAAACTAGAAAAAGAAGCAGAGGGGCCGGAGGTTTTGGAAAAAACAATACTAAAAATAGGGCAATCTAAAGAGAGATTTTTTCCATAATAGGTGCAAGTACTTGAAGTAAAAGAAGAAGTTGAAGAATTGAAAACTAGGCAATTTCAAAATTCTGGAAAAAAGAAGTAAAAAAGTAAAGAAGGAAAGGGGTCCTAGGTTTGTAAATAACATGGATCACCCCACACAACAGCCGGTAACCATTTATACACGTGGTGTTATCGCGTGGTCATCATATCCCTGTCTACCCTTACCTATCCCGTTAAGGTTTTAAACATGGAATAGTCTCGTTACTTGTTGCATGCTAGTACCCGCCCCAATCCTATCAGTCCCGGAGGCATTTGGGACTACTAATCCTACAGGGAAGGGAGGCTTGGCTTTTCAGAGTTTTATAAGGGTTAAATTCTAAGGCGACATTCAAAACATACACGACAAGTATGGGGAAGCACATACAGACAATGCTCAAACAGACCTCCTTAAAACATAAAGAAACACATAGTTTTAGCATGTCTTTCAGATATTGATTAGGTCTTTAATTAAACTTAAACATTAAGGCAGGATGGTTTATCACATATTTCTCAGATAAGAAGTCCGAATTAGACCTACCCCTGGTTGTAATGATCAAAGACTGCTGCAATCAATTAATTACCTAATGGCTTGCCTAGGTGACACCTATAGGAATGATATCTAACAATGCAAAGTGTACTGATTTTAGAGAAAAGATTCTGATTATAGACAAACACAAACTCTGCGGGTGTTGAGTATTTTTATTACTGATTTTATGCTTGATTCAGATTCAGTTAATTATCCCCATAGGCATGATTTCTAAGCGTTGTTGGTTGTAAAATAATTATCAGGATGCAGGAATCCTATAGGCATGATATCTAGTATGCCACTCGTTATTAATTTAACCTGTAGACCGTTTGCCAAATGACATATGTATATGCAAAAGTGCAGAAACTTATAGATATGATTTCTATATGCAGAAGTGAGATAACTTATAGACAGGATTTCTAATGAAATGCGTAACTTATAGGCAGGATTTCTAATGCAGTAACAAAACAAATTATAGGCAGGATTTCTACATGAAATGCATAGATGAAGAGTAGAATGAGATTTGCAGGAATAAATGCCTAAGAACATGATGTCTACCTACATGCATACATGAGTGACCCTCCCCCTTTTCACTATATACCCCATAAGTTATTACAACTTATTACAGACCAAAAGTAAAGTTACATCAGAAATTAAACTACAACCAAGGAGCCTAATTCAGACTCAAGGTCTAAAATATAAGATGAACCAACTCCGAAGATCAGGATTTCCAAAGCCTTTCTCATTTTTGGGTGCATCTGAGTTCTTAGGAGCTTCATGAACTCCAGGCAGTGCTTACACCGAAAATAAGTTGTAGAACTGAATTAAAGTGCAGTGTGGAATGGCCAACCCTCAAATGTCCAAGTTGAAAGGGAACTCAATGTCCCAAGGCAAGGCTCATAGGAGGGGGGGGGGACAGAACTTAGAGTCTAAGAATAAGTGTAAGTTCATGGAGAGGAGTTAGGGAAGGCCATGGCAGGTTGGTTGTCATGCCCAGCAATTATGAGTGCTGGCACACCCCTGACTAGCATGTTAGCCAAATTTGGGAGTTAGGATCCATTGAGGATCAGGTTCAGATCCGAGCAGTAATTTGACTGCCAGGCCATGAATCTTAACTCAAACACATAAAATGGAGTAGGGGTATGTGGAATTCACAACAAACAATAGATGTAGAGAGGAGAACATGCATATTCTATATTGAACATAAACAACAAAGTAAATAAGAATGTTGAAACAATAAAGTACATACATAGGGGTGAAGCTGAAAAGTTAAATTAGAACATACCAGTTTTAGGAAAACAAACAAGTAGAACAATAGTTAAAAAAAACATGTTGCAGGCAGACAATCCAAAGGATCTCAAAAGAGAGCAGAATGTTGCAAGAGTACTCAAATTGCAAGTGAATAATGTTTGCTCGAGTATTAAACTCTAAAAAATGCTGAATTGTAAGTGTGTAAGTAATGTAAGCTGAAGGTGTTGAACTGAAGGTTCAAGGTTTTTGAGTGCATAAGGGTCGTGCCCCTATTATAGTGCAGGAAAAAAAGTAAGAAAAGGTAAATAATGGGTTGCAATCAATCACATAGAATCCCCTTTCACATAAAGGATTCTAATTTCAAACAGGTAGAAGACAATTAAGGAAAGAAATTTGATTAAAATCTTTTCCAATGTAACACAAAAATGGTAAATACATAGGTGTTTATTTAAGGGAAAGTCCAGCGGTACACGGTTTGTGACAAATAAGGAAAGGGAGCCAATCAAATAGTATATAGAATCCAAAATTACAGGCTTTGTTCGAATGAACCAAGTCAGGAACAGAGAGGAAAGGATTTTACTTAAGGAAAATCAATAACAAACAATCAAACCTTACTAAAAGAATTCAAAATCAATCAATAATTGGCAAGACCTTCTTTGAAACAAGAGCTTCTCATATATAAAGCACGCAAATATCAATAAGAGGGGGTTGTCATGCTGTTTAGAAACAATTATCATAGAAACAGTCACAAAAAGGTTCAAGTCCAGTCTATAGACTTAGAATGAGTCTGAGAGTTTGGAGTTTCAAGGTAGATCCCTAGTCCAAACACAAAATCAAACTCACCAAAGAAACCCCTCAAATTCTAGGGTTTCAACTTGAATCAAAGACAGAGATGAGAGGAAAAACCATTGAAATGGACTCAGAGGTCTCTTTTAGAGGTTCATGAGAAACCAATAGGTATGATAACAAGTTTGAAACAACAAAGAAAGAAAGCTGATTTAAGAGCATAAAAGAGCATATTTTAGAAAAGTCAGAACTTAAGCAAGTTCAGAAGAAAAGAGGTGGTGTAAACTTAAGCATCAGCAGATGAAACACGCTTAGCAAAATTCAGACAAAGTACAGTAAAGCAAACAATAATTAAAGAACTCAACAGGATACACATATGGTAGAAATCATATAGGAAAATATAGCAGAGATAATCATGTGAGCCTGGTCTAGAGGCATAGTAACATACCGATGTATAGAAGAATCATGTATAATAGAAAGGAAAACAGAAGAGCAAACACATGTGTGATAGAAAAGAAAACATACAAGCATAACAAAAACGGACACACATAAAGAGAAGAACAAAAATAATCAAAAAGATAATATGAAAACCTTTCAGAAACCCTCAATCGAAAATAAATGATTTTGAAAAGAAGATTTGTGGAAAACACTTGAAAAGTAGAGTAAATCACAGATACAACATAGATCCAAGAAAATAATAGAGAAAAAAGCCTCGAGTAGCTTAGAGTTTTGAAGAAACCCTAAAAATGATATTCCAAAAGCCCGATCTTGAGTTGGAGAGGTAGAATCAAGCCCTCTAATGCTTGAATATGCCGGAGCACAGGCCATAGAGGCCATATTACCATAGATATAAGAAGGTTTGTAGGAGAACCATCAAGTTCAGACCTCAAAGCTTCAAACAAACATGGTCTAATGGTGAAAGGGGATAAGTATAGACCATCCATGGCTTGAGAAGCCATGGATTCTGGTGAAAGTACGATGGAAAAGGGTCGGAGATGATTAGGGTTCGAAGAACCTTCGAGAGAGTTTAAGAGACAATGGGATTCAAAAGCGGCTATCAAAATAAAATAAAGGATTAGGGTAGGCCGTTTGGGTGTTAAAATGGTAAGGGGAATTATAGCCGTTGATCAAAATGATCAACAGCATGGATTAATAATAGGAACCAAGCGAGTTAATAAATTGGTCAGGGCGGGTAAAATGAGGTAGGGTTGATCTAATTAGGATCGGTTCAATTAGGGTTAAAATTAAAATGTAAATTAGGCTATAATTGAAATGAAATAGGGTTAAACGTTAAACAACAATTTTCCTTTTTTATTTATAAAAAATAGTCAAGATTATTTTAAAAGCAAATTAAAAGTATTGAGCAAGTAAATAATATATAAATATTAATTTAAAAATGCTGGAACTGATTTTATAATTAAAAATGCTATTAGACTTAAAATAGGCTAGAATTGCAAGTATATGCAATTTAGCTTTTAAAATACAAAATAAATTGTATAAATGTACCAAAATCATATTAACTATGTTTTGGTATAAAGGTGGGAATAAAATAGATTATTCAACAAAATTGATATTTTTTTGGGAATAATTACTGATTTTGTACCGCTAAAATAGACAATAAATTGATTTAAAAATTGAGAAAAATATTAAAATCCTTGGGCATGCTTGTATAAGTATATATGTATTATTTGAAAAGTATTTTTGTATACAAAAAATATATAGGAAAAAATTAGGTATCAACAACTTCCCTTCTTTACCCAGGAGGGATGGGAGAGTTGTCGGGTAAAAATATGATGGCTAATTTTGACCGAACGGAATGGTTCGAAGAGATGGACCATGCTCTGGCTTCTGAGTTACCTACATATCCCTGGTCTTACAGGAATCAAGTTGTTTGTAGTTCGAGATCCATCAGCGGGACATGCTGATGGAGATCTTTTCAAGAATGGAGGGGATATTCTGGTTGGGGTGGTGGTTATGAGCTTAGTAGGGCTATGGAAACTGGAGCGGGATCGCTCCTGCTGGGACGACTGTTGCTTGCTGATTTTACCTGCAAATAAATAATACGAGCGCATATATTGTGCATAAATTTAAACGTGATGCAAGTTCCCGTTGGACCATGAATGTTGTCTTTGGACGATTAGGATAACGTCCTCGGACCATGATGTCCTGGGCCATGAAGCATATAATAGAGGATTCACATGCTATGAAATGATGTTCTCGGGCTATGAGAATGATGCCTCCGAACCATGATGCCTTTGAATAATGTTATGCAGATATAAAAGTGGGGTCCCCATGCCATGGCTTGGCGTTCTCGGGCTATGAAGATGGTGCCTCCAAACAATGACGCCTTTGGATAATTTGGCAATCTTTCAGCCCATGACATGCAGAAGGTGGCGATCTTTCAGCCGATGCAAGATAAAAAATGGCGGTATTTTAGCCATGCAAAAATAAAACGGCGATATTTCAGTTATGCGGGATTTAAATGAGGTGGCGATATTTTAGCCATGCAAAGCCGATGTAGGATTTAAAAGGAAGTAGTGATATTTCAACCGTGGAAAAAATGTAAATAAAATGGCCTATCTTTCAGTCGATGCAAGACGTAAATGAAGTGGCGATCATTCAGCCATGCAAATATAAATAAAGCGGCGATATTTCGGCCATGCAGGTGTTGGTTAAGTGGTGATCTTCGGCCATGCAGGAAGTAAATGAGGTGGCGATCTTTTAGTCGATGCAGGATTTAAATGAAGTGGCAATTTTTCATCCATGCAAATATAAATAAAGTGACGATATTTCAGATATGCAGGTGTAAGTGAAGTGGCAATCTTTCAGCCACGTAGGAAGTAAATGAGGTGGCGATCTTTCAGCCATGCAAGATGGAGGTAGAGCTTAACCTCGGAAGGTAGGATAGTAGCCTTATGCAATGCAAGAAATGCAGATGGAGACAAAGCTTAGTCTCGGAAGGCAAAAAGGTAGCCTTATGTAATGCATGAATTTCAAATGGAGGTAGAGCTTAACCTCGGAAGGCAGAATAGTAACCTTATGAAATGCAAGAAATACATATGGAGATAGAGCTTAGTATCGGAAGGTAGAATGGTTGCCTTATGTGATGCATAATGCAGATAGAGATAGAGCTTAGTCTCGGAAGGTAGAAAGGTATCCTTATGCAATGCAGGAAATGCTATGGAGATAGAGTTTAACCTCGGAAGGCAAAATAGTAGCCTTATGCAATGAAAGAAATGCAGATAGAGATAGAGCTTAGTCTCGGAAGGTAAAAAGATAGCCTTATGCAATTGAGGAAATGCAGATGGAGACAGAGCTTAGTCTCGAAAGGTAGAATGGTAGCCTTATGCTATGCAAGAAATGCAGATGGAGACCAAACTTAGTCTCGGAAGGCAAAATGGTAGCCTTATGCAAAAGATAAGAGATGAACAGTAAAGGAAAAATTCTTAGCTGATGGCTAGTAGATGGTTGCTGGTTGTGATATAGTGGTTGCTGGGGATATTGTATGCGGATAGCAGTTGCGAAGCGAGAATTTCGAGATTTGTATTCCCAGAACAGTATGAGTGTATTATTTGATACTTGGGTTCCTGCATCCAAAGAAAAATTGTGAGTTTTGTAAGGGGGAAGGGTTAGTTCCATGTTCCTGCTGACTTTACTTGACCGACTCGGCTCTGATTTGGTGATACCGTAGGTATTCTTGGGGTAGCGTTGCTAAACAAAGCAATTCCAATAATAAACATGCATGAGTTTGTTAAAGATATGACATATGTATATATTTAGGAATTGCTTTTTAGATGAACCAACAAATGTGACGTGGTTCATGATATTTTAACCTTTCCTATTGTGGAATTTTGAGGGTCCTCCTCAAAATTCTGCCCTAGTTTATTGGGTTGCTACTTCTCACGGTTTCTTGCGATGATTGTTTTATGTTACTTCAGAATTTTGAGTGTCCTCCTCAAAATTTTGTCCCAGTTTCCAATTGCGGGGGGGGGGGGGGGGGGGGGGGGTGAAAATTTTATTGAGTTGTGATTGAACATATAAGGTTGTCTACGTATCCCCTCTTAAACGGGAATCGGGTCATATTCAGTTGAAATTATATAAGGAAATCACAAATGGTTACACATAGTATCGCTTGACTACATCTCAATTTATCGGCTTTGGCCAAACTTCTCTGTCCATTTCAGCAAGTGTTGTTGATACCCAATTTTTCTTGTATATTTTAATATGTAAAATACCTTAAAAATAGCATGTGTATACGTATATAAGTAAGTCCCAATGTTTTATATTTTTTCTTAATTTTTAAAAGATTTTAAAATCAATTTATAACCCTATTTTATCAAAATAAACCCAATAATTATTTCCAAAATTATCATTTTGGTAATTCATTTATTGGATTATCATACCTATACTAAAATATGGCTTACATAATATTGTTATATTTTTATAAATTTATTTAGTATTTTTAAAGCTAAATTGCATATAATTGCAATATTAGCCTCTTTTAAGATCTAACTGTATTTATATTTATAAAATTGACTCCAGTATTTTTTATTTTGGTAATTATGAATTATTAATCATTTTAGTACCTTTAATTTATTCCAGAAATTATATTACTATTTTTAAAAAAAAATCAAATAGGGAAAAATGACTATTTAAATGCTAGCCCCATTTATTTAAGTTTTGACCTTATTTGAACCCCCAATTTGAACCCAATTTTTAAGTCCAATTATCCTGACCCAAAAACTGTTCAAACCAACCCATACCCATTTCGCACCTACCCTCTCTAGTCTCAACTGTTGGCAGATTAACGGTCCATAATTCACCCTTCCATAATTAAACCAAATGACCTACCCTAATCCCCTTCATTTCACCTAATCAGCCGCCCTTTGAACCCCTTCATCTTTCAAACTCTCTCAAGGTTCTTTAGAACCCTAGGCTCCTCCTACATTTTCTCACCGTACTTTCACCAGAACCCATGGCTTCTCAGGCCATGGATGGTCTATACTCACCCCTCTCAACCACTAGACCTTGAGTGTTAAAGGTTTTGAAGTCTGACCTCGATAGTTCTCTTTCAGATCTTCTCAAATATTTGGTTCCATGGCCTCTCCGGCCATTGCTCCGGCATATTCAAGCATTATGAGTCTTTCCTGACCTCTTCGACTCATGATCGAACCTTCTTCCGAGCCTTTTTCATTTCTAGGATTTCTCCGAAACCCTAAGCTATTCGAGGTTCTTTCTATGTTTGTTTTCTTAGATCTATTTGGGAGAAGTTATGAGTTTTGAGGCTCAATATGTTGTTCATGATGTTATTTTGACGATTTGATCGCACAGACAAGTTTGTAGGGTATTTTTGAGGTTGTCTGCATATTAGGTTTGGAGCCCCGAGGGCTCGGGTGAGTTTCGAGTAGGTCCAGGAGTGTCTTAGACTTAAAACACTAGGTATTACAGGTTGGGTACAAGATGCAGGTTCCAGCATGGCCGCGGTCACAATCGCGCAGTCTGCAACGTGAGACGCGCGGCCGCGGTCGCCCTCACACGGTCCACTCTGCCCGCTTCAGAGGACCCGCAACCTTTTGCTTCTCTAGCGCGACCGGTTTTTATGGTCCGCGGCATGAGCCGCATGGCCGCAGTGACACTTGTATGGCCCGCGCTGCCGACTTTAGAGAGAACGTGAAATTTTTTTGCTCCACCAGTGCAGCCACGGTCATCCTGGCGCGGTCCGCGCTGGAGATTCAGGGAATATATAGACAGGGGTTTTCAGTTATTTCTCACCTTTCAAAAATCCCAAAACTTAAGAGGCGATTTTCTAAGCAATACTTCTTCTTCAAAATGATTGGTAAGTGGTTTTTAACTCATTTTCTTCACTCCTTAACACCTTTTTACATAATTTCAACATCAAATCAATGGTTTTAATGGGTAAATTCGGGTATGTTGGGTAGGACCTAGGGTTTTGCTAAATTGGAGGCGGGACCTCAATTCGAGGTCCGATTTCAAAACTAATCACATATTTGATTTCGTGGGGGAATGAGCAACCGGATTTCAGTTCGAACCTAGGGTCTTGACCATGTTGGCTTGAGGGGCATTTTGGTCATTTTACCTAAAATTTCATCTTAGTTGTAAATTTAATAGTAGAGTTAGCTGCTTGAGATGTTATTTAAGAGATGTAATTAAAATGAATAGATTTGGGTTATATGGAGTCGAATACTCGTGGCAAAAGAGTGATTTTAAGTTGGCTTTTTGGAGCCGATTGAGGTAAGTGGCTTGTCTAACCTTGTGAGGGGGACCTTTCACCTAGGATATGTTATTTGGTAATTGAGTGCCTTGTACGTGAGGTGACGAGCGCGTGCTTGAGCTAATTGTTGAAAAATCTGGTTCTTTTCTTTAGATATTGAGATCTAGTTTCTTTTGTAACTACCTACCTTACTTGCAGTTATAACCTGCGTTAGATGAGAAGGTCATGTTTTGTTGATTTAGCTTGCCTACTTGCTTAAATTGCCTTAACTGCACTGTATGAAAACTGTTAGGATGGATTATCAGTTGCTTGTATTGTTGTACTTCATTATGAATATTCTCTGATTGTGGTTGCGCATATTTACTTTGGGATCACGGGTTTGATTCTCGGGAGATCCTCCTGCATATTTACTTTGGGACTACTGGTTTGATTCCTGGGAGATCCCCCCTGCATATTTACTTTGGGACTACGGGTTGGCCTCCTGGGAGATCCCCTTACACTTGATATGTTCTGGACTGAGGCTGCGGGATACCAAGAGATCATTGGCACATGAGATTGTAAAATAATGAGGATACAAAGAGATTCCTAGTGAAATAATGAGGATACTAAGAGATCCTCGGGATACCAAGATATCCCTAGTGAATATGATGAGGATACCAAGAGATCCTCGGGATACCAAGAGATCCCTAGTGGATATGATGATGATACCAAGAGATCCCTAGTGAATATGATGAGGATACCAAGAGATACTCGGGATACAAATAGATCCCTAGGATATGATGAGGATACCAAAAGATCCCCGGTTATTATTTCTTGTTGTGAGTAGTGCTCCATGTATTGTTTCGTTCCGTTTTTCTTATTGCTGTTTCCCTTATTTATCCTGTTATGATTCTCGCAGTAGATTTTATTTATACTGTCTTTCTTTATCTCATCATATATTATATTATCTCAGTAGGGCCTTGACCTTCCTCGTCACTACCCAACCGAGGTTAGGCTTGGCACCTACTGAGTACCGCTGTGGTGTACTCATGCCTCTTCTGCACATGTTTTCCATATGCAGATCCAGGTACCTCCTCTCAGGCGCACTATCGCCGAGGCGGAGAGATCTAGCGGAGACTTAAGGTATATTTGCAGCTTCCACACACCGAATGGTTTCCTTCCTATTCCATCATGTAGTTAGCTAGTTTGTTCCTGTTTTTCATTGATGTAGACATTTTCGGAGTTAGAGCCGTACTATATACTTTCTATTGCATGTGTTGCTCGTGAGATTCTGGGTTTTGGGATGCTGTTTCATAATTGTGGCATGAAGTGTATATGCCAAGCGGCAAATTATATTCATTTCTTTAAGTTACTTGGTACTTAAGTTATTATTATCGTGAATGTTGTTATTTACGGAATGTTAAGCTTACCTAGTCCTCGTGACTGGGTGCCGTCATGACCTGTTCACGGATGGTGAACTAGGGTCATGACAATAAGTTGTTTCGTTACTGCATATAGAAATCATGCCTATAAGTTTATGCATCATAGAGATCCTGCCTATAAGTTTCTTCATTACTGCATTAAAAAATCCTGCCTATAAGTTATGCATTTCATTAGGAATCATGTCTATAAGTTTCTGCACTTATACATTAGAAACCATGTCTATAAGTTTCTGCACTTCTGCATGTTGAAATCATAATTGTAGGTTTCCGCACTTCTGCATATACATACGTCATTAGACAAACGGTCTATTGGTTAGATTAATAACAAGTTTCATCCTAGATACCATGCCTATAGGATTCTTGCATCCTAATTATCATTTTAAAATCAATAACGCTTGGAAATCACGCCTATAGGAGTAACCGTTTGAATCTGATTCGCCATCAAGTCTAAAATTAGTAGTGTTGTCGTTAATATCTTTAGAATTTATTTGTTTCTAAAATCAGTAACCCTTCTTTAAAATCAATATACTTCCACGATATCATGCCTTTGAGTTTCACCTAGGCAAACTAGTAGGTAATTGATTAACTGTGTCAGTCTATGATAAACTACAACCAGAAAAGGCCTAATTTGGACTTCTCATATGAGAAATATGTGATAATTCAGCCATGCCTTAACGTTTAAGTTTAATTCAGCCCATAACCAGTATATATAAGTCATGCTAAACAATTTGCTGCTTTAAATGATGAGACTTGTTTGAGCCTTTAAACTGCTATCTGTTTCCCCTTAACTTCTTCATGTGTTTTGTTTCTCGCATTAGAATTTTGTCCTTTTAAAACTCTAAAAAGCCAATTTTCTTCCCTTTTAGGATTAGTAGTCCCAAATTCCTCTAGGACTGATAGGATGGGGACAGGTAATAGCATGCAGTAAGTAACAATACTATTCCTTTTTATTACCTTAACGAGGTAGGAAGGGTAGATATGGACATGATGACCAGTGTGCTAATGCTACATGCAACCCCTCTTCTGATGAGTGATTCCCGGGTATTGTATTGATGTGATCCATATTATTTCTAAACCTAAGACACCCCCACCCCCGCTTTTCCCTTTACTTGTTTATGTTTATTTTTAAAATTGTTTAAATTATTTCTTTAAAACTGCCACTTTCTTTGTCTCTTTTCAAACTTTCAATTTACTTGCAATATTATGTGAAAACCTCCTTATATTTGAGACTTTTATTTGCTTATTTGTTATTTAAAGTCACAATTGTAGCATATCCGGGAACCAAAATAGTGGATCCTCAGGGTGCCTAACACCTTCCCCTCGGGATAATTTCTAGCCCTTACTCAAACTCTAGTTTTCCAAGTCAAACCCTTCTTTTGTGTCCTAATGCACTTCAATCGACTCTTCAATCAAAAAACCCAATTCCCAAAAGGGAATCTATTGGGGATTCTCTTTAGGATTTTACCATTTCATATTACTTGTGACTTTACTATTTTTTATTTGCCTTTATTTAATGTCTTTATCTCTTTTCTACTACGAGACTAACTTGGCTCCTTTTTCTTTTCTTTAATGCTTTCTTTTACCACTTTTCTTTATTACTGTTGTAATTATGAGCAATTATTGTAATCATTACTTTATGAACGTGAAAATACATAACAACTTGTTTAATTCTTGTAACTGCATATTCAACGTCATATTCAACTCGTGCCAAACAAAACATCATAGCAACGCTTATAATGAGTGGTTGCGCCCTTCCGATATCATTACCCCCCTAAATTTGGCAAAGGCGTATTTGCGGTAAAACCAGTCGATCAACGGCGTAGTCGACGGTTCCGTGCCTTCCCTCTTGAGTTGTCCGCTCAAGGGTACCCGTAGAAACCACGTCTCTTTAAATTGTGCATGCATCATGGTCAAACCTAGCCTAGTCAGTTATGTTTTCCGCATAATGACTCTTTAAAATAGCCTTGTCCAAAGTCCACTAGGTTTCCCTGAAACCAAATAGATCTTACCACGTTCTGTGCATTTATTTGGAGAACTAAATGATAGCTATGCCAATTATTGATATTAAATAGTCAAGTCTGGGGGGGGGGGGGGTAAGGGCCTAACACTTTTGTTTTGCAGAAAATGAAGCATGAAGTCCCCAGATTTGGCATGGTAACCAACATCCACCCAGGGTTACTTAGCTGGTGGGAAGACCTTCATTCCAGTGATCAGACTCTTGTCTGCAAATATTTGGAAATTTGCCATATCTTTTGGAAATCCAACCCAACAACAAAATCATAGAGGCTGCTACTCTATTATGGGATGGCGATAGGTCTGTGTGCCGCTTTAGGGACCTTGAAATGACACTTTGGAGGATATAGGATGGCTGGCTGGTATCCCATTGGAGACTCTGGGTTTGCTTATGCCGGAAAATCGCAAGGATATAGGTTTTCTCCAAATGATGGGACTAAGGAAGAATCCAGACTTGACTTGTTTACAGAATTCCTACATTCCTTTCGATTATCTGTATGAGAGGTACGGTCATAAAAAGTCCTACCATACTTACCCCGATGAATTCGCCCTCACATCATTAGGGCATATACCCTGAAGGGTCTTCGTCTTTATGTTCTGCTTTTTGGGGATGATAGTATTTCCTATAAAGAAAATAAGGATTCATACTAGACTAGCCATGGTCACCAAGACCTTAATGGAAGGAATTGGCGGGCAGCATAGTACCTATGATCGTTGCGGAGTTATACCGAGCCTTGGAAAATATTCAACGAGGGGCCAAAGTAACTTACTGCTCCAACTCTGGCTCGTGGAGCATCTCCTAAAGGGTGAATATCGGCAAGAGATTCTGTGCATGGATTGGGATGATCATATATCCTTCTATTAGACAAGACGAATAAACAATGCGCCTAACATGTTTGCTCAACCAGAAGATGCTAAAGGGTGGATAGAGTTGTTCGAAAATTTGAAAGAAGACCAGGTACATGATGCTCGAATGGTTCCCTACTGAAGAGTTCATTACCTGGTCTTTGGATGGACCATTTCTTATGCTCATTGGGCTGAGAGGAACTTATCCTTATGTCCCTCTCCGAGTCATAAGGCAGTTAGGAAGAAAGCGGGTTATACCAAGGGTCAACAATATGAGTCACTTCAGGGCTGACTTTCAAGATGACGCTAGACTTTACAAGTGCCAAGCTCAGCATATGCGGCACTGTAAAATCATCCTGGGTTGAACCAGATAGGTACCATGCTGTTTATACTCCATACTACCCAAGCTGGTGAGGACAATCATAATGGGCTAGGATAACTCGGGTTTGTTCGAGGTCACATGATCATTGATGAAAAGGCTGAAGCACAAGTAAAATACAACCAATTGCGCAAGAGGATGCAAGAATGTGAAAATGAGCATCGTGAAATACAAGAAGCCAACCAAAAATTAATTGGAGAATGGAGGGATATGGTTGTTAGTGCCAATGGACGATTGATCCGCCTGGAGCGAGGCATAGTAGAACTGGAAAAGAAGTTTCTGAAGAGGGTCGAAGATTGCCGAGTTGCTGAATAAAATGAAGGCGGACATCTGGCTAGGGCCTACTTGCTGCAGGACTGCATAAGCTGGGAGAGCTGTACGAGGGATCCAACACTGCCGAATCTGTGGAAGGTCCTTCTAGGACCAAATAGATAGGAGTTTTCTTTTCCTTTGAAAATTTAATGGTCACTAGTGATATTTTATTTAGCGTCATTTCGGGATTCGTCTTATTTTCTTATCAATAAAAGCAGGCATTTAGCATTCCAAGTTCTCCAAATTTACTTGTTGCTAGGCCTACCTTGGGCGCAACGAGCCCCCCATAATTAGGACACGCTTTATATTTCCTGCACTACGTGTTTAAATATTGCAACATCTTTTCTTGTAATCCTTACTAACTTGTCATCTATTTATTTTTACATTTATTTATTCCCCTCCCCAAAGGTTAGTATGTGAACTCTGGCATCATCATCGTATTCCATAAGATCCAAGGGCCCTCCACCCGCTCCTCCTTCTAGTCCTATCAGAAACAGGAACAAGGGAAAGATGGAAGATTTGAGCAACATCAAAAAGGGGAACTCAGTTGAATGGGTAGAGTTTACTTAGGGTATTCAGGTTTCCAAGGAAAGTGCCTCCTAACTCGAGCAAAAGTTGTTAAAATTTCAGGAAGAACTGGACCAAGTTCGGAGCTTGGCAAGCTTGTCGTTTTCCTTCACTATCCCAGATGTCAACTTTTCCAACACACAAAACCCCACACCTCCACAAAACCTCCCGAAACCACAAAACCAACCCGCTCCCCATCACCATTGTAACACTTGCTACATTTCCATCAACACCCCACTGCTCATCCCTGAACCGCTGAACTTCACAAATGATCATCTTCACATTCACCATAACACTCCCATCTATGTGGAAACCATACCACATTCTACTCAGCCCATTGCAAGCATACCTGAGTCTGATGACAAAGACTCCCTTATCAAGAATCTAGCTGCTGAACTCAAGAACCTGACTAGACGAGTTCAGGGTGTTGAAGGAAGCAATGCAACTGAGGGACTGAATTACGAAAACCTTTGCATTCAACCAGATGTCGAACTACCCGAGGGGTACAAACCTCCCAAGTTCGAGATGTTTGATGTCATAGGGGATCCTAGAGTTCATTTGAGGACATATTGTGACAAGCTGGTCAGAGTAGGAAAGGATGAAAATATTCGCATAAAGCTTTTTATGAGAAGTCTGAAAGGGGATGCTCTATCATGGTACATTAGCCAAGACCCGAAGAAGTGGAAAAATTGGGTAAGTGTGGCATCCGATTTCATGGACAGGTTCATATTCAACACGGAGAATGTGCCAGATATATTCTATGTCCAGAACTCAAAGAAGAAACCTACGGAGACATTCCGCGAGTATGCTACTCGTTAGATATTAGAGGCTGCTAAGGTTCAACTGCTTTAGGGGAAGAACAGATGAACAAATTTTTCATACGGGCTCAAGATCCGCAATACTATGAAAGATTGATGCTGATTGAGAACCATAAATTTTCTAACTTCACCAAGTTAGGGGAAAGGATTGAAGAAGCCATCAAGAGTGGCATAGTTACTAACATTGAAGCTTTGCAAGGCACCAACAAGGCTCTACAATCCGGTGGTGCATCTAACAAGAGGAACGTAAGTGCCGTAATGGTCGTACAGAGAACCAAATCACCTATCAAATACCATACCTACCCGATATCTCCACTTACATGTCAACCCACTCTGAATTTCCAAACACCCGCACCTTGCTACCAACTCCACCACCTACCTATCAATCACCTACACCTTTTACACACCCACATGTTTCACCTAGATATTCCTAACCTGCACACGTCCACCAATCTTAAGACACTCAACCTTCCCACAATCAATAACCTCACTCGCCAAAACTTTCCTAGACCTCGACCAAATTTCAACCACAGACCTCCTAAATAATATACCGCCATTGCCGAACCAATCGACTAGCTGTATGAAAGACTCAAAGCTACTAGTTATGTCACCCCTATCCCTGCCATACTTCCTGAAAACCCTTCCTAATGGGTCAACAAAATAAAACCTGTGCATACCATTCAGTCATGAAGGGGAATACCTTTGATGAATGCCGCTCTCTGAAGGACAAGATCCAGGCTTTGATTGACAACAGGAACATCGTCACAAATAAGCCTGCTCTGAATGTCTGCAACAACCCTCTACTAGACCATAAGGGTGGAAGTGTTCATATGATTGAAATAGAGGACGATTGGGATCCCAAAGTATCAATCGATTTGATCATAGAAGGTGATGATCCAAAGAAACCAATAGTCACTCTTAATCTGATTGTAGTCCAAACTCAGCCTTCTGAAGATGCTGAGGTGAAAGAGTCCATACCACTTGAGTTTGAAACGCCAACCTATGCAAAGACGCCAAGACCAATTGAGGTTGAGTTTTGGTCCCCAAAGGCGCCTGAGCCATTTGAAGTTGTTGTATTACCTGCCAAAGCAAGGGTGCCTACTCCAGTAGCAATGACAGCCGTAACGCCATTCCACACAAAAGCCATACCATGGGACTAGACAACTGAGGCAAGAAGGAAGGGGAAAGCCAGGTCTAAGGAAACAGTTGCGGCTCAGGGTATGATAAGAACTGGCAAGGTTTATACCTCGAAACACCTGGCTGAGTTGAGTAAGCAAACCTCTAGTCAACAAGCCATCATTGAAACTGGGCCCAATGATCTTTGGAGAAAGATACAAGCAAAGGAATACTCAGTCATTGACCAACTGAACAAAACACCGGCCCAGGTCTCTATCTTGGCTTTGCTACCAAGTTTCGATCACACAAAAATGCCTTGTTGGAGGTGCTGAGTGAGGCATATGTACCAAGCAACATCGATGGAGGAGAAATGGCAAATATGGTCGGTCAAGTGTTGGAGATTCACCAAATCAGTTTCCACGAGGAGGAGCTGCCACCGGAAGGATTGAGTCACAACAAGAAATTACATATCATTGTGTAGTGTGAAGATTATTTTATTACCATGATCTTGGTAGATGAGGGGTCCAAACTTAATATTTTCCCGTTGGTAACACTCAGGACATTAGGAAAAGGGTTGCACGAGATCCAAGACGGGGCTATCAACATTAAGGCTTTCGACAGTTCTCAAAGGTCCACTATTGGGAAAATTAGCTTACGTTTGCGAATGGGGCCTATTTGGTTTGATGTTTATTTTCAAATAGACGTGCTATCATATTACAGTTTATTATTGGGACGACCATGGATTCATGTCGCCGGGGTCGTGGCATCAACACTACATCAGGCAGTGAAATTTAAGTGGAATCACCAGGAGGTGATCATTCATGGTGATGGTAGCAATTCCATATACAACCGCCAGACCATCCCAGCAATTGGAGGAAGAAGAAATATAGGTGGGGAAACTTACCACCACATCGAGCGAGTCAACGCCGTCGATAAGGATAAATGGTGTGATGACAAAATTGAAAGCATACTGAACTGGAGCGGGTATTGTTGATACCCAATTTTTCCCTATGTATTTTTATACTCAAAATGCTTTCAAAATAGTATATGTATGCATATATAAGCATGCCCAAGAGTTTTGGTATTTTTCCTAATTTTTAAACATTTTAAAATCGATTTATTGCCCATTTTTAGCGGTACAAAATCAGTAATTATTCTCAAATAATTATCCTATTTTGTGATTAACTTATTTTTATTCTTATATTTGCACCAAAATATAATTAAGGTGATTTTTGTAGTTTTTTACAAATCTATTTGATATTTCTAAAGCTAAATTCCATATAATTACAATTATAACCTATTTTACGATTAACAACATTTTTCAATTATAAAATTATCTCCAGTAATTTTTAATTAATATTTATATATTATTGATTTGTTAAATGCTTTTAATTTTGTTTTAAAATCATTATTGCTATTTTATAAAATGAAAAGTGGAAAATTAGATATTTAACATCTAGCCCGTTTTTATTTCAATTATAGCCACATTTCCTTTCAATTGTAACCTCAATTCTGCCCAAACTAAAACCTATTCAATTCCTGAATCACCCCGTCACACCTCTTTTTTTCCACGCAACCCTTTTACAAGGTTGAGTTAGCAGAGTTTTTCCAAATAAAGTGACATTTTAAAAAGGAATTATTTGCTATTTAGAGTCGCTACTTGGAATTGAGTTTTGGTGTTCCAAGTCACCTTTTATTTGAATCCCCTTTCAATAGGAATGTTCGCACATAATTATGGTCTACGAAACAGAAGACTGAGTAAGGAATTCTGTTGACCGAGGGGAAGGTGTAAGGCACCCCTCGAGTCCCCTGGTTCTAGCACGGTCGCTTTTATTGACTAATGTAAGGCTTAAGTCATTTTTTGGCTATTCTTATATTTTATTGATTATGGGTTACTGCTTGTATATTACCAATTTATTTAGTTTATTATATTTTTATCAATTGTTTTGACCTAGATGCAGTACGCACACGAAATACTTCTTTCAAATTAACTGTTAAACCAAGATACGGAATGTACACATGGTTAAAATATAATTATTTAAAATTATCAAGATGCGGGAATGCACACGTAATCCTTTTATTATTTAAGCATATCAATTCAAGATTCGGTTATGAATATATGGACTAATATTTAAAGTGCGTGTATAACATTTCTACCCTTTTTTGGGTAAGTATTCCATTCATTTGTCTCTATCAGATTCAAGACATTTATCTGTATATTTTTATTTATTTATGGCAACGAATCATGAATTACTTTCTGACATATCTCACTTACAATTATTTTTCTTACCAATCAATCGACCTTAACTTTCATCTATGCTCCGTTTATTAACAAATGTTCAATAATGCATTTTCAAGAATAATAAATGAATAATACTTAAACTAATCAAAATAATATACAAAAGTAACAATAATAACTACTTAATACAAATTATGAGTTAAACCTTTAACAGAAGCTACTGAAAGTTCCATTAAGTTAGTTTCAAAAAGAAAAAAAAATTAAAATTGTTATGAAATAATATAAAAGACAATAGCAATAGAGCAAGAACAAGAGCAAATAGAGAGAAGAGTAGAGAGAGTTCTTCTTATTGAATTGAGTTGAGAGTCTCAAGGGATGATTTACAATGGTAGGGGGCACCTCTATTTATAGGGGAGAGGAAGATTTAGCTACCACTAATAGAACTCTAAAATCTCTCTAATTACATACATTAAAGACATTCACCTTAAATAGAAGTGTAAGAATCTTCTATTTCATAACACTCCCCCTTGAATGTCTATTCAATGATGTGCCTCGTTAAAACCTTAAAACAAAACCCAATGGGAAAAATTAAAGTAAGGAAAGAGTACACATGTTTGAATGTGCGCCTATTGGTTGCCTCGTTAAAAACCTCGCAAGGAAAACCCAATTGGGACAAAACCTTGTAAGGGAAAAAGAGTGCAACGCGCATTGACTCCCCCTAATGAGTACATCAATTTAAGCCTTGAGTATTTGCATTCCAATCTTGTGCATCATCTTCAAAACGATCTTTGATAGATGCTTGATGAATAAATCGGCCATCTTGAATAAATATCCCGCACCTTGAAATCATCATTCTTGATAGATATGAACATCTTCATATAAAGTCGTGGAATAGCTCTTCAATATCTCCATAGATGCATTCTCAATGCCATCATGCTTTATAGTTATGGCAAGATACATATGTACACAAGTTGTACTTAGGATGTGGTGCTTCAGGACCAAGAATTGCATATGCTTCAAGTAACTTAAATCTTTCAAGTTAAGTCATATAAGTCACATAATAGACTTTAGCTGCATATCAAGTTTTCATGTCATGCTAAACAAATAAGATATCGAAAACTGATTATACATACCTTTGACTTTATACCTTCAAGTATATGAACTACAGGTTCAAAGCTACATGTCTTTCATATGGAATCAATTCTTCTTGAATTGTATCTCTTCCATTTAGTTACTTTCTTTGGATCAGCAAATGCGTATAGTATGCTTTGCAATATGTTGCAACTTGAATTATCCCTTATATGAACTTCAGGTTCATATCATGATATTCGGGGATTTACATATACAAATGATAATTCATCCCATGTAACATTTTCTCAAGTGTTTATCATGTCTCCCCCTCAAGTTAGTAAAGCTAACTTCTTTCTTCAACTTTGGGAAATCATCTTTGTGCATTATGTCAATATACACAGCACCTTAATAATAAGATGATTTTATTTGGTTCCTGACCCTGAACCACTTTTGAGGGGAGAATATACTCTCGTATACAACGTATACCAAACTTATATGTATAACTTTGTTCTCATAAGAAACAGTTTAGCTATTAAGTGGAAGCACTCAATACTTATCTTGCTAAACCAACTTTGATATAAACCAACTTATCAAGATTAACTGTCTTGAGTAGAGAATCTGGAAACTACGCTCGAAGTTAGAGTACTGAGCAATTTATCTCGCAAGCACTGCTAGGCTGCGGGTCAATAACAATTGCGCATGTAACCATTTCATAGATGCATCATATGTGGTATACATGGCAGGTGAATGGGCCCATATTCACCTTTGATATTTCCAGAATTTAGGGGCTTCAACCCGAACTCTTTAGTTGGTCAGTTCATTAATGAGAACAAGTAATACAAGAGTATTCATAAAGAACTTTCTAGTTCTTTAATATTCACCTATGTGAATTTGCACATCATACTTCAAATGAGATGGCTAACATAAATTATCAATATTGGTAAACTTCAAATTTACACCATGACATTTGCACTTATCAATAAACTTCGGGTTTATTATGACATGGGGTTTTATACCAATAGATATCCACTTTATTGTGGCATTCTTTCATTTCTTTTGCGTACAAATACCCATTTGTAGCCAACGGGCTTAACACCATTAGGTGTTTCAACTATAGGGCCAAAAACTTCACGTTTTGCCAGCGAATTCAATTCAGATTGAATTGCTTCTTGCCATTTTGGCCAATCATGTCTTTCTCGACATTCTTTCACAGATTGGGGTTCAAGATCCTCACATTCTTTCATAATGTTAGATGCTACATTATAAGCAAAGACATTATCCACCACAACATCCACTCGATTAATATTTGCCTCAATATTAATTGGATTTGGGGGTAGTTCCGTATTGACAAGAGTCTCAGGCTCGATGGATTCTTCGTGAATCTCGGGATTAATCAAATCATGAGCGTCCTCATGTGATTCTTTCATAGTGTCATTTAGATCGTTCTTTTTCCTCTTTCTAGGATTTCGATCTTTAGAACCTAATGGTCTGCCCCGCTTCTGGCGTGCATTTGACTCATTGGATATGACACTAGATAATTGTCCAATAGGGACTTCAATACGGATCGGAGCATTTTCCGCAGGAATGTGGGATTTCGTTATCCTTTTCAAGTCCGTAAATGCGTCAGGCATTTGATTTGCTATTTTTTGCAAATGGATAATCTTTTGTACCTCTTTCTCACAAGTAGAGGTATATGGATCAAGATGAGGTACTGATTCATTTTTCCACAAAATTTCCCTTTTGGTTTCACCAACTTCTCCCCCTAATTTTGGGAAAAGTGTTTCATCAAATCGACAGTCTGCAAATCGTGCAGTAAACAGGTCGCCTGTCAATGTTTCAAGGTAGCGAATGATGGAGGGCGACTCAAACCCAACATATATTCCTAACCTTCTTTGTGAACCCATTTTGGTTCGGGATGGCGGTGCTACAGGCACATATACGGCACATCCAAATATCCTTAAATGGGATATATCGGGTTCATGACCCAAAACCATTTGTAATGGGGAATACTTGTGGTAATTCGTCGGCCTGAGACGAATTAGCATTGCAGCATGCAATATGGCGTGACCCCACACTGAAGTGGGCAGCCTCGTTCTCATCAGTAATGGCCTTGCAATCAACTGCAAGCGCTTAATTAACGATTCTACAAGACCGTTCTGAGTGTGAACATGTGCTACGGAATGTTCAACTTTTATCCCTATTGATAAGCAATAATCATTAAATGCTTGGGATGTAAACTCAGCAGCATTATCCAGTCTAATGGACTTGATTGGATTATCTGGAAAGTGTGCTCGTAGCTGAATGATTTGTGCCTTTAACTTCGCAAACGCCAGGTTGCGAGATGATAACAGGCACACATGAGACCATCTACAGGATGCGTCTATCAAGACCATGAAATACCTAAACGACCCACTAGGTGGGTGAATAGGTCCACAAATGTCCCCTTGTTAACGTTCCAGAAACGGGGGTGACACGGTCCCAACCTTTGTTGGGGATGGTCTGATAATCAGCTTGCTTTGATAAACGTCATGCCTTTGGGCAGAGTTACATATGTTCTTCCGGAGCCTTTAATCAATTTACTACTTCTATAGATTGTAGTAATGTTTGCCTTACACAATTACTCTTCTTTTCTTTGAGTATTGTATGTGTAGTACATGAATCAATACAATAAAAATAAGTTGTTTTAATATAATAAAACAATAAATTCAATACAATTGTTATTATATATATTTAAGTGCTCCAACTATAATGCATAAACTAAAAAGTTCGTCACCTACTGTTACAAGAGTAAATCAAAGTTTCTTGCATAAAAGTGTATTCAGTTATTATTTTAGCACCTCATTCTGTCAAAAACATTAATATTATAAACATCAAATAAGATAACTGTTAACACCATGAAGTCCCTTACCGTATTGTGCCATCAATGTAAGTGTAAGAGTGCTGAATGTGTCAATACAGTTGCAAACTTAGTTATGTTATGAGATTGCGTGCATGCATAGCAAAACTTAAAACTACAAAAACAATCATATTATCCATACACAAAACTATTTTGATTGTTTGACGCCAACATGACTAGTACATAACAAAATACAGAATGATCATCATAGAAACGGTAAAGTAGAGGCAAACACAAAGGCATATAAATAGTTTCTGAAAACACTGCCCAATGGACGACTACTGTACGATTGTGACCAACTTTAAGTTGTCATATCTCTCCTTTAAGCCATTCCACAAGATAAGTGGATCTTTGACTGTGAGATATTCAATTTTCAAACCTTTATCAAGGTGATGGCGCAAGAAAATCAAGGCCTTAGCACAGTTTCAAACCTTCATCAAGGTGATGGCGCAAGAAAATCAAGGCCTTCGTATAGTTTCGGGTGGATGCACTATTTCTTTCTTTAATGGCGTCTTCAAGACCCATAGTATCCAAAATGGATTTAAGTATCCAACACCCATATCATATAGTTCTTGCCCGAAATTTCGAGGGCAACGAACTTTCTTTTCATATTGTCATGCATATGACACAATTGCGTCAAGAGCGTGTTCATACTTACGGGCTCTATTACAATTATCACATTCACTTCAGGGAATGGATCATAATCATGTGTTTTTCACAATCTTATGTCAAATATTACTTTCATAAAGTGAAAGATTATTTTGAGAATCCTTATTGTTCTCATTATCACAATAATGACGATTATAATTTCGTCTATTGCCACGTCCATGGTAATACTTTTGTCTTCTTTCAGACTTACCACAT
Source organism: Nicotiana benthamiana (assembly GCA_034376525.1). Lineage (NCBI taxonomy): Eukaryota > Viridiplantae > Streptophyta > Magnoliopsida > Solanales > Solanaceae > Nicotiana > Nicotiana benthamiana. The sequence goes on along the minus strand of CM067333.1, from coordinate 653,047 downwards.
ACTGCTTCCACATTCACTTCAGGGAATGGAGCAAATTCAATGGGACGGGTTTTCAATTCTTTGTCCACAGTCATACATGAATTTAATCATGGCAGGACATAGAGATTATACCACTTCGTGTGATTATAATTTCTTACAAACTCCATTAGAGTTGTATTCAAACTTGATTGTCTATATTTGTATATAAAATCAAATTATAGAATTTCAGGAATTTGAAAAGGAAAAGTAAATTACTTACCTTTAAGGTATACCAATAAATATTGTGATATCAAATATACCTCTTCTATTTTTCCGTATAGAAAATAGCCCAATAATGACTGTTGCTGATGTTCCATCCACCAGTGTAGTAACTCCGATCTTCAAGTGGATCTTCTCTATGTGTTCTTTCGGCAGCCAATACTAAAGATGAGTTTCCAGTACCATTGCTCTCTGCCAGAAACCTTTTACTTCCATAAATTGACTCACTGCCTACACAAACAAAAGTTGAGACACTCGAAAAGTTTCAATTGGTTAGAGACTCGTGCTGATAACGTGTTATGAAATAATATAAAAGACAATAGCAATAGAGCAAGAACAAGAGCAAATAGAGAGAAGAGTAGAGAGAGTTCTTCTTATTGAATTGAGTTGAGAGTCTCAAGGGATGATTTACAATGGTAGGGGGCACCTCTATTTATAGGGGAGAGGAAGATTTAGCTACCACTAATAGAACTCTAAAATCTCTCTAATTACATACATTAAAGACATTCACCTTAAATAGAAGTGTAAGAATCTTCTATTTCATAACAAAAATATGAGAGCATGAACTATATGGTACCATATCAAGTAATACAATATCTTTATGGATTCAAGAGTGGCATAGAATGGAAAACTTGGCATGTACTTCTCATAGACTAATTAAAAAAATTTATTATACTACAATAGGTTAATAATAATTCTTTAGTTTAGACACTCTAAATTTTACTATTCAGAAACTTGTTTAAATCATAGCCACTGAATACTTGAAACAAACATTAAAAACGCTCTCGATAATCAAAGAAATTATATATTGTCACTACGAAACGTTTTATTTTTAATAATTTATTTTAATTAAAGACATGCATCCAAACGAACAAATTAACAATAGAACTAAACTTCTCCACAAACTGTTAAACACATAAAGTAACTACAACAAGAGAAGAATAAGAACCCTTGCGGCGATGACTTTTAATTTATATTGAAAAACCTCCAACAAATAGATATCTAATATCAAACTTGAAATAGCAACAAACAAAAGTGAACCATAAATCAAAAACTCAACGAGAACTTTTAGAACCTGGATCTCTAACAGAAAAACCCTGACTTTGTATGCTTAGTGAAAATGAAACTTGAGATTTGGTTAGTCGTCTCCATTAATTCCCAAAAAAGTCAGTCTCCTCTTTTTTTATAACAGAAGTCTCTTTCTCTTTATATAAATGAGTATGAGTAGTTTTATAACTTCTAAGGAAGTGGGGAAGTGGGGATTGGGAAGTTAGGAACGTGAGAGTTAGTGGGAAAGGAAGTTACGTGAAGTGGGGAAGTGGGGATTGGAAAGTTAGGAACGTGAGGGAAAGGAAGTTACGTGAAGTGGGGAAGTGGGGAAGTTGGGTTGTTTTATTTTATTTTATTTTTTTATTTTTTATTTTTATATATTTTTTAAACTTTATATATATTTATTTAAATTTTCCTAACCTCTTTTTTAATTAAATAAAAGAAGATAAAAATGCACACAGGCATATAAAACTTACTTTAGATTTAAAGAAAACTATAAGAAAACCTAATATTTACATTATAGTTTAAATTATACTATGAAAAATACTACAGCTTACATTTAAAATTAGAATAAACCAAATATATGTATTTTGTAAATTTTCTTCTATTTAAAAGTAGGAACAAAAGTTATACTCTAAAAATGCAAATAATATTTTTTGTATTTTTTTAATTTTCATAAATGAAACCTATTAAGAAAAAGATAAAAGTTTATATATTAAGATTTAAATATTTACACTAAAATAGCGTAGAATTTGGGTGAGGCCAAAAATTAGGTGTTCACACCCGACCCACAACCCAATTACTAAATCCGTCCAGTTTCTCTTTTAAATCCTGGCTGTTGATCATTTTGATCAACGACCATAATTCATCCTTTTCTTTTTTAATTCACAAACACCCCTAACCCTAAACCATTTTCACTCACCCGCTGCCTCTGAAATATCTCTCCTCGCAAATCCTCTCAAACCCTCTCGGAACCTAATCATCTACCACCTGTTTTACCATGTTCCCACCGGAATCCATGGCATTCCAGGCGATGGATGGCCTGTACTCACTCTCCTTCACCATTAAACCTAAGCTAACCAAAGTTCGGAGGCCGACTTCCATGGCTTCCTTTAGATCTGTCTCGGATCGGCAAGATTTATGGCCTCCCCGGCCATATTCAGGTGTGTTCAAGGCAATATGAGTCTCTTCAACTCAGGATCCGACTTTCCTCAAGACCTTCTCATTCTAGGGTCTTCTCTGCCATTTTTAAGCCTTCTAAAGGTTCTATACTTGCTTAATTCTTTCTGATCTGTGACATGCTTGGGCGTTATTTGACGTTTTAAGGGTTTTCCCCAAATTTCCTCTTTTAAAATCTTTCAATTTAAATTTTTAGGGTTTCTGAAAAGATTTCTTCAAATGTTTTATGATTATTCATGTTCTTTCTTTATGTGTGTTTTATGCTCGTATGTGTTCTTCTTATTATGCATGAGTTTGCTCTCTTGTTTCTTTTCTATTACGCAAGACTCTTCTATTTTTCTACTATTGTTCTTAAGATCGCATGCTGATTCGTGTTGTTTTCCTTATACTGTTCTACATGTGTTTATGATCAAATTCTTTGATTTTGTCGTTTTACTGAGTTCTGATTGTGTATTTTTCTCTAATGTTGTTTGAAAAACTCGCATCATCTTTTTCTTCTAAACCGTTTGTGTTTGTGTGTCTTCCATAAGTCTTTAAAAGAGACTTCTAAGCCTCTTTCGAAGACCTCGTTTTCTCACCTCTGACTCTATTCAAAATCCTATGATTTGGGGTTTTCCTTTGGGTAGATAGTATTAGGGTTTCACTTTGGAACCCGAGCTTTCAGACTCACCACGAGCCTGTAATCGAACTCGAATCCTGCTTGCATTTGACTCTGAAACTTTCATTGTTAGACTATTTCTTTGTGTGGGCTATTTTCCTTTTATATAAGAATCACCCTTCTTTCAAAAGGTTTCACCAACCAAAGGATCGATTTTTGAAATCCGTTTAATCAGGCTAATGATTCCCTGCTAATTTCTTTCGACTGAACCTCCTCATTTTGATCCTTTTTTGTAAAAATTCCATGCTTGTGATGTTTTCCTTAAATACATGATCTTCTGTGATTCTGTACCAACGTGTGAATTACTTCTATACTTATATGTCTTTCCTTAATTACTTGAGATTCCTTGTGATTAGAATTAGGTTTGGGATCCTTTTGATTGATTTTCGAACTGATGCACTATTTTACTTTATAAATACATTACTTTCCTTAATTATCTACTATATATTTGGCCTAATTTATGCACTACGAGGTTTCTTTGCCCTAATCAGCCTTATTGAACGGTTTCCTTTTCCTTATTCTGCCTTGACTAACCGTTTGAACTAGACTCCTTAATTAAAGGACTCCACTTGTCTTAATTGACACTAATTGATTGCTATTTCCATGTTTGTACACTCTTTTCCTATGTACTGCTTGTTTTCAAAAACTATATAAGGACCTACCTTCCCTCTTTACAAATAATTGGAAATTCAGAAGAAACAAAACACTTCTAATTCAACACTTTGCTTTGCTTGAGATCTTTTGGCACTACAACTTGGCTCTCTCAAGGCTACTGTTTTCTTACTTTTTTTCTCTAGAACATGTATGTCTTTTATTAAAATTCTATTCCTCACCCCTATGTGTTTACTTTATAATCTCAGCCTTTTGTTTACTTTACTACTCATGTGCAGTTATTGGTGCTGATTATTTTCCTTCCTTGTATATGTTTTTGTTATGAATCCTCTACCCCTATTCCCTTCTATGTGCTGAGTTAAGATCTTGTCCTGACAATATCCTAATTACTATCCATGCCCAGACTTGCTCCACAATGGATCCTAACTATTAATGCTGACTAGCAGGCTGGTCAGAGGTGTGCCATCATCCAAATTGCTCGGCATGACCACCAGCCTGCTATATCTCTCACTGATTCCCTTCCCTTATGCACTTACACTCATTCTTAGACTTTTTTTAAGTTCTACCCTTCTCTTATGAGCCTTGCTTTGGGACCTTGAGTTCCCTCTGAACTTGGACATCTGAGGGTTGGCATTTCCACACTGCACTATGTTCTTAATTCTGCAAAGTTTTGGGGTGTAAGCACTGCCCGGAGTCCCTTTGAGACTCTTGGGAACTTTGACACACTCCAAATGTGAAAAAATATTTTGGAAGTCTGATCCTGGAAGTTGGTTTATCTCATATTGTTGGACTTTGAGTCTAAATTAGGCTATTTGGATGTAGCTGGAACTTCTGATGCAATTTTACTTTTCTTTTCTGATTCATTCGGGTCTATAATAATTTGTAATAACTATTGGGGATGGATAGTGGAAAGGATGGGAATGAATGTACGCAAAGGGTAGAAAACCTTCCTATAGGTCTTTTATAACTTTTGCATTTCTGCACTTAGAAAACCTGCCTATAGGTTCTTTATAATTTCTGCATTATTGCATTTAGAAAACCTGTGTATAGGTTCTTTACAATTTTTACATTATTGCATTTAGAAAACATGCTTATAATTCTTTACAATTTTTGCATTATTATATTTAGAAAACATGCCTATAATTTTCATGTACTTCTGCACTTCTGCGCATACACGCCATTAGGAAAACAACCTTAGGTTTAATAATAATTAATTCATTCTAGATATCATGTCTATAGGATTCTTGTAATTGTTCAAAATCAATGACACTTAGAGATCATTCCTATAGGATCAAATTAACTGAATCAGCTTTGTTTTCTTTGAATGTAAAATCAATCTTCAAGTCTGCTGATCTTTCGTTCGTAAAACCAACAACTTTTTTTTTAAATCAATGCGCTCTATTAGATGTCTTGACCATAAGCTTCACTCAGGAAAACTGTTAGGTAAGCAATTAACTGTGTCGGTTTTAATAACTATATCCAGACAAGGCTAATTCGGACTCCTCAGCAGATAAATATGTGATGAATTAGCCTATCCTACGCCTTAATTTAATTCAGACCAAACCAGTAGTTGTAAGTCATGCTAATTGATTTGCTGTTTTGAATGAGGAGGCTTACCTGGGCCCTAATTATTATTTTTCCCCCTCTTAAGTGCTACTTGTTATTTCTTGTCGCTTAGACTTTTGTCCTTTTCAAAACTCTGAAAATCCCAAATTCCCTCTCTTTTAGGACTAGTATTCTCAATGCCTCCGAGACTGACATGATTGGGTCGGGTAATAGCATGCAATAAGTAACGATACCATTCCGCGCTTTAATACCTTAACGGGATGGGAGGCGTAGATAAGAAGATGATAACGGATGCGCTAATATCTCATGTAGCCCCTCTTCCGAGGAGTGATAACTGGATGTTGCATTGACATGATCCATATTAATCATAAACCTAGGATTCTCCTCCCTTTTACTTGTTTTTTTATCCGCTTTCTTTAAGGTTGCTTAAATCTTTCATGAATATTTACCATCTTTATTTTCCCTTAAAATTTTCAACTTATCTGTAATGTTACATGCAATTCCTTCTATTTGAGCCCTTAATATTTTTACTTGATTATATGAAGTTATAACATGACCGGGAACCACACTAGTGGATCTTGAGGGGTGCCTAACACCTTCCCCTCGAGATAATTTCTAGCCCTTACCCGAACTATGGTTTCTTCAAACTCAAACCCTTTATAGTGTCCTAATGCACTTAATCAAGGTGGCTTCTCTTCAATCTCCGAAACCCAATTCTCAAATGGGAACGAGTTGTCCACCCAAATGTTATAAACCCGATTTCGCCTTTATAAGGAAGAAAAAAGGGCGCATCGACAGCATGGCGACTCCGCTGGGGATGTTTCTTTTAGGCTTTTACCATTACATGTTATTTGTGACTTTATTTCTTCTTTATTGCTTTTGTTTAATGTCTTTATCTCTCTTTTACTTCGAAACTGACTTAGTTTTTGTTTTCATTTCTTTAATTCTTTTACTGCTTTCCTTCAATACTATTGTAATTTCTGCAGTTATTGTAATCGGACGTGCCAATACATGACAACTTGTTTCATCCGTGTAATTGCATCCTCAACATCATATTCCACTCGTGCCAAACAAATACCATAGCAACACTTATAATGAGTGGTTGCGCCCTTTCGATATTATCACCCCCTAAATTTGGCAAAGGCGTATTTGCGGTAAAACCAGTCGATCAACGATGCAGTCAACGGTTCCATGCCTTTCCCTCTTGAGTTGTCCGCCCAAGGGTACTGGTCTAATACCTCATAGAAACTTTATTTTGTTTAATTGTGCATGCATCACTGTCAAACCTAGCCGAGTCAGTTATGTTGTCCACATAATGAGTCTTTAAGATAGCCTTGTCCAAAGTCCCCTGGGTTTCTTTGGAACCTAAACGGACGCCACCATATTCCGTGCATTTATTTGGAGAGCTAAATGTATTTTATGCTAATTTTTGGTTTAAATAGTCAAGTCCGGTGGGGGAAGGGTCTAACGCTTTGTTTTATAGAAAATGAGGCACGAAGTCCCCGGATTCGCCATGGTAACCAAGATCCACCCAAGGTTGCTAAGCTGGTGGGAAGATATTCACTCTAGCGACCATACCTCATCTGTAAATATTTGGGGAATTTGCCTTCTATTTTGGAAATCCATCCCGATAACAAAATCATAGAGGCCGCAACCTTGTTCTGGGATAGTGATAGATCAGTGTTTCACTTCAGGGACCTTGAAATGACTCGTTTGCTCGAAGAAATATGAGGGTTAGCTGGTATCCCTTGGGAGACTCCAGGTTTGCTTATGCCTAAAAATCGCAAGGGTTGGGGTTTCCTCAAGATGATGAATTAAAGAAAAACCCAGACTTGACTTTTTTGAAGGACTCTTACATTCCTTTCGACTATCTGTACGAGAGGTACGGCGATATCAAGTCCTACCGCACCTACGCAGACGAATTCGCCCTTACCTAATTGGGGAATATCCACAGAAGAGTCTTCGTCTTCATGTTCTGCTTCTTGGGGATGATTGTATTTCCCATGAAGAAGGCTAGGATCTATACCAGACTGCCATGGTCACCAAGACTCTAATAGAAGGGGTTGGCGGACAACCTTTCAACATAGTATTAATGATTGTGGCAGAGATATACCGAGCCCTGAAAAAATGTCAGCAAGGGGCCAATCACTTTGAGGGTTGTAACTTACTACTCCAACTTTGGCTCATGGAGAGGAGCACCTCCAATAGGGTGAATACCGACAAGAGATCCGACATAGGGACTAGGATGACCATATCGCCTTTCATCAGCCAAGGCGAATGAACTATATTCCTAACATGTTTGCTCAACCAGAAGATGCTAAAGGGTGGGCAGAGTTGTTTGAAAATCTAAAGGAAGACCAAGTACAGTAGATGTTCGAATGGTTCCCTACTAAAGAGTTCATTGTCCTATCTCGGGATGCACCGTTTCTTATTCTCATCGGCCTGAGAGGAACTTATCCTTATGTCCCTCTCCGAGTCATGAGGCGGGCAGAGACTTATCCTTAGGTCGACAAAATGCGTCATTTCAGGACCGACTTACAGGATAACGATAGCCCTCACAAGAGCCAAGCTCAGCACATGTGGCACTACAAATTATGGGAAGAGATTCTATTGAGGCAGATAGATATCACGCCGATTGTTTTCCATACCACTTCAGCTGGTTGGAGGATGATCATGGGGGCTTGGGACAACCAGGGTTTGCTCGAGGTCACAGGGTCATCGATGAAAAGGATGAGGAGCGGATTAAGTACAACGAATTATGTAAAAGGATTCGGGAATATGAGAATGATCACCGAGGAATTCAAAAAGCCTATCAAAAGTTGATCAAAGAGTGGAAAGATATGTCTATCAGCGCCAACAAACGACTAGGATATTTGGAATTAGAAAGGAAGTTCATCCAAAGGATCTAAAACTGCCAAAATACCGAGGGAAGCAAAGGAGGAAACTTGTCTAAAGCTTACCTGCTGCTGGGACTACGTGAGTTGGTAAAGCTATTCAATGGAGTTAAGGATGCCGAGTCTGGGGAAGGTCTTTCTGGGACCAAGTAGTTAGAAGTCTTTCCTTTGCTTTGATGTAATAAGGCCCACGACCATTAGCGACATTTCATTTCTGCTATTTTTATAGTGTAGTTTTGGGATTCATCTTATTTTTATCAATAAGATGAGGAATTTGGCATTATAAGTTCTCCAAATCCACTTGTCACTAGGCCTACCTTGGGCACAATGAGGCTCCTAAATTAAGACACGATTCATACTCTTGCAGTATGTGTTTAAATATCGCAATGTTTTCTCCTCATAATCTTTACTAACTTATTACCTTTTTGTTTTTTATTCCCCTTCCCCAAAGGTTAGTCTGTTGCAATCTGGTATCATCACACTATACGAGATCCAAGGGCCCTCCACCTCCTCCTCCTCCTTCTCCAAGTCCTATCAGAAACAAGAACAAAGGAAGACTGGAAGACTTGGGTAACATCAGGAAGGAGAATTCGGTTGAAAGGGGAGAGACTTACCAGGGTATTCAGGTTTCCAAGGAAAGTGCCTCCCAGCTTGAGCAGAAGTTATTGAAATTTCACAAAGAACTAGACCAAGTTCGGAATTTGGCCAGCTTGTCATTTTCCCTCGCTACCTGTCACACCTCCTTTTTACCACCCCGAGGGAGATATAAGGGAGTTTTTCTAATTTAAGTGAAATTATTCGAAATGAGATTATTTATTCAGAGTCTCCACTTGGGATAGGCTTGTTTCTGGTGTCCTAAGTCACCAATTTATTTTAAATCCCAAATCGAGGAAAATTCGACTTTCCTTTTGAAGTCTGCAAATTAGAAATTCTAGATAAAGAATTCTGTTAACCCGAGGGAAGGTATTAGGTACTCCTGGATTCCGTGGTTCTAGCACGGTCGCTTAAACTATTACAATTGACCTATTATCTGATTTTAATACATGTTTTAGCATATGGTACATTTCTAACTTATTAGCCGCTTTTAATTAATTTTAAAGAAGATTGAACGTCGTCTAAAATATGTCTTTGGATCGCGTCACATGAAATACACCCGCAATTCGGAACACATTTTATTCAACATTTTAGGATCTGGATTTGGGTCACATGAAATGCACACCTGAGTTCAAGAGGGTAATATTATTAAGTAACGCGCCTAAAGAAACTATCACATTGTTAACTTTTGCGAGGGCCATGGAAATTCGCTAAATGGCACGCCTCAAATTCTAAGTATTTTAAAAGAAAATAATTAAACGAGGGCCACACATTTGTTATTTTATTCGGAGGGCCATGACTATTGTATTATATAATATCGCCTTCCTCAAATTATTCTAAGGATCCTATTAAATGATAAAAGTTATAGGGAGTTCCTAACTGATTTCAACCAACAATTTAAATTAAATCTAGTGATCACTAAAGTTGATAAGAAACAAGCACGGGTATCATTTAATTACGGAAGAGCCCAAACTGGCTGTGAACTCCAAGTCCAATTGCAAACGTGAAAACCATCATTGGGCACAACTGGGCCTACTTGTGAAGCCCAATTCGAAATCTGCCAATTAGAGAGAAATCTGGCATAACTGGGCTAATGCTAATTGCCCAAATTAAAGCATCAACATTCACATTTAAGGTAAGCATTTCAGGTTTCAGCCCACCGCCAATGAATTTAAAAACTCAATTACAATATAATTTGAATGTCAATGGGCCTTTTCATGCCAACAAAACGACTCCTAATACACTAAAAAACTTTTGAACACATACATCCAACATCTAAGCAAATTTAAACCCAACGATGTTGCTTAATTAAATACAAAATTTTCAAGCTGAATTTAGATAGCTAATTCCAAGGATACCATATACAAACCATGCCAAGACTTTGAAAAGTGGAGCAATTACAGATTTACCTCTTAAGAACCACATGACATATGATTTTTAGAATATCGTTTTCGAGCTTATCAATATGCAGTCTTTAATAAACTCGTATGAACAGAATTTTATATAGCAACCAATAGTGCTTCCTTTTTAGATAACTAAACATAGATTATATGAGAGTATTAATTAAGTGCAGCCAAAATCAAGCAAAATTCGACGATATATCAACTTAACACAAACTCAAGTCCAAATGACAATAACACACGACATTAAACATAAAGGTGAATAAATGGAGTCTACTGTTTGCTTATAGTACAGAACAAAAATGGCATATCAAATAATTTTCACGTATCCAAATTCAAAGGAAAAACTCCAGCTAAGATCTATTGCTTGAAATCTAACTATAAAATATAAAACATTAAAAAGAGAAAAGAAATTTAGCTTCAAATAATATCTTCAATTTAATAAGGCTTCAAGTCTATTACATGTTCAGCAGTCAGTCCTTAAGCATGAGCTAAGAATGTACTTGGATGTAGAAAACAGAGGAAGAAAAGTGAGGAATCAGTAACAGCAGCAATCAGTGATTCACAACAAAGATGACCATTTTAAAACCCAGAAAAAATGAAGTGGAGCAACATAGAAAAACAACTTCAAACCCAGCAAATGAACCAAAGGAACTCAACCTAGACTTGATTCTAACTCATCTCCATTACTAGTTGCCCAGGAATTATTTCAGTTCTTAGATCTCTCAATGAAATAATATTTTTTTTAAGTTTTAGTCTTATTGAGTTTTCAATTTTTTTTTAGCTCTTCGGTGTTATATATGGTCTCCAAAACTATGGAAAAGAAGACCTCCCCCCCCCAGGCCAAGAAGTAATACATTTATAGGAAAGTAATTCGGATAAGCTCCAGACCTTTTTACCCCTTAGGTCCTTCTTATTATTCAACTTTTGCTTAAAAGTCCTTAGAATCGTGACTTGCTACCCAAGTTATACTCTCTAAATCCTGAAATTCAACTTAGAACCTCAAACTAGAAGCTTCTAGGGACTTTTATTTTCTGTTACTCAAGATTCCCTAAGGATAAGTACCTAAACTACCCTTGAGTAGCATTGTTAATTACTTTCTACCCTTTCCCTTGGATCCCTCTTACTTTTAGACTAACAAATAAACTCTGAAGCTTTGTTTTTAAAATATAACAAACAAGTTTAAACCATTAAAAATCCAATCAGATCCCATTATGAAAAATGCAGAAAATTAACAGTGGAAAACAAATTGGCACATGAATCAAACATGCAATACTTATAAGACTTATCATTATTAAGCTAAGCATTAATTAAAATATTTTAGAACCTAGATTAACCAACTAATACTACTTGATATTCCTGAACAAAATCTAATTCAAACTAGGAACTAAACATGAAATTCAAATCAACAAAAGACTTAATACAACTCAAATTAAACCTAATTAAACTCGGGAATTTAAAGAGATGAAATTCAAACCAACAGCAAGACTCAAACAACTCGACTAAAATGGATTAAACTCAGGAATTTACATGAAATTCTGCTCAACAGAAAAGACTAAAATCTAATTAAACTCAGGAATTTAACATGAAATTCAAAAACGGACTAAAACAAATTCGACTAACACAAACTAATCCGAATTTTTAATTTAGGTAGTAAACAAATAAGACTGATACAACTTCAAATTAAACCTAACTAAACTCATAAAAACAAATTAACAGAAAAGAGATGAGGCGGGGGAAATTTAGAAGATGAGGCAAGAAAACTTAGCTTAATCCTCCGAATCGAACCCTGAATTTTGAGTGGAACTCTTCATGCATTATTTTGGAAAATTCCGAAAACCCTAGATTTAGATTTCGAGCATTTTTGGAGATATTCGAGGGAAACAGATTGTGAATTCATCATGATGGTGTTTTGTTAGTTCTGTGGTGTTCATTTGGTGAGGATTGGTGGTGGTAGGGTTTTGCCGAGATTTTTGATTCAAGACTTGAGACGTTCGGCATGGATTCGAGGGAAACTATGTGGGTATTGATGATGAAGAGGTCTAGGAGGACCTATGATGTGATTTTGGTGGGAAACAGAGGCGCCGCCGCCAGACATGGTGGAGGAGTAAAAGTTTCTGAGTGATATTCGAGACGCCCAGACGGGATTCGAGGAACGGGGTTTGTAGGTTTGGAAAGAGGAGAAGGAGAGGAACACGGGGTGTTAATTTGGTGGCCATCTAAGCTCCACCGCCGCCTTAGGTGATTTCCGGCCGGAGGCGAAGCGGCGGTAGACGGCGAAGACTATGAAGGTTCTCTAGGGTTTGTGGGGTGTGAGAGAGGTGGGGGCTTTGGGGTGGGGTGACGTTTGGACAATTAATTATTCAGGGTGGATCACTTCTCAACCGTTGGATCAGAGTTCCTCGACGATTGAGATCGTATTGGGCAAAATGGTGTCGTTTGGGTTAAAAGGGGTGCTGGACCGAGTCTTGGGGCGGATTTAGGCTAATTGGACGGGTTTTGGGGTCGAATTGGTTCAGCCCAAATTGGCCATGCTATTTTGAGAGACTCCAATTCCTTTTCTTTCTTTTATTTTTTTTCAAAATTTTGACATTAAAATTAAAATTGAAATTAAAAAAAAAATGAACTAAATCCTAAAAATTAAACTAAATTAACTTTCCTAATCATGTTAGCTCTAATTAATGATCCATACAATTAATTATCAATTTAAATGAAACTAACAAAATTCAAACAAAACAAGAAATAAATCAAAATTTTGATTATTGTATTTTTTGTAAAATCCTAATTACCAATTAATTTTAAAACTACTTAAAATCAAACTCTAAATGCCAATGTAAAATTTTTTGTATTTTTATGAATTATCTAAATTAAAAATGTACACAAAATTGCAAACAAACACGAAAATTATGCAATTAATCCTGAAAATCAAATAATTAAAAGGAAAAATCCTAAATCTAAGAATTTTGTAGGAGTAATTCACGTGAGACAAAAATATCATGCTCACAGTTGCCCCTCTTTGCTTGGAGACACGAAGGGTTTTCGGGCAAAGATAAATGAGATTTTTGCCTACTTGACACTCCATGAGAAGTATTTTTTGAAAAATGTCTGACTGAACCTTGCTTCAAAGGTTGCCTATATATCCTTGGCTGTAAAGGAATCATGTCAGTGTAGTTCTGGAAGTTTTGGTAGCTGGGACTATCGGGAGCTATGGTTTTACTGCTGATGTTACTGCTACTGCTTGCTGACCTCCTTATTACACCAAAAAGAAAATCAAAAGCTAAGCTAGTTATGCCTATTAACTACGAGTTACAATATTCCTATCCGTAAATTTCTTGAAGCTTGATCTTGAATCTTCGCTTATCTTGTCATGGACCCGGACCTGAATCTTGATGCTCGTAAGCTGTAGGTGTCGGTTCTTTCTTCATCATTGGATTGGAGCGGGACATGCGAAGCTTGTGACTTCCATCAAATTTTCAGTAGTCTACATCCTTGTCTGTTTCAGCATCTTGAGTTTACTTCTTTTATTCTTTTCTTCTTTTCCTTTATTCTGGATTGAGACTCATCCTTTCGATCATCTCAAATCCTGTGTCTTGAGGTAAAACCTGTTCAGACACCAAAACAAACAAACAAATGAAATTTTTCTGCCCCAATTTTCACTAGGAAAATTTCGCGAGTTATTTGTAAGACAAATTTAAGCTAATATCATAGAAATTAATAAGAATCAAGATCGTGTATCCTTGGAAATAGGGAGTGAACCCCTAAATTGGGAGGATTGCCAAGTTATGCTGGAAAGCTAGCGGGGTTATGCCGGAAAGCTAACGGGGTTATGCCGGAAAAGAAAAAGGGTCCTCGGGTTGTACCGAGAAACAATGTCCCTGGGTTATGCCAAGGAGGTCCACGGGGTATGCCAGGATAAAAGGGAAAAAGATCCTCAGGTTATGCCGGGATAGAAGAAAAAGGATCTTGGGCTATGCCAGGAAGATCTATGGGTTATGCTGGGATGGGAAGGAAAAAAGCTCCTGGGTTATGCTAAGGCGATCCACGGGTTATACCGGGATAGAAGGAAAATGACTCCTGGGTTATGCCAGGGAAATCTACGGGTTATGCCGGGATAGAGGGAAAAAGGCTCCTCGGATATGCCAGGGATGAGAAGGAAAAAGGCTCCTGGGTTATGCCAAGTGATCCACATGTTATGCCGGGATAGAGGAAAAATGGCTCATGGGTTATGCCAAGGCAATCCATGGGTTATGCCTGGATAGAAGGAAAATAGCTCTTGGGTTATTCCAGGGCGATCCACGGGTTATGCTGGGATAGAAGGAAAAAGCTCTTGGGTTATTCCAGGCCGATCTACGGGTTATGACGGGATAGAAGGAAAAAAGGCTCCTGGGTAATGTCAGGGTGATCCACGGGTTATGACGGGATGAGAAAGAAAAAGGCTCCTGGGTTATGCCAGGATGAGAAAGAAAAAGGCTCCACAAGTTATGCCGGGATAGAAGGAAAAAGGCTCTTGGGTTATGCCAGGGCGATCCACGGGTTATGCCGGGATAGAAGAAAAAAGTTAGTTGGGGACAAAAGGAAAAATGATCCTCGGGTTATGCCAAGGAAAGAAAAAGGAGAAAAATCCTTGGGTTATTGCAGGGAGAAAATGGAAAATGATCCTCGGGTTATACCATGGACAAAAGAAAAGATCTTCAGGTTATGCTGGGGAGAAAAGAGAAAGATCCTTGGGTTATGTCGAGGAGAAAAGGGAAATGATCCTCGGGTTATGCCGGGGAGAAAAGGGAAAACAATCCTCGGGATATGCAGGGAAAGAAAAGAAAAAGCTCCTCAGGTTATGCTGGGTAAAAAGGAAGATGATCCTCGGGTTATGCCAGGGAGAAAAGGAAAAATGATCCTCGGGTTATGCCGGGGAAGTCCGCAGTTTATGTCGGGGACAACTAGGGAATGTGGTCCTAGGTTTGGAAGGATGCAGCTAGAGATTGAAGGCACTATGGTACCATGATTTTTGTGATTTTTCTTTTCTTCTTTTAGTAAAACTACAGGAAAGAATTTGGAGGAAACTTCCCTTTTGGATTGATTATTGTTGCAAAGCTATTCCTAGCTCGTGCGCATTTCCCTTTTGGTTGCACCTGCTTCTTGCATGGTTGCTTGAATTGCACCTATTTCAAATTTTCAAACAAACCACGATTGTTAGTTTGAAATGGTGGTTGGTTTTTCGGCCTTGAATGTCTCCATTGCTTGATCTCGGCCCATCGTCTGTTGAGAAAACCCCTGCTATTTCAAGATTGACCTCTCTTTCAACCTGACGGGATCAACTTTAAAGCTTTCATGATGATTCGCCTGTGTTGAGCTTTGACTTTATTCTTCCTTTAGGGCTTTTGACTTTGGATTGCTTTTTCTTTTTCAATGACTTTGATTTCAGAGCATCGGCCATTGTGGCCAGTCGGGATCAGCTGAATGCACTCGATGTGCCTGGGTATTCAGATTTGTTAGGCAGAGCCCTGTAAAGCCAATCTTGCCACCTTTTCTTTGTATTAGTTTCGGGAAATAGAGTTAAACCGAAAGGGACTCAAGGAAAAGTAAGCAAAGGCAAGAAACATGAATTTAATAAGAAACGTCACTTTTGGGGAGAAAAGAAGGACTTATCTGGGGTGCATGCGGACTTCAAATAGACATGACATGCTTCTTGGGCTGGATGCCTGACTCGCACAAACTTTCCTCACTTCTCACAAACTCATTTCTATGTATTTCAAAACCAAGGAATGTTGCCAGGACTTTTCAATGGTGGGCGATATCTTCTTTTCGGCCGATGATGCCCTTTTAGGGTTTTCGCCAATCGACCTCTCTCATTTCTCTTCTCATCGTTGCCCGATAGTGCTTTTTACGAGTTGTCACTAATCGGACTCTCTCATTTTCAATTTCTCTACTCACCTTCGCCTTATGGTGCCCGTAGGTTTTTACCGATAAGACTCTCCGATTTTATTTCTCTCATTTTGATTGCACCAAGCTCCAACAGTGGTGTTTTCCGTTTCCTTTGCCAATTGATCAGAAGGACTTGGAAAAGGTTTGGGTAAAAATAATCTGAATGAAATTACAACTTTGGAACCATTATGGTGCTTCTTTCCAAGCCATCGTATCATCTGCACCAGTTTCACTTTTTAGGGGGAATTGGGATTTTTATTTTGGTATGACTGAACCCCAGAGAGAAGCTTCCTACGTATCCTGTCAGAATCAAGTCAGACGTAGTTCAAGAAAAACATTTGTTTTTGCTTTTCTTTTTCTTTCTTTTTTATTTTATATTTCTGTTTTGTTTTGATTTTCTCTTTTTTTTCTTTTTTCTTTCAATTTGTTTCTCTTTTTTTTTTTTCATTTCATTTTCAATCACACTTTCAAGTTCCAAAGAGGGTAATCAAACAAGAGTTGCCGGCTCAAATGGGTTTGCAAAAGGGTTGATGGTGTTTGGGTAGCGAGAATGAAAGCCTTCGTCACCCCAACTGGACAAAGTCATTGTTACAGAGAGCCTAGACATAGTACCTTTTTACTGCGTCTGCGTTCACGGCTACTTCAAGATCGTCTCCTTCGATGTCTCCCAGATACAATGCTCCTTTCGACAATATCTTTCTGATGATGTATGGGCCTTTCCAATTAGGAGAAAATTTTCCGTTTGCTTCCTAATGGTGAGGAAGAACATGCCTTAACAAAAGTTGTCCCACTTCAAAATTCCTGGGGCGTACTTCTTGTTATAAGCGCGGGCTATTCTTTGTTGGCACAACTGCCAGTGGAAGACCGCAACCGTTTGCTTTTCATCAATTAAGGTAAGTTATTCCAGACGAGTCTTGACCCATTCACTATCTTTGATCTCGGCTTCAACGATGATCCAAAGAGACGGTATTTCCACCTCCGCAGGTATTACGGCCTCAGTTCAATAGACCAAAAGGTAGGGGGTTGCTCCTACCGATGTGCACACCATGGGGTGATATCCTAGTAATGTGAAAGGAAACTTTTCATGCCATTGCCTGGAGCTTTGAATCATCTTTCTCAAAATCTTCTTGATGTTTTTGTTTGCTACTTCGACAACACCATTGGCTTTGGGCCGATTGGGAGTAGAGATCCTGTGCATTATTTTGAATTGTTCGCATATCTCTCCCATCAATCGACAAATAAGGTGGGAGTGCACAAAATCTGCCACAGCTTTCTTAGTAATCGATTTGAGAGTGATGGCTTCAACCCACTTTGTGAAGTAGTCAATGGCAACCAATATGAATCTGTGCCCGTTGGAGGCTTTCAGCTCGATTGGCCCAATGACGTCCATACCCCAAGCTACAAATGACCAAGGTGCCGACATGGGATGTAGTTCTATGGGAGGTGCATGAATCAAATCACCGTGCACCTAACATTGATGGCACTTCTGGACGAAGTTGAAACAGTCCCTTTCCATGGTTATCCAGTAATAGCCCGCTCGAATCCTTCCAGCCTCTTCGGCGTCAACAAATCTTAACAGGTTGAGATCCGGGGTCCTTTTGTACAAGACCCCACCACTTAAAAAGAAACCACTTGCATGTCGTCTAGTGGTTCTCTTTTGGTCTCCAGTGGCTTGCTCGGGGTATTCTTGGGTTTTTATAAATATTTTTATATCATGGTACCATGGATGGGTGTTGGGTTCTTCCTCAACCGTATTACAGTACCCATTCCATTCCCTGATTTGGATTTCCAAGGGATCAATGTAGCATTGCCTGGGTAGGGCAACATCGAGGCTAGAGTGGCGAGTGCGTCAGCTAGTTCATTTTGACTATGGGGAATGTATCTGAAATCTTTTGACTTGAACTTCTTGCTAAGATCTTCCATATGTTTCCGATAGGGGATAAGTTTAACATCTCAGGTTTCCCATTCTCCTTGGGCTTGCCGGATGATCAATTCTGAGTCCCCCATAATCAATTGCTCCTCGACATCATGGCCGATTGCCATATTCATACCCATGATGCAGGCTTCATACTTGACTGTATTATTTGTGCAGAACAATCGAAGCCGAGCTATGACCGGATAGTGCTTGCAGGTGGGTGAGATCAAAATTGCCCCAATTCCCACACATTTTGCGTTTACCGCTCCATCAAAGTACATCTTCCAGGCAGTAGTATCCTCAGATATTGCCTCCACTGAGTTCATCTCTTCATCTGGAAAATAAGTGTTCAGAGGTTGGTATTCATCATCAACCGGGTTCTCGGCAGAATGTTCCACTAATGCCTGGTCGTTCATTGATGTGCGAGTGACATAGACTATGTCAAATTTGGTGAGCAGAATCTGCCATTTTGCTATCTTCTCATGGGCATCGATTTTTGGAATATGTATTTCAATGGATCCAACCTGGTTATGAGGTAGGTGGTATAGACTTGCAGGTAATGCCTCAGCTTCTGATCAAGCCAAGTTAAAGAGTAGTAAGTTCTTTCTAGCAAGGTATACTTGGCTTCATAACTGGTAAACTTCTTACTCAAGTAGTATATTGCCTGCTCTTTCTTTACAGTGATATCATGTTGCCCGAGGACGTAACCAAAGGAATTTTCCAAGACTGTCAGGTACAGAAACAGTGGCCTCCCTAGTTTAGGTGTGTCTGAGACTGGTGGGTTGGACATATAGTCTTTAATTTTATCGAAAGCCTCTTGACATTCATCCGTCCATTTGATCGTTGCATCTTTCTTTAGCAATTTGAATATGGGTTCACATGTGGAAGTTAGCTGAGTGATGAACCAACTGATATAGTTCAATCTTCCTAACAGGATCATTAGATCTTTCTTGGTTTTAGGAGGAGGTAAATACCGAATAGACTTTATCTTTGTCGGATCTAACTCAACACCTCTTCGGCTAACTATGAATCCCAAAAGTTTGCCCGACGAGACTTTGGGCAGACATTTGGCTGGGTTCAATTTCAAATCATATCTGCACAACCGTTCGAAGAACCTCCTCAGATCCCGCACATAGTCATCCTGAGTTTTGGACTTGATGATTATGTCATCCACATACACCGCTATTTCTTGATGCATCATATCATGGAAGATGGTATTAATGACTCTCATGTAGGTTGCCGTGTAACTCTTATGTCAAAAAGGCATGACCCTATAGCAATAGGTTCCCAAGGTGTGGTAAAGGCTGTTTTCTCTACGTCCTCTTCGTCAATCAAAACCTGGTGATATCCTGCGTAACAGTCCACAAAGGACCGTATCTCATGTTTGGCGCAATTATCAACAAGGATGTGGATTTTGGGAAAGGGGAAATTGTCTTTGGGACTTGCATTATTCAAATATCTATAATATACGCACACTCGGATTTTTTCATCTTTCTCCAGCACTGGAACTACATTGGCTAGCCATGTGGTATATGGATCACTCCCGCCTCCAACTGTTTCATGATCTCTTCTTTCATTTTATCACTGACATCAGCTTTATCTGCTTTTGCTGGATTGGGGGGCACTCGGGGTAAGTTGGCAACTTATGAACCACCAAGTCGACAATCAGTCTTGGCATGTCGTCGTATGACCAAGCAAACACGTCTTTGAATTCAAATGGGAGTTGGATCAATGCATCCCATGTTTTCTCATTTGCATGAATGCTTATTTTGGTTTCCCTGATTTCTTCGAGACCACCCAAGTTAACCGGCTCAGTGACATTTAGATTTGGGTTAGGTTTATTTTTAAATGATACAGTTCTTGATTTATGTTCCTAAAAGTCTCTTCTTCATCGTATTCCGGTTCTTGGTTCATTATTTCACAATTAGGCGGCATGTTTAGATTTGGGCATGAAGTCCGCAACCGTGTCATGTTATTTAAAGCCGCATTATTAGAACTGAAGGAAAAATAAAAGAGAAAAACAACAAAATCAGAAAGAATAAAGGAAAATGGACGGTGAAATATTTATTTCATTTCTTGGAATTGGAAGATAACAGGGTTTATATTTGGAATTCAATAGACAAAAAACTAAAGAAAACATCAGAGTTACATCCTGGAATAACTTGCGATGCAGAAAAAGTGGCAGGACAAGTCTACCAAGACTCCTGCCTGATTGGGAATGGCGTAGCCTTCCAATTCTATAGCTTGGCATTTGGTCCATGTATAGCACCTCAGCGGTGCTTGAGCCCTCTCCTGGCTAAACCATGTGGGTGTCATATAGCATCTTTCTCATTGCCTCACATATTTCTTCAATCTCTTCGGCCATAAAGGCCTCATCCTCCTCTTATTCACTGTATTTTGGCCTCACAAATGTCTCGTACAGATGTGGCAGTGGTTGAGGCTAGACCCACCCATCACGCTTTCTATCGTTTGCCCATGTTTTATCATCTAGAGTCGGTTAGAAGTCTACCCCGAAGAACTTCTCGGTGGCAGGAAAGGTAACTGGTCCAGCTATTCCTTGCAAGGACCTCTCCTGTCCCTTCCCTGGTTTGAATCCATGTCGTATCATTTCTTTAGCCACCACAATTGACACATTGGATAGGAAGGGATAGGGGAAAGGTTTTCCCTCTTTCGTACTGGTTTGCCACCACAACTTCAAAGGCTTGATAAACTATGTGCTCGATGTATTCTCTTTGTTCCAATCATGGGGCAGATGGATCCCGATAAATTGAGTGCTCATCCTCCCCCATGGACCATGATCTCTTGATCGCCATGTTCATATTTTACCATCTTATGAAGAGTTGAAGGTACAACCCTTGCCGCGTGGATGCATGGCCTTCCCAGAAGGTAGTTGTAGGATGTGTCCATGCATAGCACTTGTACTCAAAATCCACTTGGCCAATAGTTAGAGCTAGATCGATTTCTCCAATCGTGTCCCTTTTAATACCATCGAAGGCTCATACGCAGACATTGTTGGGACGAATCATTTCAGTCCCGATTACCATGCACTGTAGTGTTAAGAGTGGCAAATGTCCACCCCAAAACCTCCAGCCACCATAACTGTTTTCACGTAATACCCTTCACATGACAGTTAAGTGCAAGGCTTTGCTATGTGGCGGCCCTTTCTGGGGGCAAGTCATTTTTGCTGAATGTGATCTGGTTGATTGCGAAAATCTTTCTGTCATTCTTTCTAACTGCTCCACAAAAGTCTCAGCTGGCACATATACCTCATTAAGGGTCTTGATAAGTACCTTCTAGTGTTCGTGGGATTTCATCAACAAGGATAACAAGGAGAATTGTTTAGGACTTGTCAACCATTTGATAGTCCGCCATCTTCATTATTTGAAAGAAAGCTTCTGCCTCTTCAAGACCCACTGTTTTTTTAGCTAGGAAGTGTTTCTTGGCTGCGTTGTTCACTTCTTCCAAATTGTCGTACTTTTTCACATGCTAGTTTTCTTGGACCTCTCCTGAGATTTCTTTACCCTTATACATCACCACTATTTTAAGATAATTCCAAGGCACTGCTGTGGGATCTGTCATAGGACTCTGATGTGTGCGGCCAATAACCACGGGCTCACTCAGCCTTGGTGGATTAGTTGGCCCCCGCACTACATAAGTTCTCTTGGGCACATACATCTAGGTGGTCTTGTTCAGTTCGAATCTCTTCGGAGGACTCAAAGTCAACTGCTTTTCCTTGCGACCCCATGGAACATAGAGAACGGCGTCCTTAGCGGGTGTTGCCCCAGTTTCTGCCTCGACTTTCTTTTCTGATTTGGGGTGCATGGGTTTGTTCTTTTCCTCACCTTTATCTTGATTCGAGGAATTTTTTTGCTTTTTCTCTACATAAGCAATGATAATTATGGCCTTCAATGCCGGGTTGAATTCTTTGTCTTCATAGATCATTCCAATTACCGGCCCGTTGTTTTGGGCCGGCAACGGGTTGTTGGTCACATTAGGGATATCCTCGTCCCTTAGCACTATCTTCCTTTGTTCTATCAAATCTTCCACAGCTCTTTTCAAGGTCCGACAGTTTTTTGTATCATGTCCCTCAACTTCTTAGTGATAAGCGCATCGGGCACCCCGTTGATAAGAAGGTGATTCCAAGTTTTGTCTGTTTGGAGGTACAGGCTATAGCAGACCCATTTGAACAAGCTTTGGAAACAGACTAGAGTAAGATTCACCGATTGGTGTAAAGCTTTGCCTCATGGGTGGTTCACGAGTACGTAAGTTATTTTGTGGAGGGCGGGGTAGTTTAGGTGGGGAGGCTAGTTTCTTAGGAATGGAGCTTGGATCTTGTGTGCTTGTTGCTGAGGCAGGACAAAAGGTTAAGCATTCATGACCGCGTACAGCTGAGGATCATAGGCCATATCCTGGTGAGGGTAATAATGTTGAGGGGTTCTTTATGGGAACATTGATCTGGGAGCATGGTGTCTTGTTGTACCTGATGCTGCCATGGATGTTTCTTCTTTCTTCTTGCCCTTTGCAACTTCCCCAAACCCTCCCTGGATGGTTTGAGAGGTGGCTTTAATAGCGGATTGGCTTAGGATTCTACCTGTTTTCAATCCATTTTCCACCATTTATCCAATTTTATAGCTTCCGCGAATAGTTTACCCATGGATGACATCATATTCTGGAAAGTAATCGGCTTCCTAAGCTTGGAAAAACACTGTGACCATTTCGAACTCATCCATAGGAGGCTTTACTCTAGATGCTTGTTCACGCCATTTGACTGCGTATTCTGGAAAGTTCTCCGAGGACTTCTTTTTAAAGTTTGCCAATGAGTTTCTGTCTGGAGCAATGTCTATATTGTACTGGAATTGTCTGACAAAGTCTCTTGCAAGATTGTCCCAAATGTGCCACCAAGATATGTCTTGATCCATGTACCACTCGGAGGCAATACCATCCAAACTTTCTCCGAAATAGGCCATGAGTAATTCTTCCCTTCCTTCGGCCCCTCACAACTGATTGCAGTATTTCTTGAGATGAGCAATAGGATCACCATGCCCATCGTACTTCTCAAATTTAGGAGTTTTGAATCCTAACGGCAAGTGCACATGAGGGAACATGCATCAATCAGCATAGGACACACTTTTCTGCCTGCTCAGTCCTTGTATATTCTTAAGGCTCTGTTCTATGCTCCTCATCTTTCTTGCGATCTCTTCTTGCTTAGGAGTTTTGGGGGTCTTATCTTGTCCTGCAGGGAACTCAAATTGAGGTGGCTGAGGGAAAGCATAAGCGGGAAATTGAGGAGGCTCCATTTGGGGGGGGGGAGTCTTTAGAATGTAAAGGCTGAAGGATCAAAAGTGGGCCTAGGCAATGCATGCTGTGTTGTCGCTGAGCATGGGGGAGCGGTGAAGATGTTCGGGCCGCGTTAGATATGGCTACTTGGGGGCAAACCTCGGAAGGTGTTCCAACGAAATTAGCTGATATAGTTAGCTATCCTAGTGGGATGTTTGGGTGCCTGATTGGAACACTAGAGGTACCACCTACTCTGGGGAAAAGTTCAGGGAATCCCTGGATGGTGCTTGGTGGCTCTCTTCCATTTGTCCAAGCGTCCCACATTTCCATAACCCTAAGACGTAGGATTCTATTCTCTTCGGCAGCCGTCAATTCAAAGGTCGGGATGCCTGAGACATGGGTACCATCAACAATGGGAACCGTTGGCAGAGTCATTTCTGAAGACATTCCGATGCTCCCTTTTGATCTAGTGAAGTATGGATGTGAAGCCAAGTTACCACAAAAACCAACCACCATTTTAAAAACCCTGGTCTTGATTTGAAAAGCAAATGGATAGTTTGAGACAAATAACAGACAAGTAATCGCATGTTGGGTAGTGATGTACCTATACAGTTAAATGGATTTCTACATGCTTTGCGACGGTAGCATATATCATCCCGTCTTTCTTCACTCTTTTCCATTCTCCTCTTTTGATTTCCACTCTTTTTGTTTTGTTTCCTCATTTCTGTTGCTCTTTTTCTCGCATTTTTCTTTCTCCCTTTTCTTATTGGAGGTATTTATAAAAAATATGACTGGATCCGATCATGATTGCCTACGTATTATGACACCGCGGGAATCAGATCATTATGTAGTTCAAGAAAGGTAAATGCGGAAAGTAAAGAAACAAAATTTGGGAATTTTCAATTTTCATTAATAAACTTCTATTACAAAAGATGATAACTATTCAATTTCTTGGAAATAAAACTATAGACTCAAAATGAAACAAGACTACAGACTAAATGATTGAAAGATCAAGAATACGTTAAAGCTTCAACTACTGGGGCCCGCGGGGCATCATTCGTCGTCGCAGGCCTATGTGCGAGACCCCCTTGTAGTTGCTCCAAATCACTCATAACTTGACGGAGAAAAGTCATCATTGCAGTAATAAAGGTGGTATGAGTCATGCCCTCGCACGCTTGGCACTTCATGGTAATGTAGTCAGCTATAGTTCTAATCCTCTCTCTAATTCTGCCTTTTTTCTGGAGTAATCGGCCTATCTGCTTGTCACGGGCTTCTAACACTTGGGAATCATGAAAATGTTGATCTTGCATTTGCTGTATTTCTTCCTCCATTCTAGCCATCATATTATAACAGTGCTCCATATCGGCCTTAAAAGCCTTAGCCCATTTGGCTGCCTCATCCTTAGGAGTGGTTACCTTTCTTCTTAGGTTGGTAATGGTCCTTTCATAATTTCTCTTTATTTGTTGTACAAACCGTTCCCGTTCTTCTGCTTTCTTTGTCCATTGTTCCCCTAGTTTTGCTAGACTATCTTCAGAGCTTTCCATGTCTTCTTGACATTCAAGGACTTTCTTCTTCAGCCCACTTATAAGTCTTTTATCAGCCCGACTTCTTTCTGGGTTATTGGCAGCTACGTTTATCTTTCTGATTTGAGCTTTAAGGGCCTCATTTTCCTAGGCCAGTTTCTTCTTTTCTCCCTCGTCTTCTGCAGCTTGAACACCATTTTCAAATTTAAGCTCCATGACTTTCCTTTCAAATTGCTTATTTTGGCCTTGTATTCATTCTCTTTTGTCAACCAGTCCTATATCGGTATGCCTCAATAGTAAATTGTTGGACATGTGGTCTCTTTGTGGGCCTTTCAAGAATTTGATATTTCTTACTGTACCACTCAATGTATTTGGGATCCACTTCACCTCTGGCTCGGTCTCGCACTATCGTCTTATATTCATGAAACCTACATTCATTCCACATTTGGCGAATTTTTCGTTCTAGAAATGCAACTCTTGAACCCAGCTCAATGGCATGTTTACTTAAATCTTCGTAATTGTGGATGGTTTGAAATCTTCCTAATTGACGCAACACCATGCAGGGAGCATAAGATTGGATGCTCCGAATGCCCATTAAGAGGATATAAGATGCTTCAGTTGTTGTGTATATTGCTTCAGTGACGTGGAGCCACCCAAATGCCCATTCAATTTTATCCGCAGTCAAGGCCCTCAAATATGCAAGCCAAGCTTCCATACCTGTAGGGAATTCATTACCTGCTACCCGGCTTTTAAATTCATCAATGCAGCTTAGACCGGTCAAACCATAATTCATGTATCCCACCCGGTGACAGAGGTGTTCTTGTATCCATAGCTGGAGTAACAAATTGCAACCTTGGAAAACTTTTCTTCCTTCCCTACAGATGGTCAGGGCTCGGTAGATTTCAGATACGATCAGAGGAACCACAGTGTTGTTGGCTTTTTTGATTGCAACATCGATCATTCCCACAAGAACTATCTCTATATTCCCATACTTCCGCGGACAAACCGCAATACCCATAAAGCCCACCATGAAAGGTAGACTCCATCTTGCCTCCCACTTGTCTTTATTTCCAGCATAGACCAGTGTTTGGCTCTTCAAAACCTCAGGGGCTACCATATCGATGATACAAAAATTGGAGTGTGAAATACCCTTCCGATAGATTTCTGTCCTGAACATCCTGATTAATGCTTAGCAAATCTACAAATCTGCGGGGAGATACCGGACTTGGTGACAGTGGATATCGACTTTTGAGATTTCCATTAAGACCTGCATAACCAGCTACTTCCTCCAATGTAAGTGTGAGATCAAATCTTGAGAAACGGAATACGTTGCAAGTTGGGTCGCAAAATGGTATTAAGGCTTCAATTATGTCTAACCTTAGCTTGACATTCAATAGTCCGACGAGGCCTCCTAGAACTCTTACTATTGTTTCTCTACTACCCTTTCCTAGATCATTCCACCACATATGGAGCTTCAAGGGGATCTCATTAAAGGCTGTGAAGGGTTCAATTTTATTCGTGCTTATCCTGCACATTTATCAAGGTGATTCAATGACTTATTTTATCCTAAAAGGAGAAATAACAATATTTATTTTTGAAAATTTTCATTTTGATAAAAAACCCTGGCTTTGCAGATACGGTCTTTTAGCACTTTGTGAAAGAAGATTTTAATGGTGTGCTTGCTAATCATTGGAAATGACCCAGGGTGGCTATTCTTGTAAAAACAGCCTACCGGTGTTCTTTTGGGGACATTCGACTTATTTTAGACAAGAATGACATCACCAGGATAGTTGGATCCGATGAGGGTTGCCTACGTATATCACATAATTGAGAATCAAGCTGGCGTAGTTTGGGCATATTTGACAAAACCAATATTTTGAAAACAAAAACCTTTCTTTTCTTTTATTTTCTCAGAAATACGACAGAGTTTCAGTACTATTTGGGTATTGGTTTTTCAAAATAGGTGATTACCCTCATCATTGCTATTTCCTTTCCAACTCTCTCCCGTTATTTACAAGCCGGTCAGCATGTTGATCGAAAGCAAATAAATACACAAGTAGCAAGTAAGATGCCTCAGGATGGTTATTCATTTCGGGTACACCTGTCCTAGACAGACCCAACCCTTGTGTTGAGTCTCCTAAATCAAATACACGTGATGCAAACAAACATTCCTACTAGGAATCCGACATGAGGCTTTGTCATAGTATGTTTAAAACATGGGTTTATTGTACTAGACCTGGCTTATCCGAGCGAACAACTCGAGCGGGAGGGGGGGGGGACAGCGTACCGGGGATACAGAAGCTCCGCCAGCTTAACACTTGTCCGAACCTCGTTCTAAATGGGATAAAACTCTAAACAGAAGAGAAGTCACACGAAGTGCACCCTTCTCCATGATGTAGAAGACTCAGAGAGAGGAAGGGATTCGTAGCAGTTTATATATACAATTTACCAAATATCAAAGCGGTAAAAGCATTTAGCACATTAGGCATGAAACATGTAGGAAAATTAGATAAAACCAAATATAATAGCTATTCTAAGCTCGAATTCTTGAACCCTGAACCGAAGTTCTGGGTTCAGATCCCCAGCACAGTCGCCAAAGCTGTCACACTTCCTTATTACCACCCCGAGGGGGATATAAGAGAGTTTTTCCAATTTAAGTGACATTATTTGAAATGAGATTATTTATTCAGAGCCGTCACTTGGGAAGGCTTGTTTCTAGTGTCCCAAGTCATTGATTTATTTTAAAATCCCAAATCGAGGAAGATTCGACTTTCATTTTGAAGCCTGCAAACGAGAAATTCTAGATAAGGAATTCTGTTAACCCGAGGGAAGGTGTTAGGCACCCCCGGGTTCCGTAGTTCTAGCACGATCTCTTAAACTATTAAAATTGGCCTATTATCTGATTTTAATACATGTTTTAGCCAATGGTACATTTTTAACTTATTAGCTTCTTTTAATTAATTTTAAAGATGATTGAACTTCGTCTAAAACATGTCTTTGGATCGCGTCTCATGAAATGCACCCGCAATCTGAAACACATTTTATTCAATGTTCCAGGATCTGGATTTGGGTCACATGAAATGCACACCCGAGTTCAAGAGGGTAATATTATTAAATAACGCGCCTAAAGCAACAAACGCGTTGTTAACTTTGCGAGGGCCATGAAAATTCGCTAAATGGAACGCCTCGTATTCTAAGTATTTTAAAAGGAAATAATTAAAAGAGCGCCAGACATTTGTATTTTTTTGCATGGCGCACCTCGATTTCATTTTTAAAGGATGTCTTAATTAAATTTTGGAGGGCCATGACTAATGTGTTGTGTAATATGGCCTTCCTCAAATTATTCTAAGGATCCGATTAATTGATAAATCTTGTAGGTAATTCCTAATTTATTTCCAATAGTTTAAATTAAATCTAGTGATCACTAAAGCTGATAAGGAACAATCATGGGCAGCAATTAATTATGGAAGAGCCCAAACAGGCTGTGACCTCCAATTCCAATTGCAAACGTGAAAACCAGCCTGGGGCACAACTAGGCCTACTTGTGAAGCTCAATTCGAAATCTCCCAATTAGAGAGAAATACGGCATAACTGGGCTAATGTTAGTAGTCCAAATTAAAGCCTCAACATTCACATTTAAGGCAAACATGACATTTATAAGCATTTTAGGTTTCATCCCAACGCCAATGAATTTAAAAACTGAACTACACTATTATTTGAATGTCGATGGCCCTTTTCATGCTAACAAAATGACTCCTAATACACTAACAAACTTTTGAACACATACTGCCAAGATCCAAGCAAATTTTAACCCAATGATATTGCTTAATGAAATACAAAATTTTCAAGCTGAATTTAGATGACTAATTGCAAAGATACCATATACAAACAATGCCATGACTTTAAAAAGTGGAGCAATTACAAATTTACTTCTTAAGAACCACATGACATATGATCTTTAGAAGATCGTTTTTGTGCTTATCAATAGGCAGTCTTTAATAAACTCGTATGAATAGAATTTTATATAGCAACCAATGGCGCTTCCCTTTTAGCTAACTAAACATAGATTATATAAAAGTATTAACTAAGTACAGCCAAAATCAAGAAAAATTCAACGATATATCAACTTAACACAATTAAACGAAAACATTGGTATTTGTTGTTATTAAGCCTAAACAGATTATGAATCTAACAGTTCAAACCATCTGAGTTGCGAAACTTAAACAAACTCAAGTCCAGATGACAATAACACACGACATCAAACATGAAGGTAAATAAATGGATTCCATTGTTTGCTTATAGTACAAACATATCCAAATTCAAAGGAAAAGCTCCTACGTAACTTTTATTGCTTGAAATCTAACTATAGAATATAAAACAGTAAAAAGAGAAAAGAAATTCAGCTTCAAATAATATCTTCAATTTAATAAGGCTTCAAGTCTATTACATGTTCAACAGTCAACCCTTAAGCATGAGCTAAGAATGTACCTGGATGTAGAAAAATAGAGGAAGAAAAGTGAGGAATCAATAACAGCAGCAATCAGTGATCCACAACAGAGATGACCAATTTTAAAACCCAGAAAAATGAAGTGAAGCAACCTAGAAAAACAACTTCACCTCAACCTAGACTTGATTCTATCTCATCTCCATTAATAGTTACCCAGGAATTATTTCATTCCATAGATCTCTCAATGAAATAGTTTTTTTTTTTAAGTTTTAGTCGTCTGGAGTTTTCAGAATTTTTAAGCTCTTCAATCTTATATATGCTCTCCAAATCTCTGGAAAAGAAGATACCCCTCCCCCCGAAGGCCAAAAAGTAATGCCTTTATAGGCAAGTAATTAGGGTAAGCTCCAGATTCATTTTTTTACCCCTTAGGTCCTTAATATTCAACTTTTTGCTTAAAAGTCCTTAGAATCCTGACTTGCTATCCATGTTATATTCTCTAAATCCTAAAATTCATCTTAGAACCCCAACCTAGAAATTTCTAGGGGCTTCTATTTTATGTTACTGCAAGATTCCCTAAGGCTAAGTACCTGAACTACCTTTGAGTAGTATTGTTAATTACTTTCTACCCCTTCCCTTGGATCCCTTTTAATTTTAGACTAACAAATAAACTCTGAAGCTTTGTTTTGAAATATAACAAACAAGTTTAAACCATTAAAAATTCAAATGGATCCCATTATGAATAATGCAGAAAATTAAAGTGGAAAATAAATTGGCACATGAATGAAACATGCAAAACTTACAATACTTATCATGATTAAGCTAAGCATTAATTAAACTAGTTTAGAACCTAGATTAACCAACTAATACAACTTGATTATCATTAACGAAATCTAATTCAAACTCAGGAACTAAACATGAAATCCAAATCAAGAAAAAGACTTAATACAACTCAAACTAAACCTAATTAAACTCAGGAATTTAAAGAGGTGAAATTCAAACCAAAAACAAGACTCAAACATCTCGACTAAAATGGATTAAACTCACGGATAACATGAAATTCGACCCAACAGAAAAGACTAAAAACAAATTAAACTCAGGAATTTAACATGAAATTCATCCCAACAGAAAAGACTAAAAAAAATTAAACTCGGGAATTTAAGATGAAATTCAAACCAACAGACTAAAACAAATTCGATTAACACAAATTAATCCTAATTTTGAATTAAGGTAGTTAACAAATAAGACTGATACAACTTCAAATTAAACCTAACTAAACTCATAAAAACAAATTAACAGAAAAGAGATGAGGCAGAGGAAAGTTTAGAAGAGGAGGCTAGAAAACTTCGCTTAATCCTTCAAATCGAACCCTGAACTTTGAGTGGAACTCTTCATGAAATATTTTGAAAAATTCCAAAAACCCTAAATTTGGATTTCGAGCTTTTGTGGAGATATTAGAGGGAAACAAATTGTGGATTCATGATGAGGGTGTTTTGGTGGTTCTGTGATGTTTTTTTTTTGTGAGGATTGGTGGTGGTAGGGTTTTGCCAGGATTTTTGATTCAAGATTTGAGACGTTCGGCATGGATTCGAGGAAACTGTGGGTATTGATGATGAGGAGGTCTAGGAGGACCTATGATGTGATTTTGGTGGGTAACAGAGGCGGCGGCGCCAGACACGGCGGAGGAATCAAAGTTTCTGTGTGATATTCGAGAAGCTCGGGCGGGATTCGAGGGACAGGGTTTGTAGGTTTGTAAAGGGTAGAAGGAGAGGATTAGGGGGTGTTAATTTAGTAGTCATCGGAGCTCCGCAGCTGCTGTATGCGATTTCTAGCCAGCAGTGGACGACGAAGACGGTGGGGGTTCTCTTGGGTTTGTGGGGGTGTGAGAGAGGAGGTCGGTTTGGGGGGTGGGGTGGCATTTGGACATTTATATATTCAAGGTGGATCACTTCTCGGCCGTTGGATTAGAGATCCTCGACGGCTGAGATTGAATTGGGAAAAACGGTGTCGTTTGGGTTAAAAGGGGTGCTGGACAGGGTCTTGGGGCGAATTTGGGCTAATTGGACGGGTTTTGGGGGGTCTAATTGGGTCAACCAAAATTGGGCATGATATTTTAATAGACTCCAATTCCTTTTCTTTCTTTTTTTTTTAAATTTTGGCATTAAAATAAAAATAAAAATAAAACTAAATTAAATCCTAAAAATTAAACTAAACTAACCTTCCTAATCATGTTAAGCTCTAATTAATGATCCACACAATTAATTACCAATTTAAAGAAACTAACAAATTCAAACAAAACAAGAAATAAATCAAAATTTTGAGTTTTGTATTTTTTTAAAAATCCTAATTACCAATTAATTTTATAACTATGTAAAATCAAACCCTAAATGCTAATGCAATATTTTTGTATTTTTATGTGTATTATATTAAAATTGCACATATAAATGCAAAAAAATACGAAAAATATGCTATTAATCCTGAAAATCAAATAATTAAAAGGAAAAATTCTAAAGCTAAGAATTTTGTAGACTATTCTCACAAGGCAAAAATCACATGGTCACACTACCCCAGATTTCAACTTTCCCGACACTCAAAATCCTGCACCTCCACAAAACATCCCAAAATCATAAAATCAACATGCTCCTCATCACTTCTGCAACACATGCCACACTTCAAGTAACACCCCATTACTCATCCCGAACCACTAAACTCTACAAATGGCCATTCTTACCCTCATAAAAACAATCCCATTTATGCGGAAACCATGTAGCATCCCACTCAACCCATTTCAAGCATACCTGAGTCTGATGACAAGGACTCTCTTATCAAGAACCTAGCCGCAGAGCTCAAGAAACTTACTAGCCGAGTCCAGGGTGTTGAAGGAAACAAAGGTATCGAAGGGCTGAATTATGAGGGCCTTTGCATCCAGCTAGATGTTGCACTTCCAGAGGGGGTACAAACCTCCCAAGTTTGAAATGTTCGATGGTACAGGGGATCCCAGAGTCCATTTGAGGACATATTGCGATAAGTTGGTCGGAGTCGGGAGAGATGAAAAGATCCGCATGAAACTCTTTATGAGACGTCTGAAAGGGGATGCTCTATCTTGGTACATTAGCCAAGACCCTAAAAAGTGGAAAAACTGGGTAGGTATGGTATCAGATTTCATGGACAGGTTTAGATTCAATATAGAGAATGCGCCAGATGTATTCTACATCCAGAATTTAAAGAAGAAACCCTTGGAGACATTCCGCGAGTATGCTACTCGTTGGAGATATGAAGCCGCCAAGGTCAGGCCAGCCTTAGAAGAAGAACATATGAACAGATTTTTCGTCCGAGCTTAGGACCCATAGTACTACGAGAGGTTAATATTGATCGAAGGCTAGAAATTTTCCCACATCACCAAACTAGGGGAGAAAATTGAGGAAGATATCAAAAGTGGTATAGTCACTAACTTCAAGGTATTACAGGCTACAAACAAGGCTCTACAATCTGGTGGCGCATCCAAGAAAAGGGACGTGAGTGTTGTAATGGTTGCACAAAGGACAAAATCCCCAGTCAAATACCAAACCTACCCATTACCCCCGCTCGCATATCAACCTATTCCAATTTACCAAGAATCATCACCTTCTTAACAAGCTCCACCATCTACTTAACAATCATCTCTGCCTTCTGCATACTAGCCTACACCCAAATACTCCCAAACATCATACGTCTACCAAGCCTACAATACCCAACAAGCTCACTATCAATCACCTCGCCAAACTTCGACCACAGACCTCCCAAACAGTATACCGCCATTGCCAAACCAATCGACCAGTTGTATGAATGGCTTAAAGCTACTGGTTACGTTACCCCTATCCATGCCATAACCCCATAAAAATCCTTCCCAATGGGTTAACTCGAACAAAACCTACGTATACCATTCCGGGATGAAGGGTCATACCATTTATGAGTGCCACTACTTGAAGGAAAAGATTCAGGCCTTGATTGACAACAAGATCATTGTGGCAAATGAGCCTGCTTCGAACGTCTGCAACAACCCTCTGCCCGACCACCAAGGGGGAGGCATTCATATGATAGAGATAAAACATGACTGGGACCCTAAAGGATCGATCAGATTGATCACTGAGGGTGACGAGCCAAAGAAACCAATAGTGACACTCAATACGATTGTAGTTCAGGTCCAGCCTTCTGAAGACGTTGAGGTGAACATGTCCATACCACTTGATTTTGAAGCACCGTCTTTCGCAAAGGTGTCAGGGCCAATTGAGGTTGAGTTCGGGCCCCCGAAAGCACCCGCACTATTTGAAGTTGTTGTGTTAGCTCCCAAAGCGAAGGTACCTATCCCGGTGACAATGTCAGCCATAGCACCATTCCATACAAAGATCGTCCCCTGGGACTACACAGCCGAGGCAAGAAGGAAAGGGAAAGCCAAATCTGGAGAAGCAATTGCAACACAGGGTATGACTTGAAATGGTAGGGTTTGTACTTCAGAACATTTGGAAGAATAGAGTAAGCAAGCCTCTGAACGACCTACCGAAACTGGGCTTGATAACCTCTAGAGGAAGGTACAAGCAAACTAGTACTCAATCATTGATCAACTGAATAAAACACCAGCACAGATCTCCATCCTCGCTCTGCTGCAAATCTCCAGTGTACATAAGAACGCCTTGATAAAGATACTGAGTGAGGCGTATATACCCAGCAATATAATTGGGGGAGAAATGGCGAACATGGTAGGGCAAGTATTGGAAAGTCACAAAAGCACTTTCGACGAAGATGAGCTGCCACCAGAAGGATTGAGCCACAACAAGGCGCTGCACATCACTGTGCAATGCGACAATTATTTCATCACCAGGATTTTGATTGACGGAGGGTCCAGCCTCAATATTTGTCCCTTGGTGACTCTTCGCACATTAGGGAAAAGCCTGCATGAGATCGAAGATGGATCCATCAGCGTCAAAGCTTACGACGACTCCCAAAGGTCCACCATTAGAGAAATCAGTTTGTGTCTACAGATGGGACCCACTTGGTTCGATATCGACTTTCAAGTAATAGACATCCCAGCAACCTAAAATCTATTATTGGGACAGCCCTAGATTCACGCGGCCGAAGCTGTAGCATCAACCCTACACCAAGCGGTGAAATTTGAGTAGAATCACCAAGAGGTTATTATTCACGCCAATGGTAGTAATCCCATATATAGTCGCGAAACCATCCTAGCGATCAGAGGAAGGAGAAAGATAGGTGGGGAAACCTACCATCATATTGAGCGAGTCAACGCCGTAACCAGAGATAAATTGTGGGATAACATGATTGAAAGCATACTAAATTGGAGTAGACATGAACCTGGCAAAGGACTCAGTAGAAACATCTAAGGAATCACTGAACCTATCAAGCTGAAGAAGCATGGTACCACTTTTGGTTTGGGATATGAGTATACCTGGGAAGAATTCAAGGACTAGTCGCCACCCTGGCGTAGTCCTTACCATCCATTGGAGCATCTGATACCCCGTCTAGAACAGACTTTCCAACCAGCTGAAGTCATTTATTGGTTAGAAGAAGAGGAAGCGCTAGCAGCAATGAGGAACTTGTTCCTGGAGGAACATGGAGTATTGTGTCATTTTTTAGGAGGAGATGGAGGAAGGCCCTTCCATACAAACTGTGAGCCGAGTAGCGTGCCTCAATAATTGGTCTGTCAAAATCACCAGAGCCCGAAGAGCTTCAAGGTAGCGAGGTTGAACAAAGCACCACGCAATACCTTCTATTGTTTTCGCTAGTTGATTTCTTTTCCGCTTTTTGTTTTTCAAAATAAGAATTCCAATGATTCAAAACAATTATGAAATTTATCAAAAGCATTTCAGTTTCTTATGAATCTCGCTCTTTTTATTTTCTCTATCATTTACTTTTCTTTTACACAACATTACTATTATTTACCTTGATGAACCAAAGATTGTGACTTGCAACGAGACAACGCAACAAACAGATATAGACTTAGAAGAGGATGATGTACCAGAAGAGGTTGTTAAAGAAGTTGAGAACTCTAAGAATAGGCCTAAGTCTAACTTGGACGAAACTGAGGTTATCAACTTGGGGAACACAGAGAATATCAAAGAAACGCTCATCAGTGTTCATCTGTCACCGTCAAAAAAGGAAGTGTACACGGAATTTCTAAGAGAGTATCAAGATATATTCGCCTGGTGGTATAATGATATGATTGGTGTCAGCACATCTATTGTAGCCCGCAAACTGCCAACGGATCCAACATGTCCACCGGTAAAACAGAAGCTCAAGAAGTTCAAGCCTGACATGAGTTTAAAATCAAAGAAGAAGTCACCAAGCAAGTCAAAGCCAAGGTCCTCAGGGTGATAGAGTATCTAACATGGTTAGCCAACATTGCGCCAGTGCCGAAAAAGAATGGGAAGGTACGAGTCTGCATCGACTACTAGGACCTCAACCGGTCCAGTCCGAAGGATGACTTCCCCTTGCCAAACATTCATATTCTTATTAACAATTGCGCCAAGCACAAGTTGCAGTCATTTGTTGATTTTTTTGCTGGGTATCATCAAATATGGATGGATGAGGGAGACGCTGAGAAAATGGCTTTTATTATGCCATGGGAGATGCATTGTTACAAGATGATGTCCTTTGGGTTAAAGAATGTCGTGGCCACCTACATGAGGGCCATGACCACTATTTTTCATGACATGATACACATAGAGATCAAGGTGTATGTAGACAATGTCATCATAAAGTCCAAGGAAGCCACTAACCATATGGAAGATCTGAGGAAATTCTTCAATAGGCTGAGAAGGTACAACCTGAAGCTAAATCCCACGAAATGTACATTCGGGGTTCCTGCCAGGAAGCTACTTGGATTCATTGTAAGTCGATGAGGAATAGAACTAGATATGTCAAAGGTTAAGGCCATCCAAGAATTTCCACCGCCAAAGAACTAGAAAGAGGTTATGAGTTTCTTAGGAAGACTCAATTACATCAGTCGGTTCATAGCTCAGACCACTGTCATTTGTGAGCCGATCTTTAAGATGTTGAAGAAGGACACCGCTGCAAAATGGACTGATAATTGTCAGAAAGCCTTTGACAGAATCAAGGAATACTTGTCAATGCCGCCAGTTCTGGTTCCATGCACCAACAATATGGCCAAGTATGAAGCCTGCATCTTAGGGCTTAAGCTGGCCGTTGATATGAACATTCACGAATTGCTAGTGATCGGGGACTCAGATCTGCTCATATATCAGTTTCTAAGAGAATGGGCAACCAAGAACTCCAAGATACTCCCTTTTCTACATCATTTACAGGAGTTGAGGAAGAGGTTTACAAAGACAAAATTCAAGCATGTTCCCAGGGTCTAGAATGAGTTTGCCGACACATTGGCTACCCTATCATCTATGATTCAGCACCCAGATAAGAACTTCATTGATCCTATCCCAGTAACATTCATGATTAGACAGATTATTATGCTCATGTCGAGGAAGAAGCAGATGGAAAACCCTAGTTTCATGATATCAAGGAATATTTGGCAACAGGAGAATATCCAGAACTTGCAAACGCTACTCAGAAGCGCACACTGCGAAGGTTATTCAGTCACTTTTTTCACAGCGGAGGAATCTTGTATAGAAGGACTCCCAACTTGGGATTACTAAGGTGTGTCGAAGCAAAGGAAGCATCCAGGTTGTTGGAAGAGGTTCATGCAGGGACCTGTGGTCCATATATGAACGATTTTGTCTTAGAAAAGAATATACTTCGAGCAGGATATTTTTGGATGACTATGGACACGGACTGCATCCAATACATCCGAAAATGCCATCGTTGTCAAATACACGTAAACATGATAAAAGTGCCTCCAAACGAGCTTACTGCAACAAGCTCGCCATGGCCTTTCGCTGCTTGGGGAATGGATGTTATCGGACCCCTCAAGCATGCCGCATCAAATGGGCATAGGTTCATTCTAGTGGCTATTGATTATTTCACCAAATAGGTTGAAGCAGTGTCATATAAGGCAGCAACCAACAAGGTTGTTACAAATTTTGTCCGCGGCCGCTTCGTTTGTCGATTCGGAATCCCAAAGTCGATTATTACTGATAATGGTTCCAATATTAACATTGACTTGATGAAGGCCATATGTGAAACATTCAAAATCAAACACAAGAATTCTACAGCTTGCAGACCTTAGATGAATGGAGCTGGAAAAGCGGCTAACAAGAACATCAAGAAGATACTAAGGAAGATGGTAGAAGAGCACAAGCAGTGGCATGAGAAGCTATCATTTGCCTTATTGGATATTGTACCACAATTTTCACGTCAACCAAGGCAACTCCCTATATGCTGGTCTACTGTACAAAGGCGGTCATTCCCACTGAGGTAGAAATTTTCTCCCTGATGCTCATACAAGAAGTAAAACTTGACGACATCGAATGTGTAAAAAGTGACTTAGAGCAACTAGCTCTAATAGACGGTAAGAGAATGAATGTAGGTTGCCTTGGTCAATTGCATTAGAACAGAATGTCCAGAGCCTTCAACAAGAGAGTCAAGTCGAGACAATTCACACCAAGGCAGCTTGTGTTAAAGAAAATCTTTCTGCACCAAGATGAAGCCAAAGGAAAATTCTCTCCTAACTGGCAGGGACCGTACATGGTTCACTGGGTTTTAATAGGAGGAGCCATCATATTCGCGAAAATGGATGGAGAAGGCTGGCCAAAGCCAATCAATTCAGATGCAGTCAAACGATACTATGTATAACCACTTATGATTCCCTTTATAATGTAATTTGAACTACGTCTGACCTGATTCCCATTTAAGAGAAGATACGTAGGCAACCTTATGGGTTCGTACATAATTCAATAAAAATTTTATTTCCCCCCAATATTAGAAGCTGGGGCAGAATTTTGAGGAGGACCCTCAAAATTCCAAAGTTTATTTTCTATCATTTATCGTACGGAGCCACCAGAAGCACCGCCCCAGTAAACTAGGGCAGAATTTTGAGGAGGACCCTCAAAATTCTGGAGTGAGAGAGATTGCAATGTCTTGAATCGCGTCGTAGTCGCCAGTTCATCTAAAAGGAAAAAAACTATTATTTTAAATAACTTATTTACATTGTTTTTTTTATAGCTACTATCAAAATTGTTTTGTTTAGCGACTCTATCCCAATAAAAACAACGCCGAATAAGACAAGCAAGGCCATGGGAAGATGGACTAACCTTCCCTCTTTTACAAAACTCGTGATTTTTCTTTGGATGCATACATCCAAGTTGCAAAATCATTAGATATTTATGCACTCACACTCCTCAGGAATACAACTCTCAGAATCATCACCTATTTACAATTTTTATCTGTACGCGATCTCCCCGACAGCCACAATAACGCAATCAGCTATCATCTATCAGCTAAGAGATTCCATTGCAATCTGCATTTTCTTTGCGTTGCATAAGGCTACCTTTTTGCCTTCCGAGACTAAGCACTGTCTCCACTTGCATTTTTCTCTGCATTGCATAAGGCTACCTTCCAACCTTCCGAGGTTAAGCTCTACCTCCATCTGCATTTTCATTTTCTGCATTGCATATGGCTACCTTTCTTCCTTATGAGGTTAAGCTCTACCTCCGTCTGCGTTTTCATTTTTCTACATTGCATAAGGCTACCTTTCTGCCTTCCGAGGTTAAGCTCTACCTCCATCTGCATTTTTCTCTGCATTGCATAAGGTACCTTTCATCCTTCCGATGTTAAGCTCTACCTCCATCTGCATTTTCTCTGCATTGCATAAGGCTACCTTTCTACCTTTCGGGACTTAGCATTGTCTCCACCTACGTTTTCTCTGCATTGCATAAGGATTTTTTCCTTCCTTCCGAGACTAAGCACTATGTCTATCTGCATTAAGGCTACCTTTCCGCCTTCCAAGGATAAGCTCTACCTCTATATGCATGGCTGAAATATCTCCACATTTATTTAAATCCTACATTGGCTAAAATATCGCCACTTTGTTTACATCTCACATCGGCTGAAATATTTCCACCTTTATTTAAATCCTGCATCAGCTGAAATAACGCCACTTTTATTTACGTCTTGCATCGGCTGAAAGATCTCCACCTTCTGCATTACATTTGGCTGAAAGATCGCCACCCTTGCTCACATCTTGCATTGGCTGAAATAGTGTCGCTTTTATTTACGTCTCACATCGGTTGAAAGATCACCACATTATGCATTGCATGGGCTGAAAGATCACCACCCTAGCTCACATCTTGCATTGGCTGAAATAATGCCGCTTTTATTTACGTCTTGCATCAGCTGAAAGATCTCCACCTTCTGAATTGCATGGGTTGAAAGATTGCCAAATTGTCCAAAGGCTTCATTATTCATAGGCACCATTTTCATAGCCCGAGAATGTCATTCCATGGCATGAGGACCCCATTTTATCTTTTGCATATCATTATTCAAGGGCATCATAGTTCGGAGGCATCCTTCTCATAGCCCGAGAACATCATTTCATGGCCTGAAAATCCTCTATTACATGCTTCATGGACCAAGACATCATGGTCCGAGGACGTCATCCTAATAGTTTGAAGACAACATTCATGGTCCAACGGGAACTTGCATCACGTTTAAATTTATGCACAATATATGTTTGTATTGCTTATTTGCAGGTACACCGACTAGCAACAGCCATCCCAGCATGAGTGATCCCGCTCCAGTTTTCGCAGCCTATCAGACTTCAACTACCCTTCTCAACCTAAATGGCGCATCTATTCCTCTCGAAATCCCCATCGGCATGTTCCGCAAACGGATTCTCGAACAACAAAGACCTGATTCCTACGAGACCAGGGATATGTAGGCAGCTCAAAAGTCAGAGCTTGGTCAAAATTCTTCAAATCATTTCATTCGGTCAAAATTGGCCATCATATCTTTACCTGACAACTCTTTCATCCTTCCGGGGTAAAGAGGGGCAGCTGTTGATACCCTTTGGTATTTTTCCTAATTTTTAATGAATTTAAAATCGATTTATTACCCATTTTTAGCAGTACAAAATCAGTAATTATTTCCAAAAATTATTCTTTTTTATGATTAACTTATTTTTATTCTCATATTTGCACCAAAATATAATTACGATAATTTTTTTATATTTTTACAAACTTATTTGATATTTCTAAAGTTAAATTGTATATAATTGCATTTATAGACTATTTTACGATTAACATTTTTCATTTATAAAATTAACTCCAGTATTTTTGGATTCATATTTATATATTATTAATTGGTTCACTGCTTTTAATTTGGTTTTAAAATTATTATTGCTATTATGTAAAATGAAAGGTGAAAATTGGTTATTTAACATCTAGCCCGTTTCTATTTCACTTGGCCGGAAATTGTTCTTGCCCCTATCATTAGCTCGGGTAGTCCCTTTTTATAGCCTCATTTCCTTTCAATTGTAACCTCAATTTAACCCCAATTCCACCCAAATTGAAACCTATCCAATTCCCGAATCACCCGACCCACGACCGATTTACTAAACCCGTCCGGTTTTTCTTTTAAATCCTGTAATGATCAACGGCCAAAATTCATCCTTTCCTTTTTTAATTCACAAACACCCCTAACCCTAAACCATTTTCACTCACCCGCCGCCTCTGAAATCCCTCTCCTCTCAAATCCTCTCAAACCCTCCCGGAGCATTAATCATCTACCACTTGTTTTACCATGTTCCCATGGGAATCCATGACATTCCCGGCCATGGATGGCCTGTACTCACTCTCCTTCACCATTAAACCTAAGCTAACCAAAGTTCAGAGGCCGACTTCCATGGCTTCCTTTAGATCTGTCTCAGATATACGAGATCTGTGGCCTCCCTGACCATTTTCAGGCGTGTTCAAGGCAATATGAGTCTCTTCGATTCATGATCTGACTTTCCTCAAGACCTTCTCATTCTAGGGTCTTATCGACCATTTTTAAGCCATATGGGGGTTCTATACTTGCTTATTTCTTTCAGATCGTTGACATGTTTGGGCGTTATTCGACGTTTTGAGGGTTTTCCCCAAATTTCCTCTTTAAAATCATTCAATTTCAATTTTTAGGGTTTCTGAAAAGATTTCTTCAAATGCTTTTATAATATTCCTGTTCTTTCTTTATGTGTGTTTATGCTCGTATGTGTTCTTCTTATTATGCACGAGTTTGCGTGCTTGTTTCTTTTCTATTACGCAAGACTTTTCTATTTTTCTACTGTCTTATGCTCGCATGTTGATTCGTGTTGTTTTCCTTATACTGTCCTACATGTGTTTATGGTCAAATTCTTTGATTTTGTCGTTTTACTGAGTTCTGATTTTATATTTTTCTCTAATGTTATTTGAAAAAC
This sequence comes from Nicotiana benthamiana, assembly GCA_034376525.1. Lineage (NCBI taxonomy): Eukaryota > Viridiplantae > Streptophyta > Magnoliopsida > Solanales > Solanaceae > Nicotiana > Nicotiana benthamiana. The sequence continues at coordinate 611,421 of CM067333.1, read as the reverse complement.
TCGCATCATCTCCTTCTTCTGAACTCATTTGTGTTTGTGTGTCTCTCGTAAGTCTTTGAAAGAGACTTCAAATACTCTTTTGAAGACCTCTTTTGCTCACCTCAAGATCTATTCAAAACCCTAATATTTGGGGGTTTTCTTTGGGTAGATAGTATTAGGGTTTCACTTTGGAACCCGAGCTTTCAGACTCACCACGAGCCTGTAATCGAACTCGAATCCTGCTTGCATTTGACTCTGAAACTTTCATTGTTAGACTATTTCTTTGTGTGGGCTATATTCCTTTTATATAAGAATCACCCTTTTTTCAAAAGGTTTCACCAACCAAAGGATCGATTTTTGAAATCCGTTTAATCAGGCTAATGATTCCCTGCTAATTTCTTTCGACTGAACCTCCTCATTTTGATCCTTTTGTGTAAAAATCCCATGCTTGTGATGTTTTCCTTAAATACATGATCTTCTGTGATTTTGTACCAATGTCTGAATTACTTTTATACTTATATGACTCTTTCCTTAATTACTTGAGATTCTTTGTGATTACAATTAGATCCGGGATCCTTTTGATTGATTTTCAAACTGATGCACTATTTTACTTTATAAATACACTACTTTCCTTAATTATCCACTATGTATTTGGCTTATTTATGCACTACGAGGTTTCTTTGCCCTAATAAGCCTTATTGAACTGATTCATTTTCCTTATTCTGCCTTGATTAACCGTTTGAACTAAACCCCTTAACGAAAGGACTCCAGTTGTCTTAATTGACACTATTGATTGCAATTTCCATGTTTGTACACTCTTTGCCTATGTACTGCTTGTTTTCAAAACTATATAAGGACATGCCTTCCCTCTTTACAAATAATTGGAAATTTAGAAGAAACAAAACACTTCTAATTATATACTTTTCTTGAAGTACTGTTTCGAATTCAACACTTTGTTTTTCTTGAGATCTTAAGGAACTACATTTTTGCTCTCTCAAGGCTACTGTTTTCTTACTTTTTTCTTTGGAACTGGTATGTCTTTTATTTAAATTCTCTGCCTCACCCCTATGTGTTTACTTTCCAGTCTCAGCTTTTGCTTACTTTACTACTCATGTGCAGTGATTGGTGCTCATTATTTTCCTATCTTGCCTCTGTTTTTGTTATGAATCCTCTACCCCAATTCCCTTCTATGTGCTGAGTTAAGCTCTTGGCCTGACAATATCCTAATTACTATCCAGGCCCTGGCTTTATCCACAATGGATCCTAACTCTTAATGTTGACTAGCAGGCTGGTCAGGGGTGTGCCAGCATCCAAATTATTGGGCATGACCACCATCCTGCCATGTCTCTCACTGATTCCCTTCCCTTATGCACTTACACTCACTCTTAGACTTTTTTTAAGTTTTTCCCCTCTCTTATGAGTCTTTCTTTGGAACTTTGAAATAAGAGGGTTAATTGGTATCCCTTGGGAGACTTCGGGTTTGCTTATGCCTGAAAATAGCAAGGACAAGATGATGGGATTAAAGAAAAACCCAGACTTGACTTGTTTGAAAGACTCTTACATTCCTTTCGACTATCTGTACGAGAGGTACGGCCATAGCAAGTCCTACCGCACCTACCTAGACGAATTCACCCTTACCTTATTGGGGAATATCCACAGAAGAGTGTTCGTCATCATGTTCTGCTTCTTGGGGATGATAGTATTTCCCATGAAGAAGGCTAGGATTCATACCAGACTAGCCATGGTCACCAAGACTCTAATGGAAGGGGTTGGCGGACAACTTTTCAGCATGGTACTAATGATTTTCGCAGAGATATACCGAGTCCTGAAAACATGTCAGCAAGGGGCCAATCACTTTGAAGGTTGTAACTTCCTACTCCAACTTTGGCTCATGGAGCACCTCCAAAAGGGTGAATATCGGTAAGAGATCCTATATAGGGACCGGGATGATCATATCGGCTTCCATCAGCCAAGGCAAATGAACTATATGCCTAACATGTTTGCTCAACCAAAAGATGCTAAAGGGTGGGCAGAGTTGTTTGAAAATCTGAAGAAAGACCAAGTACATTGGATGTTCGAATAGTTCCCTACTGAAGAGTTCATTGTCTGATCTCGGGATGCACCGTTTCTTATTCTCATCAGCCTGAGAGAAACCTATCCTTATGTCCCTCTCTGAGTCATGAGGCAGGCAGGGAGAAAGAAGGTTATACCAATGGTCGACAAAATAGGTCATTTCAGGACTGACTTTCAAGATGATGATAGCCCTCACAAGAGCCAATCTCAGCATATGTGGTACTGCAAAATCATTTTGGGAAAAGATTCTATTGAGCCAGATAGATATCACGCCGGTTATTCACCATACCACTCCAGTTGGATGGAGGATGATCATGGGGGCTTGGGACAACCAGGTTTTGCTTGAGGTCACAGGGTCGTTGATGAAAAGGCTGAGGAGCGGAATAAGTACAACCAATTGCGTAAAAAGATTTGGGAATATGAGAATGATCACCGAGGAATTCAATAAGCCCATCAAAAGTTGACTGAGGAGTGGAAAGATATGGATATCAACGCCAACAAACAACTAGGATATTTGGAATTAGAAAGGAAGTTCATCCAAAGGATCGAAAATTACCAAAATGTCGAGGGAAGCCAAGAAGGACACTTGGCTAGAGCTTACCTGCTGCTCGGACTATGTGAGGTGGTAAAGTTGTTCAATGAAGCTAAGGATTCCGATTCTGGGGAAGGTATTTCTAGGACCAAGAAGTTAGGAGTCGTTCCTTTGCTTTGATGTAATAAGGCCCACGGTCATTAAAAACATTTCATTTCTACTATTTTTGTAGTGTCGTTTTGGGATTCATCGTATTGTTATCAATAAGATGAGGTATTTGGAATTATAAGTTCTCCCAATCAACTTAGCACTAGTCCTACCTCAGGCACAATGAGGCTCCTAAATTAGGACAGGATTTATATATTCTTGCACTATTTGTTTAAATATCGCAATGTTTTCTCCTCATTATATTTACTAACTTGTTACCTTTTTGTTTTTTTATTCCCCTTCCCCAAAGGTTAGTCTGTTGCACTCTGGCATCATTATACTCTACGATATCCAAGGGCCCTCCAACTCCTCCTCCTCCTCCAAGTCCTATCAGAAACAAGAACAAATGAAGAATGGAAGACTTGGGTAGCATCAGGAAGGAGAATTCGGTTGAAAGGGGAGAGACTTCCCAGGGTATTAAGGTTTCCAAAGAAAGTGCCTCCCAGCTTGAGCAGAAGTTATTGAAATTTCACGAAGAACTAGACCAAGTCCAGAATTTGGCCAGCTTGTCATTTTCCCTTGCTACCTGTCACACCTCCTTTTTACCAACCTAGGGGGATATAAGGGATTTTTTCAAATTTAAGTGACATTATTCGAAATAAGATTATTTATTCAGATTCGCCACTTGGGAAAGATAGGCTTGTTTCTGGTATCCCAAGTTACCGGTTTATTTTAAAATCCCAAATCGAGGAAGATTCGACTTTCCTTTTGAAGTCTGCGAACCAGAAATTCTAGATAAGAAATTCTGTTAACCCGAGGGAAGGTGTTAGGCACCCCCTGATTCGGTAGTTCTAGCACGGTCGCTTAAACTATTACAATTGGCCTATTATCTGATTTTAATACATGTTTTAGCCTATGGTACATTTTTTAACTTATTAGATGCTTTTAACTAATTTTAAAGTAGATTGAACGTCGTCTAAAATGTGTCTTTGGATCACGTCAGATGAAATGCACCCGCAATCTGGAACACATTTTATTCAACGTTTTAAGATCTAGATTTGGGTCACATGAAATGCACACCATAGTTCAAGAGGGTAATATTGTTAAATAACGTGCCTAATGCAACTAACGTGTTGTTAACTTCGCAAGAGCCATGGAAATTCATTAAATGGAACGCCTTGAATTCTAAGTATTTTAAAAGGAAATAATTGAAAGAGGGCCACAGATTTGTGATTTTTGGCGCGGCGCACCTTGATTTCATTTTTAAAGGATGTCTTAACTAAATTTCGGAGGGCCATGACTATTGTGTTATGTAATATGGCCTTCCTCAAATTATTCTAAGGATCCTATTAATTGATAAATGTTGTAGGGAATTCCTAATTGATTTCAACCAACAGTTTAAATCAAATTTAGTGATCATTAAAGCTGATAAGAAACAAACATGGCGGCATTTAATTGCGGAAGACCCCAAACAGGATGTGAATTCCAAGTCCAATTGCAAACGTGAAAACCATCCTGGGTCACAACAGGGCCTACTTGTGAATCCCAATTCGAATCTTCCAATAAGAGAGAAATCCGGCATAACTGGGCTAATGCTAATAACCCAAATTAAAGCCTCAACATTCACATTTAAGGCAAACATGACGTTTATAAGCATTTCTGGTTTCATCCCAATGCCAATGAATTTAAAAACTCAATTACAATATAATTTGAATGCCAATGAGCCTTTTTATGCTAACAAAATGACTCCTAATACATTAACAAACATTTGAACACATACAGCCGACATCCAAACAAGTTTAAACCCAATGATGTTTCTTAATTAAATACAAAATATTCAAGCTGAATTTAGATGGATAATTCCAGGGATACCATATACAAACCATGCCATGACTTTGAAAAGTGGAGCAATTACAGATTTACTTATTAAGAACCACAAGAAATATGATTTTAGAAGATCGTTTTCGTGCTAATCAAAAGGCAGTCTTTAATAAACTTGTATGAACAAAATTTTATATAGCAACCAATAGCACTTCCCTTTTAGCTAACTAAACATAGATTATATGAGAGTATTAACTAAGTGCAGCCACAATCAAGCCTAATTCAACGATATATAACGGTTAACACAATTAAACTAAAACAGTGTTATTTGCTGTTATTAAGCCTAAATAGATTCTGAATCTAACAGTTCAAACCATCTGAGTTGCTAAACTTAAACAAACTCAAGTCCAAATGACAATAATACATAACATCAAACATGAAGGTAATAAATGGAGTCCATTGTTTGCTTATAGTACATACCCAAAATGCCATATCAAATCATTTTCACATATCCAAATTCAAAGGAAAAGCTCCGAGCTAACATCTATTGCTTGAAATCAAACTATAGAATATAAAACAATAAAAAGAGAAAATAAATTCAGCTTCAAATAATATCTTCAATTTAATAAGTCTTCAAGTCTATTACATGTTCAGCAGTCAGCCCTTAAGCATGAGCTAAGAATGTACCTGGATGTAGAAAAATAGAGGATGAAGAGTGAAGAATGAGTAACAGTAGCAATCAGTAATCCACAGCAGAGACGAACAATTTTAAAACCCAGAAAAATAAAGTGCAGCAACCTAGAAAAAGAACTTCAAACCCAGCAAATGAACCAAAGGACCTCAACCTAGGCTTGATTCTAACTCATATCCATTACTAGCTACACAATAATTATTTCAGTTCTTAGATCTCTCAATGAAACAGTGTTTTTTTTTCAAGTTTTAGTAGTCTGGAGTTTTCAGACTTTTTTAGCTCTTCAGTTTTATATTCTCTCCAAAACTCTGGAAAAGAAGACCTCCCCCCACCCCCCAAGGTCAAGAAGTAATGCCTTTATAGGCAAGTAATTATGGTAAGCTCCAGATTCATTTTTTTACCCCTTATGTCCTTCTTAATATTCAACTTTTGCTTAAAAGTTCTTAGAATCCTGACTTGCTACCCAAGTTATACTCTCTAAATCCTAAAATTCAACTTAGAACCCCAACCTAGAAGCTTCTAGGGGCTTCTATTTTCTGTTACTGCAAGATTCCCTAAGGCTAAGTACCTAAACTACCCTTGAGTAGTATTGTTAGATACTTTCTACCCCTTCACTTGGACCCTTTTTAATTTTAAACTAACAAATAAACTCATAAGCTTTGTTTTGAAATATAACAAACAAGTTTAAACCATTAAAAATCCAAACGGATGCCATTATGAAAAATGCAGAAAATTAGAAGTGAAAAACAAATTGGCACATGAATCAAACATGCAACACTTACAAGCCTTGTCATGATTAAGCTACGAATTAATTAAACAAGTTTAGAACCTATATTAACCAACTAATACAACTTGATTATCATGAACAAAATCTAATTCAAACTCAGTAGCTAAACATGAAATTCAAATCAACAAAAAAACTTAATACAACTCAAATTAAACCTAATTAACTCAGGAATTTAAAGAGATGAAATTCAAACCAACAACAAGAATCAAATAACTCTACTAAAACGGATTAAACTCAGGGATTAACAAGAAATTCAGCTCAACAGAAAAGACTAAAACTAATTAAACTCAGGAATTTAACACGAAATTCAAACCAACAGACTAAAACAAATTCGACTAACACAAACTAATCCTAATTTTGAATTAAGGTAGTAAACAAATAAGACTTATACAACTTCAAATTAAACCTAACTAAACTCATAAAAATAAATTAACAGAAAAAGAGATGAGGCAGAGGGAAATTTAGAAGAGGAGGCTAGAAAACTTAACTTAATCCTTCAAATGGAACCCTGAACTTTCAGTGGAACTCTTCATGCAATATTTTGAAAATTTCCGAAAACCCTAGAATTGAATTTCGAGCATTTGTGGAGATATTCGAGGGAAACGGATTGTGGATTCATTATGAGGGTGTTTTGATGGTTTTGTGGTGTTTATTTGGTGAGGTGGTGGTAGGTTTTGTCGGTATTTTTTTATTAAATACTTGAGAATTTCGGCATGGATTCGAGGGAAACTATGTGGGTATTGATGATGAGGAGGACTAGGAGGACCTATAGTGTGATTTTGGTGGGAAACAGAGGCAGCATCGCCGGACACGGCGGAAGAATCCAAGTTTCTGAGTGATATTCGAGAAGCTCAGGCGGGATTTGAGGGACGACGTTTCAAGGTTTGGAAAGATGAGAAGGAGAGGAACATGGGATGTTAATTTTGTGGCCATCGGAGCTTTGCAGCCACCGTAGGAAATTTCTTGCAGCCGGCGGACGGCGGTGGACGACGGGGACAATGGAGGTTCTCAAGGGTTTGTGGGGTGTGAGAGAGGAGGTGGGTTTGGAGGTGGGGTGGCATTTGGACATTTATATATTCAGGGGGATCACTTCTCGACCGTTGGATCAGAGATCCTCGACGGCTGAGATCAAATTTGGCAAAACAGTGTCGTTTGGGTTAAAAGGGGTGTTGGACCGGGTCATGGGGCGGACTTGGGCTAATTGGACGGGCTTTAGAGGGTCTAGTTGGGTTAGCCCAGATTGGGCATGCTATTTTAACAGACTCCAATTCCTTTTCTTTCTTTCTTTTTTTAAAAAATTTGACATTAAAATTAAAAATCGAATTAAATCCTAAAAATCAAACTAAATTAACTTTCCTAATCATGTTAATCTCTAATTATTGATCAACACAATTAATTATAGATTTAAAAGAAACTAACAAAATTCAAACAAAACAAGAAATAAATCAATATTTTTATTTTTATATTTTTTGTAAAATTCTCATTACCAATTAATTATAAAACTAATTATCAATTTAAAAGAAACTAAAAATATTCAAATAAAACGAAAAATAAATAAAAATTTTGATTTTTGTATTTTTTGTAAAATTCTAATTACCAATTAATTTTAAAACTATGTAAAATCAAACCCTAAATGCTAATGCAATATTTTTGTATTTTTTACGAATTATCTAAATTAAAAATGCACATAAAAATTCAAAAACTCAAAAATTATGAAATTAATCCTGAAAATCAAATAATTAAAAGGAAAAATCCTAAAGCTAAGAATTTTGTATAAGTAATTCACGCGAGGCAAAAATCACATGCTCACAGCTTCCCCCCTTTGCTCAGGGACACAAAGGTTTTTCGGTCAAAGATAAATGATCAATTATGAGGAATTTTTTCCTGCTTGACACTCCATGAGAAGGCATTTTTTGAAAAATGTCTTACCGAACCTTGCTTCAAAGGTTGCCTATATATCCTTGGCTATAAAGGAATCAGGTCAGTATAGTTCTGGAAGTTTTGGTAGCTGGGACTATCGAGAGCCGTGGTTTCACTGCTGATGCTGCTGCTACCTCTTGCTGACCTCCTTATTACACCAAAAGGAAAATTCAAAAGCTAAGCTAGTTATGCCTAACAACTAAGAGTTACAAGATTCCTATTCATAAATTTCTTGAAGCTTGATCTTGAGTTTTAGATGATTTTTCCGTGGACCCCGACTTGAATCTTGATGCTCGTAAGTTGTAGGTGTTGGTTCTTTCTTCAGAATTGGATTGGAGCGGGATATGCAGAGCTTGTGACTTCTATCAAATTTTGAGTAGTCTGCATCCTTGTCTGTTTCAGCACCTTAAATTTACATCTTTTGTTCTTTTCTTCTTTTCCTTTATTCTGGATTGAGACTCATCCTTTCGGTCATCTCGAATTCTGTGTCTTGAGGTAAAACCTGCTTCGACACCAAAACAAACAAATGGAGGAAACTTTTCTGCCCCAGTTTTCACACGAAAAATTTCGCGAGTTATTTGTAAGGAAAAATGATCCTGGGTTATGTAGGGCGATCCACGGGTTATGCCAGGACAGAAGGAAAATAGCTCTTGGATTATGCCAGGGCGATCCATGGGTTATGCCAGGATAGAGGGTAAAAGGCTCCTGGGTTAGGGCAGGGAGATCCACGAGTTATGCCGGGATGAGAAGGACAAAGGCTCCTTGTTTATGCCAGGGAGACCCATGGGTTATGCCGGTATGGAAAGGAAAAAGGCTCCTAGGTTATGCCAGGCGATACACAGGTTATGCCGGGATAGATAGAAAATGGCTCCGGGGTTATGCCAGGGCGATCCACAGGTTATGCAGGGATAGAAGGAAAATAGCTCCTGGGTTATGCCAGGGTGATCCACGACTTATGCCGGGATATAAAAAAAAGGCTCCTGGGTTATTCCAGGGTGATCCATGGGTTATACTAGGATAGAAGGAAAAAAGGCTCCGGGGTTATGTCAGGGCGATCCATGGGTTATGCGGGGATGAGAAAGAAAAAGGCTCCTGGGTTATGGCAGGGCGATCCACGGGTTATGCCGGGATAGAAGGAAAAAGGCTCCTGGGTTATGCCAGGGCGATCCACGAGTTATGTTAGAATAGAAGGAAAAGGCTCCTGGGTTACGCTAAGGAGATCCACAGGTTATGCCGGGATAATAGAAAAAGGTATGCTGGGGATAAAGGAAAAATGATCTTCGAGTTATGCCGAGTAAAAAAAAGGAGAAAATTCCTCAGGTTATGCCAGGGAGAAAAAGGAAAGTGACCCTCGGGTTATGTCGGGGACAAAAGAAAAGATCCTTAGGTTATGCTGGGGAGAAAATGGAAATGATCCTCGGGTTATACCGGGAACAAAAGAAAAAGATCCTCAGGTTATGCTGGGGAAAAGGGAAGAGGATCCTCGCGTTACGCCGGGGAGAAAAGGAAAAATGAACCTCGGGTTATGCCGAGGAAGAAAATAAAAAGATCCTCAGGTTATGCTGGGGAAAAGGGAAGATGATCCTTGGGTTATGCCGGGGAGAAAAGGAAAAATGATCCTCGGGTTATGTGGGGGAAGTCCGCATGTTATGTCGGGGACAACTAGGGAATGTGGTCCTAGGTTTGGAAGGATGCAGCTAGAGATTGGAGGCCCTATGCTACCATGATTTTTGTGATTTTTTTTTTCTTTCTTCTTTTAGTAAAACTGCAGGAAAGAATTTAGAGGAAACTTCCCTTTTGGATTGGTTGTTGCTGCGAAGCTATTCCTAGCTCGTGTACATTTCCCTTTTGGTTGCACTTGCTTCTTGCATGGTTGCTTGAATTGCACATGTTTCAAATTTTCACACAAAGCACGATTGTTAGTTTGAAACATTGGTTGGTTTTGTGGCCTTAAATGTATTCGTTGCTTGATCTCGACCCAGCCTCTGTTGAGAAAACTCCTGCCATTTGAAGATTGACCTCTCTTTCAACCTGACGGGCTCAACTTTAAAGCTTTCATGACGATTCGCCTATGTGGGCTTCGACTTTATTCTACCTTTAGGGCTTTTGACTTTCGATTTCTTTTTCATTTTTAATGACTTTGATTTAAGAGCATCAGCCATTGTGGTCAGTCGGGATTAGCTAGATGCACTCGTTGCGGCTAGGTATTCATCTTTGTTAGGCAGAGCCCTATAAAGCCAATCTTTCCACCTTTTCTTTATATTAGTTTTGGGAAACAGAGTTAAACCGAAGGGGCTCAAGGAAAAGAAAGCAAAGGCAAGAAAAATGAATTTAAAGAGAAGCGTCCCTTTCGGGAAGAAAAGAAGGACTTATCTGGGGTGTATGCGGACTTCAAATAGACATGACATGCTTCTTGGGTTGGATGCATGACCCCCACAAACTTTCCCCACTTCTCATAAACTCATTGACCTGTATTTCAAAAACAGGAAATCTTGCTAGGACTTTTCAATGGTGGGCGATGTCTTCTTTTCGGTCGATGATGCCCTTTTAGGGTTTTCGCCATTCGACCTCTCTCATTGCTCTTCTCACCGTTTCCCATAGTGCTCTTTATGAGTTTTCACTAAGGGGACTCTCAAATTTTCAATTTCTCTACTCATCGTCGCCTTATGTTTCCCGTGCGTTTTCAGCGATAAGACTCTCTCATTTTATTTCTCTCAGTTTGATTGCACCAAGATCCAACAGTGGTGTTTTTTGATTCTGGCGCCTTTGCCAATTGATCAGAAGGACTTGGACAAGTTTTGGGTAAAAAGAATCTGAATGAAATTTCAACTATGGATACATTCTAGTGGACTTCTTTCCCAGCCATCATATCATCTGCCCGAGTTTTGCTTTTTGGAGGGAATTGGGATTTTTGTTTTGGTATGGCTGAACCCTGGAGAGAGGCTGCCTACGTATCCTCTTGGAATCAAGTCGGACGTAATTTAGGAAAACATTTGTTTTTGGTTTTTTTTTTTTGTTTTTTTCTTTTATTTTTCTATTTTGTTTTGTTTTTCTCTTTTATTTTTCTTTCAATTTCTTTCTCTTCTTTTTTTCATTTCATTTTTCAATAACACTTTCAAGTTCCAAAGAGGGCAACCAAAGAAGAATAGCCAGCTCAAATGGGTTTGCAAAAGGGTTGATAGTGTTTGGGTAGTGAGAATGAAAGCCTTCGTCACCCCAACTGGACAAAGTTGTTGTTATAGAGAGCTTAGAGATAGTACCTTTTTACTGCGTCTGTGTTCACAGCTACTTCAGGATCATCTCCTTTAATGTCGCCCAAATACAATTTTCCTTTAGACAATATCTTTCTGATGATGTACGAGCCTTTTCAATTAGGAGCAAATTTTCCTTTTACATCCGAGTGGTGAGGAAGAACATGCCTTAACACAAGTTGTCCCACTTCAAAATTCCTGGGGCATACTTTCTTGTTATAAGCGCGGGCCATTCTTTGTTGGTACAACTGCCTGTGATAGACCACATCCATTCACTTTTCATCAATTAAGGTCAGCTATTCCAGATGAGTTGTTACCCATTCACTGCTTTCGATCTCGGCTTCAACAATGATCTGAAGAGACACGATTTCCACCTCCGCAGGTATTACGGCCCCAGTTCCATAGACCAAAAGGTAGGGGGTTGCTCCTACCGATGTGCACACCGTGGTGCGATATCCCAGTAATGCGAAAGGCAACTTTTCATGCCATTGCTTGGAGCTTTGAATCAACTTTCTCAAAATCTTCTTGATGTTTTTGTTTGCTGCTTCGACGGCACCATTGGCTTTGGTTTGGTAGGGAGTAGATTTCCTATGCGTTATTTTGAATTGTTCGCGTATCTCTCCCATCAATCAACTATTCAAATTTGCAGCATTATGTGATGATAGTTGTGAGAATGCCAAAACGGCTAATAAGGTGGTAGTGCACAAAATCTGTCACGGCTTTCTTAGTAACCGATTTGAGAGTGATGGCTTCAACCCACTTTGTGAAGTAGTCAATGTCAACCAGTATGAATTTGTGCCTATTGGAGGCTTTCAGCTTGATTGTCCAAATGACGTCCATTCCCCAAGCTACAAATGGCCAAGGTGCCGACATGGGATACAGTTCTGCCGGAGGTGCATGAATCAAATCACCATGCACCTGACATTGATGGCACTTCCGGACAAAGCTGAAATATTCCCTTTCTATGGTTATCCAGTAATAGCCCGCTCAAATGATTTTCTTTGCTAGAACATACACGTTCATGTGCGGTTAGCATACACCTGTGTGTAATTTATGCATGATCCTTCCGGCCTCTTCGGTGTCAACACATCTTAACAGGTTGAGATTCGGGGTCCTTTTGTACAAGACCCCACCGCTTAAAAAGATACCACTTGCATGTCGTCTAATGGTTCTCTTTTGGTCTCCAGTGGCTTGCTCAGGGTATTCTTGGGTTATTAGAAATATTTTTATATCATGGTACCATGGTTGGGTGTTGGGTTCTGCCTCAACCGCATTACAGTACCCATGCATTTCCCTGATTTTGGATTTCCAAGGGATCAATGTGGGCATTGCCTAGGTTGGGCAACATCGAGGCCAAAGTGGCGAGTGCGTCAGCTAGTTCATTGTGACAACTGGGAATATACCTGAACTCTATTGACATTAACCGCTTGCTAAGATCTTCCACATGTTGCCGATAGGGAATATGTTTAACATCTCGGGTTTCCCATTCTCTTTTGGCTTGCCGGATGATCAAATCTGAGTCCCCCATAATTAATAGCTCCTCGACATCTTGGTCGATTGCCATATTCATACCCATGATGCATGCTTCATACTCGGCTATTTTGTTTGTGCAGAAAACCCGAAGTCGAGCTGTGGCCGGATAGTGCTGACCGGTGGGCAATATAAAAATTTCCCCAATTCCTAAACCTTTTGCATTTACCGCTCCATCAAATAACATCTTCCACGCAGTAGTATTCTCAGATATTGCCTCCACCGAGTTCACCTCTTCATCTGGGAAATAAGTGTTCAAAGTTTGGTATTCATCATCAACCGGGCTCTCGGCCAAATGATCCACTAATGCCTAGGCTTTCATTGTCGTACGAGTGACATAGACTATGTCAAATTCGGTGAGCAGAATCTCCCATTTTGCTAATCTTCCCGTAGGCGTCAGTTTTTGGAATATGTATTTTAATAGATCCAAACCTGGTTATGAGGTAGGTGGCATAGGCTTGCATGTAATGCCACAGCTTCTGAGCGACCCAAGTTAAAGAGCAGCAGGTTCTTTCCAGCAAGGTATACTTGGCTTCATAGCTTGTAAACTTCTTACTCAAGTAGTATATTGCCTGCTCTTTCTTTTCGTTGATATCATGTTGCCCGAGGATGCAACCAAAGGAATTTTCCAAGATTGTCAGGTACAGAAACAGTGGCCTCCCTGGTTCAGGTGTGTCTAAGACCAGTGGGTTGGACAGATAGTCTTTAATCTTATCGAAAGCCTCTTCACATTCATCCGTCCATTTGATCATTGCATCTTTCTTTAGCAATTTGAATATGGGTTCACATGTAGAAGTCAGCTGAGCGATTAACCAACTGATATAGTTCAATCTTCCCAACAGGCTCATTATATCTTTCTTGGTTTTAGGAGGAGGTAAATCCCGAATAGACTTTATCTTTGTCAGATCTAACTCAATACCTCTCCAGCTAACTATGGATCCCAAAAGTTTGCCTGACGGGACTCCGAACGCATATTTGGCTAGGTTCAGTTTCAAATCATGTATGAGCAACCGTTCGAAGACCCTCCTCAGACATGGTCATCCTGAGTTTTGGACTTGATGATCACGTCGTCCACATATACCTTTATTTCTTGATGCATCATATCATGAAAGATGGTAGTCATAATTCTCATGTAGGTTGCCCGGCATTCTTCAGTCCAAAAGGCATGACCCTGTAGCAATAGGTTCCCAAGGTATGGTAAAGACTATTGTCTCTGCGTCCTCTTCGTCCATCAATACCTGGTGATATCCTGCGTAACAGTCCAATAAGGACTGTATCTCATGTTTGGCGCAGTATGTGGATGTTGGGCAAGGGGAAGTTATCTTTGGGACTTGCCTTATTCAAATCTCTATAATCCACGCATACTCGGGTTTTTTCATCTTTCTTCCGCACTAGAACTACATTGGCTAGCCATGTAGTGTATCGGACCACTCGGCTCACTCCCGCCTCCAACTGTTTTGTGATCTCTTCTCTGATTTTATCACTAACATCAGCTTTAAATTTTCTCATCTTTTTCTAGATTGGGGGTCACTCGGGGTAAGTTGGCAACTTATGAACCACCAATTCGACACTCAGTCCTGACATGTCATCGTATGACCAAGCAACCACGTCTTTGAATTCAGACAAGAGTTGGATCAATACGTCCCGAGTTTTCTCATTTGCGTGAATGCTTATTTTGGTTTCCCTGATTTCTTCGAGACCTCCCAAGTTAACCGGCTTAGTGTCATTTAGATTTGGCTTAGGTTTATTTTCGAAATGTTCCAGTTCTTGATTTATCTCCCTAAAAGCCTCTTCTTCATCGTATTCTGGTTCTTGGTTCATTATTTCACAATTAGGCGGCATGTTTGGATCTGGGCACGAAGTCTGCAAGCATGTCATATTATTTAAAGACGCATTATTAGAACTGAAAGAAAAATAAATGACAAAATTAGAAAAATCAGAAAGAATAAAGGAAAATGGACGATAAACTATTGATTTCATTTCTTGGAATTGGAAGATAACAAGGTTTACATTTGGAAATCAAAAGACAATAAACTAAATAAAACATCCGAGTTACACCCTAGAATACTCACGATGCAGAAAAAGTGGCAGGACGGGTCCACCGAAACTCCCGCCTGATTGGGAATGGCGTAGCCTTCCAATTCTGCAGCTTGGCGTTTGGTCCCATGTACAGCACCTCAGTAGTGCTCGAGCCCTCTCCTAGCTGAACCATGTGGGTTTCATATAGCATATTTCTCATTGCCCCACATATTTCTTCAATCTCTTCAGCCGTAAAGGCCTCATCCTCCTCTTGTTCACTGTATTTTAGCCTCACAAATGTCTCATACAGATGAAGCAGTGGTTGAGGCAAAACCCACCCATCACGCTTTCTATCGTTTGCCCATGTTATATCATCTTGAGTTAGTTGAAAGCCTACCCCGAAGAACTTCTCGGTGGAAGGCAAGGTAACTAGTTTGGCTATTCCTTGTAGGGACCTCCCCAGTCCCTTGCCTGGTTTGAATCCGTGCGTATCATTTCCTTAGCCATCATAATTGACGCATTGGATAGGAAAGGGCTGGGGCAAGGTTTTCCCTCTTCATACTGGTCTGCCACCACAACTTCAAAGGCCTGATAAACTTTGTGCTCGCTGCTTTCTCTTCCTTCCAGGCATGGGAGGGATGGATCCCGATAAATTGACTGCTCATCCTCCCCATGGACCACGATCTCTTGATCCTCATGTTCAAATTTTACCATCTGATGAAGAGTTGAAGGTACAGCCCCTGCCGCATGGATCCATGGCCTTAACAGAAGGTAGTTGTATGATGTGTCCATGTCTAGCACTTGGAATGTCACCTCAAAATCCACTGGGCCAATAGTCAGAACTAGATCGATTTCTCCAATCGTGTCCCTTTTGATACCATCGAAGGCTCGTACATAGACATTGTTGGGATTAATCCTTTCAGTACTGATTTCCATGCACTGTGGTGTTGAGAGTGGGAAAATATCCACCCCAGAACCTCCATCCACCATAACTCTTTTCATGTAAACCCTTCACATTTGCCAGTTACAAAAATGGCTTTGTTATGTGCGGCCCCTTCTGCGGGCAAATCATTTTTGCTGAATGTGATCTGGTTGATTGCAAAAAATCATTCCGCCGTTCTTTCTAACTGCTCCACAAAAGTCTCAGCTGGCACGTATGCCTCATTGAGGGTCTTGATTAATACCTTTTAGTGTTCGGGGGATTTCATCAACAAGGATAATAAGGAGACTTGTTCAAGAAATTTTCGAAGTTGGTCAACCACTTCATAATCCGCCATCTTTATTTTTTGAAAGAAAGCTTCCACCTCTTCACCACTCACTGATTTTTTAGCTAGGAAGCATTTCTTAATGGCATTGTTCACTTCTTCCAAATTGGCATACTTTTCCACAGGGTAGTTTTCTTGGACCTATCCTGAGATTTCTTTGCCCTTATACATCATCACTATTTTAAGATAATTCCAAGGCACTGCGATGAAATCTGTCATAGGACTCTAAGGTGCGCGGCCAATAACCACGAGCTCACTTAGCCTTGGTGGATTAGTTGGCCTGCGCACTACATAAGCTCCCTTGGGCACATACATCTGGGTGGTCTTTTTCAGTTCGAATCTCTTGGGAGGGCTCAAAGTCAACTACTTTTCCTTGGGACCCCATGGGACATAGAGAACATCGTCCTTAGTGGGTATTGCCCCAGTTTCTGCCTCGACTTTCTTTTGTGATTTGGGGTGTGTGGCTTTATTCTTTTCCTCCCCTTTATCTAGCTTCGGGGAATTTTTTGCTTTTTCTCTACAAACAATGGCAATTATGGCCTTAAATGTTGGGTAGAATTCTTTGTCTTCATAGATTGTTCTGATTACTAGCCCGTTGTTGTGGGCCCGCAGTGGGTTGTTGGTCACATTATGGATGTCCTCGTCCCTTAGCACTATCTTCTTTGTTCTATCAAATCATTCACAGCTCTTTTCAAGGTCCAGTAATTTTTTGTATCATGTCCCTCAGCTCATGAGTGATAAGCGAATCGGGTGCCCCATTGATAAGAAGGTGATTCAGAGTTTTGTCTGTTTGGAGGTACAAGCTACAACAGACCTATTTGAACAAGCTTTGGAAACAGACTAGAGTAATATTCACCGATTGGTGTAAAATTTTGCCTCCTGGGTGGTTTACGAGGATGTAAGTTATTTTGTGGATGGCGGGGACTATATTGGTTTTGGTGGGGAGGCTGGTTTCTTAGGAATGGAGCTTGGTTCCTGTTGGCTTGTTGCTGAGGCCGAACAAAGGTTGAGCATTCATGACCACGTACGACTGATGAGCATAAGGCAAGTCCTGGTGAGGGTAATAATGCTGAGGGGTTATTTCTGGGAATGTGGATCTGGGAGCACGGTGTCTTCTTGTACCTAATATTGCCATGGATGTTTTTTCTTTCTTCTTGCCCTTTGCAACCCCTCCAGACCCGCCCCGGATGGATTGGGAGGTGGCTCTAATAGCGGACTGGCTTAGGATTCTGCCTATTTTCAATCTATTTTCCACCATTTCCCAATTTTTATAGCTTCCCCGAATGATTACCCATTGATGACATCTTATTCTGGAAGTAATCGGCTTCCTGAGCCTAGAGAAACAATGTGACCATTTCATCCTCGTCCATCTGAGGCTTTACTCTAGATGTTTGTTCACGCCATTTGATTGCATATTCTCGGAAGTTCTCTGAGAACTTCTTTTTCAAGTTTGTCAATGAGTTTTTCTCTAGAGCAATGTCTATATTGTACTGGAATTGTCTGACAAAGTCTCTTGCAAAATCTTCCCGAATGTGCCACCGAGATATGTCTTGATCCATATACCACTCGAAGGCAATACCAACCAAACTTTCTCCAAAATAGGCCATGAGTAATTATTCCCTTCCTCTGGCCCCTAGCAACTGATTGTATTATTCTTGAGGTGAGCAATAGGATCACCATGCCCATTGTACTTCTCAAATTTAGGAGTTTTGAATCCCAACAGCAAGTGCACATGAGGGAACATGCATAAATCAACATAGGACACACTTTTCTGCCCGCTCATACCTTGTATATTCTTAAGGCTTTGTTCTATACTCCTCATCTTTGTTGCGATGTCTTCTTGCTCAGGAGATTTGGGGTTCTTCTCTTGTCCTGGAGTGAACTCAAATTGAGGTGGATGAGGGAAAGCATAAGCGGGAAATTGAGGAGGCTCCATTTGGGGGGTGAGTGTTTGGAATGTAAAGGTTGAAGGATCAAAAGTGGTCCTAGGCAGTGCAGACTGTGTTGTAGCTGAGCATAGGGGAGCGGTGAAGATGTTTGGGGCCACATTGGATAAGACTACCTGGGGGCAAACCTCAAAAGATGTTCACATGAAATGAGCCGATATAGTTAGTTGTCCCAGTGAGATATTTGGGTGGCTGATTGGAACACTAGAGGTACCACCTACTATGCGGAAAAGTTTGGGGAATCCCGAGATGGTGCTTGATGGCTCTCTTCAATTTTACCAAGCCTCCCACATTTCCATAACCCTAAGACGTGGGATTCTATTCTCTTTAGCAGCCGCCGATTCAGAGATCGGGATGCCTGAGATAGGGGTACCATCTACAATGGGAACCGTTGGCAGAGTCATCTCTAAAGACATTCCGATGCTCCTTTTTGATCTAGTGAAGTATGGATGTGAAGCCAAGTTACCACAAAACCCAACCACCATTTTATAAAAAACCTGGACTGGATTTGAAAAGCAAACGGTTAGTTTGAGAAAAAAAATAGACAGGTAATCGCACGTTGGGGTATGATGCACCTATATAGTTAAATGGGTTTATACATGCTTTGTGACGGTTGCATGTGCCATCCCGGATTTCTTCACTCTTTTCCATTCTCCTCTTTTGATTTCCACTCTTTTTGTTTTGTTTCCTCATTTCTTTTGCCCTTTTTCTCAAATTTTTCTTTCTCCCTTTTCTCATTGGAGGTATTTATAAAAAATATGACCGGATCTGATGAAGCTTTGTAATAGTATGTTTAAAACTTGGATTTATTGTACTAGACCTGGCTTACCCGAGTGGACAACTCGAGCCTAGGGGGCAGCTTACCGGGGATACAGAAGCTCCGCTGGCTTAGCACTTGTCCGAACCTCGTTCTAAATGGGATAAGACTTTAAACAGAATAGAAGTCACACGAAGTGCACCCTTGTCCATGATGCATAAGACTTAGAGATAGGAAGGGATTCGTAGCAGTTTATATATACAATTCACCAAATATCAAAGTGGTAAAAGCATTTAGCACATTAGGCATGGAACATGTAGGAAAAATAAATAAAGCCAAATATAATAGTTATTCTAAGCTCAAATTCATAAACCTTGAACCAAAGTTCTGGGTTTGGATCCCCAGTCACACCTCCTTTTTACCACCCCAATGGGGATATAAGGAAGTTTTTCCAATTTAAGTGACATTATTCGAAATTGGATTATTTATTCAGAGTCGCCACTTGGGATAGGCTTGTTTCTGGTGTCCCAAGTCACCAATTTATTTTCAAATTCCAAATATAGGAAGATTCGACTTTCCTTTTGAAGTCTGCGAACCATAAATTCTAGATAACAAATTCTGTTAACCCGAAGGAGGTGTTAGGCACCCCCGGATTCCGTGGTTCTAGCAGTATTGCTTAAACTATTACAATTGGCCTATTATCTTATTTTAATACATGTTTTAGCCTATGGTACATTTTTAACTTATTAGCCGCTTTTAATTAATTTTAAAGAAGATTGAACATCGTCTAAAACGTGTCTTTGGATCGCGTCACATGAAATGCACCCGCAATCCAGAACACATTTTATTCAATGTTTAATAAATGGATTTGGGTCACATGAAATGCACACCCGAGATTAAGAGGGTAATATTATTAAATAACGCGCCTAAAGCAACTAACGCATTGTTAACTTTGTGAGGGACATGGAAATTCACTAAATGGCACACCTAGAATTCTAATTATTTTAAAAGGAATAGTTAAAAGAGGGCCACACATTTATGATTTTATTTGGCATGGCGCACATCGATTTTATTTTTAAAGGATATCTTAACTAAATTTTGGAGGGCCATGACTATTGTGTTATGTAATATGGCCTTCCTTAAATTATTCTAAAGATCCTATTAATTGATAAAACTTCTAGGGAATTCCTAATTGATTTCAACCAACAGTTTAAATTAAATCTAGTGATCACTAAAGCTGATAAGAAACAAACACGGGCATATGGAAGAGCCTAAACAGGCTGTGAACTCCAAGTCGAATTGCAAAAGTGAAAACCAGCATGGGCCACAATTGGGCCTACTTGTGAAGCCCTATTCGAAATCTACCAATTAGAGTGAAAACCAACATAACTAGGCTAATGCTAATAGCCCAAAATAAAGCCTCAACATTCACATTTAAGGCAAACATGATATTTATAAGCATTTCAAGTTTCAGCCCAACGCCAATGAATTTAAAAATTCATTTACAATATCATTTGAATGCCAATGGGCCTTTTCATGCTTACAAAATGACTCCTAATACACTAACAAACTTTTGAACACATACAGCCAACATCTAAGCAAATTTAAACCCAATGATGTTGCTTAATTAAATACAAAACTTTCAAGCAGAATTTAGATGGCTAATTCCAAGGATACCACATACAAACCATGCCATGACTTTAAAAAATGGAGAAATTACAAATTACTTCTTAAGAACCAAATGCAATATTTTTGAATTTTTATGAATTATATAAATTAAAAATGCACACAAAAATGTAAACAAACACGAAAATTATGCAATTAATCCTGAAAATCAAATAATTAAAAGAAAAAAATCCTAAAACTAAGAATTTTGTAGGAGTAATTCACGTGGGGCAAAAATCACATGCTCACACTACTCCAAATTTCAACTTTCCCGGCACTCAAAACCCTGCACCTCCACAAAACATCCTAAAACCACAAAATCAACCCGCCCCCCATTGCCACTACAACACATGACACACTTCAAGTAACACCCCATTACTCATCCCCAAACCATGAAACTCTACAAATGAACATTCTTACCATCATCACAACAATCCCATTTATGTGGAAGCAATGCTGCATCCCACTCAACCCATTTCAAGCACACCTAAGTCTAATGACAAGGAATCTCTTATCAAGAACCTGGCCACAGAGCTCAAGAAACTTACTCGCCGAGTCCAGGGTGTTGAAGGAAAAAGGTATCGAAGGGCTGAATTATGAGGACCTTTGCATCCAGCCAGATGTTGAACTTCCGGAGGGGTACAAATCTCCCAAGTTCAAAATGTTCGATGGCACAGGGATCCCAGAGTCCATTTGAGGACATATTGCATAAGTTGGTCGGAGTCGAGAGAGATGAAAATATCCGCATGAAACTCTTTATGAGAAGTCTGAAATGGGATGCTCTATCTTAGTACATTAGCCAAGACCCAAGAAGTGGACAAACTAGGTAGATATGGCGTCCGATTTCATGGATAGGTTTAGATTCAATACAGAGAATGTGCCAGATGTATTTTACATCCAGAATTTAAAAAAAAGAAACCCACGGAGACATTCCACGAGTATGCTACTCGTTGGAGATTTGAAGCCGCCAAGGTCAGGCCATCCTTTGAAGAAGAACAAATGAACAGATTTTTCGTCGGAGCTTAGGACCCACAGTATTACAAGAGGTTGATGTTGATCGAAGGCCAGGAATTTTCTAACATCATCAAACTAGGGGAGAGAATCAAGGAAGGTATCAAAAGTGGTACTATTACAAACTTCGAGGCATTACATGCTACCAACAACGCTCTACAATCTGGTGGCGCATCCAAGAAAATGGACGTGAGTGCCGTAATGGTTGCACAAAGGACAAAATCCCCAGTCAAATACCAAACCTACCCATTACCCCCGCTCACATATAAACCTATTCCAATTTACCAAGTACCCTCACCTTCTTACCAAGCTCCACCACCCACTTACCAATCATCTTCGCCTTCTACATACAAGCCTACATCACCTAAATACTCCCAAACAACACACGTCTACCAAGCCTACAATACCCAACAAGCTCACTATCAATCACCTCACCAAAATTTCCTAGACCAGGCCAGACTTCAACCACAAACCTCCCAAACAATATACCGCCACTGCCAAACCAATCGAACAACTATATAAAAGGCTTAAAGCTGCTGGTTACGTCACCCTTATCCCTACCATAACCCCAGAAAATCAAAACTTATGCGTACCATTCCGGCATGAAGGGTAAGGGTCATACCATTGACAAGTGCTGCTCCCTGAAGGACAAGATTTAGGCCTTGATTGACATCAAGATCACTGTGGCAAATAAGCCTAATCTGAATGTCTGCAACAACCCTCTGCCCGACCACGAATAGGGAGGCGTTCATATGATAGAGATAAAAGATGACTGGGACCCCAAGGGATTGATCCGATTAATCACTGAGCGTGATACGCCAAAGAAACCAACAGTCACACTCAATTCAATTGTAGTCCAAGTCCAACCTTTTGAAGACTTTGAGGTGAACATGTCCATACCACTATATCTTGAAGCACCATCTTTCACAAAGGCGCCAGGGCCAATTGAGGTTAAGTTCGGGCCCCCCGAAGGCACCTGCACCATTTGAAGTTGCTGTGTTACCTCCCAAAGCAAGGGTACCCATCCCGCTGACAATGTCAGCCATAGCACCATTCCATACAAAGATCGTCCCCTAGGACTACACAGCCGGGGCAAGAAGGAAAGGGAAAGCCAAATCTGGAGAAGCAATGGCAGCATAAGGTATGACCCGACTGGCAGGATTTTATACTCCAGAACATTTGGCAGAATCAAGTAAGCAGGCCTCTGGATGACCTACCGAAACTGGGCTTGATGACCTCTAGAGAAAGGTACATGCAAAAAAGTACTCAGTCATTGATCAATTGAATAAACACTCCATCCTAGTTCTGCTGCAAAGCTCCGATATACATAAGAACGCCTTGATGAAGATACTGAGTGAGGCATATGTACCCAGCAATATAACTGGGGGAGAAATGGTGAACATGGTAGGGAAAGTATTGGAATGTCACAAAATCACTTTCCACGAAGATGAGCTGCCACCAGAAGGATTGAGCCACAACAAGGTGATGCACATCACTGTGTAATGTGAGGATTATTTCATCACCGGGATTTTGATTGACAGAGGGTCCAGCCTCAACAATTGTCCCTTGGTTTCTCTCTGCACATTAGGGAAAAGCCTGCATGAGATCAAAGATGCAGCCATCAAAGTCAAAGCTTTCGACGGCTCTCAAAGGTCCACCATTGGAGAAATTAATTTGTGTTTGCAGATGGGACCCACTTGGTTTGATGTCGACTTTCAAGTAATAGACATCCCAGCATCCTACAATCTATTATTGGGACGACCCTAGATTCATGCCACCGAAGCTTAGAATCAACCCTACACCAAGCGGTGAAATTTGAGTGGAATCATCAAGAGGTTGTTGTTGTTATTGACGGTAGCAATCCCATATATTGTCGCCAAACCATTCCAGTGATTGGAGGAACGAGAAAGATAAGTGGGGAAACCTACCATCATATTGAGCGAGTCAACACTGTGGACAAAGATAAATGGTGGGATAACAGGATTGAAAGCATACTAAATTGGAGTGGATACGAACATGGCAAAGGACTCGGCAGGAACCTCCAAGGAATCACCGAACCTATCAAGATGAAGAAGCATGGTACCACTTTTAGATTAGGATATGAGTATACCTGGGAAGAACTCAAGGACTAGTTTCCACTTTAGCACGGTCCTTACCATCCATTGGAGCATCCGATACCCCGTCTAGAGTAAACTTTCCAACCAGGTGAAGTCATTTATGGGTCAGAAGAAGATGAAGCACTAGCAGCAATGAGGAACTTGTTCATGGAGGATGATAACATGGACTGTTGTCTCATTTTTTAGGAGGAGAGGGAAAAAGGCCATTCCATACAAGCTATGAGCTGAGGAGCGCACCTCAATAATTGGTCCGTCAAAACCACCAAAGCCTGGAGAGCTTTAGGGTAGCAAAGTTGAATAAAGCACCATGAATTAGCTTCTATTTTTTTCGCTTTTTATTTTTCAAAATAAGAATTCCAATGATTCAAAACAATTATGAAATTTATCAAAAGCATTTCAATTTCTTATGAATCTCACTCTCATTATTTTCTCTATCATTTATTTTACTTTTACAGAACATTACTAATATTTACCTTGATGAACTGACGATTGTTACTTGCAAGGAGACAACGCAACAAACGGATATAGACTTAGAAGAGGATGATGTACCAGAAGAGGCTGTTAAAGAAGTTGAGAACTTTGAGAATAGGCATAAGTCTAACTTGGACGAAACTGAGGTTATCAACTTGGGGAACACAGAGAATGTCAAAGAAACGTGCATCAGTGTTCATCTGTCACTGTTAGAAAAGGAAGAGTACACGGAATTTCTAAGAGAGTATCAAGACATATTCGACTGGTTGTATAATGATATGACTGATCTCAGCACATCTATTGTAGCCCACAAACTGTTAACAGATCCAACATGTCCGCCGGTAAAACAGAAGCTTAGGAAGTTCAAGCTTGACATGAGTTTGAAAATCAAGGAAGAAGTCACCAAGAAAGTCAAAGCCAAGGTCCTCCGAGTGGTAGAGTATCCAATATAGTTAGCCAACATTATGCCAATGCCGAAGAAGGATGGGAAGGTCTGGGTCTGCGTCGACTACCGGGACCTCAACTGGACCAGTCCGAAGGACGACTTCCCCTTGCCAAACATACATATTCTGATTGACAATTGCACCAAGCACGAGCTGCAATCATTTGTCGATTGTTTTGATGGGTATCATCAAATATGGATGGATGAGGGAGACGCTGAGAAACGGCTTTTATTATGCCATGGGGGATGTATTGTTACAAGATGATGTCGATTGGGTTAAAGAATGTCGGGGCCACCTACATGAGGGCCATGACCACTATTTTTCATGACATGATACACAAAGAGATCGAGGTGTATGTAGACGATGTCATCATCAAGTCCAAGGAAGCCACTTATCACATAGAAGATCTGAGGAAATTCTTCAACACACTAAGAAGGTACAACTTGAAGCTGAATCCCGCGAAATGTGCATTCGGGGTTCCTGCCGGGAAGATACTTGGATTCATCGTAAGTCGATGAGTAATAGAACTAGATCCGCCAAAGGTTAAGTCCATCCAAGAATTGCCACCGCCAAAGAACATGAAAGAGGTTATGAGTTTCTTGGGAAGACTCAATTACATCAGTCGGTTCATAGCTCAGTCCACTGTCATTTGTGAGCTGATCATTAAGATGTTGAAGAAGGACGCCGCCACAAAAATGGACTGATGATTGTCAGAAAGCCTTTGACAGGATCAAGGAATACCTATCAATGCCGCCAGTTCTGGTTCCACCCGAACCGGGTAGACCGCTATTGCTCTACCTTGTAGTATTGGATGGGGCATTCGATTGTGTATTGGGACAACATAATGAAACAGGAGAAAGGAGTAGGCCATCTACTATCTCAGCAAGAAGTTCACTCCGCACGAGGTCCGAAATTCTCTGCTAGAATGCACCTGTTGTTCTTTGACTTGGGTAGCTTAGAATTTGAGTCATTATTTTTGTGCATATACTACTTATCTCATATTGAGAATGGATCCGGTGAAGTATATTTTCCAAAAGCCCATGCCCACGGGCAAGCTAACCAAATGGCAAATCCTTCTGAGTGATTTTGATATTGTCTACGTAACTCATAAGACAATTAAAGAACAAGCACTGGCAGCTCATCTTGCTGAAAATCATGTGGACGAAGAATACGAGCCTCTAAAGATGTATTTTCCCGACGAAGAGGTCTCTTTCATAGGAGAAGACATCGTAGAATCCTATAATGGCTGGAGAATGTTCTTCGATGGAGCAGTTCAAAAGAGTTGGCATAGTAGCAGTTCTAGTATCAGAAACGGGTTAACATTATCCAGTGTCCGCTAAGCTCAGATTCCCGTGCACATACAATATGGCCGAGTACGAAGCCTGCATCTTAGGTCTCAAGCTGGCCACTAATTTGAACAATCAGGAATTGTTAGTGATCGGGGACTCAAATTTGCTCATACATTAGGTCCGAAAAGAATGGGTAGCCAAGAACTCCAAGATACTCCCTTATCTACATATGTATAAGAGTTGAGGAAGAGGTTTACAAACACAGAATTCCAGCATGTTCCCAGGGTTCAGAATGAGTTTGCCGACGCACTGGCTACCCTATCATCTATGATTCAGCACCCAGATAAGAACTTCATTGATCCTATCCCGGTAAAAATTCATGATCAGCCAGCTTACTATGCTCATGTCGAGGAATAAGCAGATGGAAAACCCTAGTTTCACGATATCAAGAAATATTTGGCAACATGAGAATATGCAAAACTTTCAAACGCTACTCAGAAGTGCACACTGTGAAGGTTATCCAATCACTTCTTTCACAGCGGAGCAATCCTGTATAGGAGGACCTCCGACTTGGGATTACTAAGGTGTGTCAAAGCAAAGGAAGCATCCAAGTTGTTGGAAGAGGTTCGTGCAGGGACCTGTGGTCCACATATGAACGGTTTTGGCTTAGCAAAAAAATACTTCGAGCATGATATTTTTGGATGACTATAGAAACGGATTGCATCTAATATGTCCGAAAATCCCATGGCTGTCAGATATACGCAGAAATGATAAAAGTGCCTCCAAACGAGCTTACTGCAACAAGCTCTCCATGGCATGAGAAGCTATCATTTGCCTTATTAGGATATCATACCACAGTTCACACATTAACCGTGGCAACTCCCTATATGCTGGTCTACGGTACCAAGGCGGTCATTCCCGCAGAGGTAGAAATTCCCTCCCTGAGGATCATACAAGAAGCAAACCTTGACGAAACAGAATGGATAAAAAGTAACTTCGAGCAACTAGCTCTAATAGATAGGAAGAGAATGAACACAATTTGCCATGGTTAATTGTATTAGAACAGAATGTCCAGAGCCTTCAACTAGAGAGTCAAGACGAGACAATTTACACTAGGGCAGTTGGTGTTAAAGAAAATCTTTCCGCACCAGGATGAAGCAAACGAAAAATTCTCTCCCAACTGGCAGGGACCGTGCATGGTTCATCGGGTTCTAACATGAGGAGCCCTCATACTCGCGGAAATGGATGGAGAAGTCTGGCCAACGCCAATCAATTTAGATTCAGTCAAACGATGCTATGTATAACCACTTATGATTCCCTTTAAGATATAATTTGAACTACGTCTGACCTGATTCCCCATTAAGAGAGGATATGTAGGCAGCCTTATGGGTTCAGTCATAATTCAATAAAAATTTTATTTCCTTCGATGTTGGAAACTGGGGCAGAATTTTGAGAAGGACCTTCAAAATTCCGAAGTTGATTTTCAGTCATTTATCGCATGCAACCGCTAAAAGCATCGCCCTAGTAAACTGGGGCAGAATTTTTAGGAGGACCCTCAAAATTCCGGAGCGAGAGAGGTTGCAATGCCTTGAACCGCATCACAGTCGTCAGTTAATCTAAAAAGGAAAAAAAACTATTATTTTCAATTACGTATTCACATTATATTTTTTTGTAGCTACTGTCAAAATTGATTTGTTTAGAGATGCTACCCCAATAAAAACAACACCGAATAGGACAAGCAAGGCCATGGGAAGACAGACTAACCTTCCCTCTTTTACAAAACTCACGATTTTTCTTTGGACGTAGGCATCCAAGTCGCAAAATCATCAGATATTTATGCACTCACACTCCTCAAGAATATAACTCTCAAAATCATCACCTATTTATAATTTCTATCCGTACGCGGTCTCCCCGGCAACCACAATAACGCAATTAGTAATCAGCTATCATCTATCAGATAACAGATTCTATTGGTATATGTATTTACTTTGCATTGCATAAGGCTACCTTTCTGCCTTCCAAGACTAAGCACTTGCATTTTTCTCTGCATTGCATAAGGCTACCTTCCTGCCTTCCGAGGTTAAGCTCTACCTCCATCTGCATTTTCATTTTTTGCATTGCATAAGGCTACCTTTCTGCCTTTCGAGGGTACCTCCATCTGCATTTTTATTTTTCTGCATTGCATAAGGCTACCTTTCTGCCTTCCGAGGTTAATCTCTACCTCTATCTGTATTTTTTTCTGCATTGCGTAAGATTACATTTCTGCCTTCCGAGGTTAAGCTCTACCTCCATCTGCATTTTCTCTATATTGCATAAGGCTACCTTTCTGCCTTCTGGGACTAAGCACTGTCTCCACCTGCATTAAGGCTACCTTTCCGCCTTACGAGGTTAAGCTCTACCTCTATCCGCATAGCTGAAATATCACCACCTTTATTTAAATCCTACATCGGCTGAAATAACGTCGCTTTTATTTACTCTTGAATTGGTTGAAAGATTGCCACCTTGTACATTGCATTTGGCTGAAAGATTGCCACCTTTGCTCATATCTTGCATTGGTTGAAATAACGCCGCTTTTATTTACGTCTCGCATCCGCTGAAAGATTGACTTTCGAGGTTAAGCTCTACCTCCATCCGCATAGCTGAAATATCACCACCTTTATTTAAATCCTGCATCGGCTGAAATAATGTCGCTTTTATATATGTCTTGCATCGGCTAAAAGACCGCGACCTTTTAGATTGCATTTGGCTGAAAGATTGCCACCTTTGCTCACATCTTGCATTGGCTGAAATAACACCGTTTTTATTTATGTCTCGCATCGGCTAAAAGATCGCCACCTTTTGCATTGCTTGGGCTGAAAGATCGCTACCCTTGCTCACATCTTGCATTGGCTAAAATAACGTCGCTTTTATTTACGTCTTGCATCGACTGAAAGATCTCCACCTTCTGCATCGCATGGGCTGAAAGATCGCCAAGTTTTCCAAAGGCGTCATTGTTCAAAGGCACCATTTTCATAGCCCAAGAATGCCATGCCATGGCCTGAGGACTCCATTTTATCTTTTGCATATCATTATTCAAGGGCATCATAGTTCGGAGGCATCATTCTCATAGCCCGAGAACATCATTTCATGGCATGTGAATCCTCTATTACATGCTTCATACATCATGGTCCGAGGATGTCATCCTAATTGTCCAAAGACAGCATTCATGGTCCAACGGGAACATGCATCACGTTTAAATTTATGCACAATACATGTTTGTATTGCTTATTTGCAGGTACACCGGCTAGCAACAACCATCCAGAAGGAGCGATCCTGCTTCAGTTTTCGCAACCTATCAGACTTCAACTACCCTTCTTAACCTTAACGTCACGTCCGTTCCTCTCGAAATCTCCATCGCCATGTTCCGCCAACGGATTCTCGAACTACATATGACCTGATTCCTGCGAGACCAGGGATATTTAGGTAGCTCAAGAGCCAGATTTCGCTCAAAATTCTTCAAATCACTTTATTCGGTCAAAATTGGCCATCATATATTTACCCAACAACTCTTTCATCCTTCCTAGGTAAAGAGGGGCAGATGTTAATATTCAATTTTTTTCTATGTATTTTTATACTCAAAATGCTTTCAAAATAGTATGGCTATGCATATATAAGCATGCCCAAGAGTTTTGATATTTTTTTCTAATTTTTAATGATTTTAAAATCAATTTATTGCCCATTTTTAGCGGTACAACATCGGTAATTATTCCCAAAAATTATCCTTTTTTGTGATTAACTTATTTTTATTCTCATATTTACACCAAAATATAATTAAGGTAATTTTTGTATATTTTTACTAATTTATTTGATATTTCTAATGCTAAATTACATATAATTGCAATTATAGTCTATTTTACAATTAACAACATTTTCCAATTATAAAGTTATCTCTAATATTTTTGGATTAATACTTATATATTATTAATTGGTTCAGTGCTTTTAATTTGGTTTAAAATTATTATTGTTATTTTATAAAATAAAAAGTGAAAAATTTGCTATTTAACATCTAGCCCGTTTCTATTTCAATTATAGCCTCATTTCCTTTCAATTGTAACCTCAATTTAACCCCAATTCTACCCAAATTAAAACCTATACAATTCCTGAATCACCCGACCCATGACCCAATTACTAAACTCGTCAGGTTTCTTTTTTAAATCCTAGCTGATTCATCCTTTCCTTTTTAATTCACAAACACCTCTAACCCTAAACCATTTTCACGCACCCGCCGCCTCTGAAATCCCTCTCCTCTCAAATCCTCTCAAACCCTCCCGGAACCCTAATCATCTACCACCTGTTTTACCATATATCCCACCGAAATGCATAGTATTCCAGGCCATGGATGGCATGTACTCACTCTTGTTCACCATTAAACCTAAGCTAACCAAAGTTCGGAGGCCAACTTCCATGGCTTCCATAAAACGTCTTTTACAAAATCCATATGATTTTAAGATGCAAAAAAACCTACATAACTTTGATATAGTGGTGAGAGCACAACTCATGCTGTATGAGTTAGGCGCACGCCATATAGTACTGAATTCTTCTCTTAAGTAAAAATGGTAAAAGGTGAGCTCATTATCCATCGTTTTTTGAACCTTGCGATATTGTCTCGGGAATTTTTTAGTTAAAAAAATGATACACAAAAGAACTTGCTTTCTGGTGTGTGGATCAATCAAATATGGCAAAAAATAATTAATTTAGAGAATTTGAGTTAAGATTAAAAAGTAAAATCGTGAGAACCATAAAAAAAGATTATACATAAAGGAAGTAAAATAATTGATAAGAAGGTATTATTTAATTTAATGAATCTTTTTATCTAATTAATTCACTCAATCTTAGGTCCATCAAATATTAAAAATTATTAAAATTTAACTTTTTTTTATTAATAATTATATAAATATAATTATGGAGTATATATAATATATAATGATATAGTAGTGTTTCTTATTTGTGGGGCCTTAACTATTTGAGGGCTTACCCTAGAACCGCCCTTCCGTCCAGTCACTTCATCCGAAGGAACATGGAGAATGAGGTGATCGAGTTTGATATAGGTTTAGGAGGTGGGGGTGGGAGTGAAGATGGGGATGGAGATGATGTTCTTGACGAGGAGAATGTAGCCAGCTGTTTTGCAGCAGTCCGAAGTTACTCTCCCCAAGGGGACCTCGATCTTGAACCTTATGAGGGCTTGGAATTTGAATCTGAGGAGGCTGCCAAGGCGTTTTACAACTCATATGCACGCCGTGTTGGCTTCAGCACCCGTGTCAGCTCCTCTCGCCGCTCCAGGAAGGATGGAGCCATCATACAGAGGTCTTTTGTTTGTGCCAAAGAAGGATTCCGCAATTTGAACGAGAAGCGTACCAAGGATAGAGAAATTAAGCGACCACGTACTATCACTCGGGTCGGCTGCAAGGCCGCCCTCTCTGTCAAGATACAGGACTCTGGGAAGTGGGTTGTCTCTAGCTTTGTCAAGGAGCACAATCACGAGCTGGTCCCCCCTGATCAGGTACACTGTCTTCGCTCCCATCGTCAAATCTCTGGTCCTGCCAAGACCCTAATTGATACCTTACAGGCTGCTGGCATGGGTCCCCGCAGGATCATGTCTGCCCTCATTAAAGAGTATGGTGGTATTAGCAAAGTTGGTTTCACAGAGGTAGATTGTCGTAACTACATGCGCAACAATCGCCAGAGGAGCCTAGAAGGAGACATACAACTCCTCTTAGATTACCTGAAACAAAATCATTCCCAGAACCCTGGATTCTTCTATGCAGTTCAGGGTGATGAGGATCAGTGCACAGGGAATGTCTTCTGGGCCGACTCTAAGGCAAGAGCAAATTATAGCTATTTTGGTGATACTGTTACATTTGACACAACTTATAGGTCAAATAGGTACCGGTTACCCTTTGCACCCTTTACTGGAGTAAATCATCACGGACAACCTGTTCTGTTTGGCTGTGCTTTCCTAATAAATGAATCGGAAGCCTCATTTATATGGCTTTTTAAGACATGGTTTGCAGCTATGACTGGTCAACCACCCTTGTCAATGACAACAGACCATGATGCTGTAATTCGGTCTGCCCTCATGCAGGTTTTCCCTGAGACCCGTCACCGTTTCTGCAAATGGCACATCTTCAAGAAATGCCAGGAAAAATTGTCACATGTCTTCCTTGAGCACCCAAATTTTGAAGCAGACTTCCACAAGTGTGTTAATTTGTCAGACTCTACTGAGGAATTTGAATCCTGCTGGCTGTCTCTTGTTGACAAGTACGAGCTCAGGGATCACGACTGGCTTCAAGCGATTTATTTGGATCGCAGACAGTGGGTCCCTGTATATCTCCATGATGCATTTTTTGCAGAAATGTCCATAACTCGACGTAGCGATAGCATGAACTCATATTTTGATGGTTATGTGAATGCGTCGACTAATCTAAATCAGTTCTTCAAATTATATGAAAAAGCTGTGGAGAGCCGTACAGAGAAAGAAGTCAAAGCTGATTATGATACAATGAATACGTTCCCAGTTTTGAAGACTCCATCTCCCATGGAGAAACAAGCATCCGAGGTCTATACAAGAAAGTTATTTATGAGATTTCAGGAGGAGTTGGTTGGTACTCTAACTTTCATGGCCAACAAAGTTGAGGACGATGGACTAGTTACCACTTATCAAGTTGCAAAATTTGGGGACGACTACAGAGCTTACTATGTAAGATTTAATGTTTTGGAAATGAAAGCTACTTGTAGCTGCCAGATGTTCCAGTTCTCTGGTCTTCTTTGCCGACACATTTTAGCAGTGTTCAGAGTGACAAATGTTCTGACTCTTCCTTCTCATTACATCCTCAAACGATGGAGCCGGAGTGCAAAGAGCAGCGTTGCATTGGACGATCGTGTTTCTGATGTAATCAATTATTATTTGGAATCACATACTGTTCGATATAACATACTGAGACATGAAGCATTTAAATTTGTGGAGGAAGGGGCTGAGTCTGTTGACTCTTATGCTGTGGCAATGGCGGCTCTAGAAGTGGCTTTAAACAAAGTTGCTCTAGCAGCAAAGCATGATGGGAGGATCTCTTTAGTAAATGGGCATTGTAGAGAATACTTGACTAGAAATGGGGTCCATGCAAATTACAACATTGAAGATGAACAGAGAAGTCTTGCATGTCCACTCTCTGAGGTTAGTCATTTCTTAATTTTTGTCGAACTTACCTGTCACATAGTTCTCTTTTTTTGGTTGCATTTCTCATCCATCTTCTATGTTCTCTTATTCTTAATTATTAAAAAACTTTAATGAGGTAATATGATAAAGTTGTTTGGACTGAAAGAAATAGAAGATGCTTTAACTTTATTCAGAAGGAAAAATCTAATTGTATAGCTTTGTTTTCTAAGATGTTTTTTCCTTACAGAAATAGCCTCTCTATCCCTTCGGCGTAGGGATAAGGTCTGTGTACTTTCTAACCTCCCAGACTCCACTAGTGAGATTCTACTGGGTGGTTGTTATTGTTGTTGTATCTTTTCGTCGAATGTATTTTTTTTTGCTTAACCTCAAAATTTTAACTCTACATTGTTAGTGCTATTTTATCTATAAAATTACTTTACCTTCTCCCAAAAAAGAAGAATTGAAAGTGTGAGAAAGCACGGGAGAAGAATATAACTAAGATTAAACATAATACAATGAGCCCTATATATAATACTAATAACCTAGAGTTCTACTATAACTAGAGTTCTACTATATTTACATATCTAACACTCCCCCTCAAGCTGGTGCATATAAATCATATGTACCGAGCTTGTTACATATGTAGTTTAACATCGAACCCAGGTTTGTAGACCCGAAAGCATCGATTCCCAAAGACATCGTTGAAAATTTGCTGAAACAGATGAAGGAAAACTGTTTTTTTTTTTGCCGGAAAATCACTGTAGATGCCGGAAAAATTTTAAAGTTGTCGGAATTGAAAAGTAAAAACATGAGTAGGCTCGGAATTTGAGGGCGATGATACTGTCCTGAAGAAACTTTTTGAAATTCTGGCCGGAAAGTCTCTGTAGCTGCCGGAAAAGTCGCCGGAAAAACTGAAAGTTGTTGGAATCGAACCGAACAAGGATGGGTAGGGTCGGAAATTAAGGCCGACCAAACTGTCCTTCTGGAGCGAAGTGAAAAACTGGCCGGAAAAGGCTCCACGCGCCGGCGCGTGGTCTGACGCGCCGACAGTTGTGGCGGCGCGTGGCGGCGCGTGTGGAGGTATCTGCCGGAGAAATTTCTGGGGTTTGGTCGGAATTATATTCCGAGTCTTGTGGTGGTGTTGGTTTTTGCACAACACTGATAATTAGTGACTTTGACGCAATTAGTCACTTAGGTTACCGGAAAATTGCACGGTGACCGAGTTATTTCTTCCCGGATGTCGTTGGAATGACGCACAACGATAATTATCTCACTAAAGCTCTGATACCATGTGAGAAAGCACGGGAGAAGAATATAACTAAGATTAAACATAATACAATGAGCCCTATATATAATACTAATAACCTAGAGTTCTACTATAACTAGAGTTCTACTATATTTACATATCTAACAGAAAGAAAGAAAAGATAAAGTTGTCTCTTACTTGTAAAGAAACTAATCCAGATGGTGCGGCGAAGCTTGTTGACACCGAGGCCTATTGTTGTGTGTTGTTTGTTTTGATAGAATATGATCCCCAAATGTTCACTTGTTCATCAAGCCTTCTTCAGTGCACTATCATTTCAACAACAACAACAACTACCCAGTATACTCCCACCAGGTGGGGTGTGGGGAAGGTAATATGTAGACAGCCTTACCCCTACCCAAAAGGGCAGGGGTAATTTATTAGCCTTGATGCTTACTGATAAGAATGGACTTTGGGCCTAACTCAACCCCAAAAGCTAGCTTATGAGGTGAGGATTGTCCAAGCCATATAAGGAGACCAAGGACCTCAAATCCCTCCGATGTGGGACAACTCAACACCCCCCCTCACGCCCAGATCTCTGGAGCGTGGACAACATAAATGGGGGGCCCAACATCGGTAACAATAATTGAGATGGGCCTGGCTCTGATAGCATGATAAGAATGGACCTTGGGCCTAACTCAACCCCAAAAGCTAGCTTATGAGGTGAGGATTGTCCAAGCCATATAAGGAGACCAAGGACCTCAAATCCCTCCGATGTAGGACAACTCAACACTTACTTTAGCAAATTTTTCTATTATTCATTTGAAATCACTAATAGACTAAAAAGCCCTTTCATTCGGTTACTACAAGTTGCCCCAAAAGATGGACACTAGGGTAGAGGGAAAATGATGTGAAAGAACAAAAGGAATCCCAGAAAAAAATCAAGAGAAAGAGAAGTTCCGGAGGAGAAGGAGAAAGATTGAATGGGGAAGGAAGCGGAAAATCAAAAGAACTGCATAAGGTAGAGTTTCTCAGTATTGAGAGGTGGAGAAAAGTAAGGGAAGTTACTACTTGAAAAGGAGATTGATTAAAAGTTTGATACTCAGTTGGGAGGCAAAGATATTTTGCTTCCAAGAATCTAAAATAGAAGGGGATATCATGGAGATAGTAAAAGAATTATAGGGTAATAGATGGGTGAAATTTGCACAACTAGAAGCTAGTGGTTCTAGAGTGGTATTGTAGTTATGTGGGATGGTAGAATATGGAAGGGGAAAGTTTGTTGCTTGGGAGCACATACAATTACTTGTAAAGTTTCTGGTAAGACTCAAGAATACACATGACATCTTTTTGTTGTGTATACTCCTAATAATAGGATAGAAAGGGAGGAAGTTTGGTGGGAGCTGGCAGGTGCAAAAGGTCTCTTTAGTGGGCCTTGGGTGGTATGTAGGTAATTCAATACTGTGAGGTTCCCATCAGAGAAGAAGAATTGCTCTAGAATCACAAGAGCTATGACTGAGTTCTCTAATTTTATTGAAGACATGGAACTGGTAGATTTCCAAGGAGGTGAATACACATGGAGAAAAGGTGACATGCATGTAATAGCAGCTAGATTGGATTCTCAATGGCATTCTTCATTAAATGCTGGGAAGTGGTAGCTGCTGTCCAAACTTTTTATGACCAAGGAATATTTGAAAAGAGCCTTAATGCTACTTTTGTGGCTTTGATTCCTAAGAAGGTGGGGGGCCAAAGAACTAAGAGACTCCAGGTCTTTCAGTTTTATAAATAGCATATACAAAATTATATCCAAGTTATTGGCGAGAGGCTCAAGAAGGTGGTCAACAAATTGGTGGATTCTCAACGGATGACATTCATAAGAGGTAGACAAATTATGGATGCTGCCGTATTTGCCGGTGAATGCATTGATACAAGGAAAATAAGCAAGGAACCTGGGATACTATGCAAGGTGGATATAGAGAAAGCATATGATCATTTAATCTGGATTTCTTCTGGAAACCCTCAGGAAAATGGGCTTTGGTGGAAGATGGATTAACTGGATAAAATTTTGCATCTCTACTGTGAGCTTTTCAGTCCTCATAAATGGAGCACCGGCTGGTTTTTTCCTTATCAGAGAGATTTGAGACAAGGGGATCCCCTTTTTCATTCCTATTCATTATTGCTATGAAGGGACTGAATGATATGTTGAAAACAGCTCAGACAAATAATTCGATAATGTGCTTCAAGGTGAGCTGCGGGGCTGATAGCAACATGATGATTTTCACTTGCAGTAGGCAAATGACACTTTGGTGTTTTGTGAAGCTGATAGAGAACAACGGAAACTATTAAGGGTGATCTTCATTCTTTTTGTAGTTACAGGACTAAACATAAACTGGCACAAAAGCTTCATTTATCCGGTCAATGAGGTAATGGAGTTACAAAGTCTTGCTAATATTCTTGGTGGGAATGTAGGTGAACTGCCTACTGTATATTTGGGGATGCGATTGGGAGCCCAGAGCAATTCAAAAGAAATTTGGAATGGTGTGCTGGAGAATGTGAAAAGAAGCTAGCAAATTGGAAGTAGGGGTGTTTAAAACCGATCCGAAACCGAAAATCGATCCAAACCGAAGCTTAATGGCTTACTGGTAACGGCTTAATGGCTTAACGGATGGGGAACGGATTGAATTTTTTTTATTAACGGCTTATCGGTTTGGGGATGGATTATTCAATTTTCTTAACGGCTAATCCGTTAACCCGTTAAGAAAATAAATAAATAAATAAATAAATATATATATATATATATATATATATATATATATATATATAAAATTTAGTGATAGAATTGAGTTGTCTAATACATATATGGTTCTATGTGTGTCATGGAAAAAGAAGAACTGAAAAGGTTAGTTATGACTAGAGGAACGACACCCCATGAAATAAATTTGTGCATTTTGGATGATTGCTTGTGGAAAATGGAGAACGATAGTTATTTATAGAAGAGGAGTGTAGAGAGTAGAATTTAACAGAGCACTTCAATTTTTAAAAGTTCATTGTGGGAGCTGAATGGAAATTTGCGCGACAGATTTTTTTTGGTTATATCTGAAGCTTATGAGTACACATGTAGTGTGGCCTCTAACCGAAGATAAGTTCTGTTTCATTTTTCTCGATACTGAAGTAGTAGTGAATTTATCTATTTTATAATCTACATGCTGATGGCGATTTTTTCATTAGCTGCATCATATTGCCTCTAAAATATTATTTTTATGGCAATTCATTATTTCTACGACGAGGAGAATAAGAGATATTTAGTGAACATGTATGTTAGGCCGATAAACCGCCCATTAATCGCCCTATAAGAGCTAACCCGTTACCAATCCGCCCGATATCTTATCGGGTGGCTAACGGATTAATACATTTAAAATCCGATAACCGTTAAGCCAAACCGTTAAGAGTAAAAAGCCGCCCAATCCGCCCGATGAACACCCCTAATTGGAAGAATCAATATCTATCTATGGGATGTAGACTAATCTTGATCAACTCTATACTTGATGCCATGTCTACTTATATGATGTCTCTATTTCCAATTCCTGCCAATGTAGTGAAGAGAATTGATGTATTATGAAGAAATTTTTTATGGAAAGGCAACAATGAGAAGAAAAGTCCCATCTGGTTAAATGGAATTCTCCTACTACTAGAAAGAAGACAAGGGGATTGGGGATTAAAAGCCCTAAAGTTCAGAATCATAGTATGATGATGAAGTAGCTATGAAAATATGCGGTAAATTCGCAATCACTATGGAGAGAGGTCGTAAGGGAGAAGTATGGAATGGAAGGAAAATGGACAACCAAACCTGTGAGAAGTCCATATGGTGTCAGTTTATGGAAGTCAATTAAAAATTTATGGCCAAAAGTTATTAACAAGTCCAAATTCAAAGTAGGAAATGATACGAAATTTCCTTGTCGGATGACAATTGGCTAGGCCAAGGACCCTTGAAGCTACTTTTTCCTGACATATATACTTTGAATCAACAACAACAAGCAACACTAGGTGAGATATGGACTAATTAAGGTTGGAATCTTACCTTCAGAAGACTTTTAATGATTGGGAGATTGACGGAGTATTAGAGTTTTACAATACTTTGGAGCTATTCAGTGGAATCAACTCTACTCAAGATCTCATTATATGGCAAGGTAATAGGCAGGAGAAGTTTCCTGTTAAGTTTGCTTATAAGGAATTCAACCTTTCTAATAATCAGGTTGGATGTTTGCCATGGAAAATGATATGAAAGGTAAAAATCTCTTACTAAGTTGCTTGCTTTACATGGTTACTAGCAAAAGAAGCGGTTCTAACACAAGATAATTTAATCAAGAGAGGTTTCCACTTGTGCTCTAGGTATTACCTATGTGGAGAGGAGGCAGAGACAATTAGTCATCTCTTTTTGCATTGCACATTTTTTGGAAAAATATGGAGAATTTTCATCAGCTTAAGGGTAATTTTATGGGCAATGTCGGGAAGATTACTTGATGTTCTAGCTTGTTGGAATAAAGAGAGCAATCCTTCTAGTCACAAAAAGAGATGGGGAATTGTCCCAGCCTGCATATGGTGGACAAGTTGGGAAGAGAGAAATCAGACAAGTCCAATAACATCCTGAAGACGAAGATGAAATGTCTAGCTCTTTTCTATTTTTGGTGTAAAAGAAAGTTTTTGGAGGATCATGAATCCATTTTTTATGTGCTAGATTCCTTGTGAGAAGACCAAGGATTATAAGTGTTTTAATTTTCTTTTTGGGTACTCCTTTTGTAATTATGGGTGACTTCACAAATTTAGTGAAGTCTATATATTAATATACAAATATGTTACCTTCTCAAAAAATAGAAAAAAAAATAAATCGCGTGGTGAAATGAAAAAGAAGAAATACAGGATGAAAGGAAAGGGGAGCATGGGGGACATCAAGCTTGAAGATGAAGGGGATGATGGGAAGTAGAGGGGGTTTGTGTGATGGGAAGGGGAATTGGAGAAGAGATGCCAGGATGATGACAATGGATGATACATCTTAGAGCTTATGTATATTGGGGGCAAAATGGTGCTTTCACATAATTAGCATGATGGATCATGGGTTATATCCGGAATAAGTATCGTGGCCCTCCTCTGGATAAAATAATATGGATAAATTATTTCGAGGTATAACTTAACCAAAAGAACTTTTTTTATTTCGGCTTATCTACTCTGGCCTTGCACCAAATGCTGGATTAGGTTTTATAATTTATGCAGACCTTAATTTTATGTACCAAACTGCACCTAAATAAATATCTTATTCGCTTTGTTGAAAATTTGTTGGTCTCCATATACTGTGACCAACTTCTATGTGTAGTCTTCCCTTCTTCTCCTTTTCCCCTTTTTGATATGTGGAATTCATTTCATTTGAAGGTACAGTTCCGATATCTAGGTCATAAGTTAAATATTGAATAGATTTTTGAGAGGTGATAATTATAAGTCACACGTGTTGTAAATCATGTCTACATGTGTTTTTAATCGTAATTGGTTTGGTCTTCTTCTTTCATCTTTTCGTTGTGGCTACTATTCTGCCAGTTAACTAAGTTATCTGATGGTTATGGAGAAAACGTTTTGCTTTTCAGAAATTCTAGAAATTCCAAAAATT
Organism: Nicotiana benthamiana; assembly: GCA_034376525.1. Lineage (NCBI taxonomy): Eukaryota > Viridiplantae > Streptophyta > Magnoliopsida > Solanales > Solanaceae > Nicotiana > Nicotiana benthamiana. Next base: position 571,622 of record CM067333.1, on the reverse strand, counting down.
GCCGTCTTTTGTTGTGTTGACTTATCTACTGATCCTTACTGTGCGTACTAATTCTTTTCAATGAAGAGCTAAAGCATGACCACTTTCAGGAGATCATATAAAAGCAAACATAAGTGGATTATGTTGGGTAGCTATACCTCCACTTTGTCCCTAGATTTAAGATAGTGACCATCTTTTATTTAGTTGAGATTTCCTTGCAATGATAAGAGGGGTTGCTCTGATGGTAAGCAACCCCCACTACCAACCGAGAGGTTGTGAGTTCGAGTCTCCCCAAGAGCAAGGTGGGAAGTTCTTGGAGGGAAGGATGTCGGGGGTCTATTTGGAAACAGCCTCTCTACCCTAGGGTAGGGGTAAGGTCTGCGTACATACTACCCTCCCCAGACCCCACTAAGTGGGATTATACTGGGTTGTTGTTGTTGTTGTTGTTGTTGTATCGTGGAAAAGTCAGAGGCTGTGGAGAATTAGATTGAATGATAATTTAGAAACTAGGCCCCAATCTAGGATATTTCTATTATTCAATCCCAAAAAACTAATCATTACGGGACAACAGCTGCACGTTTTTTGACAAGTCAATCAAATTTTTGGCTTAAAATATATGTAGGAAGAGGTTTAAGCCCTGTATACCAGGTGTGTTCAAAATGTAGGAAGTCCCACAGAAAAATATCGCACCTATAGAAACCAGTTGCCTTCTGAAAACCCTTCTGCTGCTTCCTTCCAAACAGTCCATGAAACCTGGGCTTTATGTCTTTCCTCTTTATTCCTTCCAATCTTCTGACTCAGCATGTCCTCGTCACTGCCAGGCATCTACTGTTCAATCATGGGGAACTTCTACACAACACCAAAAAGCGAGGTTAATTCAAAGCGTTGCAAATGAGTAATATTGTCCCCTCATTCTACCACATGAAGCACATTTTAACATATAATTTCTACGTCCAACTTTTTCCAAACATAAAAGGACCTCAGACCTGTTTTTGCTCTTTCTACTGCAAATCGTGTGCCTCTTTTGCCTTCTCGCTTGGTATACTTACATCACTTTGATAGTACTTCGCGAGATCTTTTTACTTACATAAACATGGTCTTAATTTTGTTAAAGGAGTAAAATGGGACAGAGACTTTCTAATTTCTAGAAGGTTAATTGTTTAACATCTAGGAAAGAAAAAAGTTGCCAAAAGTATTTTTATGGAGGAACTAGGATTCAATCTATATTAAATGAAGCTGCACAAGAAATCTGTGTCTAATCTTTCAATCCATATCTCTGCATTCACAACTTGACTTGTTATTCATAACTTGTGAATATTTAAAGAATAATGCTGTTGCTTGATATAGGTTCGTGGTTAGCATGAATCAAAATCTGTGTTTGCATTTTCTTTCATATCACATTTATTATTTGGGAAAATTCTAAACATACAATTGCTGGTTCTAAACTTATTTGGGGAAAAAAGTTGGCAGCTCCAAGTTTCCTACACACTTTAAGAGAACCTTAAACGAGGTGAAGAAGTTTAGATGATTGGGTTCCTCAATAATAGAGAGGTCATAAGTTATTGGATTGGAAACATGGTTTTGTATATTCTAATTGGTATTAAGGGATCTTTATTCATATCTCTAATTTAGCAGTGACATCTATTGATTGTTCTATTTTGGTTGAAGAATGCTGAATCAAAACCTTGCACTCTCCCCAGTTATAGGTGTTGAATTTGGTCAACTGGGGAATCATGGTAGCCCAGTTAGTTGGTTGGCTACCTGAACTTCCATCTTGTTGGTGGGAGTTTGATTCCCTATCTTGTAATCTCCTCTCACATTTTCCCTTCCCCTTCCCCCCTATGTAAAATAAAAGCTTTTTAAAAATTGTGGTGAAACTGTTTTTCTAACTGATAAGGTTGACTGGGGGTTTGGTCATTTCCTATGGTCTTAGGTTATTTGACTGATAAATTATATGCATATTGTTGTAGGATGACATGGATGCGAAGATCCAAGAACTTTCTTATCTACTGGATTGTGCCAATCGGAAATGTGAAATTTATCGTGCAAACCTTTATTCAGTTTTGAAGGATATAGAAGACCATAAGCAACAACTATCAATTAAAGTCCAAAACATAAAGCTTAGCTTGAAGGATGGTCTCTGAATTTCTCCTGTTGTGGTATATGTTCTGTAATCCTGTACATAATTGGTCCTTCAATTTTTATTGTACACAAGAATCTCCTGGAATTCTTTTCTAAGGAAATCACCGTGTGCTCATTTGGCAGGTGTAGCATGTAGCGTTCTGTCCAATATCTTTAAAGTTGGCAGCACTTCATCTCTAACTTAGTCTCTGAATTTCTCCTGTTGTGGTATATGTTCTATAATCCTGTACATAGTTGGTCCTTCAATTTTTATTGTATACAAGAATGAAGAATCTTCCTGGAATTCTTTTCTAAGGAAATCACTGTGTGCTCATTTGGCAGGTGTAGCATGTAGTTTCTGTCCAATATCTTTAAAGTTGGCAGCACTTCATCTCTAACTTAGTAACACGGTTAAACATCATTTGGCATAAACAACGGTTTTATTGTAAGATTCACCACACCAAGATAGTTGGATGCAGTTTGATTGCTGGGAATGTAGTGTGCGGGGCATCATACTTTATTTGAGATAAGCCATAAAGCATCATGTGATCATTGTCTTGGGTTACCCATTGATTGAGTGGACATTTTAATTTTATCTAGCCAATTCATGGCAACTTGCCTTTGAAAAATCAGCTGCGGATAATCATTGACAAGAATTCTCTTAACCTGTGTGAGTTGTCAAAATTGGAATGGGCTCTACATTGGCAGCTTCGTGCAACTTTTAACCATTGTTATTTCCTTTCGAAGTAGAGTATGGTAGGGTGGAAGCTATAGTCGATGAAGAAAAGTGAAAAAAGAGTAGTGACTCAACGTACTGCTATAGTTGGCGCTGGCATATTGATTACAAGCTGGAGGTTCTCAAGAAGAGTACGGAAGTCGAGAAAGGAAAAAGATGGTAGGATCTGCTTGTTAACAAAATCTTCATGGGCTTTCGGAGTACAAGCTTTAGTGGCGTGCAGAAACAAAAATATGAAGTGCACGACTTAATTGTATTACTGCATTTACGGGGAGCATTAAACCTATAATAATCTTCAGGTATTAACTATTCGAATAGAGGTTAAATATCATTTGTAGTCCGTCGGGCCAAACATATATAATCCGATAGCCACAAACTGACTCATACAATTCATAGCTTAAAAACAAGGATTAGTTACCTCCTATAGCAAATGTTGATATCTTATTTATTTTAAATAAATACCCTTTTAAAAAATTACATTCTATAGCTATCTTTTAATTTTTTATAGCCAAATATTTATTTATAGTCACCTCCTCCTCTTAAGCCATAAAATAAGCTTTGTACAATTATTTTTCTCTCATATTCCCTCAAATTTATCCTATCCCCTCTTTCTCTCTCCCTCTCTCTCTCTCTCTCTACTTCCCGATGTCTTCTCCTCTGCCTGACGCTAGAGCAATTGCCATCGTCACCATTTCAACCAAAAACATCGACGACAACTTTAGATCTCGGAGACACTGAGATAGTGGCCTGCAAGAATTTGATGTTTATTAGCTAAAACATTAATATCTACTTTAGATCTCGGAGATACTGAGATAGTGGCCTGCAGGAATTTGAAAGAGATGACAAACATTTTGTTCAGAAAACGATGAGATGGGTTATAGTGATTTTGTGTGAATGGTGATGCACTCTCAGCAGACATCAGTACTGTATATTATCTAGGTTGGACTTTACGTTGTGTTTTTGGCTTAGTTCTGTCATTTTGCGTCTTTATTCATTGATACCGCGACCCTCAACATCCCAATCTCATTCTCTGACACAACATATCGGGTCAACAAAAATTTCCATTATTTCGCCGGTAATTACGTGCTAATCATTGCCAATCGAAGGCAACGGTGATGACGAGCTAGGACTGGATATTGATGGTGCTTCAACGAGACGACATTAGGGTTGTTCATGAATAAAGATGACGGAATTGGAGGCTGAGCAACTTGAATTTTCTGTTAATATTTTTCAATGTATCTTGCTGTATTTCATTGTATTCATTGTCTAGTTTTAATTGTATTTCAATATATCTCGCTGTATTTTATGTATTTCATTATGCTCATCGTCTTTTTTTCATTGCATTTCAATGTATCCCATTGTATTTTATATATTTCATTATATTCACTATCTCACTATATTCCATAAATGTATTCATATGTTTTTTTATTAATATAATTATGTATTTAGATGTATTATACAATTTCTCTGAAGATTGCTATGTTTCAGTTGAGAATCTTTTCTATAACTGGAAATACAAAATTTGTGTGTTATAATTGAGTTTGTTGAGTTATATTAGGAGTTTATTATGTTAATAGATTCACTTTCTATTTAAAAATAGTGTAATCCCATGTTTCACGCCGTGAATACCGTCGAATACAATAATCTGTCAAGCTGTAATCCCATGTTTCACGCCATGAATACAATCGAATATACTCGAATATAACAACTGATTAGCTGGACTTCCTTGATTCACGCCTGTTTTTGCTACTGTATTCATGAATACAATAGCTTAAATACATCAAATACATCTTATAACTATAGGAAAAGTATCTATAATACTTAATATAGCAAATGGTATCTAAAGATGGCTAATTACTACTAAAATATAATATTTTATGAAAATTTCTCTAAAAACAATAACAACTAATAGTCGTCGACCCATGGTTGTGGTTCCATGGACGCTTCTCTCTCTCTCTCTCTTTAAAAAGCCTCTTTAGTTTCTCTCGTTGTTATTTCAAAAGTATTGATGGAAACTTCATCTAGGTTGAACGGTTTGACATGACTTTTGACGCCATGGGTATCGATTTATCGGTTGATGAGGTACTCTCTGAGGTTCAGTCTAGTGTTGTCAACCCTCTTTTCTTGAAGAATAGATCTCTTGAAAAGACAGAGGTTTCATCTCCACTTTCAGGAACTCAGTCTATCTGCACGGATCAAACTACAAGCAATATCACTAAGTGAAAACATGAAAAAAGAGAAAATCGTGTAGTTAGGGAACAGAAGACGAGGAAGTTGGTACAAAATCTTCACCTGTAATTCTGATGGTGACAGTTGCAGCTGGTTTTTCTTTGCCATCAAATGATGAAGTTATCCAAATATATAACAAGTTTGGGGATCTGAATGAGAAGGAAACAGAAGTGTTACACGATTCAAACAGAAGTGTTAGACTGTCACTTTCAATAGCATCTCCTTGCGCTTTGGGCATACATGCCTCAAGTGTTTATATTCCTGAATTGAGAAAAATAACGAGTTAGGATTTGTTTCCAGGTCGAGTAATCAGGAGATGAATATATGTAGTTTTATATGTAAAAGAAGAGATGACAACAACAACAACAACAACGATTAATAGTATAGACTATCATTATACAATTTATATATAATAGATATACAAAAATAGATTGTCATTATACAGAAAATATATAAAATAAACTGTCAATATACAAAATAGATAGTCACTATACAAAAATATACAAAAAATATACAAAATAGATAGTCACAATACAAAATAGACTGTTACTATACAAAAATATACAAAATAGAGTGTCACTATACAAAAATAAATAAAATATATTGTTACGACTGTCATTCAATTCTTAGCTAATATTATTATACCCAAAAAGTACAAAATATAATTTAAAAAGGCAAAAAAGGTTGCTCCATCGCGCCAAGTAGGGGGTCGAAACTGCGACCTTCAACTTAGGAAATAGACATCCACTGAGCTAAAGGCGCTTGTGTTATCATGCTCATTCCTTTCGGCTACTATATGCAATATGTTTGGGCCGAAGGAAAAAAAGGTTGCTCTATCACGCCAGGTAGGGGTCAAACGTGTGACCTGCAGCTCAGGAAATAGACACCGTATCCATTGAGCTACAGGTGTGTTGTCATAATCATTCCTTTCGGCTAATATATGCAATATGTTTGGGCTGAAGGGCCATTTTTTGTAAGTGGTACAAAACATGGGCTATTAAAATTTTGAGGGGTTATAGAGGATAGTTTTCTCTATTTTTCTTGCCCAATCATTAGTTACTAAGATGTTAGAAATATCTCTTCGCTAGTCAGAAAGAGAATGCAAAAAGTAGTAGATCAAAGGTTTTTTTTCCTGATCAACGAGAGTAGTACCAAATCAAGGCAAATTCTAAATACTGCATATGACTTCAAAATAACTGAGGGCAAGGTTGGCTAGTGAGACGATCGGGAATAAGCTTCATCTTAGAGAGAGAAAAAGTCCGAATTATCAACTAATGCCCCTAAATGACCACTTAATGATAAAGGAGGCATGGGTGTAGGCACAACCAAGAGAGAATTCTTTTCTGTTGTTAATACACTTCTAGCATACTATATTTCAGTGGATTGACAGTAAATTTTTTTTACCGCATGTATATTTTCATAATGATGGTGTTTTTTCCAAAATCAAACTTTCTTATTCAACATCTTGAAGTATCCATATTTTAAAAGGTACCGTTAAAAGATCATCAGTTCCTAATGAAATGGGTGTAACTATAACTTGTTTGGAACCCCTATATGAAATGTATATGCCATTCCGAGGTGATCTGCTAATCTACTAATAAGTTGTTGATGGCAATTCCGTTCATTGTTTTATTGTGTAGACCAAATTGGTCCATTCTGCCATAACTACCTCCATATTTTGCTGAGTAGGAGCCAAAAATGTGTTGCATCACCGATTACAACCAGATTATAGAGCAAGATCTAATAGTCCACACATTGAAATTCATTTATCAACAGATTTCTTCTTCGATTTTAACTGATTTCGTCTAAACCATTCAGGAGCAAGTTACTTTTTCCTTTTACTGTTTACGCAAAACAATTACCACTAGCTCTAAAAGTTTCAGAGAACAGTAGTCCCAAAGTCTATAAAGGTAAGTGGCAGGTGCAACATATTCATAAATAGACTTCATCTCAATTTGTATGACATTTTTTGTTTTGGTTATTCCACAATGTTTAGCATTACTATATACAACAATAGTATCTTTAGTTTCTACTTCAAGAACTTGAAAATACTGGCAGACATCTTAACTCATCAACTGCTACTTTATTATTTACCTTTTTATCAATATAATGTAAGCCGGATTACCTTGTTAAATTTTACCTGCTCAAATGATATCATGTAAAATGGGCCAGAGAAAGGGTATAACACCTTAATAACGAACAAGCAAATTGCAGCAAAGACAACGTCAGGAAATGGCAGTTTGTGAAACAGGGGCAGAGGGGGACGGGGTGGTTTGTCTGAGAAGTCATTAACAGCTGACTGAAGTAGCAAGAAGAAATATAATCCAGGCAAAGCCATAGTACGGAAATCAATCTTTGGTACGAGTCAGTTTAGTTAGGAAGTGTGGTCGTCCAGTCCTAATTTGAGAAGCAGCTTGGACAACCTTATGTCAGTGTCATTCTCATCATTTAAAATTGAACAGAAGATGGTAGTCCAAAATCTCAGGAAGACCGAAACAGTTGTTTGGATTTGCTGAGGTAAAAGGACCTTTACAGCATATCGTATTATATGAAGTACAAGTCAGTATAGCACTAATTAATGGATAAATCGCTATCATTCTAATTGTTCATCTTACTTGTTCAATGAAACTTGCATTATTCCTCATGGCCTAGCAAGTAAACAGTAATTAAGTAGTTGGTACCTCCAACCCTGCTGACGAGGGGTAACGGAGAATTTCTCAGAGATAGTAACCCTCACATGCTTTTACAAGGAAGAACTTATTGCAAACAGGTTATGCAGCCTTCAGAAAGCCTTTCCTTCGTGGAGAACTAGCAAAGCTGTTCTCTAGTTGCTAATGCTCTGTTCCACCAAAGATGAAGAAAACACAGAAAATGTTAGAGGGGGATTCAAAAGGCAAACAAGTGTCTTTTAGATGAGAAGAAGATTTTCCAGAGGCACTTCAATGACATCAAGATATCACTCAATTTAGAACTAGTAGAAAAAGTGACATAATGATTGTTAAAGTATCCTGCAGTGGTTTAGGGATTGGATTCTTGGAACGGGGATGGAGAACAAAAAAATCATACTCCCTTATGGGTGGGGCCCACGGAAAAGTTTCTTCAAAGAGTGCGAAGATTTTGGAACATATCATTCAAGGTTAGGTGATGGGAGCATGGTAAGTTTTTTGGGGTTACAATTGGTGCAGGAACAACTCTTTGAGTATCACATCTCCTTATATGTACAAAGTTTCATGCCAAAAGGAGTTGCCAGTCCAAGGGACACGGAGGCTACAAGGTGGAGAAGTTCATCGTGATTTGAAGTTTAGGAGGAACTCGCATGATTGGGAGATTTGTGCCAAAGGTTGATTGGGTCGTTTCACAAACAAGAATTACACATGAAAGTCGAGAGAGATCCTGAGGTTTTCGAGAAAGCTGTGCTTCTTCACCTAGTTAGCTACGAGACAGGTGATCCTGACAGCTGATAATTTGAGGAATAGGAAGATTACATGTATCAGCTGGTGTTTTTTGTGTAAATGTTCGGGAGAAGATGTGAATCATCTTCTTCTAAATTGTCATATAGTGTCTCGTTTGTGGTTTGAAGTACTGGGATGGTTTGGTCTTCAACGGTGATGCCACGCTCAGTCAAAGAAGCCATGTTCAGCTGGACCTACAGAAGACGGAAAGGGGCGTGGATGTTGCTCCATTGAACTTATGTGGACCATGTGCAGAGAAATAGGAGAGCTTTCGAAGGAATAGAGATGGACTTTGTACATTTGAGGAAAAGCCTCTTATCCCTTTATCTCTTTTTGGTGCCCTGATGAGATCCCTACAAGTATAGAAGATAGGGTGCTGTTCATAGAAAATCATATTTTTGTAAGCTATTCTACTTTTTGGTATACTTCTTCTATACGGGCGAGTTTTTGCCCTTTTCCAGTAAAACTTGATTACCTTATAAAAAGCTCACTGTAATGATGAAACTTCCCTTGTATACTCGCCTTACTTCCATATTATGTGTCGTCTTTTATGTTACAAAGATTTATTGTATACGATTTGTACTGACACATGTGGTGCTAGTGATGAATAGAGAATACCCCTAGTATGAGAATTTGTGCAGGGAGTTCATTGTACAAATGAAATTATTTCCTATTTTTGATCCTTTGGATGGCCAAAATGCTTCAGACGCTTAGAAAATAACAAGTTTTTATAACTTTCACATGCTTTAAGAATTCAAATTTACACAACTCTTTTAAGTGTAGATGGTGATTTCCAACTATCAAACCATTTCTTACGACCTACTTCTGTAAGTTTCTGCTCACAGTCCAATCAAAGTGTGTTAGAGAAATATGTTCAATATATTTAACTTCTTGATAAGTAACTTCATCTGGTAATCGAAAATAAAGTGTGACTTCTGCACAAGTTTCTTGCATATTTTATCATCAGTGGTTCCAGAAAGCATTATATTTTTGAAGTAAAAGTTGAATGTCAAAAACCTGCAAGCTACATTGATGCATTCTCTGTCCAAATTGCCCACAGGATGGATGCCTTCATCCTCCATGTCCCCTAGTATAACAGGTAGCTGACTTAGATCATGTTTTTCCATAAGAGTTAGAGCAGAAAGGAGATCTGTGTTTGGAGTCACTGTGCATGATACCCGGCATAACAATAACCAAAACCACTTCCTTTCTCTAAAGTGATCCTTGTCAGTGCGTTTCGTATAAATCGAGACTGGTAGCTTGATTTTTTACTCATTCCATGCTGGAAAGAATTGCAGGAAATCATTGGTCATTGTCATTGAGATTCATGTCAATTCATATTAATTGTTTTTAAAAAAAATTATACTACTAGGCATCCTAGTAATTATTTTATTAATAATAAAAGGAAACAAGAAACCACAACGGAAAAGTACAAGTAAGGGTGGCTGGCTACAGTAGTTTTACCTCTATGCCTCGGCTATATAATCACTCATATGCGCCTCACATTGGGTTATGATGGCAGCCTCATGCAGAGGATCATGGTGTAACTGCCGGCAAAGTCTCACGAAGGCATATAATCTCATAGCCGCTTGAATTTTCCCAAAGGCATAGGAATATAACACACACTTACTGTGTTGGACCTTATCTTTCTATTCCTATTGAGGCATGATATTACCTTTTTTAGGTATAGATATTACCTTTTCTTTTTCTCCTTTCAAATAAAGAAAAATGATTGAAGTTTTTCTAATTCCGATGTGAAATAACAAAACCTAAGCTAGACTGAGCAATCACAATACCTAAAAAGTATTTCAATCTACTCAGATCCTTAGTCTGAAAGTGGTGAAAGAGATGTTGCTTCAACTCAGTAATACCATTTTGTTCATTGCCGGTAATAACCGTATCGTCAACATAAACCACCAAATAAATACAGAGATTTGAAGTAAAATGCCAATAAAGCATAGAGTGATAAGCTTCATTACAAGTTGGCCAAACTCCTGAATAAGTGTGCTCAACTAACCAAACCAGGCTCGAGGTGACTGCTTTAGACCATAGAGCGTATGACGCAACCAACATACAAAGCCACTAGACTCCTCCTAAGCAAAAAAGAATCAGGTGGTTAATTCATATAAACTTCATCCTCAATGTCATTCTTAATGTCAAACAGATAGAGATGTCAATGACGAACAACATGGATAGAAAGAGACGGACTGATGCTATTTTAGCCACGGGAGAGAAGATATCACTGTAATCAAGCACAAATATTTTAGTATATCCTTTGGCAATCTCGCCATTTGGACCAACTTTGACGGCATAAACCCAACAATAACCAACAGTAGTTTTGTTTGAAGGAAGAGGAACAAGTTCACAAGTACTACTCGCACGTAAAGCAGACATCCTGTTAATCATAGTCTGTCGCCATCCTGGATGTGACAGTGCTTCACCTGTAGACATAGGAATTGAAACAGTAGACAAAGAAGGTATAAAAGCATAACGAGGTGATGGCAGACGATGATAACTCAAACCGACATAATATGGATTAGGATTAAGTGTAAACCATATACCTTTCCGAAGTGCAATCGGTAGATTAGGATGAGACTAGTCTGCAGTAAGAGTAGGGTCAGGTGCAGGACGTGAATCAGCTGGACATGATATTGGACGCGAATGACGACGATAAGTCAAAAGTGTTCCTGTAGCTGGGGATCTAGGAGGAGCAACACTAGATTCCTCAACGGTAGGTATGAGTAAGATTTCTGTGGCTGAATATGTACGAGGAGCTATAGTAAACTATTCAAAAGTCGGTATAGGAAAGACCTCAAATATATCAAGGTGGTCAGAAGAGGTGAAGTAAGGTCTAGACTCAAAAAATGCGACATCAGCTGACATAAGGTACAACAACCAGGTGAGTAGCAACAATATCCCTTTTAAACTCGAGAATATCCTAGGAAGACACACTTGAGAGCACGAGGAGCTAACTTATTTTTTTCGAGAGCTAAGTTATGAACAAAACATATGCTCCCAAAAGCACGAGGACGAAAAGAGTTTAAGGGTGACCGAGAAAACAATACTAACTGCAGAATTTGATTCTGGATAGAAGATAAAGGCATCCAATTAATCAAATAACAAGCCGTGAGAACTGTATCACCTAGAAAACATAGAGGAACATGAGACTCAATGAGAAGTGTGCGAGCCTCAATGAGGTACCTATTCTTTCTCTGCTATCCTATTCTGCTGAGTGGTATACAGACAAGACATTTGATGAATAATTTTCTGAGAAGTCATAGACTGCTGAAATTGAAAGGACAAGTATGCTAAGGCATTATCACCACGAAAGATGCAATAAGAAACACCAAACCCATTTTTTTATTTAAGCACAAAAACTCTGGATATAGAAAAAAACCCAGAACGATCGTTCATTAGGAAAATCCAAGTATATCTTGAGTAATCATCAATGAAACTAATAAAATAACGATATCCTAAAGTTGAACTGACTCTACCAGGACCCCATATATCAGAATGATCTAAAGAAAAAAATAGACTCTGGACGGCTCTCAACCCTACGCGGAAAGGTGGCTCGGGTATATTTCCCAAATTGACACGACCCACAACCAATGTAGACAAACTAGGAACCATCCTCTGAAGCTTGGATAAACTCGATGTCCAAAACGTCTGTAAATTAGATCTGGAGGATCTGTAGCTGGACATGTAGTGGAGGGATTAGGGAATCAAGGTAGTAAAGGCCTTGTGATTCACGCCCTGTGCCAATCATATGTTCATACTACAGTATTGCATAACAAGAGAGTCATCAATAAAATATATACCACAATGGAGGGCGCGAGTCAACCAATTAACATATGCAGGATTAAAAGGATAGTGAGGCACATAAAGAACAGAATCTAATGTGATAGAGGAAAAGGTATTAGCTTGGCCAACTTCTTTTGCTTTTGTTTGGACTCCATTGGCTAAAGTAATATTGGGAAGAGACTGTGAATAAACAATATTTAATAAAAGAGACCTATAACTAGAGATATGATCAGAGTCACTTGAGTCCATGACCCACAGTCCAAGAGTAGTAGAGAATTACTAGTAAGAGAAGTATGAATCTGAGCAACACAAGCTACTTGTGGAGATGTGTGCTTACTTCCTCAAAGCTGAAGAAATTTATTATATTCCCCTTCAGATAAACAAAACCTCAGGTTACCTGCACTCTCAGCAACATAAGCATTTTAGGTGGTCGACCATGCAAAGAGTAACATACCTCACCGGGTATATCCAAGCTTATTGCAATAAGAACACTTGGGCCGAGACCTTCGAAAATCTCCACCTCGTCTATTCTCCATAGTCTGATATGCCCGATTTTTCACTGCAGATGAGTTAGCTATCCGTAATGAGATTACTGTGTGGCTGGGCACCGCAACTAAGCAAAGCAATAGAGAGTAATTCATCAACTAAAGGGATAGTTGAACTAGCGAAAATCTAGTCACGTATTGAATCAAGGGCATTAGGAGGTCCAACGAGTGTAAGAACTAGAAACATCATGTCACGTTGCTCTTGTTGCTTTTTATTACTAGTAGAAACTAGCCTCAACTTCTCAAATTCCTCAATGATTGCCTGTACTTATCTCAAGTAAGCAGACATATCCCGTTCTTATTTTTTCAAGTTTATCATCCGCAATATCATATCATAGAAATGAGATATGTTATTAGTGTATAAAGTACGAATCTTTTCCCAAACTAAATGGCATGTCTGGAATGGACGGAACAAGGGCATTAACTTGGGATCAATAGATCGCCAAAAGATACTACATAATTGAGCATCGATCTTCTTCCAAAATGCTTTGACCTTTTCACATCCTCACTAGCCTTTTTGATTAAGTGATCTTGAAGACCTTGACCTTTGCACCACAATTCAACAGAGGAAACCCAAGCTAAATAGTTTGAACTTCTAGAACTCGTATTTTTAGAACCAAATACATCAAATCCCAAAAACATCGTTAGATTAGAGAGAGGTCTAGAAACAAATAACAGAAATAATCAACTGTATCTCGCTGAAACAGGCAAAGAAAACACCGTTTCTGCCGAAAAAATCACTGTATCTGCCCAAGAAATTGCAAAGTGATCGGAATAAAAGAAATGATGGATAGGCTGGGAATTACAAGGTGAACAAACTGTCCAAAAGGACCTTTGTCAAAATCTGGTCGAAAACTGCCTCATGCGCCCGTGCTCCATCTAGTTCAGATTGTTAAAGGAAGTATGCGTTAGACATTCTTGAAGAGACATGAATGATGAGCCGTAGAAACGTCGACACTTCTATGAATCCGATGCTAAGCTTCTACCAGGATAGGGGGGAGCCTCTTAGCAATCCTGCAAGATATAGATGACTAGTTGGCAAATTAAATTACCTCACAGTGACTAGACCTGACATTTCATTTCTTGTGAGTGTTGTAAGTCATTTTATAGACTTTCCCTGCGATAGTCATTAGAATGCAGTTGTTTGCATTCTTTGTTATATAAAATCAGTTCCAGACAAAGGACTAATATTCGAGGATCGAGACCATGAGCCTATTGTTGGACACACAAGCTGATTGGGCAAAGTCACCTTTTGATAGACGTTCCATATCTGGATATTGTATTTTAATAGAAGGTAATTTTGTCTCTTGGAAATGCAAGAAACAGAATGCAGTTGCTCGATGTAGTGTAGAAGCCGAATATCGAGTCATGGCTCTTGCAACATGTGAGCTAGTTTGGATCAAACAATTGCTCAAAGAATAAAAATTTGGAGCAATCAATCAAATTAAAATTTGTGATAATCAAGTTGCCCTTCATATTGCATCAAATACAGTGTTCCATGAGAAGACCAAATAAATTGACCATCACTCATCAGAGAGAAGATTCCCAGGAGATATTGTTACAAAGTTTGTGAAGTCAAATGATCTAACTTGCAGATATTTTCATCAAGTCCCTCACTGGTCCTTGTATTAATTATATATGTAACAAGCATATATATAATTTATATGCATCAGCTTGAGGGATAGTATTAGAGTTAGTTCATGTATAGTGTCCCACATTGATATAGAAGGCTTTATGTATAATGTAAACATTGCATATAAATAGGGCTATTTTAAAACAATTAACATATGTCAATAAAATATTTCTCCTTTTCCTTTATTTCTCAAGGAGATTACCTATCAAACTTACTAATACATTTTTATTCATAGTAGGGAGTCCGAATTTGGACGACTAACAGTAGTTCTACCGGTTGGAAAAATCATCCGCAAGGAGGCAATCCATGAAAACTAGTTAAAGGACGGATCAATAATTTTATTTCACGGCAAGGTCATTTACTAGTTAAATTTTCTCTCTCGGAGTCAAATTGAATGTCCACTTTCCTTTTGTTGGTTGTTAGAAGGTAATGCAAATTTAGATAACAAATGCATATACACACAAATAATGAAATCAGATCCCCATTTCCTATTCCTATAGAAACTGTCTCCTCCATCTTAAAAGATTCGGGAAGTAACTATTGACTCCAAAACACTCCCTGCTTAACTTTGAAAGTCAGATATTCCCTTATTTAACATTTGATGATACAACCCTCCATTTCATCTTAAGATTCTGCCAAGTCAAAAAGCACATCAGAAAACAACCTACAAAACTAAAACAATATATATAATCCTAAAAATTCAACAAAGAAATATCCAACCAACCCTGTTTTACCAGTTCTACTGTATAAAACTTATAATTAGCTTAATTTCATGCTAGATCAATTTCCCTTATTTTTTCATCAGTTAAGAATATTTAAATGTACCAAGAAGCTACCTCCTGGAAATTGCACTCTGCTCTTGGCAACTTGCTGTAATTCTGGATATCACTAAGTGTCAGCAGACCAATGAAAAAATTATTTTCATCAACTATTATTGCACAAGATTGCTTCTCAGCTAGCATGAGGGATATGGTCTCCATTAGCAAGGTGCTCATTAGAACTGTCACATATCGTGTTCTCATTGCCTGTGAAACTAGAATTGTCCTTGCCAAATCATTTTCTTCATCATCAGATTCATAAAGACAGAGGGAACTCTCAAGTTTGCAGAGATTACTCTCTTTCTGTGAAGGTTTCACACCTGAAGAATAAGTTAAACTAGAAATGTTGGAGAAAGAAGTTCCTTGTCGCTGCATCATGTGCGCTCTTGCATCTTTTAGTTTTTCTCTATTCTTCACTACACTTTTCCTTGTTTGTCCAGATGTAACCCAAGAAGACAACCCCACAGCCTCCAAGAGGGGCAGAACTATCCGATAATCCTGTGTCAGTTCAAAGAGAAGCAAAACCGCAGTGAGAGGCACCTGACAGACACCAGCAAGAGTAGCAGCCATGCCAACCTGTTAAACGATGTCTTCCAAAATCAAAAAGAACCCAAAATTGAGATCAAACAGTAAGATTAACAGTAAACTCATGTTGCAACACAGAAATACACTATAGACTTCAGAAAAGATTGACCAAGACAGATGCTACATAAGTACAGAAGGATAAAGGTAAGGAACATCCATAAAATCATGCAAACATCGGTGTGCCCATGCTTTGGCTATGGTTTGACCAACTCAAGGTAGTCATATTTTGGGAACTTTTTTTTTGGTGAAGTAAGAGATATTATAAATGGCACCAAGAAGATGGGAAAATAGGAAACCAAAAGATTTTGCTAGCTCCAAAAGAAAGAGTCCTATACTAGGGTTAATGAGCTAACAAAGTCGAAAAAAATGTCTAGGGGAATTTACAGTGTTAGGGTATTCCAGCTGTAAATATAAAAGACATTTATAGCCTGTTTAGCCAAGTTTCTAAAATCAACTTATTTTGAAAAGTACTTTTGGTGAGAAGCAGTTTATGTTTAGCTGATAAATCTGAAAAATACTTTTAAGTAGCAATAGATGTTTGGCCAAACTTTTAAAAAGTGCTTCTAAGTTTATTTTTCTCAAAAGTGCTTCTGGGAAGAAGCTACTTTTTGCTTCTCAAGAGTTTCTGCTTCTACTCAAAAACATTTTTTTCCTTCCAAAATCTTGGCCAAACACATCAACTTTGGAAAAAAAGGAACTTTTTTGAAGAAAAAAGAAGTGCTTTGGACTTTGGAGAAGCTTGACCAAACATGATATTAGCCTTGAAGAAGTGGTTTGGAGTTGATATTCCATCAAAACATCTACTGTTCCTTTCCTTCCAAACAACCTAAGAAAAAAGAAGGAAGTAGTTGATAGGGGAAGTACTTATAGAATAAGAACCACAATGATGTAAACTAAGGATCTCTAGCAGCATCCTTTCAAAAAAAAGCGATTGAATCTTGATTCATCCTAGATCCAGAAAACAGATCATTATCAGGATAACACTTTAATTAACTAAGGTATGGAAAATATGACAGGTAAAGTCTATTCTCTTAAGTTTCTATGCTCCTATTTGAGAAAGTACGCATTTAGAAGTGGGAGGAAGAAGCAGAAACCACTAACATCACCTAGTCAGATTGACTAGGCTTCTGTACCCCTAACATTTTAGATAGTATGCAGTTTAGAAAGGGGAAGGAAGCAGCAGAAATCACTAACACACCTAGTAAATTCACCAGGGGCTTCCATTCAACCAGTGGTTCATGCAAAAGGCATACTGATCTGGGATTATGGATATTCCGTATTTTGCATCTCTAATGTATGCAATCTTCTGCACGCTATCTTTTTTATCTTTATCTTTAAACGATATTCCCCCTATAAAATCAAATTCTGGATGTCCTTGGTGTGATAACGTGCACCTTGAAAGCTATTGGCTCAAGTAAAGCTGTTTCCCTTCTTGCCTACAAATAAAAGCTTCTATATAGGATTGGGAAGCAACTCAAGCGTCTATATAATATGTACATTTCTCAAGATAGTCCTGTAAGCATCTTAATCAGTTGGTTAACCATTATGAGTAGGTTTTTTGTTGTTATAGTCTGTGCCACTGCAAAATGATTAGGCTCGTCTCTCTGGGTCGTTGGGCACATATTCTCATAAATCTGAAATATAGCCATTGTTAGATAGTTATGTATAAATAGTCCTAATCTCATACGTAGTAGGAGTAAAATATGTCCTACTCCCATATTTTTTTTTATAAGTAAAGGCTTTTATTAAAAGAAAGTACTAAGATGGTACAGAAATCTGTACAACTTTGAAACTACAACAGATTCCCTATCATGCTACATGTTTCCCCCCAAGAAATACAACAAATCCAAATAATGTCCATCGTATCTAGATTTTTATTATAGCACCAGAAAAAAAAATTCTTGATGCATTTGTTTTTAACTCTAGCAATCTGCACCCTCTTCCCTTTCAAAGCATGCATTGTTTCTTTCCAGACATAAAGTCCACACAATAATATGGGAATAGTCCTCCAAATCTGTTTCAAGTTTCTCTTCCATTTCTGAGCTTGCCATATTTCCAGCAAATCAGTGATCTTCTGTGGTATGACCATAGCTACTCCCGTAATAGTAAGAAAGAGCTCCCAGCATTGTCTTGAGATTCTACAATGAAGGAATAAGTGTTCAACAATATCATGTTCAGCTTTGCAGAAGTAACATCTACTATACAAGGAATAGCCTCTCTTTTGCAATTTATTTTGAGTGAGACAGGCATCCCTAGCTGCCAACCAACCAAAAGAAGCTGCTTTCATAGGCGCCTTGGTTTTTCATATCATCTTCCAAGGCCAATTATGGTCCTCCTGGCTGTTCTGTTGTACTAACATTTTGTAGCAATTATTAACTGAAAATTGTTTATCCATGCTGTTGATCCAAATCAAATTATCTACTTTATTCAGCTGGATTGAGCAGGTGTTCAGTTGTTGCAGCAATTGACAGAAGCTATTCAACTCCCAATCATTCAAATTTCTCCTGAAAGTAATATGCAAACCTGATGTTGGGTAAAAATCTGCAATGTGACACTTTTTTATTAAAGCACAGCTAAACAAATCTGGGAACCTATTTTTAGAGCACTCATCTCCATTCCAGATGTCTCTCCAGAATGTGATTCTAGCACCATTGCCAACTTTCAGTTTTGTATGATGTAATAATTCATCCCATCCTTCACTTATTTTCTTCCAAATTCCCCCACAGTGCTTCAATTGGGCAGAGCTTTGTCTCCAACCCTCTTTTTCCCCATAGATAGCATCCAACATTTTTTGTCATACTTCATCTCCCCCTACTATATCTCCATAACTATTTGAATAGCAAACTTTTATTATGCAGTTTCAGGTTTCTTACCAGATGAGTTTTTCTTTTGTTTGCATTTCATTCCCATAGGAATTGTCTTCTAATATAGTCCAATTTTCTCTCCACTGCTGCGGGCATGCTAAACAAAGATATGGTGTATGTCGGGATACCATCTAGGACACTGTTAATCAACACAACCCTTCCCCCCCCCCCCCCCCCCCCCAAGAGACAGATAATGTTTTTTCCATGGAATTAGCTTCTTGCTACATCTATCAAACCCCTTGCCAAGTATCCTTATCCTTTCTCTTCCCCCCTAGTGGAAGTTCCAGGTAAGTAGTGGGCAATTTCTCTAGTCTGCAACCCATTATATTTGCTAGATCCTCAAAACACTCATCAGCATTGATGCTAAAAATACTACTTTTAGTCAAGTTAACTTTTAGTCCAGTAACTACCTCAAAACACAGGAGCACGCCTCTCAAATATAGCATTTGAACTTTATCAGCTTCACAAAATAGGAGAGAGTCATCTGCATATAAGATATGAGTAAGCATCATGAAGCATCATGCCTTCTTGATCTGTCTTGCCAATCTTTAGCCCCTTTAACCATCCTAAACTATCCGCTCTCCTCAACGTTGTACTAAGAATTTCCATAACAGGAACAAAGGTGATAGCGATCACCTTGCCGGAGGCCTCTTTGGGAGCTGAAAAAACCTTTGGCATCACTATTGATTAATATGGAGAATTCCACGGTTGAAATACAAAATCTAATCCGTTTATCACCAAAATTCATCAACTTCAACAAATTCAGCAGCAAGGTCCATTCTTATCATGGTATCAGAGCCAGGTCCATCCCAATTATTGTTACCGATGTTGGGCCCCCATTTATGTTGTCCACGCTCCAAAGATTTGGGCGTGAGGGGGGGTGTTGAGTTATCCCACATCGGAGGGATTTGAGGTCCTTGGTCTCCTTATATGGCTTGGGCAATCCTCACCTCATAAGCTAGCTTTTGGGGTTGAGTTAGGCCCAATGTCCATTCTTTTCAATGATCATACGCTTTTTCTAAATCAAGCTTGCAGACCACCCTTTTTTTCCTCCTTTTCATCAGGTTATCAAGGTTCTCGTTGGCAACCAAAGCAGCATCAGTAATTTGTCTTCCTTTTATGAAAGCATTCTGATTAGGGGAAATAAGACTATTTATGACCTTCTTAAGTCTTTTTGCCACTAATTTTGAAAATATTTTGTATACACTATCCAGCAGGCTGATGGGTCTGAAATCTTTAATCTCCTCTGCTCCTTTCTTTTTAGGGATTAGAGCAATGAAAGTGGAGTTTAAGCTTCTGACAAAAGAGTCTTCTTTTATAGAAAGCATCCACTGCTCTCCAGATGTCTATCTTCAAAATACCTCAGCATTTTTGAAAGAAGAACAAATTAAAACCATCGGGACCAGGGGCTTTATCTCCTTTAAAAGATCTGATAACATCTTCCAGCTCCTCCATAGTAAAAGGCCTCTCCAACTAGTCCTTATCTTCATTTGACAGTCTTTTTACACTTTTTCCCGTGCATTTTCGAATGGTGTCAGAGCTTCAGTGAGAAAATTAACATAGTGCTCATTCCAGCGACATTCGGAAGAAAGATCTCATCGCCGTGCAATTTTCCGGCGACTTCGTCTTGTTCTAAGGGTTCATCACTGCTACAGTAGTACTGTGCATATACTAGTATCACCATCAGATCCGAAACCCTTTTGCAATTAAACCCCAGAAATTTCAGTCCTATCTAAACAGAAAAGTCAGTCACCATGCGCCTTTCCAATTTGATAACTCAAGATTGATTTGCGTTATCTCCTCATCAGTAATTGTTGTGCGAAAACCAATACTACAATCTTGTTCGGAAAAGTCAGGCGACAAGCCGCAGTCAATCGCTCCGGCAGAAAGTCATGTGCCTCCATGCACCGCCAGAACTAGGGTTCCAGCGAGCTACAGTAAGTTTTTTGGTGCGTGTGAGCCATTCTGGCCACTTTTCGACAAAACTTCTTCAGGACAACTTACTCACCCAATGGTTACGAGAAAATCCATATAAATTACATTAAATTCTGATAATTTTTAGTTTTTTCGGTGTGAACAGTAATTTCCGGAAAAGTTTTTATTTTCTGGTGGTGTTTTAGAACCTATTTTATAGTGTAGAATTCGGCTTAGTCTCACTATTTTCAAATTTTTCCGACGACTTTTCAGCCAGCTTCTGTTTATCAGCAACCACCTAGTTTTGTTGCTCGGCGGAGTCTAGTGGCCTTTGTATGTCAAATGACCAGCTTGTAGATATTTTCATCAAGTCCTTCACTTGTGCTCGTAGTAGTTACATATGTAACAAGCTCGACACATATGATTTGTGTACATCAGCTTGAGGGGAATTGTAGATAATTATGTGTAAATAGTCCAGTCCCATATGTAGTAGGAGTAA
Organism: Nicotiana benthamiana; assembly: GCA_034376525.1. Taxonomy (NCBI): domain Eukaryota; kingdom Viridiplantae; phylum Streptophyta; class Magnoliopsida; order Solanales; family Solanaceae; genus Nicotiana; species Nicotiana benthamiana. Next base: position 550,446 of record CM067333.1, on the reverse strand, counting down.
AATATGTCCTAGTCCCATATGTAGTAGGAAGAGTAGAATATGCATAACTATCTAACACTCCCCCTCAAGCCAGTGCATACAAATCATATGTACCGAGCTTGTTACATATGTACTAATTCGAGGACCAGTAAGGGACTTGGTGAAAATATTTGCAAGCTAATTATTCGACACACAAGGCCACTAGATAGTATTAAGATTTTTTTCTCCCGTGCATTCTCATAACCCTTTAAGTTCCTCACCTTCTATAGTTTCCTTCTCCTAAAGTAAGTCTTGCACTCCGGTTTCTCCGTGTACAAGCATTGCCATAAGGTTAAAGAATATGACAAGAAATAAACCTTAGGGCTAACTCAACCAAGAAAAAAGTATCTCATGAGTTGAGGATTGTCTAAGACCATATAAGGAGACAATAGCTCAATCTTTCAACTAATATGGGATAATTTAACACCTCTGCCTTCTTATCAAAAAAAATAAATAAAAAAAATTAACACCTATGCCTGCGCAAGCCTAGTCAATTAGAGCATGGCTAATATAATATAGGGCCAACCATTGGGTAAACCAAGATAGAGATAGGTTATCTGATACCATGAGAGAAATAAATACGGGGAAAAAATGTTAAGACGCGCGAAGACAATTGTCTTGTGTTGATACCTTTTTAATATCCACTCTTTACATAATACTAAGTGTAAGTATATCTACTTTAACTATGTACATCATCTCTCAACCACTCCTCCTCAAACCGGTGCTTATAAGTCTTATGTACCGACATTGTTACAAATATAACTAATATGAGGACTGACGGTGGACTTACTGAAGATATGTTCAAGCTAATTATTTGACTTCATGAAATTATAACAATGTCTCTGGAGAATATCTTTTCTTTGATAAGTGGCAATTAATCTTCAATGTGTTTTAGGATTTGATGCAATATAAAGGGCAACAATAATGAGAAGTTTGAAAAGAGGCTTGCGACTTGGCAAATGCAATACCTCTCCAAGGGTGGCAGGATAGCTTTAATCAATAGTGTACTGGACAATCTTCCCACATACCACATGTCTTTGTTCCCAATTCCAATCTCAGTCCTAAAGCAGATGGACAAACTCAGAAGAAAGTTCTTATGGGAAGGATGCAGTAAAGCACACAAATTTACACTAATGAAATGGTTCAAGGTAACTCAACCAAAATTCAAAGGAGGCTTGGGCATCAGCGATCTACAAGCACACAACAAAGCTATGCTCTTAAAATGGCCTTGGAGATATGGACAGGAGGAATGTAGGCTATGGAAGGACATCATAGTTGCTAAATATGGAGCACGCAATCACTGGTGTTCCAAGAAAACAAACACTTCTTATTTGGTCTGTGGAAGAACATCAGCAACTACTGGGATGAATTCTTCCAAAATGTAACTTGCAAAGTTGGGAATGGAACTCGTATTAGGTTTTGGAAGGATAGATGGCTTAGAAATACACCTTTGAAAGACGTGTTTCCCAGTATGTATCAGATTGCCTTGACCAAAGACTCCACTGTTGCTCAAAATAGAGACAATGGCACTTGGTGCCCGCTTTTCAGAAGAAATTTGCAGGATTGGGAGGTCAACAGCCTACTCAGAATGTTAAGCTCCCTAGAATGTCATAATATCGAAGATCAACAAACTGACAAATTATGCAGGGAAATTCTAAGAGAGGCAAGTACACAGTTAAAGAATGATACATTCACCTCCGTGACCAGGATCCAATAATAGATAAATGGCCACGGAAACACATCTGGAGAACTAAAGTGCCTGCCAAGGTGACTTGCTTCACATAGTTGTCTCTAAATGAGGCCTGTCTCAGTCAAGACAACTTAATCAAGAGGAACATCATACTAGTTAATAGATGCTACGTGTGCCAACAATAGTCAGGAAGTGTAAATCACCTATTCCTCCACTACTCAATTGCAAAAGAAATTTGAAACTTCTTCTACACTACCTTTGGTCTGAAATGGATTATGCCACAATCAACAAAGCAAGCTTTTGAAAGTTGGTATTTTTGGAGAGTTGACAAATCCATCAAAAAAATCTGGAAAACGCTGTCGGCTGTAATTTTTTGGAAAATTTAGAAATAAAGGAACCGAAAATGTTTTGATGGCATATCAACTCCACTCTACTCCCTCAAGGTTGCGTGTTTAGTTAACTTATTTAGCTGGAACTATCTCACCCCGTTAATAGTGCTGATACTTTTGTGGATTTCATTAGCTCCCTGATAACAACATAGGCTTTTGTAAATGGAGCTAATTATCCTACCTTTTTTGTACTCTTTGCATCTTCTTGATGCCTTTTAATGAATCTAATTTATTTCATAAAAAATAAAAGGACAAGCTATTGGAGGAGGAAAAGATGTGAGTCAGTGTGATTTAGCAAGGATAAGGTACTTTAGTACATGCGTCCCGTACTGCATTCCTGTATTAAAACAGAGTCATCAAGAAATAAAATAGAACAAATAAGTGATTGCCCAAGCGACTTGTGGATACGAGATTAAAAGGACTATGGGAAACATAAAGACCTGAATTCAAAGGTACAGAAGGAAGTGGACTAGCTTAACCTATTCCAGTTGCCATGGTTTGAGAATCGTTGGCCATTGTGACTGTTGGAAGCTAAGTTGCTTGGACACGGCACTTCCGGTGTCGTACCCGTGTCGACACGACACTGACACGAGTAAGGGTGTGGATCTGCGTCGGATCTGGTCAAATGACCAAAAATTTGGGAAAATTGATTTCTCTAAGTAAATATTTGAAGAGATAGGAAACGAAATACCTTCAATTTCGCTGCTATGTAGTAATTTAGACTAGTCCTTTTGTCTCCATTGAAGCTTTCTGCCTTCAATCTTTGAGTTTCCATGCAACAGGTTTCTGAAATCAAGATCTGTGTCTTTTTTAGGGCAGAGAAGTTGTTGATGGGTGGTGGACTACTTAACTGAAGCATATTGGGAAGGGCTCGAATGGGTGTGTTGTACCGGAAAAAACCAGAGACATGGAGAAGATTTTGTTGGAGAAGATGATGAAGAACGACGCAGAGAAGAACGGCCAAAGAAGAAGACTAAGGGACTAATTAGGATTTAGGAGTGACCAGTTTGTTAATTGATATAATTTCGAATATTTTGCCACGTTAGTTATTGAGATAAACATTACAAATACTATGTTCAAAAGTTTTAAGTTTATAAAAATTAGACTTTTAATTGTACCAAAATAATTAGAGTTTTAATCAAAATAATAAATAATTATTTAATTGTAAATTAAGTTTTCTTTTTTAATGCTTCAAAGGCACACATTAACCTAATAATACAATACATAAATATTTTTCTCTCATAGAAAAGAGGATAATTTCTAAATTTATTATTAGCATATTAATTTTTTGACAAATTATGATCGCGTGAAGCCCAGAAAAATTTATAAATTGTACATAATAAAATTAACCTTATAGTTCTCCATTATATGCTATGTTGTGACACATATTGTAAGGGTAATTAATAAGACATTAGGATATATTTAGTTCTCAAACAATCACATTAATCAATTAAACGTGTTAGACATTTATTTTATTTTATTAGTATAAGTTTTATATAATGAATTGCACAAAGTTAAATCACATATTTCTTCGGTACTACAACTTAACTTTATCCGGAACCATTTATAAGACATTACGATATGTTTAGTTCTCAAACAATCACATTAACCAATCACACTAACCAATCAAACGTGTTAGACATGTATTTCATTTTATTAGTATAAGTTTTGTATAACGAATTGCACAAAGTTTAATCACGTATCTTCGGTACTACAACTTAACTTTATCCAAATAACCATTAATAAGACATTACGATATGGTTAATTCTCAAACAATCACATTAACCAATCACACTAATCAATCAAACGTGTTAGACATTTATTTCATTTTATTAGTATAAGTTATTATATAATGAATTACACAAAGTTTAATCATATATCTCTTTGGGACTACAACTTAACTCTATCCAGTTAACCATTAATAAGACATTACGATATGTCTAGTTCTCAAACAATCACATTAATCAATCAAACGTGTTAGACATTTATTTCATTCTGTTAGTATAAGTTATTATATAACGAATTACACAAAGTTTAATCACACATCTCTTCGGGACTACAAATTAACTCTATCCAGTTAACCATTAATAAGACATACAATATGTTTAGTTCTCAAACAATCACATTAACCAATCAAACGTGTTAGACATTTATTTAATTTTGTTAGTATAAGTTATTATATAACGAATTACACAAAGTTTAATCACATATGTCTTCGGAACTTCAACTTAACTCTATCCAGTTAACCATCAATAAGACATTACTATATGTTTAGTTCTCAAACAATTACATTAACCAATCAAACGTGTTAGACATTTATTTTATTTTATTTGTACAAGTTATATATAACGAATTGCACAAAGTCTAATCACATATTTCTTCGGAGCTACTACTTAACTTTATCCAGTTAACCATTAATAAGACATTACGACATATTTAATTCTCAAACAATCACATTAGGGCTAAAATATAGTATATGCATTAGTCTATATTTCTGTTAGTATATGCGTTAGTAATAAATTACATTAACATTAGTCTATTTAATAACATTTACTACTAAGGTATATAGTGATCTATTGTAAGTAAGAATTAAAAGGAATTGGTCACATCATTTGCATTAAATGCTTCTGACCTCTGATGTTCCACCCACCGTTTGATTTCCCTTAAAAAGTACAAAAGTGGCATTACAGCCATAAGGCTACTAATTCTTTTCAGAAGTCTTTTCTCATAAAACAAAGTCCCTCCAAAGCCAAACGCTACTGCCACTCCATTTTGTTGCATCTTCATCCTCTTCCTTACTATTTTCTTTAGCTCTTACAAATATCTTCTACTACCTCCTCAACAGCAAATCAAAAGGGGAAATGTTTGTTAAGACCAATAAAAACCGTAGGTTCCGACTTTGATGATAAAACTCTTTGGAACCATGTCAAAGTTCTTTCTCTTACTCCAAGTGGTGGTGGAAATAGAGTGTGGTCATGTAACTATCGTAACAAAAAAGTACGGGATCATATTCTAAAGTCAAAGCTCATTTGTTAAAAATTTCTGGTCAAGGTGTTCAAATATGTAAAGACATAAGTAGAGAAATTTGTGAAGCTTTGAAACAAGAACATGAAGAAGCTGAAAATAAAAAAGCATCTGTACAACTTGACGCGTGGAAAAAGTCAGATTACATATCGCTTCCTGAAGGGTCAGATTTATCGCATTTTTGAAAAAAAAAAGGTTCAAATGTTAGAGCTCTAGAGAAGTCGTTCGGCATTGAGAATAGGAGTATCGCTGACAAAATGGTAGCCCACATGTTCTACGCTTCAGGTTTATCTTTTAACTTTGCCAAGTCTCCTTATTTAAGAAAGTATTCCGAGTTTTTGGCGAAGACTTCTATAGCGGGTTATGTTCCGCCAATGTACAATAGGTTAAGAACTACCCTTTTAGCTCAAGAAAAAGCTCATATTGATAGAAAATTGCAACCTATTAAGGATGCATGGAAGAGAAAAGGGTTGTTTATTTGTTCCGATGGATGGTCGGATATTAAGAGGCGACCATTGATAAACATGATGGCGGCTTCTAGTGGTGGTCCAATATTTTTAAAATCAATCAATTCAAGTGGTGTTGAACGGTGGAGAATATATAGCTAATTTGTTCATTAAATCAATTCAGGAAGTTGGTGCAAGTAATGCCGTTCAAGTTATCACCGATAATGCAAGTAATATGAAGCTTGCCGGTTCTACGGTTGAGGAAACTTATCCACATGTATTTTGGACACCATGTGTTGTTCATTGTTTGAACCTTGCCCTAAAAAGTATGTGCCAACCTTCCGAAAAATCAACTCAATTTATAAATTGCAAATGGATTTTAGATTTGATTGGTGAAGTTAGTAACTTGAAAATTTTTGTGTTGAATCATGATATGGCTCATGCTCTTTTTCAAAAGCATTCGGAGTTGTCTTTGTTGAAAGTTGCCAAAACACGATTTGCATCTCATGTTGTCATGACTAGTCGTGTTCATAAAGTGAAAGCATCTTTGGAAAGAATGGTAATGGATGATGATTGGAGAAACTATAAGGGAGACAAAGTTATTGAAGCTAAAACACGTGCGATTATCCCTTGTAAAATGACGAATGGTGGGATAAGATTGAGTACAAAGTTTATTGAACCAATTGTGTCTATGCTTAGAAGTGATGATCTTGATGCTCTAGCGTTGCATCTTGTTTATGATATGTCAGATACAATGATCGAAAAGGTGAAAGCAATTATCTTTGAACAAGAGGGAAAGGATCTTATTGCGGGCAATCGGACTTTTTTGATATAATTCAAGACATTCTTGTTGCTAGGTGGAATAAGAGTAACACCCCTTTTACATTGTATGGCACATTCTTTGGTACCAAAATACTACCATGAATCATGGCTTAGAGGAGAAGGCAATGGGGTTCGAAGGCTTGCTCGATAGAGAGATTTCCTTAAATAGAGTTAAATGCTTTCAAAGATACCTTAAAGATTCAAATGATCTAAAACAAGCATCTATGGAGTATGGAGCATTCGCAAGTGGGAGTGGTTTCTTTACTGAGCCTCATGTGGTTGAGGCTATGATGTATGAGGAGCCTCTATCTTGGTGGGCTAACCATGGTGCAAACGCTCCATTTTTGCAAAGCTTGGTGTACAAATTGTTTTCACAACCGGTTTCTTCTTCTTGTTGCGAAAGGAATTGGAGCACCTATTCATTGATTCATAGTATCAAAAGAAACAAGTTAGAGACTTCAAGAGCCGAAGATCTAGTTTTTGTGCACTACAATCTTCGCTTGCTTTCTCGTCAAAAAGATAATAGACATACCCACATCCCAATACTTGCTTGGGCCACTTGTCTATAATCTATGTTTTCTTGAATTTTTATTTCCTTTAGTATTTTTTTATTTTTTAAATCATTTTTATTTTAATTTTGCTTTAGGCGGAGATCGTTTTGATGTTGATGAAGCCGCCAATGATCTACTTGACTTAACAATAGATGAACCTCAACTAGAAGGAGTCATATTTGAAGAAGAGATTGAAGATGTGCAAGAAGTTGGTCTTGAAAATATTGTGGAAGAATGCTAATGTTATTGTTCAATTGTTAAAACTTAGTAGTTATCCTCTCTACTTTTTGTTTAGTTTATATAGTTCAATGTTAATGTAACTTTATATGGGAAATGCTCGAGTGGTGATTGCAATTATAATTTATTTTGCCTTTTTGGTGTTCATGCTTATTTTGATGGACTTAATGAGAATGGCTAACTCTTCATAATTTGTGACTTGTGAGGAAAATGCTAATTGCTAAATGATACTTGCATATTTTATTCACTATGTTCACGCAGGTCATGTTCTTCTACAAAAGCAGTGAAAGACTAAAAGCCTAAAAGGTATGTTTTTTATTTTTCTTTATCTTTATATATCTAACTCTTTTACTTATGTAATTATATGATATCTATTATGTTTTAATATACTTTGTGTAACTTGTAGGAGAATATGAAAATGGAAGAAAATCAAGAAATCGCACCTACAACTTGAGAATAAAAAAGAAATCAACACTTTATAAGTTATAGGTAAGTATGCCATAAAATCATAATTTAGAGATAATTTTATTTTTATTTTTAAATTATTTTTAGCAGGATCCCCGCACCCGTGTCGGTTCTAGGATCCGTATCCCCGAATCTTAAAATTTCCATCTCAGAGAATCCGACCTCTAGATCCGCACTCGTGTCGGACGCCCGCACCCTTGCCGTGTCAGAGCAACTTAGGTTGGAAGTGATTGAGAGTAAGAAATAGTAGTAAAAAGAGATTTGTTACCAAAATATAACCAGATGTAGCTAAATCAATGACCCAAGAGTCGGAAGAATGGGAAACACAAGTCACGTTATTACATGTTTAAACAATAGAAGCTATATCCGAAGAGGATTGTTACATGCCTAAGGAACTCAATATAATCCGATAAAGAAACCATCCGGATATTCAAAGTATTGGATCAACAGCTTATAAGCCAAAAGCATCTGATACGAGTGCCATTATAATGGATCAAGAGAGATCAAGCAACAAATCACCAAATCTCATAAACAACCCAGAATCTCGCTAGAATGTGAACAAAGATCGAAATAACAATGTAGCTTGCCAAAAATGTGCAAAGTGATCGATAAATATTGAATCGTGAGCAGAGAGAAATAGGAGCTTCAACTGACCCACATAGTACCAAAAAATCCAAAAAAGGGTTGTCGGAGCTCAAGAAAGTTGTCAAAAAGTATATTGTATGCTTCGAAAGTAGCCGAAAAAGGTTGGGAGGGGGATGTGTCAACTTCGAATTATGATACGAGCACCACAGAAGATCGATATGTGTCAAAACTACTGGAAAAGTACTTTACGCCCCAGCGCATGGAGTTGCTTGCTCGTTGGAACCCTTGCTATCGACATCGCGTGCAGGATCAGTTTTTGGAGAATCTTATTAGGGTTTGGTCGTCGGACGATGTCGGATCTTATGGTACTGTTGGTTTTCGCACAACCTTGAAGGAAAAGAAGGTTGCACAAACCGGGTCTGAAAGTCATCGAAAAGATGCATGTCGATTGACTTTTTTGTCTAAGATGTTTCTCACCGTCACTCTGATACCAGTTGTTGGACTCAACTAGTTTGAAGATACTCTTAACATAGTGCGATATTGTCTTTTTTGGAATGTGAGTCATCTTAGCTCGGTAAGCATACTCGTTCCCATTCCAGCTAGCCCGAAGATACTTTTAACAGGGTGTAATATTATCTACTTTGAGCCAAGCTAGCACGATTTTCATCAAAAGACCTCATACTATTAAAAGATCCATACACCTTATGTGTAGGCTCCTAAGTTGCTCGGACACAGATGCGGGTATCCGACACAGGTGCAAATCTAAAGGTCGAATCCTACAAAATGTAAATTCTAAGATTTGGGGATATGGATCCTAGTACGGATACGGGTGCGAGGATCCGACTAAAAATAATTTTAAAAAATAAAAATGGCTCTAAATTATGAGAAATTTTGTGGAATACTTACGTATAGCTTGTAAAGTGTGGATTTCTTTTTTATTCTCAAGTTGTAGATAAATAAAGGATTAATTTCCTAGATAAGGTATGTTATTTTCTTCAAATTTACCCTAGTTTGTTCGAATTCCGGGAAATTGTATCTTATCTCAAATTTTTCCTTCCGTCCCGGTCAAAATACCCAAAATTGTTTGACCAGATCCGGCACGGATCCCATACCCACACCCGCACTAGTATCGTGTCGACACGGGTGCGTCATCTAAACTGCCGTGTCGCAGCAATTTAGGTAGGCTCCCAATCTTTTTAGCTATTAATGTGAGACTTTGTTCACACCTCCCTCAATTTCCCCATTAAACTAAGTTTCACGTGGTCCATCATCGCAATCCACGGGTCTCTTCCTCGAGTTAAGTCCCACATGGCCTATTACCATGATCCACATGTCAATTTTCGAGATTCATCGTGTGCCACCCACGTCGTTATTATTTATGGTAATTGAAGTACGCAACTAGCTTTTTCTTGTGAGCGCATCCCCAAGCTCATAAAGGTAAGCAAATCGAGCCCCGCATTCCATCACTCTATCATCACCACACTCGTCCTGTGAAACCTGGGCTCTTGTACCATGGAAGAAATAAAGGCACGAGAAAAATGTACTATTGATATGTATTAATTATTTACCTATATTGAACCATAATTATACATTTACACAATATATATGTTATCTATTTTCCAATGTGGGACACTAAGTATATACAAACTGTCTAACAATACTCATATGTATCTGAATCTATTGCTAGGATAGAAGGAGACCCCTTGGTCATCTTATAAGATAAAGGCGGCTGGTTGGTCAGTTGAACTACCTTATAGTGACTTAGTATAGTATTTCCTGTCCTATGAATATTTAACTCAATTCATGGACTCTCTGTGTGATAGTCATTGAGAGACATTTTCTATATAGTTCGATATATAAAATCAGCCTATAGTTCGATATATAAAATCAGCCCCAAACAAAGAAGTACTCTTCGAGGATCGAGCCCATGAGTAGATCATTGATAACATTATGTTGATTGGGCATCATCATCTTTTGATAGACGTTCGACATCTTGATATTGTCTGGGGAGTAAGACACAAAATGTGGTTGCTCAATCTAGTGCAAAAGCAGAATATCGAGCAATGATTATTGTAACTACGGATTAGTTTGGATCAAATAGTTGTACAGAGAACTGAAATTTGGAGAAATCAATCATATAGAACTTGTATGTGATTTAGGACTCCATTCTCCAAACTTCTTTTGATTTGAATTTAGCTCCCAAGGGAAGTCCAAGATATGTGGTTGGGAAAGTATCTGTTTTGCAGCATAGGATGTTTGTATGTTTGGGACTACATTAACAGGGTATATGATGCTCTTTATCATATTGATGTGGAGTCCTGATAGTGCCTTGAAGATCATCAGTGTCATGTTGAGATTCCATGCTTGTGATCTCTCAGTACCACATAAAATTAGAATTATCATCCGCAGAGTAGATGAGATACTGTAACTGAGCTGGCAGGACTCTTTCCCACCTAAAACCGTTGTATCCATTGTAGTTGCTTAGCCTTCTCCAACATTTTAGTGAGTCCCTCCATCGCCAAAATGAATAGGAGGGGGAGAGGGGATCCCCTGTCTTAAGCCCTTTTGGGGGGAGAAAAAATCCACCAGGCCCCTATTCACCAAAATAGAGTACTCGACAGTTGAGACAGTTGAAATGCAATAGTTTATCCATCTTATCCATTTCTCCCGAACGCTATCTGCCTCAAAATATTCATGAGGTAAGACCAACTTAATTGATCAAAAGCCTTTTCAATATCCAGTTTGCACAACAGGCCTGGTTCTCCACTTTTCAGTCTCCAATCAAACACTTCATTGGCAATCAAAGAAGCATCAGTGATCTGCCTGTTCTTGATGAAAGCATTTTGTTCCCTCGAAACTAGTTTGACAATTACCTTCTTGAGCCTCTCTGCTAAATCTTTGAAACCAATTTGTATACATTATCTATCAAGCGAATAGGTCTGTAGTCTCTGAGCTCCATAGCACCCTTTTTCTTTGGAATTAAAGCAATGAAGGTGGCATTGCAAGCCCTAACCATGTGACAGCTTTGGTGAAAGTAATTAAGTGCAGCCATGATGTCGGTTTTAAGAGTATCCCAATTTTTCTGAAAGAAAGCCATGGTGAAGCCGTCTAGACATGGTGCTTTATTAGGGGCACGTTATTTCAACGCTTCAAGCACCTCTATCTCATCAAATGGACCTTCCAACCAGTTCTTCTCTTCTATGCTTAGTGAGGAGATGCCTTCAAAATTTGCAATGGGCCTCCAGAGTTCATTTTCACTATATATAAGTTTCCGTAGAATTCCAGAATCTTCTTGATCAACTCTTTGTCCTCAATGATTTCATCACCTATCTGCCTATTAATGCAGTTGCTTCTTCTGTTGTAGTTTGCCATCTTCTGGAAATATTTGGTATTTTTGTCCCCTACATCTTGTCCTTTTACTGATCCATCAGATTTATTACATAAACAGTTAGGACATTCCAATTTATCAGAACTTCAGAAAATGATACTTGGTTTGTCTCACTTGTCCACTCTAGAGCGTTAGTCATATCCGCTCAGAAGACATACTCGCTCTCATCTCCCTCGACAACCTGATAATCGGATAGAATCACCTTTCACTTTAGTCCATTCAGATGTTTGGGTTCCTTGTTAGGTTAGTTCTATCTTGGAATTCTGTTACTTTGTCAGTTTCATTAATGATTATTCCAAGTACACTTGGATATTCTTGGTGAAAATCAATCTGAGTTGTTTTCTATTTTTCAGACCTTTCACTCTGAAATCCAAAATCAATTTGGGGTTTCTAACTGCACATTTCATAGTGATAACGCCAAAGAGTATTTGTCTTCTCCATTTCAGCAGTTCATGAACTCTCATAGGATCATACATCAAATATTTTATCCATACACATCTCAATAAAATGGGATAGCTGAAAGGAAGAATAAGTATCTCATTGAGACTGCTCGTACCCAACTTGATCTCATGTTCTGTTGCGTTTATGTGGGGATACATTTCTCACATCCTATAGTCTTACTAATTGTATGCCATCTTCAACTATCACAAATCAAGTTTCATACTCTATCTTGTTTCCCCACTCACCTTTCTCTCTTCCACCTTGTGTCTTTGGGAGCACGTGTTTTGTTTATAACCTTACTCCAGAAAAGATGAGTTAGCTCCCCGTGCTCTCAAATGTGTATTTCTAAGTTAGGAAGCAACAAGGATATCAATGTTATTCACCTGACCTTCCGCGGTACCTTCTGCCTGCTGATGTTACCTTCTTTAAAACGCGACCATACTTCATAGGTCCAAATGATCTCTTAGACATTGTTAGATATGTAAATATAGTAGAACTCTAGTCCAAAGTGTATTAGGAGTAGGTTAGGTTATGTGTATTATATATAGGGCTCATTGTATCATGTTTAATATCAATTATATATTTTTCTCCCGTGCTTTCTCACATGGTATCAGAGCTTTGGTGAGAATATTATAGCTGTGCGTCATTCCAGCTAATTCCGGGAAGAAAGACCTCGTCGCCGTGCAATTTTCCGGCGACTTAAGAGGCTGTCCGTTACTAAAACTACCTTTTTTGTTGGTTTTGTGCAAAATCCGAGACCACCACGAGGTTCAGAAGAGAATTCCGACCAACCCCAGAAAAAATCACCGGAAACAAACCAGCCACGCGCCCCCACGCGCCGGCAATACCCTCGGCGCGTGAGCCCACGCGCCGGCGCGTGAGGGCCCTTCCGGCCACTTTTTCAGTTTGCTCCAGAAGAACAGTTTGCTCAACCTTGAATTCCGAGCCTATCCATATTTTTATTTTTCAATTCCGACAACTTTGAATTTTTCCGGCAGCTACAGTGTTTCCTGTTTTCCGGCAGCGCCAGTTTTCAGGTCTCTGTTTCAGTTTCAGCAAGTTTTCAGTTGATAATCCAAAGATGTCTTTGGGACTAGATGCTTTCGGGTCCAGAAACCAGGGTTCTTGCAGTTCCGGTATTATGATTATCTCAGAACCTTTAATGGGAGGTTCAAACTACCTAGCTTGGGCTTCGTCTGTCGAGTTGTGGTGTAAAGGCCAAGGTGTTCAGGATCATCTAACCAAGGAGTCTAGTGACAGAGATGAAAAAGCCAAAGCACATTGGAAGAAGATTGATGCTCAATTATGCAGTATTTTGTGGCGATCTATTGATTCCAAGTTGATGCCCTTGTTTCGTCCATTCCAAACATGTTATTTGGTTTGGAAAAAGGCTCGTACTTTATACACTAATGACATATCTCGTTTCTATGATGTGATATCACGGATGAAAAATTTAAAGAAACAGGAATTAGATATGTGTACTTACATGGGTCAAGTTTGGAGGGGACTTTAATGGTCATATTGGGGCTGAGGCTGGTGGATATGATGAGGTGCACGGGGGCTTTGGCTTTGGTGCCAGGAACGAAGGAGGCACTTCGCTGCTTGATTTCGCCAGGGCTTCCGAGCTCCTGATTGCGAACTCGACATTCCGGAAGAGGGAGGAGCATTTGGTCACCTTCAAGAGTTCGGCGGCGAGGACTCAGATTGACTACATCCTCATCCGAAAGAGCGATAGGGGCTTGTGCAAGGACTGCAAGGTTATTCCGGGAGAGTCTCTTTCAACTCTTCATAGACTGCTAGTGATGGATGTCGATCTCTGGGTGAAGAAGAAGCGGAGGGGCGCCCAGGGGCAACCGCGGATTAGATGGGGCGCTTTGTCTAAGGAGAAAGCACAGGAGTTGGAAAGGAGGTCAGTGGAGGGCGGAGCTTGGAGAAGTTACGGGGAAGCGGATGCTATGTGGACAGTGACGGCGAACTTGGTTAGGGGGGCAGCACGGGACGTGCTCGGGGTAGCCAAGGGATATTCAGGCAGACATCAGGGTGATTGGTGGTGGAACGAGGTAGTCAAAGGAAAAGTGGAGGTGAAGAAGGCGGCGTTCGCTGGGTTGGCAGGGAGCACAAGCGAGGAGGAGTGGAGAGCGAATAGGTTGGTCTACAGGGAGGCGAGAAGAGAAGCTAAGATGGCAGTCACGGAAGCTAAAAACGCGGCGTTCAGTCGCATGTATGAGGAACTAGGGGAGAGAGGTGGGGATAAGAAGTTATTCCGGTTGGCTAAAGTAAGGGAGAGGAAGGCTCGTGATCTAGACCAAGTCAGATGTATCAAGGACGAGGATGGTAGAGTTCTGATGGGGGAATCGCAAGTCAAACAGAGGTGGCAGGTGTACTTTCGGGACCTTCTTAACAAGGAGGGGGATCGGAGCATAGAGCTAGGGGAGTTGGGGCATTCAGAGCGCCATAGAGACCTTGGGTACTGCAGGCGCATTAGGGTAGAGGAGGTCTTAGGGGCGTTGCGTAGGATGAGTAGGGGTCGAGCGACCGGGCCTGACGAGATCCCGGTGGAGTTCTGGAAGTGCATGGGTAAAGCTGGAGGGGAGTGGCTCACTAGGCTATTCAATGCGATTTTCAGGACTAAAAGGATGCCGGATGAGTGGAGGTGGAGTACAGTGGTGCCCCTGTACAAGAACAAAGGGGACATCCACTGCTGCAACAATTACAGGGGCATCAAATTAATAAGCCACACGATGAAGGTTTGGGAGAGGGTGATTGAGGCGCGGGTGAGGGAGGCGACGACTATATCTGGGAACCAGTTCGGTTTCATGCCGGGACGCTCCACCACAGAGGCGATTCACCTAGTCAGGCGGATGGCGGAACAATTCAGGGATAAGAAGAAGGACCTTCATATGGTGCTTATCGACTTGGAGAAGGCGTATGACAAGGTTCCGAGGGCGGTGCTATGGAGGTGCATGGAGGCGAAGAGTGTGCCAGAAGCCTATATCAGAGTAATCAAGGACATGTACAATGGAGCTAAGACTAGGGTTAGGACGGTGGGGGGCGAATCAGACCATTTTCCTGTGGTAATGGGGCTCCATCAAGGATCGGCGCTGAGCCCCCTGTTGTTCGCCTTAGTGATGGATGCTCTAACCCGACATATCCAAGGGGATGTGCCTTGGTGTATGCTCTTTGCTGATGATATACTATTGATAGACGAGACGAGGGCCGGTGTTAGTGGAAGGTTAGAGATATGGAGACAGACCCTTGAGTCTAAGGGTTTCAAAATAAGCAGATCTAAGACAGAATATCTGGAGTGCAAGTTTGGTGACGAGCCGAGTGGGGTAGGCAGGGAAGTGATGCTTGGTTCTCAGGCCATCGCCAAGAGGGACAGTGTGAGATATCTTGGGTCTGTGATCCAGGGGGACGGAGAGATTGACGGGGACGTCACCCATCGGATAGGAGCGGGGTGGTCTAAGTGGAGGCTCGCTTCAGGGGTCCTGTGTGACAAGAAAATTCCACACAAACTCAAGAGGAAATTCTTCAGAGCCGTGGTTAGACCTGCGTTGTTGTATGGGGCGGAGTGCTGGCCCGTGAAGAACTCGCATGTTCAGCGAATGAAGGTTGCGGAGATGAGGATGCTTAGGTGGATGTGTGGGCACACCAGGTTGGATAAGATCAAGAATGAAGTTATTCGTCAGAAGGTAGGGGTGGCCCCGGTGGACGAGAAGATGCGGGAAGCGAGGCTGAGGTGGTTCGGGCATGTTCGGAGGAGGGGCCCTGATGCCCCGGTGAGGAGCTGCGAGCGGCTGGAGATTGTTGGTGGTCGGCGAGGGAGAGGGAGGCCTAAGAAGCATTGGGGAGAGGTGATTAGGCAGGACATGACCAGAATGCAGGTTACCGAGGACATGACCCTTGAGAGGGGAGTCTGGAGGTCTAGAATCAAGATTGTAGGCTAGGGGCTCATAGGTGATTAGTGTTTTAGTATGGTAGTTACTGCTTGTTATTATTGCATGCGACTGTATTTATGTTGCTTATGCTTTCATAATTATTTACGTTATTTTTGCGGGAGTACTGATGCTTTATTATTTTGTTTTGTCTTGCTTGTGTCTCTAATTTTACCTTTGTTTTCTTAATGCAGCTTTCCCTTTTTGGGCAGGGGTAAGGCTCGTCTACATATTACCCTCCCCATACCCCACCTGGTGGGAATATACTGGGTAGTTGTTGTTGTTACTTACATGGGTCAAGTGCAGGCAGTAATGGAGGAATTTGAGACGTTGATGCCAGTTTCTGCTAGCGTTGCAAAGCAGCAAGAGCAACGACAAAAGCTGTTTCTAGTTCTTACTCTTGCTGGGCTTCCTAATGATCTTGACTCAGTACGCGATCAGATTTTGGCTAGTCCGACTGTCCCCACAGTTGATGAATTATTCTCTCGCTTACTTCTCCTTGCTGCAGCACCAAGTCACCCAGTGAGCTCATCACAGACACTTGATTCATCTATCCTCGTCTCCCAATCCGTGGCTAAGATAGCATCAGTCCGCCTTTTTCTCTCTATGGCTGCTGTTCGCCATTGGCCCCTGTATCAGCTAGACATTAAAAATGCATTTTTACACGGTGACCTTGAGGATGAAGTTTATATGGAGCAACCACCTGGGTTTGTTGCTCAGGGGGAGTCTCGTGGCCTTGTATGCCGCTTGCGCCGGTCACTTTATGGTCTAAAGCAGTCTCCTTGAGCCTGGTTTGGTAAGTTTAGCACTGTTATCCAGGACTTTGGCATGACTCGGAGTGAAGCTGATCACTCTGTATTCTATCGGCATTCTGATTCACGTCTCTGTATTTATCTAGTGGTCTATGTTGACGACATTGTTATTACCGGCAATGACCAGGATGGTATTACTAAATTGAAGCAACATCTCTTTCAACACTTTCAGACTAAGGATCTGGGCACACTAAAGTATTTTCTGGGTATTGAGGTCGCACAGTCTAGCTCAGGTATTGTGATCTCACAACGGAAGTATGCCTTAGATATTCTTGAGGAGACAGGAATGACAAGTTGTAAATCTGTTGACACTCCAATGGATCCGAATTCTAAACTTCTTCCAGGACAGGGGAGCCTCTTAACGATCCTGCAAGATATAGGCGGTTAGTTGGTAAACTAAATTATCTTACAGTGACAAGACCTGACATTTCCTTTCCTGTGAGTGTTGTCGGCCAGTTTATGGGTTCGCCATGTGATAGTCATTGGGATGCAATTGTTCGCATTCTTCGGTATATAAAATCAACTCCAGGTAAAGGTTTGTTGTTTGAGGATCGAGGTCATGAGCAGATTGTTGGATACTCTGATGCTGATTAGGCAGGATCGCCTTCTGACAGACGTTCTACTTCTGGATATTGTGTCTTAGTAGGAGGAAATTTGGTATCTTGGAAAAGCAAGAAACGGAATGTGGTTGCTCGGTCTAGTGCAGAAGTAGAATATCGAGCAATGGCTATGGCGACATGTGAGCTAATTTGGGTCAAACAGTTGCTCAAAGAGCTGAAATTTGGTGATGTTAGTCAGATGGGACTTGTGTGTGATAATCAAGCTGCTCTTCATATTGCGTCAAATCCAGTGTTCCATGAGAGAACTAAGCACATTGAGATTGACTGTCACTTTGTCAGAGAAAAGATACTCTCGGGAGATATTGCTACAAAGTTTGTAAAGTCAAATGATCAGCTTGCAGACATTTTCACCAAGTCCCTCACTGGTCCTCGTATTAACTACATATGTAACAAGCTCGGTACATATGATTTATATGCACCAGCTTGAGGGGGAGTGTTAGATATGTAAATATAGTAGAACTCTAAATATAGTAGAACTCTAGTCCAAAGTGTATTAGGAGTAGATTAGGTTATGTGTATTATATATAGGGCTCATTGTATCATGTTTAATATCAATTATATATTTTTCTCCCGTGCTTTCTCACAGATATTTTTTGAGGTATTACCGGTTTCATCTTTTGGAGATTCAGTCATTATCTCTCCATCACCTTCCTCTACAGCTCCACCGCCTACAGCTCAGATTATGTCACCTACAACTCCAATTCCATCCACCACTCTTGACTTATCATTGACGTCAGTCCAACATCATGTCCAGAAGATTCATGCCATGTACCATAATTTTTACCTATTGCGGACTTGTCTCCTCCTAGTCTACCAATCGCATTCCACAAAGATATTCGATCCACTTTTAATCCCCATCCCCATTATATTGATTTGAGTTATCATCGTTTATCATCACCGCATTATGCTTTTGTGTCATCTTTGTCATCAATTTCTATCCATATGTCCCGAAGGACAGGCTATAATCAGAGAGATAGAGATGTTTGCTTTACATATTACTGGTACTTGGGAGCTTGTTTCTCTACCTCTCGGTAAATCTATTATTGGTTGTCTGTGGGTGCAGGCAAAGTTAGTCCATATAATCAAATTGATCGCCATTGCCAAAGCTTATACTCAGATATTTGGGTTTGATAACAGTATTACTTTCTCTCACGTGGCTAGAATAGCATATGTCCGCCTTCCACATTAAGAAGGCCTTGTTTGTCGATTGCGCTGGTCACTTTCCAGGAGCTATGCTATTGAACAAAACATGTGCTCCCAAAGACTCGAGGGGAAAAAAATATAAAGGTAAGCGAGGAAAGAATATTGAAAGGTTGAATCTGATTTTGGATAGCAGATGAGGATCCAATTCAAGGGGACTGAACGAGAAGGGTACGAGCCATCTCAATGATATGCTTATTCTTCCTCTCATCTATCTCAGTTGGGATTTCTGATAAAGAGTTCCTAAAGAAATCATAAGCTACTGAAACTGAGAAGAAAATATTCTAAGGCATTAAAATTGGGAAAAATTCAAATAGAGACATCAAACTAATTTTGTAATTGCAGCATAAAAACTTAGGAACAAAAAAAACAACTGAGAACTATCTCTTGTTAAGAAAATCCAAATACATCTTGAATAATTATCAATGAAACTAAAAAAATAATGAAAATCCAAGGTTGAACTGACTTAATAGAACCACATAATCAGAATAAGCTAAGGAGAAAACAGACTCTATAGAAACATGGAGTGATATGTTTCTCAAGTAGACACGACTCATACTGTAATGTAAAAAAATTAGAAACCTTTCCATGAAGTTTGGATAAACTCGAATGTCCTAAACCTATGTGAATTAAGTCTACAGGATCAATAACTAGACAGGCTGTGGAGGAGTTAAAGGACCTTGAATTTCAGAAGAATAGAAGAGAGGAAAGAAGTAGATTTGGGTGCTATATTCTCTTGCTCTCCTGTTATTCAATAATAAAAAAGTCACTTATCCAGATGTGTAATGCTACTTCTAACAAAAGACAAATTCATACCAGGCCATATGCTTGTGGGGATGCAACTTCCAATATGGAAAGATGAAAGATTGGATCAGCATGAGAGATAATGTAGCTAACAATTTTCCCATATGCAGTTCCAGTAGCAACACCGATGAATAGAGATGGCGCATAGTAGCCTCCAACCAATCCAGAGCTCGGCATAATGGAGTTGTTACTATTTTGACAGCTACAAGCTGGAGCAACAGATCAGCGGAGAGGCCTTTCACTAGTGGGCGAGATTCTAGCAAAATATTAACATTCTCAAAACCCTGGTAAAGGATTTCAGGATATGCTAAAGCTATCAGCCCAACCAGAAGACCACCCAGGACAGGAAAAGCTGCTTTTGGTATGCCGCTGGTCATTTGAATATTTTCCACTATTTGCAGCATAAATGATGTACAACTTGATAATGCCGCTGAAAATAAGCCACAAAAGATGCCCAGCAGAAGATAAAGCGGCAGCTCTGAAATGGAAACGAAAAATTAACTCAATAATACATACGAAAAAGAGTTCAAAACACATTTGTACTTACCACAGTAAGTAATAGCAATGACAAAAACGTGATTCTAAGAGTAATATCGCGTGGAGGAAGACTGCATAACCCTTTGAAAAAAAGGACAATAATAAAATAAAAAATGTTCATCTCCCTTTTGTAAGGTATGGTAATGTTGTATGCAAAATATTTTCCTCTTTTGATCACCAGTAATCTGAAAATTTGTTAGAAAATAATTCTAGACGATACAATTAGAAAGAATTTATACCTTGATTAACCTTCCTAATCACTCAAAATAAGAGGAACATCATGTTAATGATAAATCGTGAGACTAATTTATTTTGTTCTGGGAACATTCAGGCTATATGGGAGAATTAACATTCTTTATATTTATCAGTTATTTACTTCATTTCATTGTAGATCGCCTCACTTTGATTTTATGCTAAATTAAAGCACTGACTTGTAAGACGGTAGGGTTGTAAGAGAATGTTACACTTGTTCCCTTATTGGTTGTGTAAGTTTTTCAACAGCCGTTTAAATGGTCCTGGGCTACTCTACTCATTGCCTAACGGTTTTGAGTTAGGTGCTCAAAGCCAAACTTCAGGGAGCCTGTTAGCACAACTGCTTTCTCTCTTCATATTCTATCTCTTTGGACTTCTTTTCCCTCCCTCCCTCCCTCCCTCCCCCCCCCCCCCCTAACATTGTTGTAGTATGTAAGTCCAATCATAAGCCCATTGAGCCGAATTAATTTGAGCCTTCTCACTCTCTACTTCAAAAAGAACAAGAAAAAAGGCAATAAGGTCAAATCAAATCCACATCTAAACCCTAAAAACTGGGTTATACGTGTGGGAGGGTGTTAGAAAATGCTATACTTGTCATTCACTGGTTGTGTAAGGGTCTCCAAATGAATTCAAATGGACATAGCTATTCTATCAGAAGTGTTATTGAAGTTTTCACGAAAAAGAAGAAACATGTTCTCATTCCGATCTTCTTTTTGGTTCATTTTATGTACAAAAATTCTAGAATTCCTAAACTATTACTCCTGATCAGTAAGTGATTAATGTTCTTTATTCATCAGAACGGCACCACATAAGTGTTGGAAGTTCACATGTACATATCAGTGCCTGTCAATTTAAAAAGCAAGGAGCTGAGAAATTATAGTCAGCTGCCTATGTCATTTACATTCAGCATCTCTCACCAAAGAGACAAAAAAATACAAACATTTGACTAAGCCTATGAACATGTTCTACCTTCCCTTCAAAACATTAAATATTTTACCCACCAAATAACCTAAAAGATGCATGCAGAAATTGTGAACCACAGTCTTCTATTCTCCCTGTTGAGTTTTCTGTCGTACCAGCTCAGAAGGTTTGTCTGATGCCATTCACAAAAACAAGCACTCTGCTTTTCCATATAAGTTCCCAAATCTAAATTGTGTACCGAGATGAGAAAGACGATAGCAACTTGTAACAAGCCTAACAAAGTAGTGTTCATCTTTCTGTTGTTTTATCTATCAGAATCTGGTGTCTCCTGGATGATATTGAACCCTTGAAGCTTCATTTGCAACTGAATCAACCACTCTATCTCTTAATCCTCAAAACTCCTTCCGAAGAAGATGTCCCATCTTAGTTTGTCGTACGTTGTGCAACTGCATCGTCAGTTTAGAGCAAAACTATGTAAATCTGGGCACTCAATTTTCAGTGGGCTATGACCTACCGAAAAGCTGAGTGTTAGATGCCAATTCCTTCAATAAGTTACTGCTTCCCTTCAGGACACTTTCACCATCAGGGGCATTCACACTGGACATGAGCACCATTGACCGCAAGATTCAAATTTTGCTACAGCCATATGCTCCGCAGATACTTAAAGTTTTGGGCACATTTCCGCGATCATTAAAATAAGATGCTCCTTTTCTGTATTTGCAGCTATTTTATACCCAAGCCTCCACTTCCTAGATTATATGACTTAACTCCACTTGACCAAAGGAAAGGAGGTTCCTTCCTTGAAACAGTTCCATAGGAAACCTCTTCTTAATCTGACAACTCTCTTTACAACCTTAATGGCAAGAGGGTAAAGAGACATTCATATGTATGGGGATTGTCAATACATTGTTAATGAGAGTAATCCTGCCACCAAAAGAAATCTTTCAGTAGCAATATCAGGATCAATGTTGGCAATGGGTTGCAGACATCTTTTTGGTAAGATCACCGTATAGGGAAAGGAAGATTGAAAGATTTTTTTCCTGACTTATTCTCTCTCAAGTCTTCAAAGCCAAGCATTGGTAAGTCAGTCTGGAGCTCACAAGGATGGAGCTGGAACTTTAGAAGATCTTTGGATGATTGGAGATAAACAGAGTTTCTATCTTCCTCCAAACTTTTGAACCTTTCAAGGGTACATCACAGGCCATAGATAAAGTAGTTTGGAAGCGGAATAGCAAAGGTGCATTTTCAGTAAAAGAGCATACTGGACTCTACATCATAATGTTTCAATGACTGAGGTGTGGCCGTGGAAACACATTTGGAGGGTTAAAACTCCCCAAAGTATCATGTTTTGTCTGGTTAGTGGTGAAAAAGGCATGTTTAACACATGATAACTTACAAAGAAGAGGTTTCCAGATTTGCTCAAGATGTTTTCTTTGTGGACAGGAAGTAGAAAGTAATGCTCACTTGTTCCTACATTGCAGAATCACTACAAATCCGTGACATGTTCTTTTATATGCTGGGAGTTATTTGGGTCATATCTAGAATCACATTGGAACTTCTAATCAATTGGAAGGGAATTGGTAGAAGAAATGGATTAAGATGGATTGTCTTTCCTTGTTTTTTTTTTTTTTGGTGTAAACAAGAAATGTTTAGTGAGGTAGGACACCTGATAGATTTTATAGGCAGCTTGTAATTTACCTTACATCACGTGCTTGCCTTTTGCTTTTTTGGTGTTGTACATACAGCTATTAGCATTAATGACCAACCTGGCGCTGATCTTATCATCAATACAAACTGTCACCTTTCTCCAAAAAAGAATTAGTCATACGATGAACCTTTGTAAGAGTGATGGAGTATAGACTTGGATAAACTACAAGGATGACACAGAACCAAATTGGATTTATACTTGGTAGATTTGTCACAGAGGTTATATTTTCACTATGAAAATTGACGAAAAGTTACCACTCTAAAGAGTAACTTTTTACTAAGAACCAAACTAGCTATGGTGCCAACAAAAGCTTGAACTACGGATAACCACTCTAAAGAGTAAGGTTTAAGGATAAGTATAACTATATAAGTAAGACATAATATTGGAAGGAAGTTGTCCCAAAAGATCAATATAGAACACAATTAAAGCCAAAGGTCCCTTATATACGACACCAGCTGTTTCAGATTAAAGTTTATTCGTGGTGGTACATTTGCATTAGGCCAGTGTCTCTAGGAGTCTTCTTTAATCTATTTAGAGATTTGTACGTCAAAGTAGAAATTATAGAGAACCTTTGATATTAGAGAATCCCAAAGTACTCAATATTCGAAAGAAATGGGACTAAATGAATTGAAATGGATAGTGATGATCTGTGTAGCCAACCCCAACTAGCTGTTGAAATGTAGTTGTTGTTGCTGTAAGTGACGGGTACAATTGTATTTAAAGAATCAAACTCGAGAAAGAAGTCCAAAATTACCAGTAGGTGTACGGAAATCATATCCTGGGACCGCAAATGCAGGTTCAGAGCCAAGACCAATTTCTGAGACTACAGAAGCTATAACAGCACTGAGAATAACAATTGAAGTCGTATTTGTCAAGGACAAGGAGGACTCTGCAGGTGATGGCCATATCACAGATTCCACACAGCCCCCAACAGCAGCATTAAATCCTTTAAAGTAGAAAACAAGGAGAGTTTCAAAGTGACACAAACAGTATAACCATGGAGAGAAAATGATTGACAAGATATAACAGGAAAATGTTAGCAGACCAAGAAGTAAATTTCCAGAAAATGAATTCCTGTAAGGCAGCAGATGCTGACAGCAGAAAAAAAACAAGAAAATGATGCTCATTGAACATCCCCGGATTAAGTCAAAACAACCATAGTACAGGAACTATAGTACATTAGCTTGATAACAAATAAGAATGACAAAGAAATAGGTCACAACAACTTATCAGAAAAAAAAAATAGTTCTGTTCTATCACTCTTGCTTTTCTCCTGCAAAGTTTCCTAAGATGAAATTGCATTACGTGACATTCTCTTCTTCTTTTTTTTGGATAAGCAAACTCGAATAAGTGCCATTGTTTTTTCTCTTTTTCAGCAATGGCCACAAAAACGCTGAATTAAGTTCATAAATCTTTACCATATAAAGGATTTTTAATCTTCCAACAAACAGAAAAAACTTTTGGTATTTTTCTTCCTCAAAACAAATTGTTTGAGATCTAATTGCACAAATCATCCTTTAGGACTCGACACTTGTAAAGCATTTCATTAGTTTTGAAGCACCAGCTAGGTACATCCCTCTATTATGGCAGAAAAATGGCAAACATTTATTAAAGGTATAATAAATCTACTAAGGCAAGGCAAGAAGCATTAGCTAAGACCACTACAGAATGGTCATCTGCCATCAAGATGCCATTCCTGGGGAACCCCCCCCCCCCCACCAAGTTCAAGTTCTCACAACGCAAAAGGAAAAGTGATGTGGTCAGGTAGACATAGAGAATACTGTAGAACATTTAAGAAATGTTCTACTAATTAAGGTACTTCTTCATCAGGTGACTCTGCAAAAGGGTGGGGTTGTCATTATATTTGCAACTAGTTGATGACCAGTCTATTCTATCAAGTAGATAGAATTAAATGGTCCATTTAATGTACTACTCAAACTAGCATTATTCAGTCATAGGAAGTGAATTTCCCTTGACAAGTCGAACTCTGTACAATAAGGAAACTTGACAAAGAAGTGGAATCTGGATTTGGAGCCAATTCGAGTAATGTATGGGACATCACATCTCTTAGTAAATAGAGTAGTCTACTAACAAATGAACTTCCCACCTTTTCCAGCCACTTCTTGTCTCTTAACCTCTATTTACCACCCCAGATAAAACCATATGAAAGGATTAGTGCAGCGATAAAATTGCAGGAACAAACCATATGAAGCCAATCTATGTCAAAATTAAAATTGCACGAACATATGAACCCATAAGCAGTTGCTTATGTTTCTGCATCAGAAGTCACCAGTTGAATCTGAGAATAAATTTCTCCGGATATGTTAAAAATTAAAATTTGATTTGATAACCTTCAAGTACTTCACCAACAAAGGACCTGGCAGAAAATTGGAAATTAGGAAGCCTAGGAAACTTCTAAAGAACTAGTTCAACCCTGAAATAAGGACAAGACAATACCTCTACAGAATATGTGCCCCTTCCTGGACTCTCATAAAGACTGCAAATGCCTCGTATTGAGGCTCTCTGGGAATTGCTCTAAACATGTTGGATTAGATGCTGGGAATATTGACAAAACTAAAAAGCAGGCTCAACCAAATAATTCCAGGCTTTAATTTCCAACTCGCAACTCAAGCTTAAGAATACTCTACATAAAGTAATTTGGAGTTTTTCCTGTCTAGCTATCCAACTTATGAGACATTACTTTTGCTAATTCAACTTGAACGGAGACAAAAGCCCGCTAGCAAGCCATCCGCATCTCTACACTCTTTTTTTTAGAAGGTAACATATCCATATCTCAACACTCTACTACTACGTAATTGGAAGAGACCTCAAGCGAAATAAGTCGATAACTACATGGTTAGCCTAAATGTCATTTGTCACTAGAGACAAAAGTAACCACAGGCATTATATAATTTACAATGATGATTGGTTATATCGGATGAAATAGAAAGATAGAGAACAAATAATGCACGTATGATAAGGTTGACAAATCTTGTGCATATATATGTGAAATAACATTCTAGGACTAGTCACCT
Source organism: Nicotiana benthamiana (assembly GCA_034376525.1). Lineage (NCBI taxonomy): Eukaryota > Viridiplantae > Streptophyta > Magnoliopsida > Solanales > Solanaceae > Nicotiana > Nicotiana benthamiana. The sequence continues at coordinate 524,566 of CM067333.1, read as the reverse complement.
TTCTGTTTGTTGAGCTTCTGATACAATGTGAAAAGTTCACTAGTAAATTTTAGGCCCATATGTTGTTGGGTAAGTGATACGCTTCTCACCTAACGGAGACTACATCAATATACATTCACTTTTCTTATCTAAACTTCAATTGAGTATTTTTCTTTAGATAGTTGCCTAATATGACACTTTGAGTCCATTTTTCATTTTCCGCTCAAGGAATTTGGGAAATTTAACTTCTGCCATAGAGTAAGCTTGGACAAAATTAGTAGCTTGTGGGAAGTTGGCTGGCTCAACTTTATTGACAGCAAATGTCTGAAAAAGGAACTGGGCAACAAAGCTTCAGAAATATATCATAGTACTTGGCAGAATGCAGGCACTGGAAATTAATAAGCTACTTATAGCTGGTTGCAGGTCCTCTCAAAGTCAAGAATTAAGCTGCTTTATTTTTGGGCACCCGGTGTCATTTCACTGGTATCTTTGGGGGGGGGGGGGGGGGGGGGGCATATTTGTTGGTTTTCTAATGCTTTTGCTTTCTTAAGGGGTTCACCTTTTTCACAGTTTATTGGTTTGAGTGCAAACACATTTGCATTTACAAAAAGGCTTCCCAGGAAAGAGGAAAGCATACAACAGGCTACATGTAATTATAAGGAAAATGTACTGTTAGAAGTCTAACTGTATTAGAAGTCTAGTCTAAACTGTATTAGGAGTAGGCTAGGTTATGTGTATTATATATAGGGCTCATTGTATTATGTTTACATATCAATTATATATTCTTCTCCCGTGTCTTCTCACATGGTATCAGAGCCTTGGTGAGAATATTATAGCTGTGCGTCATTCCAGCTACTTCCGGGAAGAAAGACCTCGTCGCCGTGCAATTTTCCGGCGACTTAAGAGGCTGTCCGTAACTAAAACTACCCTTTTTGTTGGTTCTGTGCAAAATCCGAGACCACCACGAGGTTCGGAAGAGAATTCCGACCAACCCCAGAAAAAATCACCGGAAACCAGCCAGCCACGCGCCCCCACGCGCCGGCAATACCCTCGGCGCGTGAGCCCACGCGCCGGCGCGTGAGGGCCTTTCCGGCCTCTTTTTCAGTTTGCTCCAGAAGGACAGTTTGGTCGGCCTTCAATTCCGACCCTACCCATCCTTGTTTCGTTCGATTCCGACAACTTTCAGTTTTTTCCGGCGACTTTATTGAATTTTCCGGCAGCTACAGTACTTTCCGGCCAGAATTTCTTCAGGACAGTTTGCTCAACCTTGAATTCCGAGCCTATCCATATTTTTATTTTTCAATTCCGACAACTTTGTATTTTTCCGGCAGCTACAGTGCTTTTCCGGCAGCTACAGTAATCCTGTTTTCCGGCAGCGACAGTTTTCAGTCCTCTGTTCAGTTTCAGCGAGTTTTCAGTTGATAATCCAACGATGTCTTTGGGACTAGATGCTTTCGGGCCTAAAAACCAGGGTTCTGGCAGTTCCGGTATTATGATTACCTCAGAACCTTTAATGGGAGGTTCAAACTACCTAGCTTGGGCTTCGTCTGTCGAGTTGTGGTGTAAAGGCCAAGGTGTTCAGGATCATCTAACCCAAGAGTCTAGTGACGGAGATGCAAAAGCCAAAGCACATTGGGAGAAGATTGATGCTCAGTTATGCAGTATTTTGTGGCGATCTATTGATTCCAAGTTGATGCCCTTGTTTCGTCCATTCCAAAAATGTTATTTGGTTTGGGAAAAGGCTCGTACTTTATACACTAATGACATATCTCGTTTCTATGACGTGATATCGCGGATGACAAATTTGAAGAAACAGGAATTGGATATGTCTACTTACTTGGGTCAAGTGCAGGCAGTTATGGAGGAATTTGAGACGTTGATGCCAGTTTCTGCTAGCGTTGCAAAGCAGCAAGAGCAACGACAAAAGCTGTTTCTAGTTCTTACTCTTGCTGGGCTTCCTAATGATCTTGACTCAGTACGCGATCAGATTTTGGCTAGTCCGACTGTCCCCACAGTTGATGAATTATTTTCTCGCTTACTTCGCCTTGCTGCAGCACCAAGTCACCCAGTGAGCTCATCACAGACACTTGATTCATCTATCCTCGTCTCCCAATCCGTGGACAATCGGGCTTCTCATACTATGGAGTATAGACGAGGAGGAGGTCGTTTTGGAAGATCTAGACCCAAGTGTTCTTATTGTTATAAACTTGGTCACACTCGTGATGTGTGCCATTCTTTACATGGTCGACCAACAAAAAATGCTTATGTTGCTCAGACCGAGCCTACAGGTAACCAGGGATTTTCTGTATCTGAAAGGGAGTATAATGAGTTCCTTAAATATCGAGCAAGTAAGCAGACGTCTCCACAAGTAGCCACTGTTGCTCAGCCTGATACTTCTGTTGCTGGTAATTCTTTTGCTTGTGTTTCCCAGTCTAGTCCTCTTGAACAATGGGTGGTGGACTCAGCTGCTTCTGATCATATCTCTGGTAATAAATCCCTTTTGTCAGATATTACGTATTCACAGTTTCTTCCCAACGTTACCTTAGCTAATGGGTCTCAAACTAAAGCAAAAGGAGTTGGACAAGCAACTCCTCTACCCTCTGTCACTCTAGATTCCGTCCTTTATGTCCCTGGCTGTCCTTTTAATCTTGCATCTGTGAGTCGTTTGACTCGTGCCCTCCATTGTGGAATATACTTTATTGATGACTCTTTTATTATGCAGGACCGCAGTACGGGACAGACGATTGGAACAGGACTTGAATCAGACGGACTCTACTACCTTCACTCCCTAACATCCTCTAAGGCCTGTCTAGCTGCAGATCCTCCAGACCTACTTCACAGTCGTTTAGGACATCCTAGCTTGTCCAAACTTCAGAAGATGGTGCCTCGTTTGTCCAGTTTATCCACATTAGAGTGTGAGTCATGTCAGCTCGGGAAACATACCCGCACCTCCTTTCCTCGTAGTATTGAGAGTCGTGCAGAGTCTGTTTTTTCTTTAGTTCATTCGGATATATGGGGTCCTAGTAGAGTATGTTCAACCTTAGGATTTCGTTATTTTGTTAGTTTCATTGATGATCATTCAAGATGTACTTGGATTTTCTTAATGAAAGATCGTTCTGAGTTGTTTTCTATATTCCAAATTTTTTGTGCTGAAATTAAAAATCAATTTGGTGTTTCTATTCGCACCCTTCGCAGTGATAATGCCTTAGAATATTTGTCCTCTCAATTTCAGCAATTTATGTCCTCTCATGGAATTATTCATCAGACCTCTTGTCCTTATACCCCTCAGCAAAATGGGGTTGCAGAAAGAAAGAATAGGCACATTATTGAGACTGCTCGCACACTTCTCATTGCATCTCATGTTCCGCTGCGTTTTTGGGGCGATGCAGTTCTCACATCTTGCTATTTGGTTAATCGGATGCCTTCATCTCCCATCCAAAATCAGATTCCGCATGAGGTATTGTTTCCTCAGTCACCCTTATACTCTGTCCCCCCTCGTGTGTTTGGGAGCACTTGTTTCGTTCATAACTTAGCTCCTGGGAAAGATAAGTTAGCTCCTCGTGCTCTCAAGTGTGTCTTCCTTGGTTATTCTCGTGTTCAGAAGGGCTATCGTTGTTATTCACCTGATATTCGCAGGTACCTTATGTCAGCCGATGTCACATTTTTTGAGTCTAAGCCTTTCTTTACCTCTTCTGACCATTCTGACCATCTGGCTATATCTGAAGTTTTACCTATACCGGCCTTTAGTGAGTCTATCTCTCCTCCTTCACCTTCCGCTACAGAAGTCTTACCCATTCCGAACGTTGGACCACCTACTGTGGCTCCTCCTAGACTCCATGCACAAGACACTCCACTCTTGACATATCATCGTCGTCCTCGCCCAGCATCCGGCCCGGCTGATTCACTTCCTGCACCTGCCCCTGCTCCTACTGCGGACTTGTCTCTTCCGATTGCACTTCGGAAAGGTATACGGACCACCCTTAATCCTAATCCCCATTATATTGGTTTAAGTTATCATCGTTTGTCATCACCCTATTATGCTTTTCTATCTTCTTTGTCCTCTGTTGCCCTCCCTAAGTCTACAGGTGAAGCATTGTCTCATCCAGGGTGGCGACAGGCTATGACTGACGAGATGTCTGCTTTACATGCGAGTGGTACTTGGGAGCTCGTCCCTCTTCCTTCGGATAAATCTACTGTTGGTTGTCGTTGGGTGTATGCAGTCAAGGTTGGTCCAGATGGTAAGGTTGATCGTCTTAAGGCTCGTCTTGTGGCCAAGGGGTATACTCAGATATTTGGGCTTGATTACAGTGATACCTTCTCTCCAGTGGCTAAGATAGCATCAGTCCGCCTTTTTCTCTCTCTGGCTGCTGTTCGCCATTGGCCCCTGTATCAGCTGGACATTAAAAATGCATTTTTACACGGTGACCTTGAGGATGAAGTTTATATGGAGCAACCACCTGGGTTTGTTGCTCAGGGGGAGTCTCGTGGCCTTGTATGTCGCTTGCGTCGGTCACTTTATGGTCTAAAGCAGTCTCCTCGAGCCTGGTTTGGTAAGTTTAGCACTGTTATCCAGGACTTTGGCATGACTCGGAGTGAAGCTGATCACTCTGTATTCTATCGGCATTCTGATTCACGTCTCTGTATTTATCTAGTGGTCTATGTTGATGACATCGTTATTACCGGCAATGACCAGGATGGTATTACTAAATTGAAGCAACATCTCTTTCAACACTTTCAGACTAAGGATCTGGGCACACTAAAGTATTTTCTGGGTATTGAGGTCGCACAGTCTAGCTCTGGTATTGTGATCTCACAACGGAAGTATGCCTTAGATATTCTTGAGGAGACAGGAATGACAGGTTGTAAACCTGTTGACACTCCAATGGATCCGAATTCTAAACTTCTTCCAGGACAGGGGGAGCCTCTTAACGATCCTGAAAGATATAGGCGGTTAGTTGGTAAACTAAATTATCTTACAGTGACAAGACCTGACATTTCCTTTCCTGTGAGTGTTGTGAGCCAGTTTATGGGTTCGCCATGTGATAGTCATTGGGATGCAGTTGTTCGCATTCTTCGGTATATAAAATCAACTCCAGGTAAAGGTTTATTGTTTGAGGATCGAGGCCATGAGCAGATTGTTGGATACTCCGATGCTGATTGGGCAGGATCGCCTTCTGACAGACGTTCTACTTCTGGATATTGTGTCTTAGTAGGAGGAAATTTGGTATCTTGGAAAAGCAAGAAACAGAATGTGGTTGCTCGGTCTAGTGCAGAAGCAGAATATCGAGCAATGGCTATGGCGACATGTGAGCTTGTTTGGGTCAAACAGTTGCTCAAAGAGCTGAAATTTGGTGATGTTAGTCAGATGGGACTTGTGTGTGATAATCAAGCAGCTCTTCATATTGCGTCAAATCCAGTGTTCCATGAGAGAACTAAGCACATTGAGATTGACTGTCACTTTATCAGAGAAAAGATACTCTCGGGAGATATTGCTACAAAGTTTGTAAAGTCAAATGATCAGCTTGCAGACATTTTTACCAAGTCCCTCACTGGTCCTCGTATTAACTACATATGTAACAAGCTCGGTACATATGATTTATATGCACCAGCTTGAGGGGGAGTGTTAGAAGTCTAACTGTATTAGAAGTCTAGTCTAAACTGTATTAGGAGTAGGCTAGGTTATGTGTATTATATATAGGGCTCATTGTATTATGTTTACATATCAATTATATATTCTTCTCCCGTGTCTTCTCACATGTACCATGTATGGTTCAGAACCAGAATAATATGGGGAACAAACCAGAAGCGATTCCAGCAGCTGATCCAGCAGCCTTGAGTGACAGCTTTCTACGACCACCTTTATCAAGCAGAGCTCCAACTCCCTTGGCAACAGATGTACCAATTTCAACACTAGGGCCTTCTGGTCCTAAGGAATTCCCGGTTCCTAATATGACACAAGCAGCCATTGTCTTCAAAACTGGTCCCAACACAGATTTAACAGATGATGTCCAACTTCCTTCAGTTGAAACCTCCAGGGTGGCTCGGAAGGCATTCAAAAAGTTGACTACCAAACCGCCACAGGCTGGTACTAAGATTACACGTTGCCAATGTACTCCAATGGGCTCCTCTGAGGCAGCTCGATATGGAATTCCATCCCAACAAAGATCACATATTTCATGAACCTAACCAAGGGAGATATCCGTTATATCACCACAAATGGAACATTCTCTTCAGTTCTCTTTTGTATGGTGACAATATTGTTAAATTACATAGGAGAGAATTTAATCAAGAGTGACATGTGGGTTGCTGATAAATATTAGGTAATCATTGGGCGCCGCATAATCTTTTATCAAGAGCCAAATTATATGTCTTGAATAACAAAATGACTTATAAATGAGGCCAATTTAGGTTATCTGTTTCTGGACTAGCCAGAATGGTGTAAGCTGGTAAGGTTAAAATTCAGAATGTCAGCATATTTTACTAAGTTATGTGAATTTGATGTACAGGATACTCCTCTGATAAAATGTACAATAGTTTAAAGTAGGCAGGGGGCTGATTGACTGAGGCCAAGTAAGTAAGGGGGAATAGTAGATGAAAAGAGAAATGAAAGACCTATAGCGCACGTACCGCAGCGTTGAAAAGCACGACACTGATACCGGTGAAGAGGCCAACAAAGCAAGCCGAGATTATAGCGGTATTATTGCCTTGTGGGATAACTTCCTCGAGCAGAGATCCTATCTGGATGCCACTATCACTATCGCCATAGCTATCGCTATCGCTATCACTATCGACTGTGCTGCTGTCGCACATATCTTGTTCTTTATCAATGTTTCCGTCAGAGGAACGTCCCGGAGGAAGAGATGATCGTCGAGCCCAAGGCCAGTAATTTGGATGACGACCCAACAACTTTCGTGATTCATTGTTTAACAGACAAGCAAACCGAGGGGCGGAGTGCGTGACTGACTTTTTAAAGCTTTGTCGTTACAGAAAGATACACAGATATGGCGAGGAGATAAGGAATTGAAGAGCGACTTAGGAGGATGGTGCAGCACAGTGTTTTGGCCGCTAATCATAGCTGTCTGAAGCGTACAACTTCGTCAGACCAATAATTAAAATGTCAACATTTTTTATTCTCCAATATAATGTTATCACAATTTTTTAGATTTTACCCGTCAACTAAGCTTTTTTGATGAGGACTTTCATTTCCTTTTTCTTCTTTTTCTTTGTTTGTGGATTGGCTTTTATATTTATACACACTTTGCACATAAATTCTAAATTAATAAATATATAATTTTTAAAATTATTTAACTATAATACTAAATATTATATTTATAATTTAATAAAAATTAAACAATGAAATAATGTTACTGATGATTATAAATTAAAAGTTAGTGATTTTTTCTTTGGTCATAATTTTCACCTTCATTATTCTATAAAGATTTTTCTTTTTATTTTATATTGAAGGCGATATGATAAATTACATGTAATTAAAATTTACTATTTTAGGATTAAAATTAAGTGAAGATTCACATACTATTGTGCAATACAATCTGAATAACCAACTAAAGCTACAATTTGTAGGCTAAAACTATAATGCTATCTTTGAATAAATTATTATTTAAGATTTTGAAGTAAATCATGTATTTGTCACTCTAATTCCAAATCATGCATAAACAAGTATCCCTATTGTCGTTGGGAAAGCCTATTTATGGAAAAGAATAGAAAACCTTCTACCAAAAACTTAAGACTTCGTGCATACGGTAATATTTTGTGAATAATTACAGTTGTTTTATTCAGTTGTAATTATAATTTACATACTACCAAAAATATTAATATTATGATTTTTTTTGTTGATTCAAATAACATTATAGTTTTAAATAAATAAATAATTTAATATACAATATTTTAGTTGAATTACATTGAATCACTCATTAGTGAGATTTGACCAGTAATATAAATCACATCGAATCTCAATTTTACAATAAATTATTATAATCAGGTTCAATAATATTTTTCTTTTTCTCATATTTGGACAACCAACTTTTCAAGAAAATAATTTGTAATATATAAAATCTTGGTTGACTTGAAATTCTAAATATTAGAACTTCCTACCTTGTTGTAGAAAGAGATATTTAATAACTAACGTTTTAATTTATTTCAAGATCATAAGTATTGGGAAAGTAAATTTTTACAATTTTGTCCAATGTAAAATTTATTTTTAAACGATACATTTCACTAAAAAAATTTGTTTTTTTCATATCTTGTAGTAAATAATTTTTTCACATCTCAATATAACCATTAAAAAGTGTAGCGTGAATTTTGTTCCGTATAAAAAGTTCCACTTAAGTTAATCTGATAGTTAAAGCTATTATATGTAAAGGCATGAAATAATATATATTATTATTGATTTAAAATAATAATTACATCTCCATCAACTAATATCACAATTTTTTCGGTGCCTTGATTTGTTTATTATTGAATTCTTTTACTATTCAACTCGCAAATACTAACACCCATATTACCAAACATGAATCAGAAATTCTTCTTAGATTATTTATTGGGACACATTGATCTGACAATTCCTTTTCACTGGCCATTGCTGGTGTACCTAAAATAAAGCATAAGAGTTTTATGAGTTATCAAAGTGACTAATGCAATAATTAGTTATTTTTATGATATAAGAAATATTATTTACTTGAGCGGATGTAATTACTGAAATCAGAGTGATTCAAGTATAACAATTGCAAATAAAGGAAATTATTAATATTACACAGAATTAAAGCATATAATCTAATTTTTAACTTTATTTAAAATAAGCAACTTGAGCTGGTATAGCAATAAGTATTCTTAATCATATAACAACGGAAAAAGCAATACTAATTTAAGTAATAAGACTTAGATCGAATGTCTAACCGGTTTTCTGTAATGAATGAATTATAATTGTTCAATAACCTGTATTAAATTTATAAATTACGTGAGATGTGAAATAGCCACGTCCAAAATATGAAAAATAATTAAATAATAAAAACTTAATGCAACAATAAAGATAAATTATTGATGCAACAATAAAAACTGGTGCATGCAAACGTGCTTGCAAAATATGAAGTAACAAAAAAATATTGATATTAATAAAAGAAATAAAACCTGGAATTGTGGTGATGGGACAGGGCATAATTTGACGATTAATTTATGACATTGTAACTTTTTTTATAAATATAAAAAATAGCATCTTTTATAAAAGTATTTTAATACATAATTTGACACATAAAATAAATTATATGCTCGGGGATAATCTAGCTGCAAAATTTCCTAGTGTACGTGCATTTTTATTTATTTTTTTGTCGAAAAGAAAATTTTTATTCCAACCATTTGTCAATTTACATTATCTGTTCTTTTGGACTATAGAACAAATCTCAAAAGTACAATCAACTAAATACTCTACAACTACTGTTGTTTAGCTAAATCCTAACACACAATGACTCATTGTCACAAGTGTCAAGGATTACATGAAGGATAGCTGTTAATATTCTGCAGAATGGGTAACCATTTAGGTTTCTTCAGTCCAGTAATGTGCACTTGAAGTGTAATCTACTTTGCTCTATCTTTGGCCTCTTTGCTCAATGGTCGAAATCTTCTGTCATTCATTTCCATCCAAATGTTGTAGACTATTGCTGCAAACACCACTCTTAGTATAGCTTTTCTTGGATTCCTGCTGTTAACATTAGCAGTTAGCCATTGCACTTCTGATTCCCAGTTGCTTGTCATTCTTTGATACTTCAACCATTGTAACATTCCTTGCGACAAACTTTGTGAATATGAACATTCAAAGTATAAGTGGTCATGTGTCTCTTCAATATCTTTCCCACATAATATGCATGACTGGTCAGTTTGAAATCCCCATTTGGCTAATCTGTCAACTGTTGCCAAACGCCTATGCATTGCCGTCCATAAGATATATTTTTGTTTTGGTAGCATTCCAGTCACCATCATTAATGTTTTCCATTGAACTTTGGGATATTGTGGAGCAGTATGGATATATGCCTTCCTGATGCTAAATTGTCCATTATGGATACATGCTTGCATTCCTGTGCTATCAGTAGCCCACTAGTCCCTTGCTCCAAATAACTTCATTACTAGCCAGCTAGCTTGCTTTGGGATTTTCATAGTAGCAATGTCTTTCTTCTTTATGTAGTGACAATGGATCCATTTGATCCAGAGTTTATCTTTTTTAGACAGCAAGGCCCAGAGAAGTTTAGTTAACACTGCTTTATTCCATCTTTCATAAAAAATAATGTCCAACCCTCCAACTGCCTCTGGTTTACACAATGTCTCCCATGCTATTGGAGCCCTATGATTAGTCTCATGATTGCCAGTCCACATGTAATTCCTGCAAATTCCATTTACCAGCTTTATAACTTTTTTGGAATGAGGAAAATCTGAGCCCAATAAGTTTGCATTTCAAACAATACACTTTTGATGAGTTGAATTCTTCCAGCATAAGATAAGAATTTGGAAGTCCAGCTTCTAATTCTGTCCACTATCTTCTTTACTAGAGGCATACATTGTGTAATTGTGATCTTTCTTGTAGATAAGGGTACTCCTAGGTATTTGAAAGGAAACTTTCCCCTCTGCTAGATGAAGTTCTGCAAGATGTTTCTCTCTGAATTCCCTTGAAGCACCTGCTATATATAAAGAACTTTTATCCAAATTTGCTTGAAGACCCGATACCTTAGATAAGGGTACTCCTAGGTTTTTGAAAGGAAACTTTCCCTCTGCTAGGTGAAGTTCTGCAAGATGTTTCTCTCTAAATTCCCTTGAAACACCTGCTATATATAAAGAACTTTTATCCAAATTTGCTTGAAGACCTGATACCTTTGAGCAGTCCTCCATTTATTAAAAGAGAGTAACTTACTGTGGAGACACATTCCATGATACTACCATTTTGTAAGGTACTCCAAATTCAAGAAGTACTGCCTTCAGAAACTCCCATTCCACAGAGTTATAAGCCTTCCTAATGTCTACTTTGATCATGCATCTAGGAGACACTGCCTTTTGAGTATAACCTTTGATCAGTTCATGTGCCATAATCACATATGTTTCTCCCCTCTATGAAAGAATATTGTGAATGCCAAACCAAATAATCCACAACCAGTTTAAGCCTATTTGTAAGAATCTTAGCAATGATTTTGTACAATGTTGAGCAGCAAGCAATGTGTCTAAATTCTTTAACATAGTTGGGATTTTTAACTTTTAGAATCAATGTAACAGTTGTGCAGTTAATCTCTTTCAAGAGTTTGCCATTTTGAAAGAATTGTTGCACTGCCTCTGTAACTTCCTCCCCAACAGTTGGCCAAAACTCTTTTAAAAAATCTGCAGGATAGCCATCAATTCATGGAGCCTTATCATTAGGTAGGTGTTGCACTATCTGGCTGATCTCTTCCTTTGTTACTGGAGATAACAGTTGCTGTTGTTGGTGCAATGTTAAGCAGGGAACATCTCTTGACACATTGATATCAATTCCTGGTAACTAAACTGTTGTTGTACCCAATAGTTGTTGAAAGAATTGTGTGAATTCTTGTTGAATCTGCTGTGGATCAGTAATCTTCAGCTGGTTATCATTGAAAATACAACTCACCTTATTTCTTGCTTGTCTGGACTTCATATATGCATGGAAATACATTGTATTGCTATCTCCCAGTTGGATCCAAGTTGCTCTTGATTTCTGTCTCACTATCTGTTCTTGAATTGCTTCCCACTTTTCAATGCTCTCTAAGGATTGCTTTTCTTCCTCAATCACCTTTTTTCGAAGTGATCTTCATTCAGCCTTCCTTGTATTACCTTCAGTTCTTCTCTCATTTGTCGCAGCTTCTTATCAACAGATGAGTGCTCCTTGTGAATGTTTCTGGTACTTTGTTCAAGTTTCTTCAATTTGCTCCAAATAGAATACATAGTGTACCCTTTGATTTGCTGACTCCAAACTCTCTGAACTGCTTCCCTGTATTCCTTTTGTTTCATAACTGTTGTTAGTAACCTGTATGGTCTATTCACTTTTAACTTTTATTACTTCAGTGTCTATCATTATAGGAGTGTGGTCTGAACATCCAGGTAGGATGTATACTGCTTCCACCCCAGTATAAGAATTGAACCACTCATCATTGCCAAAAGCCCAGTCTATATGACTATAAACTCTGACCTCAGCATCCCTTTTATTGCTCATGAAAATCTGTTTCCTCTTTTGGTAATCTGCCCCCAATGTCATCAATGCAGCTCTGAAAATCAGCCATCTCTGATTGATGCATTGGTTGTCCATTTATCATGTCATCCACATCTAGCACACTATTAATATCACTCATTATAAGCCAAGGACTACTATATTGGACGTTCCTCAAACTCCTCCATAGTGATACTCTGTTCTGTATGGCATGCAGGCCATACACAAATGTGATATAGCTAGCAAATGTTGAATTCTTGTCTTTCACCTGACAGTGGATCATTTGGCCAGTACTTTCCAGAATTACAACATGGGAATTTAACTCTTTCCACATTATCCACATCCTTCCATTAGGTGCAAATGCATAGTTATTTTCTATTTTCCACTCACCTCCCAGTTTCTTGTAAATTGTCTTTGAATATTTGTTGTTTCACTCTAATTTCTAGGCAAGCTATCATATCTGCTTTATTTGTCCGCAAGAATTTTACTAACTCTCGATGTTTATAGGACTTATTCAGTCCTCTAATAATCCAGGATACAATGATCATGGGGGGGTAGTGGTTACTTGAGGTGCCACCTTGGTCCATTATACCTGTCTCTTTTCTTCTCTCTCTCTTTTGTTGATTCCCATCAAATGGTTCCATTATAGTTAGTGCTGCAAATGTATTCCTCTTGGCCAATTCATCATAGTTGATCTTACTATTTTTAATTATATCATTTGCTCCTTGGACAATTGCAACCTGCTTTCCTCTATTGTTCATTTGTAGTTCCACCTCAGGTAGCTCTGTTGATTCCTCTTGCTGTTGATTGGCTATATTCCCCTCACTTACAGCTTTTGGTTGCCACTTCATTATGGTTTTCTTTTTTTTTCTTTATCTACTTCTGTGGCCTTTCATCATGTTGCTCCTCCTTCTGACAATCCCCATTTTTATGCCCAAACGAGTTACATTCTAGACAAAATGTTGGTTTCCATTCAAATTCCACAGTCTGCAACTAGCTTTTTCCATCTGGTATCTCAATATAAACTTCATCAGGCAAAGGCTGGGTTATGTCCATTTCCACAAGAACTCTAGCATAGGAAATTCTTTCACGCGCCGCAGTTAGTCTATCAGTACACAAAGGTTTTCCTATTAAGCTAGCTATTCTCCCTAAATTCTCTTCTGCCCAGCATTGAATTGGCAACCCAGGAAAATTGACCCAAATTGGCAAATTCTCATCGATTCATTCTGGATCTGAAAGTTTGGATCCCAATCCTTCAATATCACAGGCTTACCATTGAAAGTATAAGGACCTTGTTGCATTATTAGGTTTTTGTCCTCCGTAGATTCGAATTTAAAAATGAAGTACCCATCATCATGTAACAATACTGTAGGAGTTGTAACAACATTCCAAACTCCATAGACATATTTAAGTATTTCTTTGAATGACGGGTTACCTCCTAGAACATAGCCTATTAATGCATTCCTCCACTTCTGGGTCTGCAGTTCTATCTCCTTTGGATTCAGTTTGGCAATTTTCACTCCATCCTTCACCATCGGAGGATAGAATTTGAGTTGCATGCCCTGATTTTGAGGTCTGTTACCTTTAACAATCTCATCCAATGTTTGCTTCTGAGATCCAGATGAGTACGTGAGCTTTCTAGCCGTTGTTGTCACACCTGCTTCCATTGGTTGCATTTTATCTTCTTCCTTCTCTGGCGGAGCTTGCATGACTGTAGGAGCACTTCCCATACCTGGGAACCAATATAATACTGGTACTGGGGTTAATTTTTGTGAAATCCCGCTTTCAGGGGTTATCATTCTCGTCATGTTTACAGTGTGAACGTTTTTAGTGATGGTGGTTATGGCGAATACTGGTGGCCGGCGATAAGCAGCTTCTTCGCTTAACAGTCGCCAGAGCTTCTCTCACTACTTTCTCTCTAACATAACATAACCCTAAGAGTACTTGTACGTGCATATTTACTTTCCTTGTGTGTGACAAATAAAGTCATTATTGAGAGTTGAACAAAGTAGTAAAATTTTAGGGAAAAAGTTATTAACTAATCTACTGTACAAAAAAATTATCAAATATTTACTACTCCAAGGGAATTTAACCAAAGTCAAATACACATACGGTCAGTTAATGAGATTGAACCAAGTAGCTAAAGTGTAGGAAATTATTTTTATTCACTTTCCTTGTGTAAGAAACGTGAAGAAATTTTTTATCAAATAATTAATTCAAAGAAAAGAAGTCATTTACAGTGGAGTAAAGGAAACGGAAGTTCAGGGAATTTTTTTTTTTTTAACTTTCCTCGTGTAAGAAACATGAAGCAAAATTATAACAAATAAGTAAAGAAAAATTAATGACAACTAAGTCTGGCAAAAATTTACCAAATAATATCGTGAATATTCCAAAATTGTTCAATGTTTATTAAATATTAATGAAATTCTTAAATTACTATGTTGTCCCATATAAACTCTATGTTTTAAAGGGTAAAAAAAAAGCCAACGATATTTTGCTATGGGCCCTCATACTTATAATATAATATAGACTAGTTTTTCGATGGAATATATATACGAGTTATGTAATATATAATATTATGATATAATATTATTAAATAAAAATTTAATAAATAATTATACATGAAAAATACAAGTTTCTATGAATTATTAATGTGGAACGTCGTATAATGACTTGTTTATCGAGGTAAAGATGATTGGATATCATTTGAAACTACTAAAATAAACAATCAAAGTTTAATCAGATATAATTAATTTTTTAGTTGTTGTAATTTTATGACCTACAATTACATAATGAATCATTTCTCACTTAATACTTATAAATACTATTCACAATACATGTTCCTTCTTGCAGTGGCATAATCTTTTTTACAACTATCATGAACATTGCCAATTGAATTAGTCATTTTTGAATCATTCATCGTCACTCTTGATAGTCCTTCTATTTTCATAATAATGAATAGCTTTGTTTTACATTGCTTGAGCCTTATGATACATATATAATCATTTACCTAATTAGTGTTTGATACATCTAAAAGTATAAATTGCATAAAGAATATACATGACCGTTCAATTGATTAATATGTCTTTCTTACAATTTCAGTATTGTAACATTTACTATGGCGTGAAAAGCCCAGCATTAATCTCTTGACTAAGACACTTCACTTTTGCTGAAATATAAAATTCTTCAAGACCTTGCAAACATTTTATTAAATCAATCATCACTCATTACATATCCCGTATTTGACAGACCTCAAAACCCACGCGAAGCATGCGTGTAAAACTAATTAACCAAACAAGAAAGAAAACACTCATAACCTTTGTAATGCGTTTTAAAATTCAATTGACAGAATAAAAAAAATAATTTACATATTCATAAACTACACTAGATAAATGAAAGAGCATAATCTTCGTTTAATCAAATATCCCAACTCAAAAGCTTTCTTGTTCTATGGGAATTCCATAAATTCTCTATTTCATTATTATTTCTTCCTGCTAATCTTTCACCTATAAATGAATACCTATAATGAGAAGAAAAAAGATAAAAATCTTTTTGAGAAAATAAAAATGAAATTCTATTATTTGACCAAAAAGTGTTAAGTCTTTTAGCTAAATTAATTATATAAAATGATAATGGGTAAATTCTAATTAAATATCATAAGTCCTAGATCTAAGATTGATTGATACTAATAATACAAAATCGCATTCAAGACTATTAAATATTAAGGGGATGTTTAATGATATTGTTATGAACGAATGAGGGGATAGTGACAAACAATAAATATGATAAATGACAATAAATATCAATAGAGAGAATGATTCACCCAGATATTCAATGAGGTGAATAATTCTCCCTCTGACGCTAATGTAAGTTAACCAAATGTAGGAATGTAGAGAACTTTATCGGATATAATGTGAGAAAACTTGGAACAAACAACAAACCGAATATTGTGTAAAGATAATGTTTATAGTTACTTGACAGTCACATTTTTTAGAGAGGGCTTATCATATAGAATATTACATACCCCTTTCTCTCTCTCTCTCTCTCTCTCTCTCTCTCTCTCTCTCTTCCGACTTATATAGGACATATCCCTTTTAAAATATCTTATTGCTAAACTAGTCGTTTTGGCTGATATGAATGCTCGACCTCGACCTTAGCTGCTCGTCTTGCCAATGTTACTTCTTAAGCATGACCTCAGCCTAATTGATTCTTGATTTCCTCTTTCAGGCAAGGTCCCCTTGATCATATTTTGACCCATACAATTAGTCCGCCCGTCGGGGTTGTCTTTGGATGAGCTCGTTGAGCGGACTTCGCCAGTTGTAATTTTGAGAAATCTAAGTAAGTTGGTCGAGGGATGACCCTTTTATGGCGAGGTGATGATCTGGACTTTCAAGACCCACGTCTAACTGTTACGTCAGTTTGAATAACGTCATTTCATCATGCGTCATTATGACGCATGTTCCCAATATGTTACATAGTTTCCCGCACCTCTTTCATTTCGAAATTAATGAGGCGGTGTGTGGGATTTCTCGATTAAGGTGCTCATATTCTTATAAATAGGGATTGACATTTCTTATTTGAGCTGTTGCATTTCTAAAGCTTAAAACCCCAAGCTTTTCCTTCTTCTTGAAGGAGTAGCCATGGTAGAAGACAAGAATTTCCCCACTGTTGATGAAATAATTACACGTTTGGGGAAGGCCAGGTCAGACTTCAAGAATCCACCTAAGGGTGATACTAAACCCGTCGTTTCTGAGATGGATGCGGAGGAGGTCGTTGCATTTAGGGCTAAATGGAACATCTCGACCCACATCGAGTTATCCCTGCTGGTAACAATGTAGTGCAAGTACATCGCCTAGGGTGCCATGCATTTTATGCGTACCCGTTTTGTTGTCGACTATACACTTCCTCTTCCTTCCTTCGCGGAGGATTTTTGCCTTTATAGTGGCGTGTGCCCGGATCAGCTCTCCCCGTACATATACAACCTTAACCTTATGCTTATCAAGTACGCGGAGCTGGCCAACCATGGTGTTTTTCTCCGCCATCTGCTTCACCTCTTCGCCCCAAGTTTTCATAGGGCCACGAAGATACACCAGTGCCACTATTGTACCAAGGTATTAGTGGTGAAGATGGACGATAAAACAAATCATCATTTTTAGGCCAATTTCTTCTACGTGAGAACGGAGCACGTGGTATCGAACCCAGCGGATTCCCCGAGTACTGGAACTTTGCTCGTAAGTATTTTCTCCCAAATGACTTTGTTGTTTCTTTTTGGTGATATGATCGTTCTCATTTACTATTTTTGCAGCCGAGAGGGACCCTCCTTCGCTAGTTGTTGACATTCACAACCGGGTGAGTCAAATTTTGCCTCATACGGTGGGGATTCATGAGTGGTCATAGTTTATTGAGAGGTTTGGGCGCAGGCCTACGTCCGGTGAGTCACCTTGCTTTGATCTTAGTAATTTTGACCTTTGTATCATCCTTTATTTCCTTCTTATTTGTCTTTATTCATTGGTAGGTTGGAGGGCTTTAAGGAGGGTGAGGGCTCCTACGCCTTCTTTTTTCCAGTCAGGAATTTCGGCTAGGCTTGTACTCGCTGTGGCTACAAGTGAGCCTGCTCAGACTGTTGTTACTACTCGGACCCCGACCTCATATGGCCCTAGCCGCCAAGCTGATGCCTCGCCAGCAGAGATTCCAGCTTCTACAGTGTTTCACTTGGTTGATGAGTCGGACCAAGTCTAAGATAAAGAGACTCCGCTGAAAAGGCAAAGGATAGAGATTGATGGAAGAGTGGACGAGGAGGAGCCGGCGGGGGGTGAACTTGAGTTGACCACAACCAAGCTGAGGGGCGTACACCCTTGGATGTAGAGATCGTGCCTCCTTCGGACGTGGATATCACCTCCACAAAAGAAGGGGAGCGACCATAAGCGGCTGTGATCATTCCAAGAAGTGATTCGTCAACGTTAGAGCAAGGCAAAGTTTTTTTTTTCAATTGAGGAGATGTCGAAGAGTGTGATAATAGATGATTATGAATCGAGCTTTGATGTCGACCCCGGGGAAGAGAGGATATTCGATGAAGGGCTAGCTCGGATGGAGGTAAGAACGGACGGATCCTCTCACTCGATCGTAATCCTTTTGCACTGAGATTTGTTGGAGGCCACGGTGAGTATGGTTCCATCCTTTGCCCCTCTTTGTTGTGCCGCCAAAAAAAAACCCTTCAGGCACTCCGGGATTCTGACTTATCACCGGGCATATCTGGGATGGCTTTGAGGGTGAGTTTCTTTCATCATTTCTGCAATTTGCGACTTTTTCCTCTTTCTATATTTACTAATTTTCTTCTAATTCTCTTTTTTTTGGACATTCATTTTGGAGATCGAGAGTGCCCCTCGAGAAGAGAGGCGAAAGGTTGTTTTTCAGAAGATGGTTTTGAAGTACGTTCATTATCGTGACAAGTACCGTGAGATGCGTGCATGGTTTAGAGCTGGTGGTAACCTCCAATCCCTTATAGAGGATTTGGGTATCAAAAGGACGAGCAGCTTGCACGATCTACATGTAGATGCAGTGAGATCAAGGGGTTGCTCAGGTCCAAGGACGACGAGCATGAGGTGATCAAGGGGGTCATCTTCAAATGCGTTGACCTTCAAGCGCAAGTGGCGACCCTGCATGCTGAGCTTGAGCAAAGCTTGATTAGAGTTTCCGTTCTGAGTGATGAGTTGACTGAGAAAGTGGCATAGTTATTTATGAGGGCCGATGAGGCTTGGGTAGCGGCTTTGGCAAAGGCGACGACATTAGAGAGCTCTATCCGCGTCCTTAAGTCTAAACATGCAACGGAGAATTGGTCGCACTAAGGGAGATGCGGCTTGATGAGCGAATTGGTGGGCTTAAGAAATAAGTTTTGAGCCTAAATGAGCAAGTTGTCGCTCTTGAGGTTGAGAAGGCACTACCTTCTTCCTTATATGCTTCCGCTTTCCCTAATGTTCCTCGTGATTTATACAAGATGTGGATCCATGTTAAGGCAAAGATGTACATATATAGGAACTTGATGGCGGCGGTGAAGGTTCCTAAGGCCGACTTCGAAGATGCCGTATTAAAGCACGTGATGCCAGGCTTGCCTGTGGTTATGATCCCAACACACTGGGGTACGGCAATAATGAAGGGGACTTGGATGGGCCTACATCTGATGCTTGGTACGACGATGAGTATGTTGATGGCGTGGGTGATTGTAGAAATGGTGTTGTTGGGCTGGGCAGTAAAGGTGGTGCTGCCGCAGGCGGAGATGATATAGTGTGATTCTTGTGTACTAAGTTTTTATTCCTTTTCTTTATTTTTTCTTCTTCTCTTTTTTTTTGGGGGGGGGGGGGTGGTCTTTCTGGCCCTCTGTAAGATACTTTATTTTTTGGAATGGAATGACCGAAATTTTGTTGTATCTTCTTGGGTCTTTTTGTTTTTCTCTGAATGATTTTCCTTTATAAGAGTTCTCGACTCTTAGTTGATCGAACGAGGTCAAATGTTAATTAATTCGAGCGAAATTGAATGCTATTTGATTCAAACGAGGTTAAATGTTAATAAATTCAAACAAAGTCGAATGTTAAATAAGCCGAGTGAAGAATGTGAATTAATTCGAGCAAGGTCGAATATTGATAAATTCGAACGAAGAATGTGAATTGATTCGAGCGAGGTCGAACCTTGATAAATTTGAATGAAGTCGATCGTGAGTTGATTGGAGTAAACTCGAATGAGTCAATACGAGCAAGGTCGATCATTGCCTTCAAGTGATGCAAGCGAGGTCGAATGCGAGCCTATTTGAGCGAGGTTGAATATTAACTCTTAAATGATTCAAACGAGGTCAAATATGAGTTGATTCGAGCGGGGTCGATGTTGAATCTTAATTGATTTAGATGAGGTCCAATATGAGTTGATTAGAGCGAGGTCAAATGTTGACTCTTAAGTGATTCAAACGAGGTCGAATGTGAGTCAGTTCGGGCGAGGTTGAATGTTAACTCTTAATTGATTCGAATGAGGTCAAATGTAAGTCAATTCGAGTTAGGTAGAATGCTGCATCTTAAGTTATTCAAATGAGGTAAAATGTGGGTCGATTCGAGCAAGGTTGACTATTAACTCTTAAGTGATTCGAACAAAGTTGAATGTGAGTCGATTCAAGTGAGGTTGAATGTTGACTCTTAATGATTTGAACGAGGTCCGATGCGATTCGATTCAAGCGAGGTTGAATGTAGACTCTTAAGTGATTCAAATGAGGTCGAATGTGAGTCGATTCGAGCGAGGTCAAATGTGAGTTGATTCGAGCGAGGTCTAATGTGAGTCGATTCGAGCGAGGTTGAATATTTGCTCTTAAGTGATTCCAACAAGGTCGAATGTTAGTCGATTCGAGTGAGGTCGAATGTGGACTCTTATTTTGGCGTAATGTATGAAATTCATAGAGATAAACTTGTGTGTTTGCGCATTTCACTGTGTTTATACATTCATTAGAGAAGTTCCAGCCTATCTAGTCCCTTCATTGATCAACTTGGAAAAGTAGTTGAGAGGTTGAGCGATGAACCTATACTTAACTTTAAGATGCTCTCTTCGCTGCCTCGTTAAAATCTCCCCGAGAGAACCCGATTGGGATAAAACTCGGGTAAGGAAAAAAAGTACGACTCAGGAGACGTGTATCCTTAGAAGTAGAAGTATTTGAGGCGGGTGTCGTTCCAATTATTTTGTAGTAGTTTCCCCTCCATTGTTTATAGGTGGAGGACCTTTTGCTTATCGCCGCCATGATTTTGTATAGGCCATCCCAATTGATTCCCAGTTTGCCTTCTCATGGGTCTTTGTTTGCTTGTGTTTTGACTTTGAGTATATAGTCCCCGACCTTGAGTGGCCTAGTCTAGCTTAATTGTTGCAGTACCACTCTGCCTAACGTTTTTGAGCTATCATTCTTATGTAAGCCATGTCTCTCCACTCTTAGGCTTCGTCGATATCTTGCCTTCTTCTTTCATCATTGCCCGACCCGCTCTCGTTTGAATACCTTAGGCTTGGTTCAACGACTTTGACAAGTATTACTGAATCGGTCTCACAAACTAGCGAATATGGTGTTTCTTTTGTGCATATTTTTTCCGCAGTGCGGTATGCCATAACACTTCCGACAGTAGTTCTGGCCACAACTCCTTGGTATTCTCGAGCTTCTTTTTCATGATGTCCAATATTGTTTTGTTGGAGGACTCCGCCTGACCGTTGGCTACAGAATGATATGGCATGGAGAGTATTCTTTTGATATGCCATTTTTTCAGAAACTCGGTGGTCTTTTTTCTAGTGAACTGGGGCCCGTTGTTGCAACTGATTTCTTTGGGGATGCCGAAGCGGCATATGATGTTTCTCCATATGAATGTGATTACTTCTTGCTTGTGTATTTGGCGAATGCACTTAATTCTACCTACTTGGAGAAATAGTTAGTTAAAAGTAAAAGAAATGGTACATTACCTTCTCCAGCTGGGAGGGGTCCGACGATGTCCATTCTCTATTTGATGAAAGTCCAGGTCGAGGTGACTGAATGAAGGTGCTCTCCAGCTTGGTGAACCATGAGGCGTATTTTTTGGCATTTTTTGCACCTTTTGACGAAGTCGACGACCTCCTTTTTCATCGTGGGATAATAGTAGTCTGCTCGTATAAGGAATCTAACAAGGGCTCAGTTATCGATGTAAGCTCCATTGTGGCCTTCGAGTACTTCTTCGAGGATGTGCCGCTTTGATTTGGTCCTAGGCACTTTGCTAGGGGACCGCCAAATGTTCTTTTGTACAAGTTGTTATTGACGATGTTGTACCTGACCGCTTGCATTCAAAGCTTCTTGGCTTCTTTTTATTGGGTGGTAGCAATCCGTCCTGCAAGTATGAGAGAATATGATTCCGCCAGTCCCAAGTCGATTTTATAGATCATACCTCAATTTGATCTATTGATAAATGGAGGAGAGTGACCATGTACCCCTCTATGATTATGATTTTGGTGGCTGTTGCCATTTTGGCGAGGCTGTTTTCCTCGATATTCTGTGCTCAAGGTATTTGGTCGATCTGGCATTTTCGAACTCGGGTAATAGTTTGCAAATTTCAGCCTGGTATTTTTGTAGTCATTGCTCCTTAAATTGAAAAGTCCTTGTGACTTGGTTGACAACAAGTTGCGAGTCGCATCTTAGGATGACTCGCCGTGCTCCGTACTTGAGTGCCAACTTTAACACTACAATCACGCCTCATACTCGGCCTCATTGTTAGCCATAGCAGGGCACCGTATGGAGTGGAGGACAATTTTGCCTGTTGGGACCTCGAGCACAAGTTCAGTCCAGATCCTGACGCGTTAGAAGCACCGTCAGTATACAAAACCTATTGGTCGTGTATTTTGGCAAAAGTACTGGCAGTTTCCCTTTTTACTCAAGACATTATCTTTGTACTGAAGTCGACAACAAATTCGGAAAGAACTTGAGACTTTATCGTCATTTACAGCTCATAGGTTATATCATGCTTGCTCAGCTCTATGCCCCACTTGGCCAATCTGCCTGACGATTCGGGTTTGTGTAAGATACTTCTTAAAGGGAAAGTCATGATCACCGAGATGGGGTGGCATTGGAAATAAGGTTTAAGCTTTTGTGAAGCTATGAACAGGGCCAGAGCTAACTTCTCGGGGTAGGGTTACCTCATTTCAACATCGACCAATGTTTTGCTAATGTAACATATCAAAGATTGCATACCTTTATTTTCACGTACCAGGACTGCACTTACTGCGACATTAGACATAGCAGGTAGACAAGGAGGCGTTCTCTGGGTTCTGCCTTAGCGAGCAACGATGGTGAAAACAGGTAGGCCTTAAGTTCTATTAAGGCGTTGACGCACTCGGAATTCCATTGGAGTCCGTTATCCTTTTTGAGTACGCCAAAAAATTTGTGTTACCTATCGGAGGACCGCGAGATAAATATTGAACAAGCGACTATTCGGCCAGCTTTTACACTTGTTTTTGCTGGTTAGATTTTTCAGGATTCCTTCTATGGCCTTGATTTGGTCGGGATTGAACTCCAAGCCTTGTTTTGATATCAAAAAGCCGAGGAACTTTCCATATGGCACGCTGAAAGTACATTTCTCGGGGTTTAGTTTCATGTTGTACCTTCTGAGTATGACGAAGGCCCCCCTCAAGTGGTCGATATGGTCTTCCTTTCCTTTTAACTTGACCAACATGTCGTCTATATATACTTCCATGGTCTTGCTGAGTTGATCTTTGAACATTTTGGTCACTAGCCTCTAGTACATTGTC
Organism: Nicotiana benthamiana; assembly: GCA_034376525.1. NCBI lineage: Eukaryota > Viridiplantae > Streptophyta > Magnoliopsida > Solanales > Solanaceae > Nicotiana > Nicotiana benthamiana. The sequence goes on along the minus strand of CM067333.1, from coordinate 501,093 downwards.
CCCGCATTTTTTAACGTGAACAACAACACCCTGTAGCAGTACGTCCCTTGATGGGTGATGAAGGTGGGTTTTTTGGTCCTCCTCCTCCATGAGGATTTGTTTGTAGCCCGAGTAGGCATCCAAGAAGATCAACAATTCATGCTCGGTTGTGGCGTCGATGGTTGGTCGATAGGGGCAGCGGGAACAAGTCTTTTGGGCAGGCTTTGTTCAAATTTGTGAAGTCTACGCACATCCTCCACTTACCATTCTTCTTTTTCATCATGACCACATTGGCGACCCACTGAGGGTAGTTCGATTCTCTGATAGAACCTTTCACTGGTAATTTCTCGACCACTTCACGAACTGCGTAGTTTATTGCAGAGTTTAACTTTTGTCTAATTTGCCTCACAGAGGAGTAAAATGGGTCAACGTTCAACTTGTGAGTTGCTATCTCCTTTAGGATATCTGGGATGTCTGCATGGGAAAAATAAAATAGGTCTCTGTTACTTTTTAAGAATTGGTGAAATTTACCTAGATCTTGGAGTTTTACTTTTTAAGAATTGGTGAAATTTACCTAGATCTGGGATTTTATGGCCAATAAAAACTTTCTTGTTGTGGTCGTTGTCGTCTAATTAGACGGGTTCGAGGTTTTTTACGGTTGACACCGTGGATTCTATGATTTCGGGGTCGTTGATGATGTCTTTCCTTTCATCGCCATTTTACCCCGACTTTGTTAATTGTTATGCTTCCTTGGACTTTCCTTTCAACTATTGGTTGTATGTGCAGTCTTGGGAGATGTGTAGCATTCTCGGGTCGTCCGTTGCTCTCCCTGGATGCAGAATACTACGCGGGGTGGAAAATTTAATTACTTGGTACAAACTAGAGGGGACGACTTTCATGGAGTGTATCCATTGTCGGCCTATAATGGCATTGTTTTGTCATTTTCTGGTCCATGATGTGGAATGTGGTCTCCAAGGTGACGCCGGCGGCCAGGATGGGTAGTGTGATCTCTCCGGATATCCGCTCAATTGCATTATTAGAAACTGTTAGTGTGATGCAATGTGGCACTATCTTGTCCTTGAGCTTCATTTGGGTGAGAACTCGAGGATGGCTGATGCACGTGCCGCTTCCATCATCGACCGTAATACGTTACATCAAAATAAAAAGCACCTAAAGTAATGACATGGGCGTTATAGTGAGGAAAAACCAAACTGTGGGTATTTGACTTATCGAAGATAGTACATTCTTCGAGTTCATCATACCGTCCGTAGATGATTGACGGCTTGAGTTTTTAGGTGGTGACGAACTTCATGCTATTGATAGATGCATTGTCGCCTCCTCCATTGATCACTTGAATAGTCCAAACTAGGCAAGATGGTTTAGGCAGCCCCTAGTGTTGTTCTCACCCTCGGGCGAAGTTGGCCCTCCCACAATCGCTCATCAGCTCTTTCAGGTGCATGTTCACGACCTCCTGTCTAAGGGAAATTCAATCCTCGGTCTTATGACCGCGTCTAGTGGAATTTGCAGAGGCACTTTACTTTTTGATGCTCGGGTCGTACTTCATCTTCTGTGGCTATTTTACCTTTGGGCCGAGCTTTTCCAGTGTGCAGACTATTTTTGAGGGGGGAAACACAATTTGTGAGCTGATAATAAGGGGCATACCTCTTCCGTTTCGGTGGATTCCCATTCGCGGCCTGGAAGGACCTTCATCGTGGCGTAGAGGGGCATGAGGGTGCCCCTAACATAAGGCTGATGTCTTTCTCGATTAAGTCAGGATCTTGCTAGTTCTCTCCTGCTGTCGTTTCTTCGATCTTTCCTAGACACCATTTGGACCGAGGTCGGACGTTGGGTAGGTCTGTTAAGATCGTCCTCGTCGGCTCTTACCTTATCACAATAGGCTTTGTGTATCTCATCCCAAGTGGTTGGAGGGTATTTTGGCGGCTCAGCAACTTTTTTGTCACCCTCGGCCCACTCCAGCTTAGCCCATTCTGAAAAGCAGCTACCGCCATTCCTTCAGATACATTCAAAAGGGTAATTCTTACAAGGTCGAATCAAGTGAAGAAGTCCCTGAGCCCTTCTCCAGGCGATTCCTTAATGGCAAATATGTCGTTCACCCTCGCTTATGCTTTTTTGGCTCCGGCATGGCCAGTGACGAACTTGTCTGCCGTTTCCTCGAATGTTTTTATGGAGTGCGCAGATAACTGTGAGTACAAGTAAGGTCTCCGCTAGTTAGGGTCTCTCCAAACTTCTTTAGCAATATGGATGATACTTGTTCCTTTGCGAGGTTGTTGCCTTTCACAGCAGTGACATAGTGGGTCACATGATCCTCCAAATTCGTCGTGCCGTCATATATTTTCAAGTCCAGTGGCATTTAAAAGGTTTTTGGTACAGTGTCTGGTGCATCCTCTTTACTATATGGTTGCTCGACAAAACGACTGAAGTATCTTTTTGGCAGAAGTTTTGGAGCATCTGGTATTTTGTATACCCGTTCTTGGTGCTCCTTCATTTGGATACAGAGCATTTTTTTCTTGTTATCCATCTCCTCCATTTTCCTCAAAATGGTTGTGAGGATGTCATTACTTGCATTACTAATATTGTGAGTAATACCTAATGCAGGGGTAGCGTGCTGTTCATTAGCTGTTGATGCGGCACCGACTCTTGTTTATTCCCTATTCGACCTCCGAGTGGGCTTGTCAAGGAGGCCGGTTAGCGTGTTTTCCAACCACCCTCAAGTAACTCTTTCACTGCTGGTGGTGCTTCTTCTATCGTGGATGTAGAGGCACCCTTTTCGTGCGAGGTCGTGACATTGTCGGGAAGTGGAAGTGAGTTGTTTTTCCTGGGAGGGGTGTTTGATGTTATGTCTTCATCCCCCATTTCATTTACTTTATTAATGGTTTTAAGGAGATTGGCGGTGAGATCGGCTACCGCCTTTCTCTTATCCTCTCTATTGCCTGCCATGTCGGATTTGTGCAAACAAGGAAATACAAGCTTTTGCAAAGTTTGTGCATTCTTTTTTAGATCTAGAAGAAACTAAAATTTTAACTAGAAAATCCCAACAGATGACTCCAAATTGTTTGACCAAAAGTGTTAAGCCTTTTAGCTAAACTAATTGTATAAATGATAATGAAAAAACTCTAGTTAAATGAGGTGGATGATTCTCCCTCTGACAGTGATGTAAGGTGACCAAACGTAAGAATATAGAGAAATTTATCGGATGTGATGTGAGAAACCTTGGGACAAACAACAAATCGAATCTTGGGTAAAGATAATATTTGTAGTTACTTGAGAGCCAAATTTTCTAGAGAGTGCTTATCATATAGAATATTACATAACCCTTTTTGTTTCTCTGGTCCTACTTATATGGGACATATCCCTTACCTAAAAGTACAACGCAGATAATATTCTGCAGAATATTTTTTTAAAATATCTTATTGCTAAACTAGTCGTTTTGGCCGATCTGAATGCTCGACCTCGACCTTAGCTGCTCGGTTTGTCAATGTTACTTGTTAAGCATGACCTCGACCAAATTGATTCTTGATTGCTCTCGTTCAGATGAGGTCTTTTTAATCAGATTTTGACCCATACATCTATGAAGACATATTTAAGTCAATATTAACCGATTATGGTACCCGTCTATTTTTAATAGTTCATCGTGGAAAATCGTGCAGTAAATAAGAAAACTAAATAGTATACGTAAGTATTGCTTCAAGATCCAGGGGTTTGATAACACCTCTATCTCTAAAAGGATCAGCAAAGAATATTTCAAGAATCAATATTCTGTAACCCTTCTTTCTTTAAAGGGAATAATCATTGTTTCCGTAACTTTATATGTGGCTTAATTATCCCAATGCTCTTTTTCTTCCCATATGTCTCTCCATGCACCAACTTCAAACCCAAAGACCATTATTCCAAGCTTCTTGTGAAAAAGGATTTAAGCTCATGGTTAGCGATTGTTTACTTAGTCTTATTGGTTCGCCCATGGAATTCTGAACTTTCTCAGAATAAAGAACTTTTTCAATTTCGACGCTCAGAATATACAAGTATAAGAATGTGAATATACAATAAATCAATATTGCTCCGCTTCTTCCACAGATAGGCTGAAATTGGTATCCTTATGATCAGAAGATAATTTTCACAGACATAAGATAATACCAAAGAGTTTATGTGCAAAGATTAATGGATTTTTTTTTAATCTACTCTGAAACCAGTCTCTTCGCAACCCCTCATGACTTCAGGTGCATCTTTGAATTTTAAACATCCGTTATACAAACTATAAAATATTAATCTATTTATTAGAGATTGCCACTACTCAACACACTGAAAATATTCAAAATAATTGGTAGCACACAACAATACCAAGAATAAATATATACAGGATTTCTAAAGTTTCTCAAAAGCTTGAGATTACGTCTTTGGTATTTCCTATGCACGGCTAAATTTATGAACGAATATTCTAGTGCATGAAATATATTTTCTGCTTCTTCCATGAAATGGGATGCATTTTTATCCTTATGAGTAGTTAATTTTCGTGAGACAAGATAATACAAAGAATTTGTGCCAAAATAAATGATTTTTCAGCGAAGCTAAGATTGAAGAGGAGGAACGTTATCTTCCAGCAGAACATTTTCTCTCTCTCCTCTCCAACGTTAACTTCCATCAACCCTCCCCAGCTCCCAGCCCCCCCTCTCCCCCTCTCCCCCTACCCCCTCCGGCGACCCTCCCTCCGGCGACCCTTCTCCAGCGACCCCCTAAGTAAGTTCTCTCTCTTTTGTCTCTCTCCTCTCTCTCTCCTCTATCTTCACTACCCAGCCCTCACCCCCCACCCCCCACCCCCTAACCCCCTGCCAAACCTTAACTCCGGCGACCCCTCTTCTCCGGCGACCACCCAGTAAGGCAACCCCTCCCTTTTCCCGAGCTAGGCAGCCCCCCTCGTTTTTTTGGGTTTGTTGTGTGCGTGATTTTCAGGTACAAGCCGCGGCGGACAAAGAGAGCTTACGACATTTGGACGCGAAGAGCAAAGCAACACCGGACGAAGTGTGCAAGAGTTAGCGGCAGTTGATATCGGGCGAATCAAAGCATACTCCGAGATTTTTCCATCGGGAGTTGGTACCTCCCGACCTCCGTTTTTTTTACTCGGTATACCCTTTTACGTTTTCTATCTAAGCACCCTGTGTGTGGTTTACTTTGTCGATTCCTAGCTTGCATCCTTTTGCGTATTTCGCTGTAGTACGTGGGTGCATTACTGTTTTCCGTAATCGGTTGGGGATAGTGGACGCGGAGGGAGATAGTAGAGTAATGTCATGTCCTCGAGGGGCAGGGGTGGGGGCAGGGGCGAGCAAGGGGGCTGGGAGTGGTTCTGCGGGTAGGGCCGGAGGCAAGGGGGGGGGGGGGGAAGAGGGTAGCGGACGCTCATAGATTAAGGATCGGGTCGTGGAACGTAGTCACTCTGATGGGTAAGTCCATTGAGTTGGCGAAGGTTCTTCATAAGAGGAGCGTTAAAATAGCCTGTGTCCAGGAGACTAGGTGGAAAAGGTCGAAGGCGAGGATTGCAGACGGGTTTAAGTTGTGGTATTCTGTGGTCGTGAGAGGTAATAATGGAATGGGCATCTTGGTTGATAGGGATCTAAGGGAGTCCGTGGTCGAGGTTAGGCGAGTGAATGATAGGTTAATATCTATTAAGTTGGTTATTGGGGGTTGCGTCCTCAACGTCATCAGCGTTTACGCGCCGCAATCGGGCTTAGACGAGGAGGTTAAGAGGCGCTTTTGGGAGGGCTTGGATGATATGGTGAGTAGTATTCCCCAATCTGAGAAGTTAGTTATTGGAGGGGACTTTAATGGTCATATTGGGGCTGATGCTGGTGGTTATGGTGAGGTGCACGGTGGCTTCGTCTTTGGGGTTAGGAACGGAGGAGGCAAACACTGCTTGATTTCGCCAGGGCTTCCGAGCTTTTGATTGCGAACTCGAAATTTCAGAAGAGGGAGGAGCATTTGGTCACCTTCAAGAGTTCGACGGCGAGGACTCAGATTGATTACCTCTTCCTCAGAAGGAGCGATAGGGGTATGTGCAAGGACTGCAAGGTTATTCCGGAAGAGTCCCTTTCGACTCTTCATAGACTCCTAGTGATGGATGTCGGTATCTAGGTGAAGAGGAAGAGGAGGGGCACTCGGGGACAACCACGGATTAGATGAGGTATTTTGAATAAGGAGAAAGCACAGGAGTTGGAGAGGAGGTTAGCTGAGGGCGGAGCTTGGAGTAGTTCTGGGGAAGCGGATGCTATGTGGTCAGAGACGGAGAACTTGGTTAGGGAGGTAGCACGGGATGTGCTCGGGGTAGCAAAGGGCTATTCAGGCAGACATCAGGGTGACCGGTGGTGGAAAGATGTAGTCCAAGAAAAAGTGGAGGTGAAGAAGGCGGCGTTTGCTAAGATGGCAGGGAGCAAAAGCGAGGAAGAACGGAGAGCGAACGGGGAGATCTACAAGGCGGCGAGGAAAGAAGCAAAGATGGAGGTTACAGAATCCAAAAACGCGGCGTTTGGTCGCATGTACGAGGAATTAGGAGAGAAATGCAGGGACATGAAGTTATTCTGGTTAGCTAAAGAAAGGGAAAGGAAGGCGCGTGATCTTGACCAAGTTAGGTGCATCAAGGGCGAGGATGGTAGAGTTCTGATGGGGGAGTCTCAAGTCAAGCAGAAGTGGCGGGCATACTTTCGAGACTTACTTAACGATGAGGGGGATCGTAACATAGAGCTAGGGGAGTTGGGGCATTCAGAGCAACAAAGAGACCTTGGGTACTGCAGGCGCATTAGGGCGGAGGAGGTCATGAGGGCTTTGCGTAGGATGAGTAGGGGTCGAGCGACCGGGCCTGACGAGATCCTGGTAGAGTTCTGGAAATGCATGGGTAGGTCAGGAGTGGAGTGGCTCTCCAGGTTGTTCAATGTGATCTTCAGGACCAAAAAGATGCCGGAGGAGTGGAGGTGGAGTACAGTGGTGCCCTTGTACAAGAACAAAGGTGACATCCAGTGCTGCAACAACTATAGGGGTATTAAATTAATAAGTCATACCATGAAGGTCTGGGAGCGGGTGATCGAGGCGAGGGTGAGGGAGATGACATCTATATCTGTGAACCAGTTCAGTTTCATGCCGGGTCGCTCCACTACAGAAGCTATCCACCTTGTCAGAAGGCTGGTGAAGCAGTTCAGGGATAAGAAGAAAGACATGCACATGGTGCTTATCGACTTGGAGAAGGCGTATGACAAGGTCCCAAGGGAGGTGCTTGGAGGTGAAGAGCGTGTCAGAAGCCTACATCAGAGTAATTAAGGACATGTACGATGGAGCTAAGCCTAGGGTTAGGACGGTGGGGGGCGACTCAGACCATTCTCCAGTGGTTATGGGGCTCCATCAAGGATCGGCGCTTAGCCCTCTCTTGTTTGACTTGGTGATGGATGCTCTTACCCGACATATCCAAGGGAATGTGCCTTGGTGTATGCTATTTGCTGATGACATAGTCTTGCTAGACGAGACAAGGGTCGGTGGTAATGAGAGGTTAGAGGAATGGAGACAGGCTCTCGAGTCTAAGGGTTTCAAAATAAGCAGATCTAAGACAGAATACCTGGAGTGCAAGTATAGCGCTGAGCCGAGCGAAGGAGGCAGAGACGTGATGATTGGATCTCAGGTCATCGCCAAGAGGGACAGTGTAAGATATCTTGGGTCGGTGATCCAGGGGGACGGAGAGATTGACAGGGACGTCACTCATCGCATAGGAGCGGGGTGGTCAAAATGGAGGCTTGCATCAGGAGTCCTGTGTGACAAGAAAGTTCCACAGAAATTCAGGGGGAAATTTTATAGAGCTGTGGTTGGACCTGCCGTGTTATTTGGGGCGGAGTGCTGGCCAGTGAAGAACTCTCATGTTCAGAGAATAAAGGTTGCGGAGATGAGGATGCTCAGGTGGATGTGCGCGCTCACCAGGTTAGATAAGATTAAGAATGAAGTTTCGAGAGAAGGTGAGGGGTGGCCCCGGTGGATGAGAAGCTGCGAGAAGCGAGGCTGAGGTGGTTCGGGCATGTACGGAGGAGAAGTTCTGATGTCCCGGTGAGGAGTTGTGAGCGGCTGGCGATGGTCAGCGCACGGCGAGGCAGAGGGAGACCTAAGAGGTATTGAGGAGAGGTGATTAGGCATGACATGGCTAGAACTTGGGTTTCTGAGGACATGACCCTTGATAGGAAAGTCTGGAGGTCTAGTATCAGGTTGTAGGATAGGGGCCCCTAGAGGTTTTTCGTACTCCTCACCCGGGGTTGGGTGAGGCTTGGCAGGGCTATCCATAGATGATTTATATATTGGATTGTGTCTCCCTTATGGTAGTTATTTATGGTAGTTACTGTCAGATATTATTGCATGCTATTTTATTTATGGTTCTTATGTTTAGATAATTATTTACGCTATTTCTGTTGAAGCTACTAATGCTCTTTTGTTGTTGTTTTTGTTTTTGTTGTTCATTTCCTTCACTGAGCCGATGGTCGATTGGAAACAGCCTCTCTGCCCTTTCGGGTAGGGGTGAAGCCCGTCTACATATTACCCTCCCCAGACCCCACTTTATGGGACTATACTGGGTAGTTGTTATTGTTGTAAGATTAGAGAGGAGTAAGTTATTCGAGACGTTGTAAAATTGACATAAAATTATCATAGAAAATTTAGCACAGAGGATGAATAGACACAAAAATACATCAAAAAATTAATATATACAAATCGGAGATTTTAGCTCCCCCTATATATTAACAGTTCAATGGGCTTATAGAGACAGTTCCCTTATTTCCTTTCAGACACTTCTTGTCCATTTCTCTCATACGTTTTGTTTAACTTTACCTCCCAAATTAATCAACGTAAATATAAAGGCATATGAGCTTAGAGCGAAAAAGAGCAAATTTTCCTAAAGAAGGCCGAGAATTTGATTGCAACATCAATATAAATAATTGTCAAGCCAATATATATATATATATATATATATATATATATATATATATATATATATATATATATATATATATATATAAAAGAAATTGCGTAGTTATGATGTCAAAGGAAGGCAAATAGTTCCACATGATGATTACATTAAAGTACACCTCTATGGCCTGATTGCAGTTGTACCACAAATGATGAATATATTGAATTCTCCCTAAAATCTTAATTTAATTAGAGTATCCATAAGATATTAAACGTGATTGGCAGAAATGGAGCAACATAGCTTGCAGAAGAATGCTAATTAATTAGGTGGCAACTTAAAAATCACAGCAATAGATAAGGCTGGGCATACTGTATCTGATTAAGCATATTGTATCTAGATTTCTGTTTATACCTCTTCATACTACACTTATTTTTGTGGAACATGTCAATCAAGTCTTATTTCTCCGAGGTCAACTCGCTATAATTTTCTTCAAAATGTAATATCCGGTTCATTGATCTACACAACAAACATATCTTGGTCTCCCCCAACATTAGAGAATGTCCAATATTTATTAAAATTATGCCCACAAAATTGACGATAATTTATTGATGGTGAGGGTTCATGTCATACTATACCATAGAAATGTGCTAATTACACACACACACACAAAAAGTTAACTCTTTTGGCAACAGAAAGTCTTCAAAAACACTTAAAAAATATGGGAGCAGCAAATTACTAAGAGATTCACGGAAGCTTAATAGTTAATACAATGGCTCACTAAAGGAGTTTAACAATATCACAGTTTCAACATCCAATGCATTCATCAATGATAGGTTATATGCATCCTTGTTATATTTTAATTACCTAACAAACTTAGTGATAAGAATCAGATAAGGAATATGTTATAAATCCTCAAGTACTTAAGAACAACAAGTCTCAATCCGAAGACGTGGTTAACCTCTTTAGAGTCAAAGAAACAACAGAGAAAACAGATGGACACCTATTCCCTTGCTGACTGTACCAGTCAATCCCCCCTCTCCCTCTCCCTCAACAGCTGTAAAGTTGCTATATGCACACGCAATAGTGCAAACAGTGCAGCAATCAACTTTATGAGGAATGCCCTTGTACCAAACATGTTTGCATCATTCGAGTGATGCCACCTATGTAATATTAACATTGAAGCAAATGCAAAACAACACACTTGCACACTCAAGAATCTAAGAAGCATTTCTCTCGAGTATGTGTCAATCCTGCTAGTGATACTCAAAGGCATCAAGAACAGAGAACAACATAACGAAGGACTGTTTCCTGTATTGAGTCATTACATGTCCTTAGTTGTATTGCACCTTTGTTAAAGCACTTTACTTATAATTCCTACTTACCTTAGTTAGAAGTATTGTGTAGGAAACTTTTTGTAAAATCATAAACCTTGTGTTTGTATCTTGAATAGAATTAGTTGAGTTATAAGTTTTGTAATAGAGTTATTACAAAAGGGCTCGTAAAAAGTTGTTACAAGTTAGTGAGGGTTAAGAGGTTAATTCCTAGGTTACAATTGATTTTGTAATATAATGGTTGCTCAGTACTGAAGTTAAAATCCTATAAAGGTATATCGTGGTTTTTAATCCCGTGACTGTGTCATTTACTTACTGTTGTGTGTGCTTTCTGTGGTAACTAATAGAGAACCTGGTTCTCTACATAGTTTTGGTAGACCCGTAATTTCTATCAATCAGTGTGTGTGTATGTATATATATAACAATAATAATGTGTGTATTAAAATATACATAACAAATTTATTTTCTTTATTTACGTATATCAAAGTGTATATACGTAAATTTTCTGTGTGTGCTTTCTGTAGGTTTCTTTTTCTTTTTCAATGAACTTGTTCCGACATAAATGGGCTAGGCTTAACCTGCAACCGACAATTCAAATTTCACGGATGTGTAATCAGATCTCAATGATTTTTGGATAATTTGCAATAATATTCCCTAGACCATGTGAGAGAGAAGCGACAGACAAAGATACAGGGGAGAGAGAGATGGGAAGAGGGAACAATTTGCCTGTTTGGATGGGCTTGAAAGGTGGCTTGTAAGATGGTTTGACCAGCTTTTAAACACTTTTTAATTTGTGAAAATGTGTTTAAAATCTTCTTTAAAAAGTCAAAACAATAAGTTAGAAAACCTAATCTTTTTGAAATTGACATAAAATTGCTTTGACCAAATATATTATATTTTTATCCCTTATAATTTTTCTTAATCCCGAAATTACCCCTCAATAGAAACCCTACAACATACTAACTTTTTCTTTTCTCCATTCTTGCTGCAGCAGCCTTCTTCTCCATTCTTGTTACAACGCACTCTGCTTTCTTCTTCCTCTTCTTCCATAACTTCCCTTTCTTTTTCTTTCATTTCTTTCTTTACACTTCATTCATTATTTTCCCCTCTTTTTTTTCTTTTCCTTCTACTTCTTTGTTATGCACCCCTCATATTTTTCACTAAAACACTTTTACATTTGGTTTACTAATAGCAGACCAAACTTATATGCTGCTCCTTTATGTAAATTTCATAGGTCGTAACTACGACTTTTGTGGCTAGTTAGCCAACTTTTTCATTTATCTTTTTTTGGGGTTTTCATTTTTCAACTCAAGAATACCAACTCAAGAATTTATTTGATTAACAAAGAAAATGCGTAGAGGGTTAATGACATTTGTATTGAAAACTAAATCCGATAACTTTTGCCTAAACCCGATATTTATATTGAAAATTTCATTAAATATATAATGTATTATTATTTATTAACTTGAAATTTCTGTAGAAACCCATAAACTTCTAGATCCATATTGGTCTTATAGATCCATATATCACATATATAAATATTGGATCATTCTATATCAAATATTCTTTAATATTTTATTCTGATTATCTCACGGCCATTCCTACACATAAAGAAACTCAAAAACTAACTTATCAAATGATGAACTGCTACCGACAGTATCTCACCTAATTCCACTGTTTAACTCTACCAAGAAAGTGAATGCACGGTTTAGCAATTAACCCAAAAAAGATATCCTTGTCAGTCACGGAAAATTATACATGTAGAACAATAAATGAAATACATAGCCATTGTTTTTATGAGTATTCAAGGAAACCCAGTTTGGAGCTGCAAACATGCCCTGCTACCATTGTTCTATGACTTAGCCCCAACCAGCAAGTGGCAGTAAGATATCAAGCCGGTCATGGTCACACCATTAAAAAATTAATAGTAATTTCACACTCAACACGCCCTTACCCTGTGGAGGGGAGGGTGGAAGATACAAAAAGGAATACCACTAGTGACGGCAGCCCTCTTCGTATTCGGAAGAGAGGAGGTGCAAATACAAAAGAACCCCACCCGTTAGCAGCCCTCTTTGTTGCTACAAGGGAGGGGAGAGACAGAAGGCATAAGATCAAAAATCAAACCAAAAATTGCGTCAATATCAATGAGTTACAGCACCAGCAGACAGAGGCACATCTGTGCTGAACGACTCCCATTGAACTTCTCTTAATATTTTAAATCTTTCATCAAATGTCACAAACCCAGCTTGAGGTACTACAGAGCCAGATGTTCCAGCTTTATAGAGCAAAACTGTGGTGGCCCCAATATCAGGTCCATGAAGCTTTCCTGTTAGTAACACCCGAAGAGGCATGAAGAGAGATTTTCCCTGGTACATAAAAGCAACCTTATTAAATACTGAAAAGAATCTTAAGGGAAAAAGAAAATAGTCAGATCTAACCTTGCGCTTCAGCAATTTACCAAAATTCTTCACCCACTTTTGCCATCCAGGTTGGCCTTCTGCAAGTGCACCAGAGAACTCGCCACTGTCGTAGGCAGCTAACAAGCTCTTAGCAACTTCAGAAACCCCATCTTCTAAGATTGGTTTTCCTTCAGCGCTGCAAATGGCATAGCATATATCATAATAAGTCAAATACTATAAGCTTTTCTTCTTTAATATCATTTCAGGCCTTCTAATAGATAATTGGTTGCCCTTTACAAAGAATCAATGTTTTGTTGAATTGTCTTTTGTATTCAATTTGTAAAGGACTAAATGGGGAATCATTTTTGTGGAAATTATCTTTTCTGTTTGTCTTGTAAATGGGGATAACCATCCTTTTTGCTATAATTAATACCTTACTTATTCGAACAAATTAAGCTCATTAATCAACAAATATTTTCATTAACGCCTTAATGAATAGACCAAGTTGAAATTGTTGAAGACATAATTAAGTAAATAAAAGTGTGTTCTCTCTAACAGCTTAAGATTTTAGATGAGATGGTTACACACTTCAATAATGTACCAGAGCAGACTGAGGTCTTGGGGTCGAGTCTCATTTGCCACCCAATATCAAAAAGAATTTTCACGTGCTTGGCTCATCAAAAAGAATCAAAGTCCGCATGTGAGAGGACGTGTTGAAGATATTTTCTATCTAGACTACTCATTCTCTTTAACTAGAGAGAACTTTTCATCTATAAGCATCACATAGTACAGTTTCTCAAGAGGATTTCATAAATCACCTTGCCAAAGTTTCATATAAAGGATAAGATAGCAAACTTGAAAGCGCTTTCTCTGAATCTGTTATCAAGTCAATCCCATCCTTCAGGAGCAAAACAGCATCCTGTACATATAGAAAAGTTAAGAGGTATAAGAACCATAACTCCAATGTATATTGAACATCAACTTTTGAATGGATGTTTAACGAATAGCATTTATGCAACAGCCATTGGGAAAGGGGGGAATATTTTCAACATTTCAAAAGTTTCAATCATGTTTGACATTTAGCTAATTCCGTACCTGATGCATCCAGAATCATACCAGCAAACAAAACCGCCAGCTGTTATTCTACCTCGACTAATTCAACTTATGCAAAAGTTCATCTGATTTTCAGTTAGTGAATTTTGATAACTGAAACGGAACCATAATAAATTCCGTACTGTTTCGTTTTTTTCATGTTTGGTTTGATTTAAGGGAAAAGGTCCCTGTTGAAAATAGTTTACATATATCCTCTGATATAATTTTCATCTAAATTTACAACCTACCATTAGTACAGTAAACAAATTTGCCCTTATACCTAACGGATATCCACAGGGGCCATCTGACGCAGTAAATAAAATGCTAAGGTAGAGTCCATGTCACCATTTTTTACTAATATCTTATTTTCTACATTTATCAAATTAGAAAATTTAAAGAGAAATTGTCCCACATTTAACCTAGTTTTGTTTAATAACTCACTTCCTCTCTCCTTTAGCAGTTATCGGCGACGGCGAGATCAACAGGCCAGTTAACCAGCAAATCAGATCTCTCTGTACTTAACTCTCTCCCTTTTTTTCCACCCTCATCTCTCTCTCTCTCTCATATACTGTATCCGCCTGCAACCTACACGAAAACACCCACCAGCACCAGAAACCAAATCTGTCCGAACACCACTGGAAGACACCAGACCCAAAAGCTCTTCGGCCACAATTTACCTTTCTTGCTTACCCAAATTCAGATCCTAGTCGAAAAAAATGAAACGACAGTGAACAGCACTGGCCTAAAAAAGGGCAAGTCGGGGAAATACAAACAAACATAGAGCTGTCCAAAAATAAGAAAAGCAGCTCCACCACCAGTATCTTGCCGGAAGTTGCTGCGGCGTTTGTCTCCGTTAGTAGCAGTGTCTGACATTTTCTTTGCCACTATTTTGCTGGTTTATTTCTTAACTGGATATAATTGATTTGAATAATACTACATTACTAATTAACCTTGGCCAAGAAAACAAGCAAGAACTTTCAGTTCTTGAGTCCTTTTCTTTTTAACAATCAATGAAGACCTCGATTTTAGGTGATCCTATGTGATCAATTCAAAGATAATGAAAGTATCTAAAGCTTATTCTCGACCTCAACTTCTTTGACGGTGCCACCTGACATGGCTCTTTGTAAGGTTCTGATAGTGCTTTGCTTTGAGGATGATATTTGTAGAAGAAAAATATGTTAACTTGTAGAGAATTTTATCCAAGGGTTTCTCTTTTTTGTGACAATTTCTTTTAAAATTTTCTAATTTAATAAATGTAAAAAATAAAATATTTTTTTAAAAAATGGTGACTTGGACTCCACATTGCATAAGGATGCTCCAAGGGGCTAATCGATAATTTCTTTGTACTCTCCATGCTAGAGTTGTAAAGACCCGTAAAATTCTTAACCAAAACTCGGGTTTTCGTGGTGCCGAGTTGGATTCCAGCGTTATTAGCGATTCGGACCTTTTGGATTGAACCGTACCCTTCAGACTTAGAGGAAACTGTTGCTCAAAAGGACGCGTTCCTGCGGCCTATTATGCGGCCGCATAATCACTCTGCGAACAGCATAATGGCCGCAGAGTGCAACAGAAAATTGGCCAATTTTGAGGCCAGTTATGCGGCCCAATTTATGCGATCGCATAATCGCTATGCAGGCCGCATATTGATCGCATCTCTACCCTAAACTTTTGCGAAGGGAAGTTTTGCGGTGCATTATGCAACCGCAGAACAGGTGTGCGATGCATACCAGACGGATACACAACCGGAAAACTCAACTTCCTAAGGCCTCTTCTGCTGTGACTTTGAGGGCCGCATAACCATTACGCAAACCTGTGTCGGGCACCCATTTTCTTAATTTAAAATCCGACCCTATTCCGTTAAAACAACCCCCACCCCCACCCCCCACCCCCAAGGCCAATTTCAACACATTTCTCTGATAATTAGAGTAAGAGGGAGGGGTCAAAAAGAGGGGAAGGGGTCTCCACAATGGTTCATCAAATCTTGGCCTAAACATCTTGAAGATTAACAAGTCAAGGGACCTAGGTCTCCCTCCCAAGAGGTAAGCTTCTATCACCCAAGCTCTTAATTCCATATTGTAGCTAAAATGGGACCACTAGTGAGGTAATTCATGGGGATTAGGGTGGTTACCTTGCATGCATGTAATCCTAAGGTATGCGGGGGAGTGCTAAAACAAAGATAGGAAAGAATGGGGAGTGGGTTGGGGGAATCTCCCACTAAAAAGGGGCCATGAGACCCTAACTCATAATGTTTGATATAATGCTCAAATGAGTTAGGGCTATGATCAATTTCCTAATAATGAGTTCAATTGTGCTACATTGTTGAATAGATTGAAGGTGCTAAAGGTTCCGGAACTTGACATAGGAATTAGGAAAAGACTCAATTAAGGTATGTACGGCTAGTCCTCTTCTTCTAAATGTTGAATTCTTGGTGTCCGAATAATTGGCGTGAGTTTCAAGTTGACCATACTAGATGGATTGCCTTATGTGTTGGGTAGAAAGATATTGTTCCAAATTTGTTCTAAGTGTTTACCTGAAATCATGACAGTTGAAAATGTGATTATGTTTCCCAAGTGTTCTTTTTCTTTCCTTATGTGCGCACACCTTATATGATAGCACTTGTCGTCATGGATGATAAAGTCATTTGAACGAACAATAAATGGGGAAGACTTGAATTATAAAAATGTGTCCAAGTGCCAAGAATTACTTAATAAATAGGGGTGTTTGTGCCATGTAATGGAAAAATGGAAAGTGTGAGAATGCACGGGAGAAAAATATTATTGAGATATTATTATTTCAATACTACAATGAACCATATATATATATATATATACACATTACATATCCTAATCCTAGTTCATATAGGATTAGGGTGATTCACTCCTATTTACACTGTTATTCTAAACTCCCCCTCAAGCTGGTACATACAAATCATATGTACCGAGCTTGTTACATATGTAGTTAAACACGAATACCAGCGAGAGACTTGGTAAAAATATCTGCAAGCTGATCATTCGACTTCACAACCTTTGTAGCAATATCTCCCGAGAGTATCTTTTCTCTAACAAAGTGACAGTCAATCTCAATATGTTTAGTTCTATCATGGAACACTGGATTTGATGCAATATGAAGAGCAGCTTGATTATCATACACAAATCCCATCTAACTAATCTCACCGAATTTCAATTCCTTGAATAACTGTTTGATCCAAATTAACTCACATGTTACCATATCCATTGCTCGATATTCTACTTCTGCACTAGACCGAGCAACTACATTATGTTTCTTGTTTTTCCAGGACACCAATTTTCCTCCTACTAACACACAATATCCGGACGTAGAATGTCTATCAGACGGTGATCCTGCCCAATCAGCATCTGAGTATCCAACGATTCGCTCATGGCCGTGATCCTCAAACAATAACCCTTTACCTGGAGCTAATTTTATGTACGGAAGAATGCGAACAACTGCATCCGATGACTATCACACGGAGAACCCATAAACTGACTAACAACACTCACAGAAAAGGAAATGTCAGGTCTTTTCACTGTAAAACAATTTAATTTACCAACCAATAGTCTATATCTTGCAGGATCGCTAAGCGGCTCCCCTGTCCTGGCAGAATTTTAGAATTCGGATCCATCGGAGTGTCAACAGGTCTACAACCTGTCATTCCTGTCTCCTCAAGAATATCTAAGGCATACTTTCGTTGTGAGACCACAATACCTGAGCAAGACTGAGCGACCTCAATACCCAGAAAATATTTTAGTTTGCCCAGATCCTTAGTCTGAAAATATTGAAAGAGATGTTGCTTCAATTTAGCAATACCATCCTGGTCATTGCCGGTAATAACAATGTCGTCAACATAAACCACCAGATAAATACAGAGACTCGAAGCAGAATGCCGATAGAACACAGAGTGATCAGCTTCACTCCGAATCTTGCCAAATTCCTGATAACTTTGCGGAACTTACACTCTAAAGGAGGCTCGGGTATGTTTCCCGAGCTGACATGACTCACACTCTAATGTGGATAAACTAGACAAACTAGGTACCATCTTCTGAAGCTTGGATAAGCTTGGGTGTCTTAAACGTCTGTGAATTAGGTCCGGAGGATCCGTAACTAGACATGCCTTGGGGCATTTTACCGAGTTAAGGTAGTAAAGGCCTTCTGATTCAAGTCCTGTTCCAATCGTCTGCCCCGTACTGCGCTCCTGCACAATAAAGGAATCATCAATAAAATATATACCACAATGGAGGGAACGAGTCAAACGACTAACAGATGCAAGATTAAAAGGACAGCCAGGGACATAGAGAACGGAATCTAGAGTGACAGAGGGTAGTGGAGTTGCTTGTCCAACTCTATTTGCTTTGGTTTGAGACCTTTTGGCTAAAGTAACAATAGGAAGGGACTGTGAATACGCAATATTTGACAAAAGTGATTTATTACCAGAGATATGATCAGAAGCGGCTGAGTCCACAACCCATTGTCCAAGAGTACTAGACTGGGAAACACAAGCAAAAGAATTACCAGCAACAGAAGTATCAGTCTGAGCAACACAAGCTACTTGTGGAGATTTCTGCTTACTTGTCCGATACTGAAGAAACTCATTATACTCCCTTTCATATAAAGAGAAAACCCTGCTTACCTGTAGTCTCTGTCTGAGCAACATAAGCATTTTTGGGTGGTCGGCCATGTAAAGAATAGCACATGTCACGAGTGTGTCCAAGTTTATGACAATAAGAGCACTTGGGTCTAGATCTTCCAAAACGACCTCCTCCGCGTCTATTCTCCATAGTAGGAGATGCCCGATTGTCCACTGACTGGGATACAAGGACAGATGAATCAAGTGTCTGTAATGAGCTCACTAGGTGACTTGGTGCTGCAGCAAGGCGAAGTAATCAAAAGAATAGTTCATCAACTGTGGGGACAGCCGGACTAGCAAAAATTTGGTCACGTACTGAATCAAGGTCATTAGGGAGTCCAACTAGTGTAAGAACTAGAAACATCTTCTGTCGTTGCTCTTGTTGCTTTTCAATACTAGCAGAAACTGGCATCAGCGTCTCAAATTCTTCCATGACTGCCTTTACTTGTCCCAAGTAAGTAGACATATCTAATTCCCGTTTCTTCAAGCTTGTCATTCGCGAAATTACATCATAGAAACGAGATATGTCATTAGTGTATAAAGTACGAGCCTTTTCCCAAACTAAATAACACGTCTGGAATGGACGGAACAAGGGCATCAACTTGGAATCAATAGATCACCACAAGGTACAACATAACTGAGCATCGACCTTTTCCCATTGTGTTTTGCCCTTTTCATCACCTTCGATAGCCCTTTTTGTTAAATGATCGTGGACTATTTGACCTTTACACCACAACTCGACAGACGAAGCCCAAGCTAGGTAGTTTGAACCTCCCATTAAGGGTTCTGAGGTAATCATAACACCGAAATTGCTAGAACCCGGATTTCTAGACCCGAAAGCATCGAGTCCCAAAGACATCGTTGGATTATCACCAAATAATCAGAAAGAATCAACTGAAAACTGCTGAAACTGATGAAGGAAACACTGTAGCTGCCGGGGAAAATTACTGTAGCTGCCGGAAAATCACTGTAGCTACCGGAGAAAATTCAAGGTTGTCGGAATTGAAAAATAAAATATGTGCAGGCTCGGAATTTGAATACGATCAGACTGTTCTGAAATTTTTTTTTTTGAAGTCTGGCCGGAAGGTGGCTCACGCGCCGGCCGGCGCGTGGGACAGACGCGTCGGCGGCGACAGAGCTACGGCAGGCGCGTGGCGGCGCGTGGGGGGTGCTTTTCCGATGATTTTTTCTGGGGTTGGTCGGAATTCTCTTCCGAACCTTGTGGTGGTCTCGGATTTTGTACAATACTAATAATTAGTGACTTTGACGCGATTAGTCACTTAGGTCACCGGAAAATTGCACGGTGACTTAGTTATTCCTTCCCGGATGTCGCTGGTATGACGCACAACGATGGATTTCTCACGGTTGCTCTGATACCATGTGAGAATGCACGTGAGAAAAATATTATTGAGATATTATTATTTCAATACTACAATGATCCCTATATATATACACACACATTACTTATCCTAATCCTAATTCATATAGGATTAGGGTGATTCACTCCTATGTACACTATTATTCTAACAGAAAGAAATGTGAATTAAGGAATAACTGAAAGAGGTTATGTCCCAAGTGAGATTGCTTAGCCGATCGGGCCGAGATTGGACGTGATGTTGTACACATGGTGTCATTTACGTTAGATTTCTGATTATCATTGTGAATTTGGATATGTCTCAGATGGCTTAGCCGGTCAGGCCGAGATCGGGCTCCGTGTAAAAATACGGTGGCATTATGGGTTGTGGTACTTGGCACTAAAGATCATTGACCTAAAGAGATGAAAAGATTTAACCGGAACTATGTGAATCTTATTTGGTGTTCCCTTGTAATCCCGTGAAGTACTTGTTGATCTCATAGCTGCCTTCTATTTGTTCACTGTTCATCCTATTAAGATTTGTGTTTGCCTTACATACTAGTACTATTCAACAGTAATAACGTCCCTTTTG
This sequence comes from Nicotiana benthamiana, assembly GCA_034376525.1. Lineage (NCBI taxonomy): Eukaryota > Viridiplantae > Streptophyta > Magnoliopsida > Solanales > Solanaceae > Nicotiana > Nicotiana benthamiana. Next base: position 480,766 of record CM067333.1, on the reverse strand, counting down.
CCAGGGGCGCTACATCTTTGAATGGAGGTAGGTGGGTCTATCGCAGATAGCGTTGATCGCAAATAGTGGTGCTCTCTTTCTCTCCTCACAGCAGTCTTGGTGAGCTCACATTCCTCCAAGGGGTTATGCAGTCCTTCTTTTGTGTAAATTTTCATATTTTAATATATAACCGAGGCCTTGTTACCGGCATTGTCATATTGGTCTTTAGAATCCTTAGAGGCTTCGCAGACAGTTATGCGGGTCATGTATGGGTGTCGGGGTGGTCATTGGATCACGTTGTATTTTGAAACTCTTCGTTACTAGATTGTCAACTGTATGTAATTTTGGAAACTTAACTATGGTATATTGTGTTTAAGTATAAATGAACTAGCAACGTTTATATATTTATATAACTGATCACTCCCGTGTTTAAAAATTGGTGATGCATTACTTCTTCGGATTATGAATAAGTCGGGTAGGAAAGGCTGGATAGGCTTGCTTGACCGGGTTCACTCGGTTGCGCGCCAGTCACGCTCCCCTAGGATTGGGGCGTGACAAGAGTTTAGCCCTATTTGTTAATTGTCCTCAGCCTAGTATTGAAACAAGTAAAATTAATATTTTACAATGTTAAAGCTACAACTAAATTTCAGGAACATCACTAGCCTTATATCCCCCAGATCCCAGAGTTTTAAATCAGAAAAATAGAAATTTAGGATTCTTTTACATCAACACACATCAAATTAAGATTTTCAAGTCTGATAGAAGGTTGTTAATCCAACTCCTACAACCCCACAGTTTTATGGATTGAAATATACTGAAGCAACCCTGCCATGAAAACACCTTAATGTGATATACTTAGAGAAATATACCAACCTTTCCAACATCAAGTCACTTTTACATTATGTGACAATATATTTCTTAATTAGCTTGCTAGTTAGCTGCAAGGTTATTCCGGGAGAGTCCCTTTCGACTCTTCATAGACTCATAGTGATGGATGTCGGTCTCTGGGTGAAGAGGAAGAGGAGGGGTGCTCGGGGACAACCGCGGATTAAATGGGGTGTTTTGAGTAAGGAGAAAGCACAGGAGTTGGAGAGGAGGTTAGCTGAGGGCGGAGCTTGGAGAAGTTCTGGGGAAGCGGACGCTATGTGGTCAGAGACGGCGAACTTGGTTAAGGAGGTAGCACAGGACGTGCTCGGGGTAGCCAAGGGCTATTCAGGCAGACATCAGGGTGACTGGTGGTGGAACGATGTAGTCAAAGGAAAAATGGAGGTGAAGAAGGCGGTGTTTGCTAAGTTGGCAGGGAGCACAAGCGAGGAAGAACGGAGAGTGAACAGGGAGATCTATAAGGTGGCGAGGAAAGAAGCAAAGCTGGCGGTTACGGAAGCTAAAAACGTGGCGTTTGGTCGCATGTAAGAGGGACTAGGGGAGAGAGGCGGGGACATGAAGTTATTCCGGTTAGCTAAAGCAAGGGAAAGGAAGGCACGTGATCTTGACCAAGTTAGGTGCATCAAGGGCGAGGATGGTAGAGTTCTGATGAGGGAGTCTCAAGTCAAGCAGAGGTGGCAGGCGTACTTTCGAGACTTACTTAACGAGGAGGGGGATCGTAACAAAGAGCTAGGAGAGTTGGGGCATTCAGAGCAACATAGAGACCTTGGGTACTGCAGGCGCATTAGGGCGGAGGAGGTCATGGGGGCTTTGCGTAGGATGAGTAGGGTCGAGCGACCGGGCCTGACGAGATCCCGGTGGAGTTCTAGAAATGCATGGGTAGGTCAGGAGTGGAGTGACTCTCCAGGTTGTTCAATGCGGTCTTCAGGACCAAAAGGATGCCGGATGAGTGGAGGTGGAGTACACTGGTGCCCTTGTACAAGAACAAAGGGGATATCCATTGCTGCAACAACTATAGGGGTATCAAATTAATAAGTCGCACCATGAAAGTCTGGGAGCGGGCGATCGAGGCGAGGGTGAGGGAGATGACATCTATATCTGGAAACCAGTTCGGTTTCATGCCGGGTCGCTCCACTACAGAAGCTCTCCACCTTGTCAGGCGGCTGGTGGAGCAGTTTAGGGATAAGAAGAAGGACCTGCACATGGTGCTTATCGACTTGGAGAAGTCGTATGACAAGGTCTCAAGGGAGGTGCTATGGAGGTGCTTGGAGGCGAAGAGCGTGCCGGAAGCCTACATCAGAGTAATCAAGGACATGTACGATGGAGCTAAGACTGGGATTAGGACGGTGGATGGCGACTCAGACCATTTTTCCGGTGGTTATGGGGCTCCATCAAGGATCGGCGCTTAGCCCTCTCTTGTTTGCCTTGGTGATGGATGCTCTAACCCGACATATTCAAGGGGATCTGCCTTGGTGTATGCAATTTGCTGATGACATAGTCTTGATAGATGAGACGAGGTATGGAGACAGACTCTCGAGTCTAAGGGTTTCAAAATAAGCAGATCTAAGACAATACCTGGAGTGCAAGTTTAGCGCCGAGCCGAGCGAAGGAGACAGAGACGTGATGATTGGATCTCAGGTCATCGCCAGAGGGACAGTGTGAGATATTTTGGGTCGGTCATCCAGGGGGACGGAGAGATTGACAGGGACGTCACTCATCGTATAGGAGCGGGGTGGTCAAAGTGGAGGCTTGCATCAGGAGTCCTGTGTGACAAGAAAGTTCCACAAAAACTCAAGGGAAAATTTTATAGAGCTGTGGTTAGACCTGCAATGTTGTATGGGGCGGAGTGCTGGCCCAAGAAGAACTCTCATGTTCAGAGGATGAAGGCTGCGGAGATGAGGATGCTCAGGTGGATGTGTGGGCTCACCAGGTTAGATAAGATTAAGAATGAAGTTATTCGAGAGAAGGTGGGGGTGGCCCCGGTGGATGAGAAGATGCGAGAAGCGAGGCTGAGGTGGTTCGGGCATGTGGAGAGGAGAAGTCCTGATGCCCCGGTGAGGAGTTGTGAGCGGCTGACGATTGTCGGCGTTCGGCGAGGCAGAGGGAGGCCTAAAAAGTATTGGGGAGAGGTGATTAGGCATGACATGGCTAATGCGGGTTTCCGAGGACATGACCCTTGATAGGAAAGTCTGGAGGTCTAGTATCAGGGTTGTAGGATAGGGGCTCCTAGAATTTTTCGTACTCCTTACCCGGGGTTGGGTGAGGCTTGGCAGGGCTATCGATAGATGATTTGTGTTTTGGCTTGTGTCTCCCGTATGGTAGTTATTTATGGTAGTTACTGTATGATATTATTGCATGCTATTTTATTTATGTTTCTTATGTTTAGATAATTATTTTCTGTTGGAGTTACTAATTCTCTTTTGTTTTTGTTTTTGTTTTTGTTTTCCTTCACTAAGCCGAGGGTCGATTGGAAACAGCCTCTCTGCCCTTTCGGGTAGGGGTAAGGCTCGTCTATATACTACCCTCCCCATACCCCACTTTGTGGGACTATACTGGGTAGTAGTTGTTGTTGTTCTTGTTGTCAGTTAACAACACAAAGAATGTGTTTCACACTTCTAAATTGTAAGTCAAGTTCCAAGATGTTTTGACTTTCCTGATAGCCTCTAAGGATAGTACATTTTGATATCATATTAGTACAATTTTCGTTCCAACTCTTTTATGACACATTTAGGTAAAAAATTTACAATGTTTTATAAGGTACTGGGGTATCTTTTTTTCTTTTTCCGGTAACTTTGCATAGAGACACTATCTGCAACAATTTATAACTTGAAGATCCGACCCCAGAGAATCTTAAGTTATCCTAGGTAGGATCTTGAGTTTAATGACTTAGTGTCATATCCGGCACCAAACATCCCTGATTCATTCAGTCATGCAAAAAGAATCCCTGATTTAATTCAACCGGCCGTGTTGCACTAGGTCTATCCAGAATCAGCCAGCCAAGTCGTAGCAGACCAACACATGGTAAAACAACTACCTATAGTGGTACTGCTGCTTGTTGCATTTCATACAAGGGTCTGCAACCACTTTATCCCAACTTGCACCAACAGTGCATTAAGAATAAGCTCCATCAGAAGCTATCAGTCACAATACATAAGAAGGTGCTCCCAACCATTAACACGGAACTGTCAGATCACATCACATTGCACAAACATAGTTTATTCTTGGAGTGGTAAAACTTAGAAGGGAGTTTATTCTTGGATTGGTAAATTTTAGAAGGGATAGGAACAATCACTTAAGGAAGAATGAGAGTCAAACTCTTCATCGAACAGGCTAGAAGATGTGGTGGAGAAAAGAAAAAAAGAGAAAAAGTACCTGTATAAAGATTCCTTGTGATTCTGCAGTGATGCCTGCATCCTTCCACCTTTCACCAATAATTCGGTTCAGCTCTTCAGATGGTAAAGATCTCAAATGCTGACCATTCATCCACCTGAAGTTCATATTCAGATTTTAAACAAGAATCAAGAAATGTAAAACCAAGAAATCCTATCTATATAGCAGAAGAAAATATAATACCTTAACTTGGTCGAATCAAAAATGGCACCACTTTTGTTTACACGTTCAATTGTGAACTTTTCAACTGCAAATGAGATGAGAAGCTATCACACTTGAAAGGCAAATAAATAGAAATAAATGCAAGCAAAAACTAGCTATGTGAACATTGGAGCAGAGGCAACCAACTGACCAAGTTGTTCAAGAGTGAAAAACTCATTTTCTGTACCATCACCCCATCCCAAAAGAGCTAGATAATTCACCATTGCCTGAGGCAAATAGCCCATGTCCCTGAACTGTCAGGGAAAAGGAAAACACTTAGATTTCTCCCTTTTCCATTTCAAAAAGGAAAGGATAGAGAAAATCCAAAGCAAAGGAAGAACATATTTTGCCCGACATGTAAACCCCTAAAATTGTTTCAAAAGGGAAGCATGCAATAATATGTCAGTCATTTACCTGACCAACTGAAGTTGCACCATGCCGTTTGGAGAGCTTGCTTCTATCAGGTGCAAGAATTAAAGAAACATGCGCAAAGTGAGGCATCGGAAAACCTAGTGCCTACAACAAGGTAATGAGGAAATTTCTCCATGAGCTTCTAGAAGTGAAATCATAACCCAGAACTGCCTAAGGATTCTTCTCTTCTTTTTCCATTTTCTTCACTCTCTTTTTCCCTTTAGCTTTTTTTTTCAATTTTATTTCTTCTCTTCTTTTTTTGGGGACGAGCGAGGGGAATGGGAAGAAAGGGGAGGAGACCAGAAAAAGCAGTACCTTGTATATTAATGCTTGCCTTAGAGTATTCGGCAAATGTTCCTCCGCTCTGAAGCATCAAGATTTCATTAGTGCTCGAGTGCTAGATAAACAATTCAAAAATACATGCTACATATTGAAAAGTGGCTGTATCCTGTGCAGAAAACAAAATAGTACAACCTATGTTACAGCGAGTCATAGCCTCAGGTACAAATTATGGCATGGGTAAGCTCGATTTTTAGCAAGGTTTTTGTACAATCTCAAGGTAACCATGTCATACTCATTTGACAATGGTGTATCAAGGAAAACGAATGAGTCTGTGTAGTGATAGCACACAACTGAAAAGGAAACAAAATTGTTCTTGCATATGTTTCTATATAAAAAGAAAGTTCATGTATAATAGTCAGTTCCTAACATTTCAGGGCCTCATCAGTCCATGTAAAATTTCACACACACACACATATTTTTACTTCTTCATATAGTTACTTCTTTATACTTTGACTCCTCTTAATGAAAATCCTGGCTCCGCAAATGGGCCTCACTACCACCAATCTTAATCCACCTTCAAGTGGAATAAATTTTGTTAATCATCATTTCATAACCCCATAATATTGAGAACTAATTTAAACACATACCTACATCATGACTGATGTTTCATTTTAACAACTAAAGATCACTATAATCATATTACCCCCTTTGTCGTTATTCAACTTTTCAATGGAAATTTTACAATGCCTTTGTCCTATAGAATATAGCTTCAGTTCTGTCATACAGTATTGAAATTAGATTTCTCTAATACCTTATGACATGGGAGATTGCCATAGTAGCATCATCAACTGTGACACAAAAGTTGTAAACAGGTTGTCCATTACTTCTCATGATCACAAAATCTCCAAGTGTGTCCAAGTTCCAACTGACCTTCATGAAATTGCAACAAAGTTAGTCCCACCATAATAACTGAGATGAACTAGCATTTTACATGAAAATTTTCCAGCATTTTTTACTTTCTTGTCAAAGATAAGAAATTCACAGTTATGTTATTTCAACCATTTCCTCTTCTTTTTCTGATAGGGAAGATAAACTTTTATACCATTGTCAAGTACCAAGCAGGTATTATTACACAAAAGTTTGCAGAATTTATAGGACTTCTCAATTAAAGGAGTACATGGATTCCAACAGATATTCTAGTCCTACTGAGTTCTTCCTAACCCAAAAATATAGATTCTGTAAGCATTTAAACTTTACAAAAGGTAACGACAAAAAATTATTCTTAAAACATCTATGGTTCCTTTTCACGCTGTCCGGAAAATATACAAGGGACATTTCTCAATAATTTCTTCAGCTTCTTTGTGCACTGTCAGCGCCAGCTGATATAGATAGCAAATTTCAATTTAAAAAACTTCTTATCATTACCACTTCCGCCTATCGTGCATCATTGAGAAAAAAGGGGGGAAACAAAAAAGAAAGAAGAAAGAAAAATTCACAAGAAATAATTATGCAATGATACTTATGTGTTATGGTATTAGCTTCCTGCAGTACCTTTTTTATCTAGTTTCTAATATCACTAAGTTCCACTCCCTATTTCCCAATCTAGACTATTGGTATTCTATAGTGCTCTTTTCTCTAGTTTCTACAATCTCGAAGTTCTAATACCCTAGAAACCCAAGCCCATAATCACCAGATCACTACACAATAATTACAGAGTTTGAAACCACCAATTGAGAAATTAGCCCATCTATCCAAATAAGGCATTGGACTCATCTAGCCATAGCTCTTACTTTAAGCAAGAGTCACCCCCAACTTAATTACTCCCTATGAAAAAAACTAGTCAGAACCACCCCTTTCTTCCCTTTTTCCCCTTGAAAAAGTACCCCCTTTCTTCTTTTGTTTCTAATCTTCTAGAAGATACGAGGAGAATATCATAACAAAACGTTTTAGCAATAAAATTGCCATTGTTAGCTTGGACGAAATCTAAAAAAATCTTCAATTTATTCACGAGTTGGCAGTTCAACATAATAAGTTTGGACAGGAATTATGACAATAAAAAAAGAAAGAAGCACCAGCGTAGATGGGAATAAATTTTACTGGTACAAATTAGTTGAGAAATATCACTAACTTCACCACGAATGAGGTCATCAATTTTTAAGCTCCCTTCTTTTGGTACTCGAAATCGGTATGTGAATGGGGTCCCTTTTGCTAGCTCTTCTACCACTTCCTCCTCCGTAGCACTTGCCCACCTCCCAGTGTATACTGGAGGCAACTGCTTCAACTTTGCAATCTCTTTCATCTTTTCTAATTCCTGCACAACAGAAAATGCTTTATTATTACACTGTCGTTCAATACAATATACTAAGACCACAAGATTGGACAACGTATTGACCCATCAAGCAGATAAACAATGGAGCAGTTTAAGAGGCATCAAACTTGTGAGCATCATGCTCCTGAAACTAGTCTAACAGATGGAATCCAAAAGGATTCTGTAGCACAAATATCTGCTTCTGTGAACTTACATTCTAGATGTACAGATTTCTAACTCTCAAAATTTACACTGTAAACCAGCCAGCATACCCAAGGAAAGAAATGAAAATTCAATATAATCACCTCATTTGAGCAAAAACATCGATAAACATGACCGGATTGCAAAAGCTTTTCAGCAAATTGCTTGTAAAGGGCATTCCTCTCAGACTGCCTATATGGTCCATACCCCCCACCAATTCCAGGACCTGCAAAAAAGAAGATGTCATCATTTTTTTAAATATTTTGATAGGTAAAAGAATATGTCATCAATAATTGTGATGACTTAGAAATTAGAATTACATCTTAAGAAAAAGAAGTTTGAAAAATAAGACAGAATTTAAAGACTGTCAGACGAGGATTTGATTCCTCGCCTTCAATATAAGTCTCACCTTATAGCATTTGTAACTAGCTAGTTTTCCTTATTGCGAACTTAAAAACAGCATTAGCCTGCGGTTTTCCTTATAACAAAAACTTTAAAACAGAAAATTATAAAGGCAACAAGCAATTAACAGGTCACAAAGTAAAATAAAGAGATTGGTTTGAATCAAAAGGCACGCTTTCAATCTGCTGATTGATAAGGAAATCAGTATTGCGCAAAGCTGGACCAGTGATGGTTAAAAGTTAGAAATTAGAAGATATTTTAAGGACTGGGAAATAGAAAGGGTTACACAGTTATTACATTAGAACCAAATTATACTAATTTTTGCTAAAGAAGGGGAACTGGAGGAGGAGCCTTGGAAGAAGCTATGGAAACAAAAGCTGGATATCTGTGGGTGGATTGCTTCACATGAGGCACGTTCTCACACAAGACTTTTTATGTGAAAAGGACCTAGAAACTGTAAGACATCCTTTTTTACATCGCAGATTCACAGGACAGACATCAGGAGTAGGTTTTTGAACATATATGGCATCAATTGGGTGATGCCAGGGACAGTGAAACGAGCATTAGCTTCTCAGCAGGGCTGCAAGATGAGAAAAGAAATCAGAAAGCTATGCAATGCTATTCGTTACACATTTTTGGACAGTGTGCCTTGCAGGGAATCATAGATATTCTGAAAGGAAAATAGAAACGATTTTCTCTTGTAAAGTATAGATGCTTATATAATTTAAAGTGTTGGTGAAAAGATATATTTTAAATGATAAAGAGTCAATGCTGAAATTCATAGATAGTCTCAGCACTCATAGATAGTCTCAGCACTACGTGAAGTAATTCCCAGCTTTTTGTGTAATTTTGTACTTTCCACTACTTCTTTGGTGCTGACTTTTGTTTATTTTTTATAAGGTAAATAATTGTTGTTAATAAAAAAAAATTGTAAAGTAAATAATTGTTGTCAATAAAATTGTCTTACTTTTAAAAGCACATATTTAAATTAATGCGAACGAGTCCGTAGTTTTGATTTTGACTGTGTTGAAAATATAACTAAAAGAATAACTGTTACACAATTCCACATGGTAGCAGACACAAATCCTGGGTTCAAATCTCACCGCCACCCATAACTAAAAAGAATATTCACATGTTTGGCCCATGAAAAAGACAGGCTCCCATGAGAGGGAGTGTGTTGAATATATAACTAAATGGATAAAAATGTGTTATCTCTAATAGCTTAAGCTTTTCGATGACATGGCCACACACTTCCACAAACCGTGGCATTCGAAAAGTCATAAAATGTGTCAGCTTCATTACATCAATTTATGACACTAATTTTACCTATTGAGCTTTGTCAGTTTTGTATGTGCAGAATATCAACAGGCTTGTCCAAAAGTTCCATTCTAAGGATGTTAAGAAGACAAACCAGAAGTTGTCCATCTTTTTCCAGACAACTCAAATTGAAGCAATTGGATGTCAACTCCGGCATGTATGACATGATTGATCAATAGATCCACCTTTGTCATATATTCCACACATCACACTAGATATATATCATATTCATGGAATATGATTCACTTTTAAGATGCCTTGGTGGTGAAATATTAGACATGCGAGACTCAAAATCTCATGCTAAATAGCATGAAGGTTTGAGTCCTCTTCAAGACATAATATTGAGAATGCTCATTGAATGAGCATTCTCAAATCTCAATAAGAGAGCTTGGATCGAAACGGTATATCTTGCAGCTACCTGAGCTTACTCAGCTTAGGCTCATTACTTCACAAGCCTAGTCTAAAGAAGAAATACTTTAAATACTTGTTTGACTGAGACGGCATCATTTTTATATAATATTGCTGATGAGTTGCGGATTTACTATAAACTTGTGTTACTAATAAATCTTATATAAGATGTAAGCTCAGCTCAAACCTTTAGTTACATACAACAAGACACTGACATCAGAAATCTGCAATTTAGCAAAGGGAAAGAAAGGGTGGTAGATGATAGAACCTTCATCCCAAGCAAGACCAAGCCAAGAAAGGTCACGAAGCACGGCCTCCTCAGACTCCTTTGTGGATCTTTCCAGGTCTGTGTCTTCAATCCGGAGTATAAACTTCCCACCTTTTGCTCTGTAATTTACAGTAACATAATGTAACAAAGAAAGACAATAAAAAAAAAGCGTTTCTCAATGGGTAAAATGGAGAAGAAAACAACCGGGACGGACCGCGCATATAAGTAGTTAAAGAGTGCAGTTCTAGCGCCTCCCACGTGGAGATTACCGGTAGGAGATGGCGCAAACCGAACTCTGACATCCCCTCCGTTCCCCGCTGAAGCATAAACTGAGAAACTCCTTCTACGGGAGCAGAGACTTTGCCAGTAACTGTGGTCGCCGCGACAGTATAGTAGTGACTGGCGGTTCTTTAACTCCGGAATCAATCTTGCTCTAAACCACGGCGCCGCCGCCAGCGTCGCCATTCTTCACTAAGCTTCGGTGAAATCTGTTACCTTTCTGAAAGTAAAAGAAAACTAAATTTTTGGTGCAGCCGCGAAAAGACAGATTTCAAGCCTTGTATACAATCTTCAATGCCAGGACTCAGGATAACGATTTCTTACGTTTTGGAATACGAACCCATAACCGCTGCCTTCGTCAACCTTTAACCCGATTTAATTTGCCCGGCCCGCCTTAATGAGCCCGCTTGTGACGCTCCAACCCCACCTTCTGACGTAGGTGAAATTGAAATTTTGCACAAGAATGTGTTTTTCCACGAAGGTTTAGGATAAATTACATTAAGGCCTCCTATAAGATTCACATTAAATTACTAATAACTAGCCATTTTAATTATGCTACCAAAAGAGACTTTAAAAAAATATCAATGATATATAACATTCAAAAAATATTAAAAAAAATCAATGGACATTGTTGTGATTCATTGAAAACACATAAATAAGACAATATAGAAAATTTGACGAAGTTTGAAGGCGAGTTAGACTAGTTTGGAGTCGAAATTCATTATTACTAATATAAAATATTTTTAAAAATAGGGCAAAAAGTTTTTTTTTAATCGGTATGATTGGAATTCGTTGATATTGATGAGGTGATACGCAAAATTTTGAGCAAGATTTAAGGTGATTTGAATCGAGTTCAAAAGATTTTTCTGCGATATATGTCTCAAACATATATTGTATATATAACTCATATACATGTATATATGAATATACATGTGATGCATATTTGATACACATATAATAGATACGTGATACACAAATGATATCAATATTTTTTTTCATGTTCATCTTCTACTTCGAAATTTCAGTTCAAACCACCTCAAAGCTCCACCAAATTATCCCAAATTAAGATTTAAACTCTTTAAAATGTACCCAATCTATTCTAATAAGACTCACTCAGCGGAAAGCAAAAAATTGACCTTTTTTGGTTACAAATAGTCAATTGGCTAATACCGGTAATAAGTGGCTAATATTAGTAATATTTTATTAATTGGTCAATTTTTAAAATAAGCTAGTTATAAATGAATATAACTGGTAGTTTTACTTATTATTTTAACAAAATATTATCCTCTGTATTCTAACTTATGCGATAAAATTGGAGGATATAATAACTTACTTACATTTTGAGAATGTAAGTTATTTGTATTTTTTCCTCTAAAAAATATACAAAATTTAATTTGTAGGAACTTCTTACTTTCTATATTAGTTTGATTCTTTTATTATTCTGATTCAAAAAATTTCAAGTTTATTTAGATGACATATAGTTCGAATTTGAAAAATATAGATCGTGATATTTACATAGATTTTTCATAATGTGGCGTATAAGCGTTTGATTTTAAAATACATAAAGTGCGTCTAAAGTTTAGTTGTATTATCACGATATTCAATGTAATTAACCCTAAAATTTAAAAATAAAACTCGATTACCGCCAGCAAATAGGGCGAATAGGTAATCTTATAGGGATGAAGCAAACATACTCTTTCAGTTTGTGGCTGTTTTTATAAGGATAATACATATGAATAATTACTCCCTAAGATGTGTAATTAAAAATTCTGGACACAATGAGTTATTTTTTATTTTCTGCCATACACATTATGTCAGTTTTTCGTTAAGGCTATATGTGGCATAAGGATGGCATAATTTTATAGGGAATGGATAATCTCATATACTTGGGACAGTCACAGATATTAGATAAATAATTTAGCCATTATGTCAACTTTGATGGTAATGAAAATTTCTCATTGTCACACCTCCTTTTCATATTACTATCTCAAAGGATGAATATATAAGGAAGTTTTTCCAATTAATGTTATATTATTAATAATAGGATTATTTATTTATTTAGAGTCACCACTTGGGATATGTTTGACTTTTGGTATCCCAAGTCGTCAGTTTGTTTTGAATCCCAAATCAAGGAAGTTTTCGTCTGCCCGAATGGAGTCTGCGAATCAGAAATTCTAAGTAAGGAATTCTGTTGACCCGAGGGAAGGTGTTAAGCACCCTCGGATCCCGTGGTTCTAGCACGGTCGCTTAAACTATTATAAGTGGCTAAAATATAATTTTTACACATGTTCAACCTATGGCGCAATTTTAATTATCTATCGCTTTTAATTGAATTTTTAGGAATGTGAACGCCGTTAAAATGTGTTTTTGGATCGCGTCACATGAAATGCACCCGGATCCGAAACACATTTTATCCAACGTTTTGGGATTCGAATTTGGATCACATGAAATGCATACTCGTATTTAGGAAGGTAAAATTATTAAAAGACGCGCCTAAAGCGACTAACGTATATTATCTTTGCGGGAAGCCGTGAAGTGCGCTAAACGGCATGTTCCGAATTTCTAAGTATTTTAATAGAAGCATTTAAAGAGGGCCACGCAATTTATAGGTTTCGTTCGGCGCGACACGCCTCATTTTATTATTTAAAGGTCGACCTAAAGCAAACTAGGACTTTCTATAAGATTTGTCTCTACGAGCTTAATTAACTATTATAAAATCCGAGCCTCAAGTTCGAATCCAAATCTGACCAAAAGAGCCTTCATTTTGGAAGACTCTTTTAATTCAAATCTGCTACCGATCTTGGAAGGCCGGTATTTGCATCACTTGAATTAAATCACTGGGCTTCAAGATCAGCTCAATTTTGGTGACAAAAAAACCCAAAGTTCCTTTCAAATCGCAACTGTTGAATTCAAAATTATTTTCAAATCACGTCCAATAAAACTGTTGTAGACATTTTAGGAAAGCACTGATCAAACTATCACACCTACTATTTTATACTGAAATATTAAACTCAAAACAAACCGATATTGACATGCTGAAACGTTGTTTCCACAATTTCAAGATCAGAAATGCTGAAATTAAGCTGACACTCATATGTTAAATTTAAATTTAACGTGGCATTATATAGATTCTAAAAGGCTGACTTCAAATTCTTATTACACCATAACTTTAACATTGCAAATTGGCGTGATATACTATTCTACTGATAAACTACTAGACACATTGCTCAGCAAATGATAAGACAAACCAATCCTACTAACTGAGTATACTATTGTGGATGAATACTAACATAAATCATAGTAGAACCAAAGTCACAATCAGCACATGTGAGAGTCCATACAGTCCAAATGTTCATTATTACAACTCTTAATGTTGTTGTAAGCAAATTACATCTATATGTGACATATTAGACAACCAAATCGAAGTAAATAGTGAATCAAAATTTCTACAACGCATTGTGCAACATTTCAGCATATATCCTCAAATGGGAAAACACACTTGGATTCAATCTTCAAGTATTATTTGAGGCCAAAGGTGTACCTGGAAAATAGAGCAAAGGAGGAGGTTGAAAATCAGCCAAGCAACAACAAACAGCAGTAACAAACACTTTAAATCCCAGGGATTGATTGTAAATAACCCAGGAGAGGAACTTTAGCAAAATAGAACCGGTAAACAAAACCAAAATAACCTCAAACACACTCGAGAAGGAATCCAACAAAAATTCTGAACCTCAACACTTGCATTTTAGGTCATTCTCATCTTATTTAAGCTAGACAGCTGGAAATTGAAATTAATCTGAGGCAAATTTGAATAAAACAATAGAGTTTTCTTTAGACCTCTGGGAGTCTTTCAAAATCAAGAAATTTTAGAGAATGTTTTAAGAGTTTCAGACTTCCAAAACTTTGAAAATTTTAGAATTTCTAACCATTGGAAAATTTTTATAATTTCTGGGAATTTTTAGGGAATACTCAGGATTTTCAGACTTCAAAAACTTGTGAATGGAGGCATTAGGATGTCTTTTTATAGCCAAAACTTTAGGGCAACCCTTTTATTTGTGTTTTCCTATTAGTCCTCCTTTTATTCTTCAGATTTTATTATCTAGTCCCTCAATTCTTAACTTGCTGGCCAAGTTATATCAATTAAAACTGAATTTTACCTTTGAACCCCATTCTAGAAGCTCCTAGATCAATTACCAAAGATTCCCTAATGAACTACCCCAATCACCCTTGAATTGTTTCTATAATTACCAACTTATGTTAATTATTCTAACCTCTCTAATTTAGTGTGCTTAATCCGATAATGCTAAATATTATCGACAAATCTCAAAACTAACTGACTATTGATTTTCGGATTGCAAACTACTCATCAGAACAAATTAAGGAATGATTATCATTAAAATATAAATAAAAAACCAAACATCTCTTACATCAAATCTAAAAAGAAATGAAACGCTGAGACAAAGAAAGTCAAACAGAATCGAAAAACTAATTTGTGTAAAGGAAAATTAGTTTAAGAAAATATCCATGCACATGCAGAAATGCTATCCTATCTAACTAGATTAATCGATAAGAAATCAAAAATGAAAACTTAAGCAAAATTAATGACCCCAAAACAAAGCATGATTTAACCGATTTTACAGGAAACAAAATTCAAAATGAAATAAAAATAGGAGAAGAACTTATCTATGCAAGGCATGGAATAGAATTCGAGCTTTGCACACTCAAGGAAAGGTCTCCGATCTGAAACTTCTAGGGTTCTGCCAGTCTTTGACTCAAAATTCGAGAACTTCCGGCGATGTTCGAAGGGAACTAATCAGGCATTCGGGAAGAGGGTGGTGAGGAGGGTCAGAGGTGTTATTTTGGGCGGGGTTGTATGAAACACCGCCGTACACGGCGGGGACGGTGGACATATTTTGACCTACTCAACAAGTTCAACGGAGATTCGAGGGAAGTGGGGTTCATATTTGGATAGAGGAGGCAAAGGGGAACCTATGATGTATTATTGGTGGCCGTCTAAGCCGGCGCCGTGGTGGACGGCAGAGCATCCTTGATTTTAAATAGATACTCAACACGATAAGTTGGGATTTGGAGGTCGAGACTTGGGGCATTGTAAAGAGGAGGAGGAGGAGATTCAGGGGTGTTAATTTGGAGTTGACCAGAGACCGGCCGACGGTGGCGGCGATTTTCGGCTGGCGGCAGACGACGTAGAGGCGATGGTTTTATGGTGGTGTTACACCGATGTAATCTTGGGTTAAAAGAGACACCGTACGAAGTTTAGTCTGGGTGTGGGGGGTGTTTGGAACACTTATATAGGCATTACTCCCCTGCCTTTCGTTCATGTGATCAAAATAAATCGACGGCTCTGATTGATCCTAGGGAAACAACGTCGTTTTGGGCATGAGGGGTCCTGGACCGGGTATGAGATTGGGCTTGGCAGATATTTGAATGGGTCTTGGGATTTTTGGGCTGAAACATGACCCAAATTTAGTGGCCTGATTTGTTATTTGCCTTTTTTCAATTTATTTTTATCAATTTCAAATTCTTTTATTTGTTTTCTTCTTTTCTCTTTTATTTAATTAATTCCCCTTTTTTATTTGTTTTCATTTTCAGGTTTTATCAAATGCAAAAATAGAAAGGACAAGACCAAATTAAAACTAGTTAATTTCTAAAAATAATCTAATTCCCAAATTTATAAATAAAACTAAACAAATGTAAAAAAAATGACCTTTTTTGTTAATTTTTCCTTATTTTTGATAATGTCAAATGCTAATAAACGTAAGAAAATGTAAAATTGGGTCCTAAATGCCAACGTATTATTTTTATATTTTTTGAGAATTATATCAATTTAAAATGCACGAAAATACAAATAAACACAAAATCATGAAATTAATTCCTAAAAATACAAATAATAAAAGACAAATCCTAATTTTAAGAGTTCTACAGGAATATTTCAAGCGAGGCAAAAATCACATACTCACAACTGCCCCTCTTTGCTCAGAGACATGAAAGGTTTTCGGGAAAAGATAAATGAGCAACTAAGAGATTTTTGCCTGCTTGGCATTCCATGAGAAGCATTTTTGAAAACTGTCCGACCGAACCCTGCTTCAGAGGTTGCCTACATATCCTTGGCTACAAAGGAATCAGGCTAGTGTAGTTCTAGAAGTTTTGGTAGCTGGGACTACCATGAGCTATGATTTCACTGTTGATGCTAATGCTACTGCGTGCTGACCTCCTTATTACACCAAAAGGAAAATAAAAAACTAAGCTAGTTTTGCCTATCAACTATGAGTTACAAGATTCCCATTTATAAATCTCTTGAAACTTGATCTTGAGTCTTAGCTGCGTGGACCCCGATCTGAATCTTGATGCTCGTAAGCTGTAGGTGCCGGTTCTTTCTTCAGCATTGAAGCCAAACGAGACATGCGCGACTTGTGATTTTGAATCAAATTTGACTAGTCCACGTCTTTTCTTTTCAATCATTCTGGAGTTGTTTCTTTTTGTTCATTTCTACTTTTCCTTTATTCTGGATTTAGATTTGTTTTTCTGGTCATCTTGAATCTTGTGTCTTGAGGTAAAACCTGCCCGAATACAAAAATAAACAAACGAACAAAAATTTTCTGCCCCAGTTTTCATTGGAAAAATTTCGTGAGTTATTTGTAACCCAAATCTAAGCTATTTCTACTGAAGTCGGGATTTTTTTTCTTTTGGAAAGATTGCCAGGTTATGTTGGGAAAAGAAACGGGTCCCTATTGGGGATAAGAGGAAGATCCGCAGGTTATGCCGGGGATGGAATAAAGAATCCCTGCTGGGGATGAAAAAGAAAATCCACGGGTTATGCCGGGAAGAAATGGATTTCCTGGGTTATGCTAGGGAGATCCGCGGGTTATGCAGAGATAAGAGGGAAAAGGTTCCTCGGTTATGCCAGGGGAATCTGCAGGTTATGCCGGGGTTTGGGAGAGAAAAAAACTCCTGGGTTATGCCAGGGAGATACACGGGTTATGCCAGGATGGAAGGAAAAGACTCCTGGGTTATGCTAGGGAGATCCGCGGGTTATGCCGGGATAAGAAGAAAAGCTCCTGGGTTATGCTAGGGGAATCCGCGGGTTATGCCAGGATAGGAAGAAAATAAATCCTAGGTTATGCTAGGGGAATCCACGGGTTATGCCGGGATGGGAAGAAAAGAAATCCTAGGTTATGCTAGGGGAATCCACGCATTATGCCGGGATGGGAGGAAGAGACTCGTGCTGGGGGAGAAAAGAAAAAGACTCTCAGGTTATGCTGGGGATAAAAGGAAAATAACCCTTGGGTTATGCCGGGGAGAAAGGAAAATTATCCTCGGGTTATGCTGGGGAGACTGGAAAATGATCCTCGGGTTATGCCAAGGAGACTGGAAAACGACCCTCAGGTTATGCTGGGGAGAAGGAAATGGGCCCTCTGTTATGCTGGGGAGAGAGGAAAAGACCATCAGGTTATGCTGGGGAGAAAGGAAAATGACCCTCAGGTTATGTTGGGGGAGAAAGGAAAACGACCCTCAGGTTATGCTGAGGATAGAGAGAATGATCCTCGAGTTATGCCGGGGAGTGAAAGAAAAAACCCTCAGGTTATGCTGGGGGTAGAGAGAAAATAACCCTCGTGTTATCTCATGGAATGAAAGAAAGGAGTCCTCAGGTTATGTTGGGGAATGAAAGAAAGAAAAGACCCTCAGGTTATGCTGGGATAGAAGGAAACTGGTCCTCGGGTTATGCCAGGGAAGTCCACAGGTTATGCTGGGGACAGCTAGGGAATGTGGTCCTAGATTTGGGAGGGGTGGAGTTAAGGATCGGGGGTCCTATGCTACCATGACTTGTGTGATTCTCCTTTTCTTCTTTTCTTTATGAAAACTACGGGAAAGGATTTAAAGAGAACTTCCTTTTTGGTTGATCATTGTTGCAAGGCTATTCCTAGCTCCTGCGCATTTCCTTTGGTTGCGTCTTCTATTTGTCCAATTGCTTTGGATTACACTTGTTTCATATTTTCAAACAAAGCATGATTATTAGTTCAAAATAGTGGTTGGTTTTGTGGCCTTGATTGTTTATCCCGGCCTCACTGCTGTTGAGAAGACCTTTAGCTTTCTAGACTTTGCCTTATTGGTTGGTCGGGAGAACTCATCTTTCAGATTTATTTCGTCTTTGTAGGACTTTCGGTTGTGATTTCTTTTCCCCAACTTCCATTGTCAGAATCTTTGGGTTCCTTGCTTTTTGAAACTTTGTTTAGGAAATTAGCCCTCCGGGACTCAACTTTTCTAACTTCATTTTTCCGTCGGGGCATTTTGACTTTGATTTTCTTTCTTTCCAACCTTTTGTGCTTCCGAAGCGTCAGCCATCATGGCCAGCCGGGATCGGCTATAGGTGCCCGCTGAGATTGGGTATTTTCTTTAGTGCCAAGCGAGCCTTGTGAAACCGGTCTTACCACTTTTTCTTGTGGAATAGTCATGGAATCAAAGTTAAACCAAAATGGATTCAAGGAAGCAGTATATAAAAGCAATCATATGGGTTTAAAAAGAAGTGTCCCTTTCGGGGAAGAGAGAAGGACTTATTAGGGGGTGCATGCTAACTTTAAATGGACATGACATGCTTCTCGGACTGGATGCCCCACCCATACAACATTTCCAGCTTCTCGTGGACCGTATTTCAATATTGCAAAACCAGGGAACCTTGCCTGGGCTTTTGATGGTGATATATCTTCTTTTTGACCGACATCGCCCTTTTGGGTTTTCGCCAATCGACCTATCTCATTTCTCTTCTCCCGTCGCCCGATAGTGCTATATACGAGTTTTCACTAAACGGACTCTCTCATTTTCAATTTCTCTGCTTACCATCGCCTTATGGTGGCCGAAGGTTTTCACTGATAAGACTCTCTCATTTTATTTCTCTCAATTTGAATTGTAATAAATCCAAACAATGGCATTTGTCGCTCCCCTGCCTTTGCCAATCGATCGGAAGGACTTGGGCCAGGTTTTGGGTAAAAGGAGTTTGGATGGGCCTAACACTTTGGAACCGTTTTGGCAGGTTCATGGCCGAACCATTGTATCATCTGCCCTAGTTTTCGATCTTTGGAGAATTGGGATTTTTGTTTTTGTGTGACTGAACCTCAGGGAGAGGCTGCCTACGTATCCTTTCGTATCAAGTCAGACGTAGTTCAGGAAGTGTTTCCTAAAGTAATTTTGTTTTTTTTTTCTTTTCATTTTCATAACTTTTTTTCTTTTCTTTTTCTTCACTCTTTTTCTTTTAGTTTTTTATTGTTTTTCTTTTCTTCTTTTTGTGAATAGCATCTTCGGGTTCCAAAGAGGGTGACTAAAGAAACGTAACCGGCTCAAAGAGGTCTGCGAAGGATTGATAGTGTTTGGGGTAGCGAGAAAGAAAAGCCTTCGTCATTCAACCAAACTAAAATTTTGCAGCAGGGGGTCTAAACGTTGTACCTTTTTACTGCATCTGCATTCACTGCTGCCTCGGGATCGTCTCCTGCGACGTCACCCAGATACAATGCTCCTTTGAGCAATATCTTTCTAATAATATATGGACCTTTCCAGTTCGGAGCAAATTTTTCTTTAGCTTCCTGATGGCGAGGGAGAATGTGCCTCAATACAAGCTGTCCAACCTCAAAGTTCCTGGGGCGCACCTTCTTATTATAAGCGGGGGCCAATTTGTCGGTACAACTATCCGTGACAAAGCGCGACCATTCGTTTTTCATCAATTAATGACAACTGCTCCAGCCGAGTCTTGAGCCACTCACTATCCTCAATTTCCGATTCTAGGATTATTCGGAGAGAAGGAATTTCTACTTCTCCGAGTATAACAGGTTCAGTTCCATATACCAATAAGTATAGGGTTTCTCCCACTGATGTGTGCACCATGGTGCGATATCCAAGCAATGCAAAAGGCAGCTTTTCATGCCATTTTCTTAAGCTTTGAATCATTTTTCTCAGAATCTTCTTGATGTTCTTGTTAGCTGCTTCGACGGCACCATTGGCTTTGGCCGGTAAGGAGTGGAGTTTCTATATATTATCTTAAATTGTTCACATATTTCTGTGATGATTGTTGTAGGAATACCGAAGCGGCAAATGAGGTTAGAATGCACAAAGTCTACCACAACTTTCTTGGTGACTAACTTAAGTGTGATGGCTTCAACCCACTTCGTAAAGTAGTCAATTACAACCAATATGAATCGATGTCCACTTGAGGCTTTCGGCTCGATTGGTCCAATGACGTCCATACCCCAAGCAACAAATGGCCAAGGTGCTGACATAGGATGCAGTTCAGTTGGTGATGCTTGAATCAAATCACTGTGCACCTAACATTGATGACATTTCCGAATGAAGCTGAAGCAGTCTTTCTACATGGTTATCCAGTAGTGCCCTACCTCGAAGTGTTTTCTTCGCCAACACATACCCGTTCATATGAGGCTCGCACACTCCCGCATGTACTTCATGCATAATCCTTCCATCTTCCTCGGCATTAACACATCTTAGCAAGTTGAGATCCGGGGTTCTTTTATACAAGACGTCACCGCTCAGGAAGAAACCACTCGCATGTCGTCTAATGGATCTCTTTTGATCCCAGTGGGCTGCTCGGGATATTCTTGTGTTTTCATTAATTTCTTGATATCATATTACCATGGGTGAGTGCTAGGTTCTACCTCGGTGACATTACAGTACCCATGCCTTTCCCTGATTTGGATTTCCAAGGGATCAATGTAGGCATTTCCGGGGTTTGGCAACATTGAAGCTAAAGTAGCGAGTGCGTCAGCTAACTCATTGTGGCAGCGAGGAATGTACCTGAACCGTGCCGACTTGAACCGTTTACTGAGATCCTCACATGCTGCCAATAAGGGATGCGTTTAATATCTCTAGTTTCCCACTCCCCTTGGGCTTGCCGAATAATTAGATCCGAATCACCCATGATCAATAGTTCCTCCGACGTCTTGGTCGATAGCCATATTAATGCCCATGATGTAGGCTTCATATTTGGCGGTGTGTTTGTATGAAAGAACCGGAGCCGAGCCGTGGCTGGGTAGTGTTGACCAATGGGTTTCCTTTTTAAAGCCGATTCTTCAACCCCAGAATGTGATGACCTATTCTATCTTAACTTGTGAAGCTAGACCGGGAAGTGGGGCATCCCTGGAAGAGAGGTCGGGCTTAAGTTCTAGCTTAGATAGCTTAGACTGAAGAGTTGTAGCTTTGCTTTCTGAAAGAGTCATTTTCTCGTTATTAAAGAGAAGCAGAAGCCTTAGAAGGGAGCCTTGATTTAATTTGGCTTCGCTGCGCCCTGAATCAATCAAAAAGCTTATTGATTTGATTCATCCCATTTCATTTATTTGGGCGAGAGGGAGGCTGTGAGTCACCCGGGCTACGAATTTTTCCGTTGGTTGATTCTCGAAATCACCTCTTGGCCCAATTCCTACACCTGTTGCATTTACCACCCAATCGAAGAACATTTTCCAAACAGTGATGTCGTCAGATATTACCTCTAGCAAATTCACCTCTTCGTCCTGGAAATAGGTGTTCCGGGGTTGATATTCATCATGAATCGGGTTTTCGGCCAAATTATTTGCTAACGCTTGGGCCTTGATTGCTGTGCGAGTGACATAGACCACGTCGAACTCATTGACCAGGATTTTCCATTTTGCCAATCTCCCTGTGGGCATCAATTTTTGAAATATGTACTTCAACGGATCCGGCCTGGTTATGAGATAGGTGGTGTGGGCTTGCATGTAACGCCTTAGTTTATGAGCCACCCAAGTTAAGGCACAGTAGGTTCTTTTTAACAAGGTGTATTTTGCCTCGTAACTGGTAAATTTCTTGCTCAAGTAATAGATAGTTTGTTCCTTCTTTCTAGTGACATCATGCTGCCCGAGAATGCAACCAAAAGAGTTCTCCAGGACCATTAGATATAGAAATAATAGCCTTCCTGGTTCCGGCAGGACTAAGACTGGTGGATTGGACAGGTAATCTTTAATCTTATCGAACGCCTCTTGACACTCATCCGTCCACTTGATTGCTGCATCCTTTTTTAGCAACTTAAATATGGGCTCACATGTAGAAGTCAACTGTGTGATGAATTGGCTAATGTAATTCAGTCTCCCAGCAAGCTCATTACATCCTTCTTGGTTTTCGGAGGAGGTAGTTCTCAAATGGATTTTATCTTTGTTGGATCCAACTAATACCACTCCGGCTGACTATGAACCCCATGAGCTTGCCTGACAGGACCCAAATGCGCATTTGGCTGGATTTAATTTCTAATCGTACTTGTGCATAGGTCCCGCACATGATCATCTTGGGTCTTGGACTTGATAATCATGTCGTCCATGTATACTTCTATGTCCTGATGCATCATGTCGTGCAAGATAGTGGTCATAGCCCTCATATACATTGCCCCAACATTCTTTAGACCAAAAGGCATAACCCTGTAGTAATAGGGATCGTGAAGGCAGTTTTCTCAGAACCCTCCTCATGCATCAACACCTGCTGATATCCTGCATAGCAATCCACAAAAGACTGTATCTCGTGTTTGGTGCAGTTATCAACAAGGATGGGCATATTGGGCAAAGGGAAATTGTCTTTGGGACTTGCCTTATTCAAATCTCTGTAATCCACGCACACTCGGGTTTTCTCGTCTTCCTTTGGCACTGGGACAACATTGGCCAGCCATAGTGTATCGGATTATTCCTGCCCCCAACTGCTTTGTGATCTCTTCTTTGATCTTATTGCTGATATCAGACTTGAACTTTCTCTATTTTTGCTGGACTGGAGAGTATTCGGGGTAAGTAGGCAACCTATGAACCACCAAATCAACACTCAGCCCTGTCATATCATCGTATGACCAAGCGAACACATCTTTGAATTCAAAGAAGAGTTGGATCAGTGCGTCTCAGATATTTTCCTTTGCATGGATGCTTATTTTGGTTTCCTGGTTTTGCCGGGACCACCCAAGTTAACCGGTTCAATATCATTTAGATTTGTCTTAGGCTTATTTTCGAAATGTTCCAATTCTCTATTGATTTCCCTAAAAGCCTCTTCTTCATCGTACTCCGGTTCTTGGTTCATTATTTCGCAATTAGGCGGCATGTTTGAGTCAGGGCATGAAGTCCGCGAGCATGTCATGTTATTTAAAGCGGCATTATTGGAACTGAAAGAAATGAACAAAAAGAAACAGCAAGAATCAGAAAGAAAATGGAATATAGACGATCAAATATTGATTTAATTTCTTTGAAATTGTAAGATAACAGGGTTCATATTGGAAAATCAAAAGGACAAAACATTAAAGTAAAAACACCCGAGTTACTCCCTGAGACAACTCGTGATGTAGAAAAGATGACAAGACAGGATTACTGGGCCTCCCGCCTGATTGGGAATGGCGTAGCCTTCCAATTTTGTAATTTGGTGTCTGGTCCCATGTATAGCACCTCAGCGGTGCTCGAGCCTTCTCCAAGCTGAACCATGTTGGTTTCATACAATAGTTTTCTCATGGCCCCACAAATTTCTTTGATTTCTTCAACTGTGAAGGTCTTATCTTCTTCCTCCTCACTGTAATTTGACTTTACAAATGTTTCGTACAAGTGGGGCAAGGGTTTTGGTAAAGCACATCCATCCCGCTTTCTGCGGTTTGCTCATGTTATATCGTCTGGTGTCTGGTGGAAGCCCAACCCGAAAAACTTCTCTGCTGTGGGCAAAGAAATCGGTTCAGCTATCCCTTGTAAAGACCTTCCGAGTCCCTTCCCCGATTTGAATCATTGTCGTATCATCTCTCTAACCACCATGATTTAGGCATTGGAGAGGAAAGGTTGGGGACATGATTTGCCCTCTTCATAATGATCAGCCACCACAATTTTGAAAGCCTGATAGACTACATGCTCACTGCCTTCTTTAGCTTCGAGGCAGGGTATAGAGGGACGCAATAAGTTGACTGCTCATCTTCACCATGGACCACGATTTCTTGGTTCTCATATTCAAACTTAAACATCTAGTGCAGAGTAGAAGGAACATCTCCCGCCGGGTGAATCCATGGCCTTTCCAGGAGGTAATTGTAAGACTTGTCCATATCTAACACTTGAAAGGTTACCTCAAAGTCAACCGGGCCAATGGGCAAGACCAGATCAATCTCTCCAATTGTGTCTCTTTTAGTTCCATCGAAAGCTCGATTACATACATTATTGGGGTGGATCCTCTTCGCCACGATTTCCATGTAATTTTGAATGTGGGCATATGTCCACCCCTGAGCCTCCATCTACCATTACCCTTCTGACATAGTAGCCTTCGCATTTAACAGTTAGATGCAGGGTTTTGTTGTGGGTGACTTCTTCTGGAGGCAAATCGTTTTTGCTGAATATGATCTGATTGACAGCGAAGAATCTTTCGTCCATCCTCTCCAATTGTTCCACAAAGGTTGGAGCTGGCACGTAGACTTCATTGAGAGTTTTCGCTAGTACCTTTTGGTGCTCAGGAGAATCCATCAGCAAGGATAATAAGGAGACTTGTTTAGGGGACTTCCGAAGCTGGTCCACTACTTCATAGTCCGACATGTTCATCTTTCGGAAGAAAACTTCCACCTCTTCGGCACTTACTGGCTTCTTGGGTGGGAATCACTTCTTGGTGGCACTGTTTACTTCCTCCAAGTCAGAGTATTTCTTTGCAGTAGCTTTCTTGAGTTTCTCCAGTGACTTCCTTGCCTTTATATGTCACCACCGTTTCTTTATAGTTCTAAGGGACTGCAGAAGGGCCTGTCATAAGCCTCTGAGGTGCACGACAAACCACTACGGACTCACTCAGCCTTGGCGGATTAGTTGGTCCCCGCACAACATAGGTTCTTTTGGGTACGCACATAGTCTTGTTCACCTCAAAACTCTTCGGGGGACTTAGAGTCAACTGCTTTTCCCAACGATCTCGTGGGATGTAAAGGATAGTTTCTTTGACAGGTGTCGCCTCAGTTTTAACCTCATCCTTCTTTTCAGTTTCCGGGTGCATGGTTTTATTCTGCTTTTCCTCTTCAACTTTCTTGGAGGAAGCTCTTGGCTTTATATCTGCATCAGCAATAGCGATTATGGCTTTCAAAGTCGGGTCGAATTCTTTGTCCTCGCCGATTCCCAATTACCAGTCCATTGTCGTGGGCCGGCAACGAGTTGTTAGTCACATTCAGGACATCTTCATCCCTCAATACTATTTTCCTTTGCTCTATTAGATCTTCCAAAGCTTGCTTTAGAGTCCAACAATTTATGGTGTCGTACCCTTCAGCCCCTGAATGATAAGCACACCGAGTACCCCGTTGGTAGGAAGGCGATGCAGGGTTTTGTCTTTTCGGATGCACAGGCTGCAATAGACCCAACTAGACAAGTTTTGGGAACATGTCTGAATAGGACTCCCCGATTGGTGTAAAGTTTTGCCTTCTGGGTGACTCCCTGGGACGAAAATTATTTTAAAGAGAGTAGGAATTATAGTGGTTTTGATGGGGAGGCTGATTTCTCGGAGCCTAGTTCCTGTTGGCCTGCTGTTGCGGTCGCGCAAATGGTTGGGAGTTCATAACCGCATATGGTTGGGGAGCATAATGCATGTCTGGATGAGGATAATAATGTTGAGGGGTTCTTCTTGAGAACATGGGCCTAGGGGCATGATGTCTTCTCATACCTGACGCTGCCATCGAGGCTTCTTCTTTCTTTTTGTTCCTTGTGACTCCCCTGCCCCATCTTGGACGGCTTGGGAGGTTTCTCTAATGGCCAACTAACTCAAAATCCTTCCTGTCTTCAGGCCGTTTTCTACCATTTGGCCAATCTTGATTGCTTCTGCAAAAGGCTTGCCCATGGCCGAGATCATGTTTTGAAAGTAATCTGCTTCCTGGGCTTGGAGAAAAACAGTGACCATCTCTATTTCATCCATTGGCGGCTTCACCCTTGATGCCTGTTCGCGCCACTTAATAGCATATTCCTTGAAACTTTCTAAAGGCTTCTTCTTTAAATTTGCCAAGGAATTCCTATCCGGAGCGATGTCAATGTTGTATTGAAATTGCCTTACAAAATCTTTGGCAAGATCGTCCCAAATTTGGGTTCATGAGACATCTTGGTCCATATACCACTCTGAAGCAACGCCTACTAAGCTTTCTCTGAAGTACGCCATCAACAGCTCTTTTGTTCCGCCCGCTCCACGAAATTGGTTGAAATACTTCTTTATATGAGCAATAGGGTCGCCATGACCAGCATACTTTTCGAACTTTAGCGTTTTAAATCCCAGGGGAAGGTGCACATGTTGGAACCTGCACAGATCTGTATAAGAAGCACTTTTTTGCCAACTCAAGCCTTGCATATTCTTTAAGCTCTGCTCAAGGCTTCTCATTCTTCTTGCCATCTCATCCTGTTCGGGAACTTTAGGAGTTTTATCTTGTACTAGTGTAAACTCATATGAGGGTTGGGGATACTAATAGGTGGGGTATGGAGGAGGCTCAGTTTGGTAAGAGGGTGTTTGAAATGTGAAGGCCGATGGATCAAATGTGGGTCTTGGCACTGCGGGCTGTGTGGTGGCTGCACATGGGGGAGCCATAAAGATATTAGGGACTGCGCCAGATGTGAACACCTGGGGCGGATTTGAGAAGGTGTTCCAACAAAATTAGCTGGTATGGTGGGCTATCCCAATAGGATTTTTGGATGGCCAATGGAAATGGTGGAAGTACCCCCTGATCTTGCGAAGAGCTCAGAAAATCCAGGGATGGCGCTCTGAGGCTCTTTTCCATTCGTCCATGCATCTCACATCTCCATGACCCTAAAATGTAGGATCATGTTTTCCTCGACTGCTGCAGACTCTAAGGTCGGGATCCCTGTGATTGGGCTATCTTCTGAGATGGGAATTGCCGGCAAAGTCATTTCAGATGACATTTCTGTACTTGCTTTTGGTCTGGTGAAATATCGATGTGATTCCAGCTTACAACAAACCAACCACCATTTTTAAAAACTTGAGCTGGATTACGACAACAACAAACGATTAGTTTGAGACATATAACAGATTGGGAATCGCTCATTGGGGTGTGATGCACCTATTCAGTTAAACACATATCTACATGTTTGTAGTGGTTGCATGTGTTATCCATGCTTTTACTCCATTTCCTTTCTTTTGATTTCCACTCTTTGTTTTTTCTTGTTTTTCCCTCTTTTGTTTTTTTTTCTTTTTTTTCTCAGGTTCTCCTTTTTTCACTCCTTCCCTTTCCTCTTTTTTTGCTTTTTAAAAAAAAAATTACGGTCGAATCCTATGAAGATTGCCTACGTATCATGCCCCGCATGAATCATACTAAGCGTAGTTCATGCATATAAAAAGTGAAGAATAAAATATTTTGGAATTCTCAATTTTCATAATAACAAACTTTGGTTACAATGACTCGAAATACTGACAAATTTAAATAGGCAACTATCAGACTCTGGTGAAAGAGTAACTACATATTCAAAGGACGACTAACCTTGCGTTAAAGAAAATACAAACTCTAAAAGTGGTTACTCTCATTTAGCCCTATCACTGCTATTTTCTCAATTTTTCGATTTGCAAGCCGGTCAACATGCAAATCAAAAGCAAATAAAGGCACAAGTAGCTCGTAAGATGCATCAAGATGGTCTTTTCATTTCAGGTCACCTATCCTATACGGACCCAACCCCTGTGTCGAGTCCCCCTCAGTTAAATTCACATGATGCAAACAAACGTTCCTACTAGGGATCTGCCATGAGGTTTTGTTATACTAAGTTTAGAACATGGGTATTTGTTCTAAACCGTGTACCGGAGCGGACAACTCGAGTCGAGGAAGGGCTACGTACCGGGGAACCGAAAGATCGTCCGGCTTAGTAACTTGTCTGGCCTCTTTTTGATTTAAAGGTATGCCACTAACAGAGTAGGGAGTTTCGACCAGCGAGCACATCCCCGAAGATAAGAAAAGAAGGGTTTCGTAACTGTTTATATATACAATTCATCCAATATCAAAACGATAAACATTTAGCTCATATATCATGGAACATGTAATGATATCATATAAAGCCAAATATAACAGTTATACTAAGTTCGAATTCTTGAACCCTAAACCTGAGATTCTGGGTTCGTATCTCCCTAGCAGAGTCGCCAGAGCTGTCACACCTCCTTTTTACAGGACTACCCCGAAGGATGAATGTATAAGGGAGTTTTTCCAATTAAAGTGACATTATTCGAAATGGTATTATTTGTTTATTTAGAGTCGACACTTGGGATAGGTTTGGCTTTTGGTGTCCCAAGTCACCGGTATGATTTGAATCCCAAATCGAGGAAGTTTTTGACTGCCCGAATGGAGTATGCGAACCAGAAATTCTTAGTAAGGAATTCTGTTGACCCGAGGGAAGGTGTTAGGAACCCTCGGATCCCGTGGTTCTAGCACGGTCCCTTAAACTATTTTAAGTGGTTAAAATCTGATTTTTGTACATGTTCAACCTATGGTGCAGTTTTAATTATTTATCGCTTTTAATTGAATTTTTAGGTATGGGAACGCCGTTTAAAATGTGTCTTTGGATCGCGTCACACGAAATGCACCCGAATACCAAACACATTTTATCCAAAGTTTTGGGATTTGTATTTGGGATACATTAAATGAACATTCGTATTTATGACGGTAAACTTATTAAAAGACGCACCTAAAGCGACTAACGTAGTATTATCTTTGCGGGAATCCGTGAAGTGCGCTAAACGGCATGTCCCAGATTTCTAAGTATTTTAATAGAAGCATTTAATGAGGGCCACTCAATTTATGGGTTTTGTTTGGCGCAACGCGCCTTATTTTATTATTTAAAGGCCAGCTAATTGCAAACTAGGATTTTCGATAAGATTTGTCTCTATGAGCTTAATTAGTTATAATAAAATCCGAGCCTCAAGTTCGAATCCAAATCTGACCAAAAGAGCCTTCATTTTGGAAGACTCCTTTAATTCAAATCTGCTACCTATCTTGGAAGGCTGGTATTTGCATTACTTGAATTAAATCGCTGGTCTTCAAGATCAGCCCAATTTTGGTGACAAAGAAACCCAAAGTTCTTTTCGAATCGAAACTGTTGTATTCAAAATTATTTTCAAATCACATCCAATAAAACTGTTGTAGACATTTTAAGAAAGCACTGATCAAACTAACACAACTACTTATTATACTGAAATATTAAACTCAAAACAAACCAATATTGACATGCTGAAAACGTTGTTTCCACAATTTCAAGATCAGAAATGCTGAAATTAAGCTGACACTCAGATTGTTAAATTTAAGTTTAACGTGGCATTATATAGATTCTAAAAGATTGACTTAAAATTCTTATTACACCATAACTTTAACCTTGCAAATTGGCATGATATACTATTATACACTTGAGAGGCGAAATAGAAGTCAAATAACCCAGGAGAGGAACTTCACCATAACTCTTAGGGATTGATTGTCAAATAAACCAGGAGAGGAACTTCAGCAAAATAGAACCAGTAAACAAAATCAAAATAACCTCAAACACACTCGAGAAGGAATTCAACAAAACTCTTGAACCTCAACACTTGCATTTTAGATCATTCTCATCTTATTTAAGCTAGACAGCTGGAAATTGAAATTAATTTGAGGCAAATTTGAATAGAACAAAGTAGTTTTCTCTAGACCTCTGGGAATCTTTCAAAATCTGGAAATTTTAGAGAATGTTTTAAGAGTTTCAGACTTCCAAATCTTTGAAAATTTTAGAATTTCTAACCTTTGGGAAATTTTAGAATTTCTTCAAATTTTTAGAGAATTTTCAGGATTTTTTGACTTCAAAAACTTGTGAATGAAGGTATTAGGATGCCTTTTTATAGCCAAAACTTTAAGGCAACCCTTTTATTTGTGTTTACCCATTAGTCCCCCTTTTATTCTTAAGATTTTATTATTTAGTCCCTCAATTCTTAACTTGTTAGCCAAGTTATATCAATTAAAATTGAATTTTACCTTTGAACCCCATTTTAGAAGCTCCTAGATCAATTACCAAAGATTCCCTAATGAACTACCCAAATCACCCTTGATTGTTTTTACAATTACCAACTTATGTTAATTATTCTAATCTCACTAATTTACTGTGCTTAATCCGATAATTCTGAATATTAATCAGCTAACACATTCCAAGCCAAATATCAACACTAAATGACTACTGATTTTCGGATTGCAAACTACTTATCAGAACTAATTAAGGAATAATTATCACTAAAACAGAAATAAAAACCAAACAAACCCTACATCAAATCTAAAAAGAAATGAAACACTGAGACAAATAAGGTCAAACAGAATCAGAAAACTAATATATATAAAGGAAAATTAGTTTAAGAAAAAGTCCATGCACATGCAGAAATGCTATCCTATCTAACTAGATTAATCGATAAGAAATCAAAAATGAAAACTTAAGAAAAATTAATGACCCTAAAACAAAGCATGATTGAACCGATTTTACAGGAAACAAAATTCAAAACGAAATAAAAATAGGAGAAGAACATATCTATGCAAGGCGTGGAATAGAATTCGAGCTTTGATTCAACACTCAAGGAAAGGTCTCCGTTCTGAACCTTCTAGAGTTCTGCCGATCTTTGACTCAAAATTCTAGCACTTTCTGCGATGTTTGAAGGGAACTAATAAGGCATTCGGGAAGAGGGTGGTGAGGAGGTCAGAGGTGTTATTTTGGGCGGGGTTGAATGAAACACCGACGTACACGGCGGAGACGTTGGACATATTTTGACCTATTCGACAAGTTCAAGGGATATTCGAGGGAAGTGGGGTTCAGATTTAGGTAGAGGAGGCAAAGGGGAACCTATGGTGTATTATTAGTAGCCGTCTAAGCCGGCGCCACGGTGAACGACAGAGCAACCTTGATTTTAAATGGATATTCGACACGATCGGTTTGGATTTGAAGGTCGAGACTTGGGACATTGTAAAGAGGAGGAGTAGGAGATTCAGGGTGTTAATTTGGAGTTGATCGGAGACCGTCCGGCGACGGCGACGGCGGAGAGGCGGTTGTTTTATGGTGGTGTTACACCAGTGTAATCTAGGGTTAAGGGAGACAGGGTACAAGGTTTCTGGGGGTGGGGGTGTTTGGAACACTTATATAGGCATTACTCCCCTACCTTTTAACTGTCCGATCAAAATAAATTGATGGCTCTGATTGATCCTGGGGAAACAACGTTGTTTTGGGCATGAGGGGTCCCTGACCGGGTGTGAGATTGGACTTGGAAGATATTTGAATGGGTCTTGGGGTTTTTGGGCTGAAAAATGACCCAAATCTAGTGGCTTGATTTGTTATTTGCCTTTTTTCAATTTCTTTTTATTAATTTCTAATTCTTTTATTTGTTTTCTTCTATTCTCTTTTATTTAATTAATTCCCTTTTTTTTATTTGTTTTCATTTTCAGGTTTTATCAAATGCAAAAATAAAAAGGACAAGACCAAATTAAAACTAGTTAATTTCTAAAAATAATCTAATTCCCAAATTTAAAATAAAACTAAACAAATGTAGATGACCATTTTTAATTTTTTCCTTACTTTTTTAAAATGTCAAATGCTAATAAACCAAAGACAATTAAAATTGGTTACTAAATGCCAATGTATTATTTTTTTATTTTTTTGTGAATTATATCAGTTTAAAATGCACGAAAATGAAAATAAACACAAAATCATGCAATTAATTCTTAAAAATGCAAATAATAAAAGACAAATCCTAATTTAAAAATATCTATAGGAATATTTCAAGCGAGATAAAAATTACGTGCTCACACTCACGAGTATGAAATTCAAACATAATATTCAAATCTCTTGTTAAACTTACATATTTGTCATTCAACTTCATTTTATTTGATTATTCTGTGACGACCCAAAGGATCATCACCTGTGTTCTTACTCATTCTGTATCTCCGAGGCCATAAAACCTTATTTAGAGTTGTCTCGATTTGCATGTGCAGTCCAGACGCGTAGCCGGAAAGCTTAAATATGAAATCTGTGAGAAAATGACAAATTTTGATATTAATATAATTAATATTGACTGAGGTCCACATATTGGGTAAACAGACCCGGACCCATAATTTGATGGTCCCGGAGGGTCCGTAGGAAAATATGGAACTTGGGCGTATGCCCGGAATCGTATTCCGAGGTCCTAAGTCCGAGAAATGAGTTTTTACGTGAAATTGTTAATGAAAATAACTAAAGAAATTGAAAAAAATGAAATTTATTAAAATACTGTGGTATCGGGATTGTATTTTGGTCCCGATGCCCGGTACAAGTCTTATATGTATTTTAAGCGCTTTCTATAAAGTTTTGTTGAAAACGGATGTCATTTGATGTATTTCGGACTTAAAATGGAAGATTGGTGTTTCATGAAAAAATTAAAAGAAAATCTTAAGCTTTGGGGCTTGATTCCATGTATCTGATGTTATTTTGGAGATTTGATCGCACGAGTAAGTCCGTAGGATATATTTTAGGTGGCGTGTATGTTTGGTTTGGAGCCCCGAGGGCTCGGGTCAGTTTTAAATAGGTTCCGGGAGTCTTAGACTTAAAAATAGCAACTTCCAGGTTAACCAGCGCAGCCATGCTCCCTTTCAGTGTGGTCTGCGCTGGAAGAATCAGAGAGTTGTAATATTGCAGGTCGCAGAACCCTCTGGTGCTGTCCGCGTGAAAACGTGTGCAGCCACAGAGAGGCCAGCACGGTCGCGGTCCATTTAGTGCGGTCCACGGTAGAAGCTGCATAGCCGCGGTCATTCATGTGCGGTCCACGTGGCCTGTCTCAGAGAGCTAGCAACCTCCACATCTACCAGCATGACCACGCTCCTTCTTGCGCGGTCCGCACTATGACTTCTCGGAGGGTATAAATAGACGGGATTTTCAGTCATTTAACACTTTTGTAAACCCCAAAACATAAGAGGCGATTTCTCAAATAACTGTTATTCTCCAAAACAATTGGTAAGTGATTTTGTAAACTATTTCCCCATTCCTTAACATCTTTTAACATGATGTCAACTTCAAATCAAAGATTTTAATGGGGAAATTTGGGAATTTCGGGTAGAACCTAGGTTTTCTGCTTTGGGGTTGATTTCAGTAGTATTTATTAATGTAATAAAGTGATTTGTGACTAGATTCAAGCGGTTTTGTGGTGGAACCAAGGGGTAAAGCCGTACTTGAGGTTTGAATTAAGTTTGAAGCATCGAGGAAAGTGTTCGGTTTAACCCTAGCTTGAGGGATTCGGAGTTGAGTCGTATTTGCTACGTGTTTGTGTTGTGTACAACGTATGGGCATGGTGACGAGTATCCATATGTTGGTGTGGAGCATGACCGTGGGTCTTAAATTGATAGTTGTGAATCCTTAATTGATCCTATAAAATCCTCGATTTGATGATCCTTGATACTGAGTATTAGTTTTAACTGTGCCGAGTAGAAATTAAATAGAATTGGTTATAGCTGACTCTCCCTTGGCGGGACATTTGAATTGTTGTTATTATATTCCCTTACAAGGAAGTTTTTACATTGTCTTGTTCCCTTGCCTGGATTTATTTTGTGTATTGTGTTGGAAGTAACGGGATTGGGCGGTACGCCTACCACAAGATAATGATGAAATGGGATTGGTTGGTACGCCTACCTCAAGATATTGATGAAATGGGATTGGATGGTACGCCTACCATAAGATATTGATGAAATGGGATCGGGTGGTACGCCTACCACGGGATATTGATTGAAATGGGATGGGGTGGTATGTCTACCACGAGATATTGATTGAAATGAGAGCGGGTGGTAAGCCTACCACAAGTTAGGATGAAATGGGACCAGGTGGTACACCTACCACGAGATATTGAGAAATGGGGTCGGGTTGCACGCCTGCAACGAGATGAGCATTTAAATGGAAGTTGTCTCATATATTCTTATTCGTGTTTGTAGCTTTATAGTGGGTTCTTTGTTAGTTTGAAAATTTTGTTCATTTTGCTATCCCTATAGCATGTTTCCCCTCCCCAATTTTACTTCTTATTTCCTACTGTTTCCTTCACCATATATTATGTAATTGTACAGGTTTATCTGGAGTCGGGTCTTAGCCTCGTCACGACTTTATCGGGGTTAAGCGAGACACTTACCATCACATATGGTCGGTTGTGCTGATGCTACACTCTGCACTTATGTTTAGATGCCGGAGCAGCTTTTGAGCAGCAACAGTAGCCTGGGGAGCAAGCCTTCACTCGAGTGAGACACCGAGGTAGCCTTGCAGGCGTCTGCAGGCATCGGCGTTTCCTCTATCTTTATTTCCATTTGTATCTCATGCATTTCGAGACAAACAGTTTACACTTTCTTTCAGACATTGTATTTACTGAATCTTAGTAGTTTGTGCGTTATGTGACACCAGATTTTGGGTAGAGGCTATGTTGAACTTCCATATTGCTATTCGTATTCATTAATATTAAGTCTTCCGTTGCTTTGTTAAATTGGTTATTTTTATCTTATTGTTGATAAATATTAAAAAGGATTATGTGCTTAAGGAGTTGTAATTAATATTTGGCTTGCCTAGCTCTCAATAGTTTGCGCCATCACGATCCTTGAAGGTTAGGAAATCCGGGTCGTGACAAGTTGGTACAGAGCTTTAGGTTTCATCGGTCTCACAACTCAGGGACAATCTTGGTAGAGTCTGAGGGATCTGTGTGGAGACGTCTTTATTTATCCCCTGGAGGTTACCAATTTAGGAAAATTTCACATTTTTTCTTTCTTGTCGTGCGGTTCTGTTTCTCAAATACTGATTGTCTTTCTACTCTGTTCTTCACAGATAGAGAGAACACGCGCTTCCTCATCATTCGATCAACAGTCCGAGTTCGAGGCAACTCCCACTAGGGGCAGAGGATGAGGTCAAGGCCGTGTCAGAGGCTGAGGTAGGGGCAGATCTCAGCCCCGAGCAGCAGCACCAATGGCGGAGCCTCAGGTTAAATTTGACGAGGAGGTTCCAGCCCTAGCTCCAGCAGTTCCGGTGGGCCTAGCTCAGGTCCTAGAGAGGTTCATTGCCACCCCAGTTCTTCAAGACGCTCTGGTCCGGTTAGTGGGTCTTATGAAGAGCTTCACCCGGGCAGGGTTGCTTCCTGTAGCACCAGCCGTCTCTGAGGATGGAGGAGGGGCCCAGACTCCTGCTACTCAAACTCCAGGGCAAGTAGCTCCCTAGGTTCAGATTCCAGTGGTTCAGCTAGCTATGGAAGTTCGCCGGGAGTGGTTGTTCAGACCGGCAGTGGAGCGGCAATGTCCGTAGATGCTTTATGGAGGTTGGATAGATTCACCAAGCTCTTCACTACTACCTTCAGCGGTGCACCACCGAGGACCCTCAGGATTATTTGGATAGATGCCACGAGGTTCTTCGTAGCATGGGTATTGTTGAGGTTAATGGAGTTAATTTTGTTGCATTTCGCCTATCTGGATCCGCCAAGACTTGGTGGAGGGATTTTTGTTTAGCTAGACCAGTAGGGTCTCCAGCCTTGACCAGGGAGCAGTTCACGCATACATTTTTGGAGAAGTTTCTCCCTGTCACATAGCGTGAGGCCTATCGGAGGTAGTTCGAGCATCTCCATCAGGGGTCCATATCAGTCACCCAATACGAGACCAGGTTTATTGCGTTGGCTCGCCATGCTATTGTAATACTCCCCACTGAGAGGGAGAGAGTGAGACGGTTAATTGATGGACTCATCCAGCCTATTCGTCTCTAGATGGACAGAGAGGAGGGGAGTGATATCACTTTTCAGGAGGCGGCCAATGTGGCCCGGAGGATTGAGATGGTATTTCCATAGGGGGTGTTCCTAGAGAATACAAAAGATCTTGTCAATTAGGCCGATTCAGTGGTGCCTCATCTGGAGGCAGAGATTTATACGATATGGGTCATTCTCCTAGACCCTTCCATTTGGCACTCTCGGTTTCTCAGGGTACTTGGGTGGTCATGGTTCTTAGCCGCATTATTCTGATAAGCAGCCTTATAGTGCACCATCAACACATATCAATACACCATCTCTTCAAAGTTTCTAGGGTCGCCAGTCCCAGCAGATGAGAGCTTGTTTTACTTGTGGCGACACGAGGCACATTGCAAGGTATTGTCGTCGAGCTTCGATCAGTTCTTCACAGTAGGGTTCCCGTGCCATGGTACTGGCATTAGATGCTCCACAGCCTGCCCATTGGTCTAGAAGCGGGGGTAGAGGTGCTAGAGGAGGAGGTAGAGGTCATAGAGGTGGAGCTCAGGCCGCCAGGGATGCCGGCCGTCCTAGAGATGTGGTTTAGGGAGGTGGGGCCCAACCCCGGTGTTATGCTCTTCCAGCTAGACCAGAGGCTGAATCTTCAGATGCAGTCATTATAGGTACTATTCTGGTTTGTGATAGAGATGCTTCAGTGCTATTTTATCCAGGGTCTATGTATTCATATGTGTTATCTTATTTTGCACCGTACCTGGTCATGCCTAGTGATGCTTTGGGTATTCCTGTATATGTGTCTACACCGGTGGGTGATTCTATCATGGTCGACAGAGTTCATCATTCCCGTGTTATAGTCTTGAGACCCGTGTCAATTTGTTGCTTTTAGACATGGTCGACTTTGATATCATATTAGGAATGGATTGATTGTCCCCATATCATGCTATCTTGGATTGCCATGCCAAGACCGTGACCTTAATATTACCAGATTTTCCCCATTTAGAGTGGAGAGAGACTTCTGGTATTCCGCTCGTAGTGTTATCTCATATGTAAAGGCTCGATGTATGGTCGAGAATGGTTTTTTAGCTTATTTGGCTTATGTCCGTGATTCCACTGTTGAGGTCCCCTCTATTTATTTTGTTCCCATTGTTTGGAAGTTTCCCAACGTTTTCCCTACAGACCTACCGGGCATGCCACCTGATAGGGAAATTAATTTTTGTATTGATTTGGCTTCGGGCACCTAGCCCATTTCTATCCCGCCATATCATATGGCCCTGCCTGAGCTGAAAGAGTTAAAGGACAAGTTGCAGGATTTGCTGGAGAAGGGTTTCATTAGACCAAGTGTTTCTCTATGGGGCACGCTGATGTTATTCATCAAGAAGAAGGACGGATCGATGATGATGTGCATAGATTACCGGTAATTGAACAAGGTAACGAATAAGAATAATTATCCACTGCCGAGGATTGATGATTTGTTCGACCAGCTTCAGGGTGCCAGAGTGTTTTCCAAGATTGACTTGAGATATGGCTACCATCAGTTGAGGATTAGGGCATCTAATGCCCCTAAGATAGCTTTCTACACTCGGTATGGGCATAATGAGTTCTTGGTCATGTCATTTGGGTTGACCAATGCCCCAGAAACATTCATGGAGTTGATGAACCGAGATTTCAGGCCATATTTGGACATGTTCATGATAGTTTTATTGATGATACTTTGGTGTACTCCCGTAGCCAGGAGGAGCACGAGCAACACCTCAGAGTGGTTTTTCAGACTCTAAAGGATAGCCAGTTATATGTTAAGTTCTCGAAGTGTGAGTTCTGGCTGACTTTGGTTGTATTTCTGGGTCACGTTGTTTCATGAGAGGGTATTCAGGTGGACCCAATGAAGATTGAGGCAGTCAAGAACTGGCCTCGACCAGCTTCAGCTATAGAGATTCGAAGCTTATAGGGTTAGCATGCTACAAGGTTCGTGGAGGGGTCTCATCTACCACAGCCCCAATGACCAGGTTGACCCAGAAGGGTGCTCAGTTCAGATGGTCAGATGAGTGTGAGGCAAGCTTTCAGAAGCTCAAGACAGCTCTGACTACAGCACCGGTATTGGTTTTGCCCACAGGTTTAGGGCCTTATATAGTTTATTGTGACGCTTCCCGTAGTAGGCTTGGTGCAGTATTTATGCAAGATGGCAGAGTCATTGCCTATGTTTCGAGGCAGTTGAATATCCATGAGAAGAATTATTCGATTCATGATCTGGAGTTGGCAACCATTGTTCATGCATTGAAGATTTGGAGGCATTATTTGTATGTGTCACGTGTGAGGTGTACACTGATCACAAAAGTCTTCAGTATCTATTCAAGCAGAAGGAGTTGAATCTGAGGCAGAGGAGGTGGTTGGAGTTTTTGAAAGATTATGATGTTACTATCTTGTATCACCCGGGGAAGGCCAATGTAGTGGCTGATGCGTTGAGTAGGAAGTCAGCCAGCATGGGTAGTCTTTATTATATTCCGTTTAGCCAGAGACCGCTAGCTTTGGATGTTCAGGCCTTGGCCAATCGATTCGTGAGATTGGATATTTCTGAGCCTAGCCGAGTGTTATCTTGCACGATCGCTCGTCCTTCATTGTTGGAGCGTATCCGTGAGCACCAGTTTGATGATCCCCATTTGTGAGTCATTAGAGACACGGTACAACATGGAGGTGCCAAGAAGGTGACCATAGGTGACGATGGTTTCTTGAGATTGCAGGGGTGAGTTTGTGTGCCCAATGTTGATGGGATTTGAGAGTTGATCTTAGCGAAGGCCCACAGTTCTCGGTATTCTATTCACCCGGGCGCCGCGAAGATGTATCAGGGTCTGAGGTAGCACTATTGGTGGCACAGAATGAAGAAAGATATTGTTGCATATGTGGATTGATGTTTGAACTTTCAGTAGGTTAAGTATGAGCATCAGAGGCATGGTGGACTGTTTCAAAGGATTGAGATTCCCGAGTGGAAGTGGGAGAGGATTACTATGGATTTTGTTATTGGACTCCCGACCCGGAATAAGTTTGATGCGATTTAGGTCATCTTTGATAGACTGACCAAGTCAGCACATTTTGTTGTTGTTCCAGCCACTTAATCATCTGAGAGGTTTGCTGAGGTCTATATCAGAGAGATGGTTCGCCTTCATGGGGTGCCGATATCTATCATTTTGGACTGGGGTACGCAGTTTACCTCGCGCTTCTGGAGATCCGCTAATCGAAATTTGGGCACTAAGGTTGAGTTGAGAACAACATTTCATCCTCAAAAAGACGGGCAGTCCTGAGCGGACCATTTAGATACTGGAGGATATGCTTAGAGCCTATGTCATTGATTTTGGAGGCTCGGGGAATCAGTTTTTGCCGTTAGCAGAGTTCGCCTACAGCAATAGCTACCAATCCAACATTCAGATGGCTTCTTATGAGGCGTTTTATGTTAGGCGATGTCGGTCTCCAGTCGGATGGTTTTAGCCGGGAGAGGCTCGATTATTGGGTACAGATTTAGTTTAGGAGGCCTTGGATAAGGTCAAGATCATTCAGGATAGGCTTCAGATGGCTCAGTCCAGGCAAAAGAGTTATGCAGATCGCAAGGTTTGAGATGTGGAATTCATGGTTAGTGAGCGAGTATTGCTCTGAGTGTCACCTATGGAGGTTGTGATGAGATATTAGAAGAAGGGCAAACTTAGCGCTAGGTTCATTGGTCCACTTGAGATTCTCTATCGTGAGGGAGAGGTGGCTTATTGACATGATCTGCCGCCTAGCTTGTCAGATGTACATCCAATGTTTCATGTTTCTATGTTCTGGAAGTATCACGGCGATCCATCCCACGTGTTGGATTTCAGCACTGACCAGATGAACAAGGACCTGTCTTATGAGGAGGAGCCGGTGGCTATTTTAGACCGGCATATTCGTCAGTTAAGGTCGAAGAGTTTTCCTTCTGTGCGTGTTTAGTAGAGAGGTCAGCCTCCTAAGGCATCGACCTGGGAGTCCGAGTCCGATATGCGGAGTCGTTATCCTTCTCTAATTCCCGCTTCAGGTACTTCTTTCTTTTGTCCATTCGAGGATGAACGATTGTCTTAGAGGTGGAGAATTTGACGACCCAATGGGTCATCACCTGTATTCTTGCTCATTGTGTGTCTCCAAGGCCTTGAAAACCTCATTTAGGGTTGTCTCGATTTGTGTGCGCAGTCCGGACGCGTAGTCGGAAAGCTGAAATATGAATTCTGCGAGAAAATGATGAATTTTGATATTGATATGATTAATATTGACGGAGGTCCACATTTTGGGTAAACAGACTCAGACCCGTGATTTGACAGTCCCCAAGGGTCCATAGGAAAATATGGGATTTGGGCGTATGCCTAAAATCGAATTCCGAGGTCCCAAGTCCGAGAAATGAATTTTTACATAAAATTGTTCCTGAAAATAACTAAAGAAATTGGAAAAATGAAACTTATTAAAAGACTATGGTATCGGGATCATATTTTGGTCCCGACGCCTGGTACAAGTCTTATATGTGATTTAAGCGCTTTTATAAAGTTTGGTAAAAAAGGGATGTCATTTGACGTATTTCGCACTTAAAATGGAAAATTGGTGTTTCATGAAAAAATTGAAAAAAAATCTTAAGCTTTGGGGTTTGATTCTTTGTATATGATGTTATTTTGGAGATTTGATCGCATGAGTAAGTCCGTAGAATATTTTTGAGGTGGCATGTATGTTTGGTTTGGAGCCCCGAGGGCTCGGGTCAGTTTTGTATTGGTTCCGGGAGTCTTAGACTTAAAAATAGTAGCGTTCAAGGTTAACCAACTCAGCCACGCTCCCTATTAGTGTGGTCGCTGGAAGAATCAGAGAGTTGTGATATTGCTGGTCACGGAACCCTCTGGTGCTATCCGCGTGAAAACGTGTGCGGCCACAGAGGGGGCAGCACGGTCGCGATCCATTTAGCGCGGTCTGCGGTGGAAGCTGTATGGCCATGGTCGTTCATGCGCGGTCCGTGTAGCCTGTCTCAGAGAGCCAGCAACCTCCAGATCTACCAGCACGTCCGTGCTCCTTCTTGCGCGGTCCGCACTGGGACTTCTCGGAGGGTATAAAACACGGTATTTTCAATCATTTAAAACTTTTCAAAACCCTAAAACATAAGAGGCGATTTTTCAAATAACTCTTCTTCTCCAAAAAGATTGGTAGTGATTTCTAAACTATTTTCACCATTCCTTACCATCTTTTAACATGATTTGAACTTCAAATCAAAGATTTTAATGGGGAAATCTGGGAATTTTGGGTAGAACCTAGGTTTTTTAAAATTGGAGGTTTTGGACCTCAATTCGAGGCCTGATTCCAAAATAAATCGTATAATTGAGTTCATGGGGGAATGACTAATTAGATTTTGGTTCGAACCTCGGATTTTGACCATGTGGGTATGGGGGCATATTTGACCTTTTGGATAAAACCTTGTAAAAACTTTAATTTCATGCTTTGGGGTTGATTTCAATAGTATTTATTAATGTAATAAAGTGATTTGTGACTAGATTCGAGCGGTTTTGTGGTGGAACCAACGGTAAAATCCATACTTTAGGATGTTATATAAAGGGTGATGGAGAAAATTTGCAAAGTTTTTGTTTTTATTTTTCGTAAGAAAAAAACCTACTTTGTGAAAGTAAAAGTGCAACACAAAGCCAAGAGAGAAAATACAATTACAAGAAAAGTGTTTCTTGTTCTTCTAATTTGAGTTGAGATTTTTGAGAAAAATTTCAACACAATATTCTTCGTTCAATTTGTTCGCGGGTTTCATTGATCAAAGGGTTGATAGCAAGGATCGGTCTCGATGTGGATACGCATAGAGTCTTCGCAATATCGAAGAAATTCTGAAAAAGAAACTCTCTTCACCAGGTACGTCTTAGATCCTATCTTTGACACGTAAATAAATTTTAAACACGAAAAATCTACCTAGAATTGTTATTGTCTTCCGCTGCGTGTTACGAACACATATACGCAATTCTTCAATTTTTGGTTAACTTGGCAAGACTCATAATATTTCAGCGGAACCGTTATTAAGATATATAAATGTGCTCACGGTGGCCTGTTTTGCTTGCTTCATCCGTATCATGACAATCTTTTTGTTGGAACAAATATGATTGTATGATTGTTAATAGAGGAACGAGCAATATTTGAAGTCGTATATTGTTCTACTAAGTATAAAACAGTGTGACTATTAATTACTATGATCAATTCGTTGCACTGTAGGGTTCGAAATTAGGTAGTTAAGTTTGAATCCAATGTGAGGCGGAGTTGCAGCGAAAATTGAAAGTGAATATTAATATAGGCACTGTGTTCCATGAATATGCTAAAGCAAAATGAATTATGCCTTTTTATCATATGTTTACAGTTCAAGGCATAATTTCCATCTCAATAAGTGTAATAATGATGATGGCAGCCTTATGTTAAAATGATTGGAATTCTTGATCATATTTGCGTATGGAGATCGGAAGCAACAAGACAGAGAATGAGCCAAGGGATGTGATCAACCATTGTGGATGTTAACAAATGGCATCGTGGTTTATCCTGACAGAGATTGTTTGGTGAACTTATTTTTATCCTATAGTACGTTTTGACTCCAAATAGAATAAAATCTTTGTGATTTTGAACTCCTGTTTCAAGATTAAAATTCGCATAATTTTTTACTCGTTTATTGAGATTAAAGTCTTTATGACTTTCTATTCATTTGATGGAGTAAAGTATAGACTGTCTTTCTACTTGTTTCGGAGATTAAAAGTCTTGTACTCATATTCATTATTCAGTTTAAAGATTAAAAATTTAACCTATTAAACTTGATCATGTCACATCTTATTCAGTTTGAAGATTAAAAACTTTACCGTTTATTAAATTTAGTTGTACCAGATGTTACTTGATTTGAAGATTTAAAACTTTACCATTTATTAATTCTGAATTTGTCAGATTGATTTAAGATTAAAAACTTCACCATTTATTAATTCTGGCTCTATCGTAATACAAACAGGAGGTCATAT
This sequence comes from Nicotiana benthamiana, assembly GCA_034376525.1. NCBI lineage: Eukaryota > Viridiplantae > Streptophyta > Magnoliopsida > Solanales > Solanaceae > Nicotiana > Nicotiana benthamiana. Next base: position 437,724 of record CM067333.1, on the reverse strand, counting down.
GGTTGGCTCGACAATGTAATAGGAGCGTCGAATATGAATCTTCTTTCGAAAAAATAGGTTTAGAATATGAAATTATTCACTGAACGATCGCCCCTTAGTCACTACAATCTAATAGAATTGTGGAAAGAAAGAATACAATGTCAAAGGAGATGATGAATGCCCAGTTGATAAGTTCCGATTTACCCAAAACTTGTGGAGGTGAAGCTATACATATAGGTATCCGAATACTCATTCGCATTTCCCACATCAAGACACAATCCATTCCATATGAAAAAATGGAAAGCAAGAAAACCCAACTTGAAATACTTCCAAGTGTGGGGGTTATTTCGGTAAAGTGCAAGTTTTTAAACTCAAAATGATAGAAATTGGATCGAAAAATGTTGATTCCATTTTCATAAGATATGCAACAAATAGTAAGTCATATCACTTTCTGGTTCATAAATCAAAAAATCACGACATTCATATTAATTTGGTAATCGAATCAAATAATACTAAATTCTTTGAAAATATTACTGTATAAAAAGGAATGTGAGTCGTCTAGTAAAATATCTAAGCGGCCTCGGGAAGAAGCAAAGAAAAGTATACCTAATGAGGTTAATCCAAGACGTAGTAAACGTCAAAGGACAACTACTTCCTTACCAGATTTTTTGACATTCTTATTAGAAAGTGAGCCTCAAATATTTAAAGAATCAACTCTTGCTCGAAGGCACAATGTTAGAAAGAAGTAGTCAATAGCGATATAGAACTCATATTAAGTAATCATACTTGGGAATTGGTTGACTTCCTCCTGGAAATAAACCTTTGCATTCTAAGTAGATTTTTCATAAGGGAAATGAAAGTTTATGGTACTATTGACAAATATAAGGTAAGATTAGTTGTTAAAGTATTTAGACAAGGAGAAGTTCTTGATTACTTTGGCACATACTCACCGATAATAAGGATTACATCTATCCAGGTGTTAATATTGTTAGCCGCCTTATATGGCCTTCAAATCCATCAAATGAATGTAAAGATGGCCTTCTTAAATAAAAATTTAAAGGAAAGAATCTATATGGAACAACCTGAAGGGTTTGTAGTTCTCGAAAAAGAAAAAAAGGTGGTGTCGACTTGTTAAGTCACTTTACGGACTAAAAAAAGCACCAAAACAATGACATGTGAAATTTGATTAGAAAATGTTGTCAAATGATTTCAAATTAGTGTATTTACACTAAGAATACTCTAAATTATATAGTCATTATTTGTTTATGTAGGGATTATATTGATAGGGAAGGCACATGAAACATGTGAAATGTGGGGGCATTTAACTTATGCATAACAAAAATTAATGTTAAGACGTGATGTATACATTATCTTCAAGAATTAGATGATATAATTCTTCGAACCCTATGAATCCTTAGGGATATTGATATGATAGTTGGTGAATTTATCACTTGTTCAGTCTTAGTGATGATTAGTGATGAAACTACAAATTCGAAAGTTGTTTACATGCCTTTCCAGAAGTAATTTGTTCTTTCTTGAACATTTATAATGTTTAGCTCTTTTATAAAAGGGTATTACTTGGAAGGCTGTGACTTTTCACGAAAAGTGCGTATGTATGTCTTGTATAAATATGATCATTCATAAACAAACGTATTAATACGTTGGCCTACAATGAGGTGAACGGACCGATGAACATGACCAAAATTAATTGAAAGTTGGATTTGTTTCATAAATGAATGTGATATAATTTGCATATCATATAGATGTATGGATAAATAGCATACAAATACTTGAAAATGACTAAGTGACTGCGAAATGTGTTATATATTAAAAGTTAGTGGACACAACTGATGCCAATCATTCATGTTATTATTCAAATATATTATTGTTATGTTAAATGTAGTCAATAATCTAATATACAATCGAAAGCCGAGACGTATTAGTCTACAACAAAAGAATGTTTACATTGAACTTTCATTACAATGGAACGAGTTTTGATGTATTTGAAGTATACTCCAAATTATGCTTTGCAGTATAATAAGTATCTCTCGATAATAAAGGGATATAGTGATGCAAATTAGATCACCGGTTCAACCGATTCTTAACACTCGGTGAAGGAGCGATGTCTTGAAAAGCATTCAAAAAATGTACATTGACCGCTCTACAGTGGAGGTTGAGTTTACAGCCTTAGAGAAGGCCGGTGAAGAAACTGAATGGCTCCGGAATTTCTTGGAACATATTCTATTTTTGCCCAAACTTTTGGGATAGTCAAGCGACAATAGGAAGGGCTGGGAGCGCTATGTATAACGGAAACTTTTTTCATGTATAACGAAGACATAAAACCATTAGGCAACTACTCTCCAGGAGAATTATCATAATTGACTATGTAAAGTTAAGCGATAATGTATAGGATCCACTTATAAAAGGCCTCTCTAGAGAGGTAGTTGAAAGATCATCGAGGAAAATGTAACTATGACCGAGGACAAGTCATTGTGGTTGTAACTCTACCTAGAAGACCGGAGCTCAAACAAAGTAACTAATGACGATTCAACATTGTCAAATAAAATTTCTTTTTGGTCCATTCTCGTGATGATACAATGTTCCGTACCAAGGATAAGGAGTTAAGACTTTTTAATGGTTTCTAAGTTTGATACAGGGTATATCAAAAAATGTGTCTATAGGATAACACGTTTAGGAATCACCTATGTAAGTGTGAAGTGTAAGTCGCTTCAAGGAGAATCTGATAAGGCCAGTTCTCTACGCACTTATGAACCAGGTGGTGTTCATGGCTTAAACGAACACAACAATGAGAATCAAAGACGGTTAAGGGTTGATTGTGTGACTTGTGATTGTCCAAATATACACCAAAGCTCGATTGTTCAAAGATATCAATGCTACAGATTGACCGACTATATTCGACATAAGTTCACTACGGAAAGTTCAGAGAAAAACCTACTTATCCAGATGCGATTAATATTTACTTGCGAATCATACTATATTTTCATGCATATTTTTACACATATGCTCATTCCCCAGTCATGTGGGGGATTGTTGTATTTTTTTATAGGGTGTGAATGAAAAATAGAAGAGGTACCTTTTGGATTGCACCTCTCCATCTCACATTTCCTTTGTCTATAAATTTAGAGGCTTGGCCTCATTTTTAAGACAAGAAAAAATCTGAAATTTCTCCCCTCTTTTATATTTATATTATTTTAAAATAAATATAAGTGTCAAGTGTGATTTGCTCCGTCTGTTGAGTTCGCTAAAATTCTGTAATTTCGGCTGCCTGTATTGCATAATAATTATTCTGTTCAATCCTGGGAGGAATTAATCCAAAACCTTGGGCAACAGTGTGGGGATTAAATTGTTTTATGACACACAAACAACTTGTGGGCTCGAAATTATTTTTTCTGTTTTGTTTATTAAACTAATGTTTCTCTGCTTCTCTAATTTTCTGATTTTTAACACAGTAATACCAACATCGAGTGGTCCAGGTGAGTTCCGGACGAGGTTCAAATCATATTCATTTCATGTTGCATTGCTGAAGATACGCTGATTCTGGTGTTTCCTCGTCTGCGAAAAAATGGACGTAAATGCGAGTCCAGAGATGCGGACAGTTGGTCACAAGAGCGCAAACATGCTTGGCTGGAATAGATCACAGAAGCGGAAATTGAGGCGCTTCTGCAGCTCCGCAGAAGCGAGATTGAGCGCAAGAGTGTGTTTGGCTTTCCACTTGCGGTTGTACAGAAACGAATGGAGATCCGCAGGTGCAAGGGGTCATCTGGCTAGTGGACTCCGCAGAAGCGGAGCTCGTGTCTCAGAAGTGGCGCCACAGAAATGGCTCATGTTTCTGCAAAAGCGGAAATAGTTCATGTGTTAAAATTCAATGATGGTGTAAAACTTTTTATATGTAGTTAAATCTGAAAAACACGTCAAGAGTAACAGAGAATAAAGTATCAAACCTATGGAATAAATCAAAAGCATGCCATTAGAACAACATCCGCTTGCATTTTGGAAAAAATTCAATCCATAAGGAAATTTTGCACATTCAGTATGAGCTCCACAAATGCTCTCTCTTATGCAGTTTCCTGTATCTGAAAGTGAGTCACCCAACTGATATTTTTTATTTGCAATTAATCAATCGTAGTTTTTGAATCATTAGTACCTCTTGATTAGCATCACTTTTCTGTTGAAGAACCACGAAACTGATCAAAGAAATAACTAGGAGATAAAGCACTGATCTTATTATCAGTGCCATGCGCAAATTTTTGGAAAATAAGAAGAAAAGAAAACTGCACCCTATTTTCCGATGGCTTATAAATTGTAATGATCTGGCTGGTCGTTTTGAGCATTTATACTTCGGTCGCCAGTTCTTGGGCATGACTAGCCTTGTCTGATATATCATGACTTATGCAAATCGTCGGTTTTGGTTTTCAGGATAATCGGAATACATTTGAAAGAACAATTCTCAGTTTGAAGCTTTAAATTTGAAAGGTTTGACCAAGTTTTGACTTTTTAGTATTCGATATCGGATTTAAATTTTTATGATTTGGTTAGATCCATAGATGATTTTGGACTTGGGAGTGCATCCGTAATATATTTTGGAGGTCCGTGGAAGATTTAAGCTTGAATTGGCGAAGTTGGAAAATTTTCATTTTCCTGTCGGCAGTAGAAATCTTGATATCAGGGTCGGAATGAAATTCCGAAAATTGGAGTAGGTCTGCATTGTCATTTGTGACGTGTGTGCAAAACTTTCAGGTCATTTGAACGAGGTTTGATAGTCTTTTTGATCGAATTCGGAATTCGAAAGTTTTGAAATCCTTAGGCTTGAATTCGAGGGTGGTTTGGTATTTCGACGTTATTTTGAGCATTTCGATGGTTGGTATGAGTTTGAATGATGATAAGTGACTTGTTGGCGCACTTGGTTGAGGTCCCAAGTGCCTCGGGATGGTTTTGGATAGTTGCCGGAAAGTTGGACTTAGAGTTGTGCTGCATAAAATTTGCCGCTTCTGTTATTTTCGCACTTACGGAGGGGGACCGCAGATGCGATGATCGCAGGTACATGGAGGTCGCCGCAGGAGCGGAAGATTTACTGCACATGCGAGCCCGCAAGTGTATAGCCTGGGGCGCAGGTGCGGATGTTTGGCCCTTAAGCGAAAAACTGCACGTGCAGCTATTTTCTCGCAGAAGCGGTCTGAATAGGCAGAATTGGAGCCGACAGTGCGAGATGCCCAGGAAGAAAGTATAAATCTCACCTTTGCGATTTTTAGCCCATTTCTCACCATTTTTGAACTCAATACTCGAATCTATGGTAATTTCTATCTAATTAGATATGAAACTAGTGAGATTTAAAGCTTAAAATAAAGGACTAGAGCTTGAGTATTGGAAAGCTTTAAGTGGTGATTTGATGGGTCATTTGAGGCCCGATTTTGATGTTCTTGGTATGGATAGACCCGTGAAAGTATAAGCATTTTACTGATGTGATTTTTATCAGAATCCCAGACATGGGCTCGGAGGTCCGGTTTGACCAATTTCAAGATTTTTTATGTAACTTGATTATTTTTATGTGGGCTTTGTTCCCTTAGCATATATTGATGTTACAAAGACGAAGAATTTGGAGGCCGAATCGAGAGGCAAGGGCGTCACGGGCTAGAATTTGGCTTGTCTTGAGGTAACGAATGCTTCCAAACTTGGTTTTGAGGGTTCGAAACCCCGAGCTATGCGTTATATGATTACTATTGAGGTGATGAAATGCTAAGTGACGGGTGTGTGGACGTGCACCGTGAGAATCACGTCCTGGATCTTTCCATGGCACTACATAGTAACTCTTTCTTGCTTATATCTGTGTTGTAATTATATGATTAAGTTAATAGCTGTAAATCATGCTAATTATCATGTTGAGGCTTCACGCCAATACTGTTGAAACCCGAGAGGTCGTTTCTTGCTGTCGTATCATTAGCTTCATCGATATTATGTACTCAATCCTATTCATGCATATTGTATCATGCCTCAATCTGAATTATTATTATTTGACACATCATATCCTTGTTCGGGCTAGTACCATGAAATTTTGTGCCCTTGTGTATGAGACTAGAGAGTAATGACTGAGTGAGGTCGAGATCCTGATATTGAGTGACAGTATGGGATCGGGTTGCATGCCGTAACAAGATATTGAACATGCCTTCATTGGCTTATTATATCACTTGGGCTAAGAGAAGCCCCTTCAGAGTCTTTACATCCCCAATGAGCGTAGTTGGTATTATTGAGGGATGGATCTTCCCTGGACATGGATCTTTTCTGAAGTATTTATACCTGGAGATGGATATTCTCTATAGGTTGGAATAGATTTCCTTGGTATTAGATGACTATAGTCAGTTATGTGTACATATTCCGAGATGGATCTTCCCAGGGCCTTGTGAGCCATATGTAGTACCGAGTGGTTGTGAGGCGGTTATTGTTATTATCTGGAGATGGATCTTCTTCATAGGATTGAATGGCCTTCCTTAGTACTGAGTGATTGTTGACAGAGATGTATATATTCCAAGATGTATCTTCCCTGGATCGTATGAGCCATATATAGTACTGAGTGAACGAGTATTTGAGATTGTGGGCATATGAGGCACTCAACATGGTGCATTTTATACAGAATGTGCATTTACATATACATGTAGTAGAGTTACATTTCTTTACCTGGTTCATACTTGCTCTGTTTTACTGTTTGAACTTTTTATTTAACCGAAAACAAACCTACATTTCTATACATTATTTTTGTTATCCTTGAGGAGGTTGAGTTCTCACTACCTATTAGACCAACGGTTGGACTTATTACTTATTGAGTTAGTGTACTCACGTTACCCCTACATCTCGTGTGCAGATTCAGGCACTTTAGATCCAGTGGCAGATGTTTGATCGAGGCTTCCGACTTTGAAGATTACTGAGGTACTTGCACGACATACGTATGCCTTGGCTCTCCACCTTACTTTCTAGTTGTATTTCAGTTGTTCCCTTAGATATTATATGAGATTATGTATTTTTCCTTAAACGTTAATGCACTCAGTGACACCCTGGTTTTGGGCTGGATTGTATCTATTCATGGAATTTCTTATGTTTTAAATAGTTCTTTAATTGTTAAAAGCTTCCGTAAATATTTTATAATTTATATTTTTCGTGTTGATTTTTGAGTTGATGTTAGACTAATTTTACGATAGGAGTCACCACGACGGGTCAAATTTTGGGTCATGACAAGTTGATATCAGAGCCTAGGTTACATAGGTCTCACGAGTCATAAACGAGATTAATAGAGTGTCGTGGATTGGTATGGAGACGTTTGTACTTATCCTCGAGAGGCTGCAGAATGTTTAGGAATCCCACATTCTTGAATTTTATCATGCAACATTGATTTAGCTTGAGATGTAACCCTTGAATACCTTTCATGCATTCATGTGCGTACATGAGCTCTTGATATCAAATGTGAATCGACGGCTTGTGATTCCAAAATTAAAGGGCTAGATGTGATTTCTGTGTTTTGACGGTGGGCCAATCTGGAGTACTTGAGGCCGGATTTGGCTTATAAGTGGGGCGTTGAGATATTGATTATGTTGGCACGTGCTTCTGGATTTATATGTTTGGTAGTGTCCCTACTAGTGGAAGTAATGACCGAGATGGCTATGTGATGGGTATGATGTGATTGCGAAATGTGTTCATATGATTTGAATGTGACGAGAAGGGTCTTCTTTAGAATAGAAATAACTATTTGGTGCTTGATTTCCATTGTGATTTGATGTATAGCCCAAGTTAGGGTGTATTGAAGGATCTTTTTGTGTTGTTAGTTAGGGAGTGGGGTGGATTTTATGTTGCGATTTGAGTTCAGAATCAAGAAGATTTGGTGATTGCATTATGTTTATGGCGGTGTAAGGATATAAAGAGAAGTGTTTGAGGCGAAGCTGGTGGGTTATCTCATGTAGAGTGTTCTGAAGTTGTGTGATTCCTGTGTTGTTTGTTGAAAGTCCTCCTATACCGATGTATTATATGTGCTACAGTTTGAGTTTAGATCACATATGAGAGTTGTCTTGACTGCTACGATGAGGAATGTTAGATTTGAAGATGATTTAAAGTATTAGAATGTCTGTGTTGTGCAAGCTTATGTAGGGTTTAATTTAACCTCACCATGGTATTTATGGCAGTAATAGAGTATGGGCATTGTGAGTTCTGTGTTTTTTTGACATATGATTTGAACCAAGTGGGAGAGTCCGCTATTGCTTAGTTAATTGCACGGTTATGTGTTGTATTGGTTTCAGTTTGAGGTACATTAGTCAATTGTGGATTGCAGGGGTTGAGATCGAAGATGGCTCGAGTAAAGGAAATTTTAATAAAGGTTATGTCATGCTTTATGGGAAAATGAGAATCACGGAATAATTTTAGTTCTTAATGGTGATGGATGTACGGCGCATAGAACATGAATTTATTTGGTTGCATTAAGGTGGAGTTACTTCTGTAGGTGTTGCTTTTTAACAAGGCACAGGTCATTCGATTTATTTGATCAGTCTAATTAAAACCTGAGTAGAGTGAATGACTCCCCAGAATGGTTTTGAAGGATTTAAAATTTACATGTAGTAATTGGATATCTTTAAGAAGTATATTTGGCTAAGAACGGGGATTTACATTGGAGGGTGTCAAGACTTATGGCATTTCTATATCAGTTATAGGACTCTACATATCAGTATCAGGAAGGTGAAGGTAATGGACTTAGATTTGCAGGAAGTCTCTTCAGGGTAAGTATTTTGAATGTGGTGTTTTTGGGAATATTTAAGAGAGCATTCAACTTCTTAAGAGCCTTAGACGGTGCAGTTTCATGCTTGAGTCTTGTGTGATGAGTCTTGGTTGAGGATTGCGGTACTATGGTAAGGGAAACGATTACTTCTTGGGTGTTTATGAGGTAATGAATTTCTACAGTTCTTTCGTGGCAATGATCTTAGTTTTCGGTGACTTGCGTAGCTTGGTTTAGTTAGAAGGATTCAATCCTTACAGTTTGGTTTTGTGCAAATGGAATTCGGATGGTTCTCGATGATTTCTACCACGGTTACAGATGTACATTTCTTACTGGCTTGCAGAGCATGCGATGTATAGCAATTTTCTTCTAGATTGGACCAAATGGAAAATTGTTGGCTAGTGAGTACATAGTGCTTATGGCTCGAAATGGATTATGAAGTTCTCATGTTATCCTAGGATGGTATGGTATATGTGGTATGTTGTGTGGGATTGCGATTTGCATATGTAATGTCACAATTTATTTACAAAAGGACGGTCATAAAATCTTAGGCAACATATGCAGTTTCAGATGATTAGGTCAATGATGTTACGAATTGGTGCGACTTGATGAGGATAAACATTCTAGAATGGGCAATGAGTTTGAGTTAAGGGCACTTCCTTGGTATTGCGGCACTCTCTTGTTTGGTCTACTGCTGATATTCGAGTTTGCTTGGTAGCCCAGAAGAATTTTAGGAGTATCCCTCGTGGAATGATTAGATGTTAGAGGTGTGTTATACAATTGGACGGTGGAATTAGGATCGGATATGGTGATTCATATACTATATGGATTTAGAGATTGGGAGTTCTCATAACAGGTTATGTTGTGGTTATGAGTCGTATTTATCAGCCTTGTATGGTGACTATCGGGGGTTTGGGGACCGGGGTGGATCCTTGGTTGCTTAGTGTATTAGATTTTGATGTGATATTGGGTATGCTTGGTTGTCTCTGTGTCATGTTATTCTGGAGTGTTGCGCAAAGATGACGATGTTGGCTATGCCGGGGTTACCACTGATTGAATGGTGAGCTTCGACGGATTATGTTCCCAATAGGGTGTTTATTCATTTTTGAAGACCCAACAAATGGTTGGGAAGGGTGTCTTTCTTATTTGGTCTTCATGAGGGATGTCTGTGTTGAGACTCCTACCATTGATGCAGTTTCCAAGGTGAGGGATCTTCTTTTCGAATGTATTTTCTGCTGTCGGGTATACCGTCGAGCAGGGTTGTTGATTTCGGCATTGATCTCGTGACCGAGCACCATATCATATAGCATCGGCAGATTTAAAGGAGTTGGAGGTGCAGCTTCAAGAACTTCTTGATAAGGGGTTCATTGGCATGTCAATATAGATGTGTGTTCTGTGTCGAGTCGGCTTGTTGACTCCGAGTTGCTATTGTTGAGGATGTGTTTATTTGGTTTTTATTGAGCTTATTAGTGTTTTGTAATGATCTATGAGTTAGTTTTCCATGTTGCGAGGCGTTACGATTTGTTGGTTATAGGAACATATGGTGCTGTTTTATTGGGTCTCATAATGGAATTCGAGCGAGAAGAGTATTAGGTATTTCTAGGTGGATGGCGTATTGGTTATGTCTTTTCAGGTTTGTGTGGTGTTATGTCATTTGCTTCACCGTGGTTATGATGATTTGCTTTTGGTAGTAAATATTAAGTTGCGTGTGGTTGTAGATTTTGACCATACTGACTTGAGGTGTTTTTATGTGGACCAACGTTAGATAGGGTCGCACATTGTAGCAAATTATGTGGAGGTATGATCCTTCGAGTTAGATTCATGTGTTCTGGTTCAACAATGTGTGATGGATTTTCAGCATTTTGTAGTGGTAGTATTGGTGAGCTTGCGGTACATCTCTCTCATTTGAGTCATTCTTCCATGATAGAATACATTTGGACTGTTGCTTATTGGTGTGTCGGTCACACGGGTTGGTGGATTTAGGTTGTATCAATGATGTCACGAGAGTAGCTATGTTGGATGAGATGAGGTCATTGGGATCTAGAGTGAATACTATCGGATCCAAGGCACCCCCATTTATAAAGAAGGGTCGAAGGTTTTGAGCTTGTAGCTTTCCCCGTACCCCCTTTGTTGGGCAGTGTTTGTGTGGAGGGTGCGCCACCTAAAATCAGGCTTGAAGCTCTCACCTTTCCTCCTCGTCTGTTAGGTTCAGTGTTCATTGCACTTGAATAAAACTCCTTCCTTGGTCATTTTTCTTTCCTATAGCTTGGCCCAATGCTTTCCACTCCTTTGACGGGGTCATGTACTTCATGTCCTAGCTTTCCTTTATTTCGGGGCCATTTCCTTCGCCCTTTCTTCTTATTCTGAGGCATCTCCCTCTCGTCCTGTTGTGGTAAGTTAACCATAAAGTCTTGGAATTAAAATATCTCTGCCAATGTATTTTTATGTCCCACAACTTCGGCAGATCCAAAGGAAAATCTCCTGGCTCAACACTAGTCAACTTGTGGGGTGTGACATACCCTTCAGACAACAATCGCAACAGTCTCTAGTCTGGTCTGGCTAGTATGATAGATGAAATGAGACTTTGTGTTCTATTTAGTCAGTACCTTGTCTCCTTTTTGTTATCTTCCGCTCTCCTTGTATAGTGAAAGAGTAAGCAATAAAATATAAGTGCTTTTGCACTATACAGACTACTTTTCTTTAGCATGTTGGCGGGATAATATCGGGATTCGACTATGAAAGTTACTATGGTCCTTGGTGAAGGAGAGGGAGCTCTATGGCTGGTTGATATGTGGAATGGTTATGATTTTCTACGTGTTTTAACTCATCGTTGCCAGTATGAAACTGTTGGAATGAGACTTATTTGATATAAGGGTTATTATCAGTATTTGTTTGCTTTGAATAGTTGTTGTGATCTGAACTTTCGCTATGGGTGTTCGAGTTGTATGGTATATCCTGTGATTTCCATCTTGAATCTTGGTTATGGCTTGCTACAGCGTGATCAGATTTATTCGACGTGTTAGATGTGAGATTCTGACCTTATAGATAATTCCGGAAGTAGAAATTTTGTCCTAAAGGTTTATGGGCTAGGTGGATTGTGAAATTTCAGTTATATTGTGTTATCGGACCTATATGAGATAGGGTGACATGGGATCACCCTAAGTTATGTGCATCGTAAGGTTATACAACGATTTGATGGTTATCGAAATAACTCTAGGAACGTTTGAGGATGAACGTATATTTAAGTGAGGTTGAATGTAACGATTCGACCAGCCGTTTTGAGCATTTGCACTTGGTTCGCAAGTTCTCGGGCACGACTAACCCTATGTGATGTATTATGACTTATGTAAATCGTCTATTTTGGATTTCAAAATAATCGGAAATGTTTTGGAAGAACTATTCTCAGCTTGAAGCTTTATATTTGAAAGGTTCGACCAAGTTATGACTTTAAGTATTTGATATCAGATTTGGATTTTTATAATTTGGTTAGCTCGGTTAGGTGATTTTAGATTTGGAAGCACATCTAGAATGTATTTTGGAGGTCCATGGAAAATTTAAGCTTGAATTGGCGATGTTGGAAATTTGGCATTTTTCGATCGGTAGTGAAAATTTTGATATCGAGGTCGGAATGGAATTTCAGAAATTTGAGTAGGTCCGTAGTGTCATTTGTGACATGTGTGCAAAAATTACAGGTCATTCGGATGAGGTTTGATAGACTTTTTGATCGAATTCAGTATTGAGAAGTTTTGGAATCCTTAGGCTTGAATCTGAGGGTGATTTAGTGTTCCGGAGTTGTTTTGAGTGTTTCGAGGGTTGGTATGAGTTAGAATGGCGATAAGAGACTTGTTGGCGAGTTTGGTTGAGGTCCAGAGGGTCTCGGGATGGTTTAGGATGGTTGTTGGTAAGTTGGACTTAGAGTTCTGCTGTAGAAAATTTATTGCTTCTGTTGTTTCTGCACCTGCGAAGTGGGGACCACAGGTGCGATGATCGCAGGTGTGTGGAGGCAGCCACAGGAGCAAATTAAGCCGTAGGAGCGGATGATTTACCACACCTGCGAGCCTGCAGGTGCTAAGATTAGGGTGCAGGTGCGGATGTTTGGCCCTTAAGTGAAAAACCGCAGCTGTGGCTATTTTGTCCTAGATGCGGTATTGAAGCTGCAAGTGTGAAATACAAGGGCAAAAAGTATAAAAGCTCACCTTCACGATTTTTATCCCATTTATCACCATTTTTTCCCGGTTTTGAAGTTTTTTGAGAGGATTTGAAGAGGGATTCAAGGGAATACTTGGAGACTCGAACTTCGCATATACATACTGTATAAGTCTGAACAACTTGTATCAAGCCATAACCATGACCCACGACAAAAACCCCACGATATACCACACAACTCAAATACTCATGGCGATAACTTCCGACTGACAATAACTGCTCGATAACCAACTCGACATGATAGTGAACCTCGTATCAACTAAAATCTTGTTATGAACCTTTGTACACTGTCAATGATGAAAGAAACATGCAGAAACTCGTAACCACTTGTTTGACCAACAAGTCATGGAATTCTCCCTCCTTCAACAAGAAGTATAGCCAATTTCTAAGCCGACATCTGATATTATCCTTCCAATTATGCTGTAATCGATTATGATAGTATCCACACTAGGTCCAATGACCTCGTCTCATCAAACACAATATTCTACTGATATGCCGCATCAACATAGTCTAAAGCCACAAACTGTGCAATCCGTGCACCAATAAGCAACAATCCAAATGTACTCAAATCATGAAAAAATGACTCAAACGAGCGAACTGTCCCATAAGCTTAACAAGTATTGCCACAACAAAATACTGAAATCCATCACACCTAGTAAGACCATCACACGAATCTAACACAAAGGTTTTAACATAATTTTGGTGCCCTGCGTTCCCCATTCAAACTCTAATCCATCACATATACCTCAAGCCACCCTGCTCAAAATCAATAAACACGTGCAATTTGATATAAAGTATGCAAAGTACATTAACACAACGACGGAGAAGCAAATGACACAATGCCACACAAAACCCAAAAGAGCATAACTAATATTCCATCCACCAAGCAATACCCAATACTCTTCCTGCTCAAATTCCACTATAAGACCCCCAATAGACCCGCACCATATGTACATATAACTTACAAATCACTACTCCTCGTAACACAGAAGAGTAACTAAGAGATCACTCTAGAAGATGAATAATCTCAACAACAACCGAATGGCACATCCCTCGACAATAGCACTTCAGAGCAAACACATTCGACCTGGTGCAGAACATACATCCATTTTTGACCTAAAAATGAACCCTAAATCAACTCTAGTCACCCACAACAGATAATAACCTTCCGAAAGTCCACAGTGACCGAATGACAACACATACTACCCTCTAACTAACCTTAGCTACATTTTCATAGTCCGAAACCACGAAATAATCTACTCATGAGAATTTACAGTCTCCAAATCCATAGAACACACAAATCACCATATCTGATCCCAACTCCATCGACTGAATATCTGACACATCTCTCATACACTATCATCTCATAAGGAATGCTTCTCTGATTCTTCTGTGCCACATCACAAAATCTGAGTATCAGCAGTCGATCAATTAGACGAGTACCACAATATTGATGAAATATCCTTAAATCAAAACACACTACCCCCTTGTGAAATGTATACTTTCATCAATCCATACCAAATAGTAACATCATTTACCTAGTCATCTCAAACCATCCATGTTATTAATAATTCATGACTTTTCGTTCAAAACTGAAAAGTGGCCTTGTACATGCAAAACTCAATCCTACACAACGCACCACATATACCATGCCATCGTATGAAAAGTACGAAAATCTCATAATCCACTCCGAATCACAGTAAACAACATACTCAACCAGCTAGAAACCTTCCATTTGATCTCATCTAGGCAAAAATCACTATACATCACATGCTCCTCATGCCAGTAGAAAATATACTCTTCAAGCCACGGTAGAAACCATTAAGAACTCACCAAATACAATTTGTACAAAACCAAACCATCAGGACTGAATCTTTCAAACTCTACCAAGCTACGCAGGTCACCAAAACCCAAGAGGATTTCCACGAAATACCTGTAGAAACCCACCACATCATAAGCACCCAAAGAACCGTTCATATCCATTATCATGTTGATCCAACCTACTGCTAAGAAATCCTAATTCTCTAAGTTCCTTTCGAATTACCGTCTAATTGATACTTTTCCTTGCTAGTACACTACTATCCTTAACTAAAACTTGCCCCACGAACTTTAGCATAAACCACACTGCCTTAAGGCTCATAAACTATTGTATTTCTTCTTAAGCACCTCAAAAAGTACCACAACTGAGATACCCGCTCTGAGGAGACCTTTTGAGAATCTAAAGTCATTACCTTTGGTTTCTTGATACTGATATGTAGAATCCATAATGATATAGAAATGCCACAAGTGCAAACATCCTTATAAATCTCAATTTACACATCCTAAAGATTCCCAATTTCCATGTATAAATCTTGAGTTCATTGGAACTATTCTCCAGAGTCACCACTCTTCTCAAATCTCTATTAGACTGACCAAACGGACCGAGTGACATGTGCCTCATTAGCACTCCAACACCCAAGGAAGTAACTCCTCCTTAATGAAACCAAATAAATTCCTTCTCTATGTAACAACTCAAATCATTATGTGATTCCCATATACTCATAAAGCCTAACGCAACCGTACCCCTAAACTCCTTTGCTCTCACCCTATGTAGAATATAACTCACTCACAAGTATACCTCAAACCAAAACCAATATAGCACATAATCGTGAAATCAACTTATCAATAGTAGAATCCCCAACTTGGCTCAAATCCATAGATTAAAAGATACAATAACTCATAATGGTCATACTCTATTACTGTCGTCATATCGCAGAGAGATGCAACTAAATCCTTCCTAAGCTCATGTAACGCAAACCATCTAGTACTCAAATTATCTGCAAATACCTCATTCACCATTATAATAGTATATCCAACTTCCACGAGCAAACTAAGCTCAAATTTCAACACATATCATTCACTAGTAAAAGAGAACTCGCTACAAAATAACATAGGGATCACACAAACCTTAGGACACCCCGTAGGAGATAACCCACCCGCTTCGCCTCAAACTAACATCTATTTACACCCTTCTATAGTGATAACTATTATGCAATCACTTAATCTTCTGAGTCTGAACACATATCACGGCATGGAAATCTACTTCACTTCTCGACTAAACAACGTGAAAAAAATCCTTCAACACACCCATACCTCGAGGCCATATGCCAACTCAAAACAAAATTCAAACACCGAATAGTCCTTGCTACACCCCCAACAAACTCTTCTTGTCATGTTCAAACAATTGAACATATCTCACAATCAAATCATACTCATCACTTAGCCATCTAGACAGAAATTCCACTAATATGGATACTACCGAACATATAAATCTAAAAGCACATGCTCACATGATCAACACCTATGTTAGAGCTATAATCTAAACCCGACCTCAACTCCTTCAGACGGGCCCATCATCAGCACGCCAAAATCATATTTCGTACCTCAACCGTAGAATCACAATCCGTCAATACACAACTGATACCAAGCACTCACATGCACATACGAATGCGTGGAAGACATTTAAGAGTTACACTTCTAACTGAATCAATGCCGCACAATAAGGAAAAAAAACATATAGTCTCTCGAAGATAGGTATGGACGTTATCATATCGATCCAGAAGTCTCTACTAAACACTTACTCATGACTTGTAGCACCTATGAATCTAGAGCTCTGATACCAAAACGTTACTATCCAAAATCCACCAGTCATGATGGCACCTAACTCAACCTGCTAGGTAAGCCAACTAAAGCTATCCAATTTCAATAATCTTATTAAGTCGATTAAACAAAAATAAATTTACTAAATTCTATATATATCACATGGATTGGTAGTACAAATTACGAGCTTCTAAGAATATAGTTCATAAATCAGAAATAAAAGAAATACATAGTCTGTTTGAAAAGTAAATAAACATAGTTTTATAAGCTGAGGCTACCCCGAACAAAGGAGGCAGCTATAACAAGGACACTGGTACATCTTCAAGTACCGCAACCATCCAGCACAGTAACAACAACAACAGACATATGCACGTAATATGCAGAAATGTAGTATCAGTACAACTGACCCCATGTATTGAGTAAGTAATCGACCTAACCTTAGGTGGAAAGAAGTGACGAAGATCGGGTCCAATGCTAATATTTTCCACAATAGTTCATAACAACATATATGCAATTATAAAAGAGATATCTCAAAAGTAAAATACTTAGCTCGTTCACAGTTCCATAAAATGGTCATGCTTCTCAAATATATTAGTAAAAGAAAATCCCAAATCTCTTATCGGAAATGCCAGAAGTACGAGTAAGTTTGAAAACTATAATTTTCCAAATGTCCTTTTCACAATAAATAAAACGTTCCAGTTTCTTTTCAAATAACAAGTATAAAGTGCCTCTCCAAACCCACATATCAATGTGTATAACAAGTTATGAATGATGTGATAAATCACGAAGCTCAATACTCAGCATACTAAATCACTCGATGGTGTATAATAACTACTGCGACATACAACCCGATCCATATATATACAGCCGACTGTGCTCACTGGGGGGCGTATGGACTCTGGAGGGGTTCCTTCGGCCCAAACGCTATATCGATGCAGCATGCAGTCTGATCCATATATATATATATATATATATATATATATATATATATATATATATATATATATATATATATATATATATATATATATATATATATATATATATATATATATATATATATACATATCACTGTGACGTACAACCCAATCTCATAAATTATAATAGATATAATATGTCGCAACGTGCAGTCCGATAAAAAGAATATCACTCTCACTCAGGTCCTCGGCCTCACTCAGTCATCAATCTCTCTAGTCTCACTCATGGGCACACAATGTCTTGAATCTAGCCCGACAACAATGATATGAGTATCAATAACAATAATTGAGACTCAGATATGATATGAATGTATGAATGTGATGAGTACAAAAATATCAACGGAAATAAGTAAGATGACAAGCAGAAATAACCATTATGAGTACAAAGAATATCAGCATTAAGTCTAAATATGATGTTTAGCATGATTGACAGCTCAGTTACTTTATCAAATGGTGAAAACACAAATATCAACAAAATAGGGCCACTATACAGGGCCATGGGAACAATACAGTCCTAATTCACAGGGTGCATGCTCACACGCCTGTCACCTAGCATGTGTTTCACCTCAATACTAATCACCAAACACATATTGCGGGGTTTTATACCTGCAACACTAAGCTTAGAAAAGTTACTTACCTTGAACAATCAAATTCTATTATCGAGCAAGCCAAACGATGCTCCAAAAATTCCATACCACCTGTTCTGACATTCAAACGGCTCGAAACTAACAAAAAATAACCCAAATACATCAAATAATGCTAAAAAAACCAATCCCACTCGAAAAAGGTCGAATCTTTAATTAAAAGCTCAAATTCGGCCAAAATGCCCAACCCAAGCTCGCGCCTTGAAAACCGACAAAACTCATAAAATTTGATAACCAATTCAATTACGAGTTCAACTATACTAGTTTCGCTCAAATACGACTCTGAATTGTTGTTTAAAACTCAAAATTTCTACGAAACTTTAGGCCAAAACCCTCGATTTCTTCTTTAAAATTCATCAACCAAAAGCTATAATAGAAGATAGATTCATAAAGTATAACCAAAACCGAGTAGATAACACTTATCCCAATACATATGCTGAAAATCGCCTAAAATTGCCCAATTCCGAGCTCCCCAATTTAAAATAAGTTAAATGAACAAAACTCTCGTTGTAATATTGTCCTGTCTCATTTCTCATGCCAAAAGATCTTGAAACTTATTTTCACTATTTTGATTTGCCGAGATGTTTTGTTTTGAGTTTCGGAGAGTTTTTGGGATACTTATTCCCTAATGCGAGCTTAAGTATTAGGAATTTGACCGTAGTATGAACAATATGAAGACGGCCTCGAAATGGAATTACGATGGTTCTGTTAGCTCCATTGGGTGATTTTGGGCTTAGGAGCGTGTTAATATTGTGTATTGGAGGTCCGTAGCTAATTCACTCTTGAAATGCCGAAAGTCAAATTTTGATGTTTCCGGTTCGATAATGAGATTTTGATTCGAGGATGAAAATGGAATTTCAGAAGTTTCAA
Organism: Nicotiana benthamiana; assembly: GCA_034376525.1. NCBI lineage: Eukaryota > Viridiplantae > Streptophyta > Magnoliopsida > Solanales > Solanaceae > Nicotiana > Nicotiana benthamiana. Next base: position 418,642 of record CM067333.1, on the reverse strand, counting down.
TAGCTCTGTAATGTTGAATGTGACGTGTGGGTAAAATTTCAGGTCATTTAGACGAGGTTTGATAGACTTTTTGAAAAAAGCGTATTTTTAGAGTTTTGGAGTTCTTAGGCTTGAATCCGTGGTTGATTCGTAATATTGATGTAGTTTTTAGGTATGTTAAGGATTGGTATAAGTTTGGACAGTGGTATTAGACTTATTTGTATTATTGGTCAAGGTCCTGGAGGTCTCAGGATGGTTTGGAAGGTTGTCGGAAAAATTGGAAGTTGTTTAAGTTAAGAGTGTCTAACGGTTGGGCCGGACCGGGCTGGGGTTGCAAAATTTTTGAACTGTACAGGTTTGAAACCAGTTCAGTTATGAGTTAGGGATTACCGAGCTTAACAGACTCAGGTTCATCTGGATAAAAAATAAACTATAAGTTTACGGGTACAAGAGGTCGGCCGGGTTAGTGTTTCTTTTTTGTATTTTGTATAACTATTGTAATTTATATTAATATAAAGTAAAAGAAATATAAAGAATACAATGAAGACTGAAAAAATTGCACTTATAAATTGCAAGTATCTATATTTATTTCAAAATTCAAACTTACAGATTGAAAGGTTTACATTTAACAACCACTAAATTAACGAAAAAAGTAAATTCAAAGGTCTTACATTGCCCTGGACTTTAAACCTTAACAAATAAAAAAAATGGAAATATATCCTTTAAACTAGGGCGGGCCGAGCCGTTTAATCGGTTCAATAGGAATTTTGATTGACGGGATTTGATCGGTCCGGTTAACCGGTAAGATTTAAGTAAACGGATCAAACCCCCTACCGCTTTAACCTAGCCCCACCCAAACCCCTTGTACTGGTCCGGGCCGGTTTCAATTTTGACTGATCTGTATCGGTCTGAAAATGGGCTGACGCAGCCCGTTAGACACCAATAGTTTGAGAAGCTTCAGCTGCTGATCTTCTGTCATTGCTGCATCTACGGTTGGGTCTCCCAGGTGCGTAGTCGCAGAAGCGGCATTGTCATCACAGAAGCAGAAATGGGGAGGAACAGTAGGAGCTGTAAAAGTGGGAGATTTACCGCAGAGGAGGTATGGGGAGTTGTAGGTGAGGAAGGCTGAGTTTACTGATTTGTCGCAGATGCGACCCTTGTTCCGCGAAAGAGGGATCGCATGTGCTGTCCCATGACCGCAGAAGTGGTTTAACTTGGCATAACATAGAAATACTTACATTCGCGAATTTGAGTTATTTTTCACCTCTTTTCAAATAGGAAGAAGCTTTGGGAGCATTTTCAAGGGAGATTTTCAGAGGAATTCATTGAGTAAGGTCTTTGGTCCTAAGCTCGTTATTGGGATGATTTTTATCTTTATAAACATAAATATGTAAGGAAAATCAGTGGTAGTTTGGGTGTTAGGGCATGACTAATTAGAGATTTTTAAGTGATGATTTGAGGGACATTTGAGGTTTGATTTTGGTACTTTTAGTATGACTGAACTCGTGAGAGGGTGAAGATTTTGAAAATACAAATTTCACCCAATTCCAAGACGTGGGCCCGAGAGGCATTTTGGTTATTATACCTTATTTTACGCATTAGCTTAGAGTTTAATTGTAGAATCAGTTACTTAAAGTGTTATATACATTATGCAATTGAATTGAATATATTTGATCTATTTGGAGTCAAGTACTCGTGGCAAAAGAGTGGTTTCGGGTTGATTTGAGCTGGTTCAAGGTAAGTGGATTGCCTAATCTTGTGTGGAGGACCTTCCCCTTAGAATTCTGTATATTTGATAATTGAAATACTTTGTATGGAAGGTGAAGAGTGCGTACTTGAACTAATTATTGAAAATCCTATTTTCTTTAAGTAATTTCAATTGTTTTCCTTTTTCCTGTTTTATACTATTTGTAATTTCAGCCTGCTGTTAGCTTAAAATAGCATATTTAATTGACTTAATTACTTATTTACTTAAACTGACTTAATTTGTATTATGTGAAGCATGTTAGGTTAGAATTACCTGTTTTACTTGGTACAAAATTGAGCTTAATTAAGTATTCTTTGTGTTGTTACTGTGTATTTTACTTTGGGACTATGGGACGACATTCTAGGAGATCCCCCATACATATTTATCATTTGAGCTGAAGTGTGGGATACCTAGCGATCCCTGGCACGTATATTGAGGATATCAAGAAATCCTCGGGATACCAAGAGATCCCTAGCATATATTGAGGATACCAAGAGATCATCGAGATATCAAGAGATCCCTAGCATATATTGAGGATACCAAGAGATTCTCGGGGTACAAAGAGATCCCTGCCATATATTGAGGTTACTAAGAGATCCTCTGAATACTGAGAGATCCCCGGTTATTATCTTTGTGAAGATTGGTATTTCATTGTGATTGTTTTTTTCTCTGTTCCAGTTATTGTATTCCTTATTATCCTGTATTAAATACTTACTGTTAGCTTTCCACCATACTGTTTCTCTTATTCTATCATTCCTTATATTTTATTTAACCTCAGTCGGGCCCTGACTTTCCTCGTTACTACCTAACCGATGTTAGACTTGACACTTATTAAATACTACTGCGTTGTACTCATGCCCTTTCTGTGCATGATTTTCATGTGCAGATCCAGGTACCTCCACTCAGACTTTTCACGCTTGAGACAAGGCATTCGTAGAGACTCCGAAATATATCTGCCGCATCCGCAAACCGAAGAGTCCCTTTCTACTCTCCCTTTTGTATTTGCCCTTCCGTACTTTGTGTATTTGTTAGATATCCTTGAGTTAGACGTTGTAGACTTTCAAATGCTTGTGATCATGAGATTTCGGGTTTTGAAAAATGTATTTAGTTTTCAAGAGTTATTATTGTGTATGCCAAGCGGCAATTTACAGTTATAATGGTTTACGGAGGACAAACCGAAATCGTGACACTTTCAAAAAGAAGTTTGGTGGACATTGTGCGTGTCTTTGATTGAAAAATTCTTGACGCTACGAATGTCGTATATACTGAATTCCTTTTCTTTATTTTTAGAGGGTTTCAGGTTAAGAATATATGATATGCGGCCATATGAGACTATATTTTGTTGTAAAAGGAAAAAACAAAAAAAAATTATTTAAGTAAAATCTTACTTAATTTTAAATTTCAACAAATTAGGAGTTTTGACCTAAAACAAATAAAAATTAATAATCAAAATATTAATTGAATTTAAAGTATTCAATATTAAAAATAATTAAATTATTATTTGTTCCAGTATGACACTAATTTTTAAATGATAAAAAAGACGAACAATATTTTACTAAGAAATTTCTTGCTATATATATATATATATATATATATATATATATATATATATATATATAAGCCGTCATTCTAAAACTCAATTATTGAAGTCCTCATTCTAGAATACAAAAGTCCTCATATCGTTCAAATCCTGGCTTCATATGTAATCTCGGATTTACTAAAAAGGATCAAGAAACTGTACGGCTCTACTAATTTAATTGATACTGTTTTATTTTAGGGGACCTAGGCTTCACGTGGCACAACTTTACACGCCATTACATCGAGAACGAACCCTCCGTCCTATTGACATACCTAAATTATTTAGTACTCTCTTCGTTTCGGTATTTTTATTTTTTGTCTGTTTCAAAATAATTAATACATTTCTAAATTTAGATATAATTTAACTCCAAACTCTTTATTTTATTATTTTTGCCTTTATTGAGAAGTTTTTATAGCTACACAAATGGCATGACCCCACTAACCTTTTATCCCTTAATCTTTTAAGACCACAAGTTCAAAAAAATTTTCTCTTTTGTTAAACTATCTGTCGAGTCAAACTATCTCAAACAATATGGAAAAGAGGAAGTAGCTCAAACTATTAGTTGAGGAGTCTAAATAGAAAATCATAAATAGTTTAGGAGGTGGTGTTGTATTTGGCCAAAAAAGTCCCTCATTTTGAATGTGTGCTCAAAATTCATACACTTCATCTAGAAATTAAGAGTGATGAATATAATGGCAGTTTAATTTGGGTAACATGTCATCAAATAGCCACCTTGCCAACCGACTATATGCTTGTTCTGTCAAATGAACTCCATCCCCACTGATATATGTACTTGGGTCAACACATACTGGAACTCGTGAAGCTCCACATTTTTTTATGTGCGTCAATATTATATTTTCCTCCTATTCGACAACAAGCTTTCTATGTAGAGTTTTTATCAAATCCTGCAATATTATAATGCATTTCAATATTGAAAGCTAAGTCTATATGTGAATGCATACACTTTTCGTTAAATATACATGTGTGTAGTTTAGAACTGTCAAAGTATACTTTTTGAATATTATTATATTTTAAAGATATATTTTGGAGGACAAATTGATTTTTCAAGAAGGAGCTTTGTAGGGGTAAAATAATTTGCAAAAGTGGAAGGTTTGACTAGAAAAACAGGAAAAAGGAATTTACGATTAGAAATGGGAAAAATAAAAGACATTTTTAAGCACTTATCAAGACTCACGGCATTTTGTAGTACCCACAGATAGTCACCATAAATTAGTGTAATGTTGGGGTACTCTTCCTTCAGCTCTTCAATGGCTTGTCGCAAATAATAATTGTAGAATATCGCCAAATTATTTAGATCTTTCAAGCAACGATACTCATTGTAAGCAGTTGAATTGTCAGTCATAAATTTCCTTAGGTAAATTGGTAAACAACAAATTGGAAAATTGTCCAGAACTATAGTTCGAGTAGCCCCGAACTCAATGACTCTATGAATACAAGAGGCAAATGGGTCATTAGGGAAACAATTTCAATCAAAGAAAACTTATTAAAGAAAGAAATGAAAACTCACTTTAACGCCCTGAATAATGGTCTGAACAACTTCTGGCACCATGTTGCGCAATTCAGTCATAGTTTTACCTTGCAGTAAGCCATAATTGAAGTCATTTCCTCCTACTTCTCCAACTAGGAAAAGAGATTTCTTCAATTTTGCATGGCAATCTAGCAATAATTAAGAAGAAAATATCATTAATTCAACTCGCCGTTAATAAATACGTAAGAAATAAATTAACCACAACATATTTTCTAAGGAAGTACTCCCTTCGTATCAAATTATATGTCGTGATTTCTAAAAATAGTTATTTCAAATTATTGGTCATTTTAGAAGTTCTAAAGAAAATTAATTATATTTTTCTATTTTACCTTTGATAGTAATCATTTTGAACATCAAGATAGCACATAAATAGAGTAAATAACCAATGGAAAGATTATATATTAAGACAAAATAAAGGTAAAATAGTCAAATACCTCTTTTAATTAATATTTTATTAAGAAACGTTTAAAAGTGAAATACCACAGATAATTTTAGATTGAGGGAGTAGTTAACAAATGAATTAAGAATAATAATTACCAGTGGAACAGATGGTTTCAAAATGGACAGACATCCAATCAAGTTGCACATTCAATGAACTATTGGTGAGTCCAATAACAATCTTCTTCACAGCCATGATTTCAGTTGATAAAGCAGTAGCTCCTACTATACTGCAAAATTCGCACCATGTCTAAAATTTGCATTTTGATCCTTGTAGGGATTTAGAAGAGGAAGACTTGATTCTAGTGCTGTGAACAAGAAAACAAGCATAGAAATAATCATACAGCTTAATGCAAGAATCATTTCGTATTCATATAGAGTTCGAGAAAAGATATACCCATGAGGGTGTAATGCTTATTCTAAAGTTCGAATTGGGTGTAATGCTTATTTTAAAGTTTGAATTCATAAATAATCACTCCCATTAAGGAGAATGGCTTATACAAACAGTTAATTAGTGAAATATAAAGATATCTATTATATACCTATGAAATCAATCATGAGCATGCCATTAGAACAACGTCTCGTTGTTTTCTTCTGGTAAAAATTCATTCCATAAGGAAATCTTCCACATACAGTATGAGCTCCACAATTGCTATCTTTAATGCAGTTTCCTGTATCTGAAATTGAATCACCCAACTGACATATTTTATCGAATCCGCATTTCATCAATTGTGGATTTCAAAGCATCAGTATTTGCGCATTGCTTTTTTGCTGAAGAGCCAAGAAGCTGATTATCAAATAAATGACTAGGAGATCAAGCACTCTTATTGTCAGGGCCATGGTCCAATTTTTCGAAAATTAACTGAAACTTCAGCCTTATATATTCATACAACAAATTGTTGGAAAAAGGAAAATCGACAACAAATTTATTAGCAACAAGCTCTCAATGAAAATATAATAATAATAATAGTAAATACGAAATAATATATAAATTTGTGGACCTAATACCAGCTAGATTTCATTATTATTATCACATGGCACAACTTTTCAGAGTCACCACGTTGAGAACGATCCAAGAATACTCTGTCGTCCTTTTCACGTAATATTCTAATTTTTTAATATTGTATTGAATTAAAAGATTTCCAAGTGAGAGACAGGAAAAGCGGAACGTTGCGAAGGTACTGTTTGATTTGGCGACGTAAACTTAACACATGGCACAACTTTACATCCCGCTATGTCACGCTCCGTCCTGTTCACATACCTAAAATATTTAATAGGTCACACTATTTGTTGAGGAGTCTAAAAAGAAATTCATGAATAGTTTAGGGCGCTCATTTTGAATATACACTCAAAGTTCATACACTTCATCCGGAAATAGTAATGAACATGATGGCAGTTCAATTTTGATAACATGTCATCAACTAGCCATCTTGCCAACCAAATACATGCTTGTTGTGTCAAATGAACTCCATCAACACACACTAGAACTCATGAAGCTTCACATCTTTTATATGTGTTACGATTCGAATTTTTTACCTTTAAAATCGTAATGGTGTTTAATATTATACTCGCTAGGCAAGCCAACGTTATTAATTTTATAACCTTTTTCCTTTATCCTTTTATAATTAAAATTCAACAAAACTAAATAGGCGGAAGTACATGATTTAACTAATTACTCTTATACTATTAACGAAAACCGAAATAGATACCACCCAGAAACTGGTGTCACAATTCATGAACATTCTATGAATACTAAAAGTAATGGTTTAAAAGAACATACATCTATCTCGAAGAAAGCAAAACAGAAATAAAGTAAAGATAAGAGGGAACGCCATGGCATGTGGATGCCTACAGCACTACCTTGGGTCTTCTGAGTGAAGTATCAGCAACCGACCTCTCGATCGGCCATTACCAACTCCAAAGTTAGCTCAGAAAGTGCAAAGTGCAATATCAGTACAACCGACCTCATGTACTAGTAAGTGCCGAGCCTATCCTCGACGAAGTAGTAACGAGGCTACAGCGAGGCATAAAAATATATATATACTGCAACGATTTATAATAGGGCAAAAAGCAGTTACAGAATGAAATATGATTGTAACTTGCATTAAATAAACACGAAGACAACTCATTCCTCCAATACTCAGCTATAACGAATCCTTAAAAGAGATTCGACACCACAATAATAAATCTCAGCAGAAGAAGGATATATGAACGAAAAATGATGTGGCGCGCATCCCGATCTAACCATATTATCAATAACTATATGAGCATTCACCTTTATTACCCCTTGTTGCGGCATGCAATCCGATCCCACCAGTCCTCCCTTATTACTCCTCAATATATCACCCTTATTCCCCCCGTTACAGCGTGCAACCCGGTCCCACCTGCCCACCCTTATTACTCCTTGTCGCAGCGCGCAACCTGATCCCAGTCGACAGTCATATTTTACTCTTATTCCTTATGTTGCGGCGTGTAACCCGGTCCATCTTATTAGTACCAACCACAAAAATAAAACAAGTAGTTCATAATTTAGCTCAAAATCCCACAACATTTATACCTCAAATCATAGTAATGGGAGATCTATACCATTGAAACTTCAACAGTTAATACTACACAATGAGACCAACAAAAGTGTACCATGAAGCATCAATAAAACAAACGTAAACTAACAATATAATATAATGAAACTAAAGAAAAATTAATACCTTTAACAGAGAAAACAACGTTTAACAGAGGCAATTAAACATGGAAGCATAAATAAGCAAGTAGTGGTTAAGACGAAAAAATAATATATAAGGAAACAAGGAAGGGAACAGGCTAAACAGATAATTTGGCCACGCCTATATGCCAAACACATAGAAGTTCATATAGCAAATAATTCGGGAATCCCTAATCCCTCAAGCCAATGGGTATTTCAAAGCTCAATTACCGATTTACCTCTCGATTACATCATCAATCTACTTATATCTAGTCATAATTAACTTAAAAACATCAATAAATGCTAAAGAAATCAATTCCAATGCGTAATTATAGGTTTTCCCACATTTTCCTTAAAAAATCAAAACCTGACCCCGGGATCGCTTGTTCTAAACTCGAAATTCAGATCAAAACTCGATTAACCATTCACCCCCGAGCCCGGATATACAGTTGGTTTTGAAATCCGACCTCAATTTGAGGTCAAAATTGCCAAATTTCGAAATCCCTAATTTCTACCCAAAATTCTCCAATTCCACCATGAAATACCCTAGATTCTAGGATAAAATCTTGTGAAAGAAGTAAAAGATTGAAAGAAATGAGTTAAAAATCATTTAACTATTATTTGGGATAGAACTAGTCTTTGGAAAATCGCCCCTTGAAGTTTAGGTTTTAAAAAATGGGAGAATCAATGAAAAATTCCATTCAAAAATCATTTTGAACAGGTGCAGGTATCGTATTTGCGATCACAGGTTCGCAAATGCGAACTCGCAAATGCGGACTTTACTTCGCAAATGCGAAGATTGGCCTAGCCTTCTAGCATCGCAATGTGAACAAGTGTTCGCAAATGCGGCATGTTCTCATTGCAATTACGAAACTGAGCCTCATAAATGCGAAGGTCTTCTTCCTAGCCTTATTATCGCAAATGCGAAATATCTTTCCAAATTTGATGCTTGCATTTGTCAGCCAAACTTCGGAAATCACTTAAGTTCTTTAGTCTACAAACCTGAAGCACACCAGCAAAACTCCTTAAGTCCAAATCACTCAGTAGCCTATCCAAAACTTACCTGAGCCCTCGAGGCTCCAAACCAAACATGCACACAAATTTTAAAATATCATACAAACTTGCTCATGCGATAAAATCTTCAAAATAACACCTAGAACTACGAATTCAACTCCAAAACACATGAAATTTTCAAGATAGTTTCGAAACTAATATTTTTTCAACCAAATGTCTGGATCACGTAAAATAAACTCCGTTTCCCACCAAATTTTACATACATGATGTAATTATCATATTAAAAGTGTAACTGGATTCGGAATCAAAGGGCCTGATACTAATGATATGAAACATTTACTAATTTCTCAAAACCTTTGGAATGTCAATTTAACAATTTTAATCAAAAATTCATTTCTTGATCTAGGAACCTTGGAATTTGATTACAAGCATACGCTCAGGTCCTATATTTTACTACGGACCTTTCGGGACCGTCATAATATGGGTCCGAGTCCGTTTACTCGAAATATTGATCGAAGTCAACTACAATCAACTTTTAAAGGCAAAAGTTATTATTTTCTTGAATTTTAACATAAAGGATTTTCGGAATCGGGCCCGGACTGTGCATGAAAATCGAGAAGAGATAAAATGAGGCTTTTAAGGCTCGAAATACGGATTCGACTTCTAAAACAAGAGATGACATTTTGGTCATCACATTCTCCACCTCTAAAACAACCGTTCATCCTCAAACAGATATATAAAAGTACTTGAGTCGGTGAAAAGATAGGGATATCTGCTCCACATATCGGTCTCAAACTCACAGGTAGCTGCCTCAATAGGCTTACCTCTCTACTGCACACGAACCAGAGGATAACTCTTTGATATCTACTGACGAACCTACCAGTCTGGTATAGCTATCGGCTCATCCTCGTAGGTCAAATCCTTGTCCAACTGGACAATGCTAAAATCTAACACGTGGGATGGATCGTCGTAATACTTCTGAAGCGTAGTCAAATGAAACATTGGATGCACTACAGATAAACCTGGCGGCAACGTAAGTTTGTAAGCCACCTCTCCCACTCGATAAGGATCTCAAAAGTCCCGATGAACCTAGGGCTTAACTTGCCCTTCTTCCCAAATCTCATTATGCCATTCATGGGTGACACTCGACGTAATACCCTCTCTCCGACCATGAATGCCACATCACGAAGCTTATTGTCGGTACAACTCTTTTGCCTTGACTGAGTGGTATGAAGTATATCTTGAATGATCTTAACCTTATCCAAGGCATCTTGTTTTAAGTTTGTACCCAACAACTGAGCCTCCCCCGGCTCAAACCACCCTGACTGGCAACCAATACCGTCTACCATACAACACCTCATGGGGAGCCACATGGATGCTCGACTGATAACTGTTGTTGAAGGCAAACCCCACTAACGGCAAGAATTGATCCCCAAGAATTTCCAAAGTTAATTACACGTGCGCGAAGCATATCCTCAAAAAACTTAATGGTACGTTCGGACTGCTCGTCAATCTGAGGATGAAATGTTGTGCTCAACTCATCCCGCGTACAAAAATCACTTTGTACTGCCCTCCAGAAATTAGAGGTAAACTCCGTACCTCAGTCAGAAATGATAGACATAGGCACACCATGAAGACAAACGATCTCACATATATAGATCTCTACCAACCGCTCTAAAAAAACGAAAACTGCCACAGAAATGAAATGCGCTGACTTAGTCAGCTTATCCATAATATCAAACTTCCTCTGAGTCCATGGGAATCAATAACGAAATCCATAGTGATACGCTTCCACTCAGGAATCTCAATATGCTGAATCAAACCACCATGTATTTGATGCTCGTACTTTACCTGCTGACAATAATATTGTCGTAAATTCTGGTACATCTTAGCAGCGCCCGGATGAATAGAATATTGGTAACAATAGGCCTCATATATAAATCAACTCACAAATTCCATCCACATTAGGCACATAAACGCGACCCTGCATCTTCAAAACTCCATTATCTCCAATTGTAACCTGCTTGGCACCCTCATGCCGCACTGTGTCCTTAAGGAAAAGGAAATGAGGGTCATCATACTGTCGATCTTTGATATGCTCAAATAAAGAAGACTGTGAGACTATACAAGCTAGAACATGGTTGGGCTCAGAAATATCCAACCTCGCAAACTGATTGGCCAAAACTTGAACATTTAATGCAAGAAGTCTCTCACCGACTTGAATAAACACAAGGCTGCCCATACTGGATAACTTCATGCTCAAAGAATCGGCCACCATATTGGCCTTCCCAATACGATACAAGATGGTGATAGCATAGTCTTTCAATAGCTCCAACCATCTTCGTTGCAACAAATTGAGCATATTTTGCTTGAACAAATACTGCAAACTCTTATGATCCGTAAACACCTCACATGACACGCCATATAGATAATGCCTCCAAATCTTCAGTGCGTGAACGATGGCTGCAAGCTCCAAATCATAAACTGGATAATTCTTCTTGTGAATCTTCAAATGCCGCAAAGCATACACAATAACCTTGCCATTCTGTATCAACACTTAACCAAGTCTAATATGAGATGCGTCACAATATAATGTTTAGGGACCTGAACATATGGGCAATACCAACACCGGCACCATAGTCAAAGCTGTCTTGAGCTTCTAAAAGCTCGCCTTATACTTGTATGACCACTTGAATAAGGCACCCTTCTAGGTCAGCCTGGTCATCGTGGCTTCAATAAAAGAAAACCCCTCAACAAACCGACGGTAATAACCCGCCAAACCCAAGAAACTCCAGATCTTTGTAGCTGTTATGCATCTAGGCCAGTCCATGACTGCCTCAATCTTCTTAGGATCCACCTGAATACCTTCTGTTGTTACTCTTCAACCTAAGAAAGCATTTGAACTCAACCAAAACTCATATTTCAAAAACTTACAATATAATTGGTCCTCTCTGAGAGTGTGAAAACGACTCGAAGATACTGGTCATGCTCCTTTTAGCTACGTTTTTGGTCAAGATATCATCAATGAAAACAATCATAAAGGAATCCACGTAGGCTTGAACACCCCGTTCATCAAATCCATAAATGATGTTGGGGCCTTTGTCAACCCAAATGAAATTACTAGAAACTCATAATGCCCGCCAAGTCTGAAAAGCCGTCTTAGGGACATTGGATGCCCCAATCCTTAACTGATGGTAGCTAGATCACAAATCAATCTTCGAAAACGCTTTTTCACCTTGAAGCTGATCAAATAAATCATCAATCCTCGGCAATGGATACTTGTTCTTGATGGTGATTGTGTTCAACTGCTGATAGTCTATGCACTTCCTTATCAATCCATCATTATTCTTAACAAACAACATCGATGCACCCCAGGGAGGGATAGTATGTCTAATAAAGCACTTATCAAGCAAGTCCTACAAGTGCTCCTTCAATTCCTTCAACTTTGGCGGGGCCATATAGTATGGCGGGATAGAAATAGGTTGAGTGCATGGATCCAAATCAATACAAAAGTTGATATCCCTGTCGGGTAGAATCCCCAACAGGTCTGCAGGAAAAACCTCTAGAAACTCCTAATCAAGTGACACAGAATCCATAGAAGGAATCTCATCACTAGAATCAAAACCATAAGCCAAATAAGCCAAACACCATTTATTGATCATACGCCGAGCCTTGATATAAGAGATAACCGTGCTGGTATAATGACTAGGAGTCCTTCTCTACTCTAATCGAGGCAACCCCGGCAATGCTAAGGTCACGGTCTTTGCGTGATAGCCCAATATATCAGGATAAGGTGACAACCAATCCATCACCAAAGTGAAATCGAAATCAAGCGTATCGAGAAGTAGGAAATCTACACTAGTCTCAAGACCCCCAATAACAACCACAAACGAGTGATATACACGACATACAACAATAGACTCCCCCACCAGTGTGGACACATACATGCGAGTACGCAAGGAATTAGTCACAACCAAATATGAAGCAAACTAAGATGACACATAGGAGTATGTAGATCCTGGATAAAATAGAAATGAAGCATCTCTACTATAAACCAAAATAGCACATGTTGTAACTATATCGGAGGAATCAGCCTCAAGCTTGGCTAGGAAAGCATAACATCGGGGCTTTGCGCCACTATCCTAAACCATATCCTTAGGAAGACCTCATGCTGGTTGGCTTCCACATCTAATGGCTTGGTCTCCACCTCTAACCGCCTGACTTCCACCTCCAACAGGCTGACCCCTACCTCTGGATCCTTGACCCCTACCTTTAGCTAGCTGGGCAGTCGATGCTGGAATCATGGCAGGGGAATTTTGCTGTTGCGACTGAACATACAATAATCTCGGATGTGTACTCTGGGCATGGCCATAATCACCACACTCAAAACATCCATCTGAATATTACGGGTGAGGAAACTAAGATTGACGCTTACGGGCTGGCTGACCGTGAGAATAACTCTGAAGAGGAGGTGCTCAAATAGGAGATGGCGGTGCACTAAAAGCTAGCTACCCTGAAGGACGTACATAAAGACCACGACTCCCTGAAGCTCTATGTGATGTCTGAAGTGCTGAATAAAATGGCCTGGGATAATAGCCTTTACCAAAAGTAGCTCGGCTTCCAGATGAGCCCTCACTAAATCCACCAGAGTGACGAGGCCTCTTGTCAGATCCCTGATCACTCCCTTATACAAAAACCATATCAACTCATCCGGCCACATTGGTTGCAGCCTGAAAAGAAATATCACTCCCTGTCTCCTTAGCCATCTGTAATCTAATAGGCTGAGCAAGTCCCTCAATAAACCTCCTTACCTTCTCTCTCTAGGTGGGAGGTATAAGAAGAGCATAAAGGACCAAATCAAAATATTTGATCTCATACTGGGTGACGGTCATAGAACACTGCTAAAGGCGCTAAAACTGCCTCTGATAGTCCTATCTCTAAGTGATAGGAAGACACTTCTGTAAGAATAGCTGCAAAAACCGGTCCTAAGTGAGAGCTGGTGACCCAGCTTGCCAGGCCTAACAATAATCCCTCTACCATTTCTTTGCGGAACCTGACAGACGAAAGGCAGCAAAGTCGACCCCATTGGTCTCTGCTATCCCCGTGTTCCGTAAAACCTCGTGACAACTGATGAAATAGTCATGGGGATCCTCCGAAAAGGTAACGCCATAAGTAGTAGTAGAAATCTTGGCAAACCTGTTGAATCTTCACAAGGCATAAGAAGACATAACTGATATATCATTGGTCTCTGCTACAACACCAGGCGAAACAACCCTAAATCGGCTGAGCTGCTGGAAGCTGAAACAGGGGAGCCATCTGCTCCGGAGTGTGAGTAGTGGGAGTATGTACTCCTCCTCCAGCTCAAGAAATGGCTGGTGATATAGGAAGCATACCAGCCTGGTTAACACTCTCCATAAGGGCCATTAGACAGATCAAAGCATCCTCAAGTATCAGGGTAGCTATGAACCCCTTCGAAACTTGAGCTGGTCTTACTGGAATGGTTTGGGTTGGAGCTTCCTCATCAAACTCTATCTCAGGCTCTATTGCTAGGCTGCTGCTCGAGCTCTTGGTTGTACACTGTCCCTGCCTCAGCCTCTAGCACGGCCTTAACCTCGGCCTGTGCTTCTTGTAGGAGCTACCGTTAGGGGTTCGGGCTGCTGATCAGCTGATGAAGTGGTATGCGTTCTCGCCATCTGCAAAAAACAGGGTAGTGAGTTCAATTAGCATTGAAATATCAAACCACATGACATAGATGGATAGAAGTGAAATTGTTCCTAACTCTGTAGCCTCTAGGGGATAAGCACATGCATCTCCGTACCGATCCCTCAGGCTCTACCAAGCTTGTCCATGAATTTAGAGATCTAAGCAACCTAGTGCTCTGGTACAAACTTGTCACGACCCTAATTTTCCACCTTTAGGACTGTGATGGCACCTAACATTGCACTCGCTAGACAAGACAACCTTACAGAAATTTTCATCTTTTTCCTTTATCCTTTTATAATTAAAATTAATCAAAACTAAATCAGCGAAAATAAAAGAAGAAGTACATGATTTTACTGATTTCCCTTATACTATTAATGAAAGCCTAAATAGATACAACCGGAAAGTAGTGTCACAACTCACTAATATTCTTTGAATGCTACAAGTAATGGTTTAAAAGAAGATACATCTATCTCGAAGAAAGAAAAACTGAAATAAAGTTAAGATAGGAGGGAACACCATGGCATGTGGACGTCTACAGCACTACCTTGAATCTTCTGAGTGAAGTATTAGCAACCGACCTCTCGATCGGCCAATACCACCTCCAAAATTTGCACAGAAAGTGTAGAGTGCAATATCAGTACAACCGACCCCATATACTGGTAAGTGCTGAGTCTATCCTCGACGAAGGAGTGACGAGGCTACTATGGGGCATAAACAATATATATACTGCAATAGTTTATAATAGGGCAAAAAGAAGATACGGAATGAAATATGATTGTAACTTGCTTTAAATAAACATGAAAGCTAGTCATTCTACCAATACTCACCTATTACGAATCCTTAAAAGAGTTTCAACACCACAATAATGAATCTCAGCAGAAGAAGGATACATGAACAAAAAATGATGTGGCGCGCATCCCAATCCAACCATATTATCAATAACTATACCAGCATTCACCTTTATTACTCCTTGTTGCGGTATGCAATCCGATCCCACCAGTCCTCCTTATTACTCCTCAATATATCACCCTTATTCCTCTTGTTGCAACATGCAACTCGATCCCACATGTCCACCCTTATTACTCCCTATTGCGGCGCGCAACCCGATCCCACTCGACATTCACATTTCACCCTTATCCTTTTGTTGCAATGTGCAGCCCGATCCCATCTTATTAGTACCAATCACAAAAATAAAACAAGTGTTTCACAGTTTAGCTCAAACCCTCACAACATTTATACATCAAAACATAGTAACGAGAGATCTATACCATTATGAAATTTCAACAGTTAATACTACACAGCGAGACCAATCAAAGTGTACGATGAAGCATCAATAAAACAACATAAACCAACAATACAGTATAATGAAACTACAGGACAAATAATACCTTCAATAGAGGAAATAACATTTAACAAGAAGCAATTAGACATGGAAGCATCAACAAATAAGTAGTAGTTAAGATAAGAAAGCAATATATAAGGAATGAGGGAAGGGAACATGCTAAACAGAAAATTTGCAGAGTATAGGTACTCGTCACTACATCTATACGCCACACATATGGAACTTCACATAGCAAATAAGTCGAGGATCCGTAACGCCTCAAGTCAAAGTTACACCAAACACTTACATCAAGCCTAGGAGTATTTCAAAGCTCAATTACCGCTTTACCGATCGATTCCACTACCAATTCACTCATATGTAGTCATAATTAACTTAATAACATCAATAAATGCTAATGAAATCAATTTAATGCATAATTATAGGTTTCCCTACATTTTCCCAAAAAGTCAAAACCTAAATACGGGCCCACTTGGGCCAAACTCGAAAATTTGGACCAAAACCCGACTACTCATTCACCCCGTGCTCAGATATACAGTTGATTTTTGAATCCGACCTCAATTTGAGGTCTAAATCCCCAAATTTCGAAATACCTAATTTCTACCCAAAATTCTCCCATTCCACCATAAAAAACCTTAGATTCTAGGATGAAATCGTGTGAAAAGAAGTAAAAGATTGAAAGAAATGAGTTAAGAATTATTTACCTGTGATTTGGGGAAGAATTAGTCTTTGGAAAATCGCATCTTGAAGTTTAGGTTTTGAAAAATAGGAGAATGAATGAAAAATACCTTCCAAAAATAGTTTTGAACAGTTTCAAGGATCAATTTTGTGATCACATGTTTGCAAATGCAAACTCGCAAATGCGGACTTTATTTTGCAAATGCGAAGATTGGTCTGACCTGCTAGCATCGCAAATGCGAACAAGTATTCGCAAATAGGGCATGTTCTCATCACAATTGCGACATTGAGCTTCGCAAATGCGAAGGTCCCTTCCCAGCCTTCTGATCGCAAATGCGAAATATCTTCCCAAATGTGATGCTCGCACTTGTGAGCTAGACTTTGCAAATGCGAAGTTTGCAGACATGAAGCACATCAAAAGAATTCCTTAAGTCCAAATCACTCCGCAGCCTATCCAAAACTCACCGAGCCCTCAGCGCTCCAAACTAAACTTGCACACAAGTCTTAAAATATCATACAAACTTTCTCATGCGATTAAATCGCTAAAATAACACATAGAACTACGAATTCAACACCAAAACACATGTAATTTTCAAGATAGTTTCAGAACTTCTATTTTCTCAACCAAAGGTCAGAATCACGTCAAATAAACTCCGTTTTCACCAAGTTTCACAGACATGATGTAATTATCATATTAAACCTGTATCGGGCTCCAAAGCCAAAATATGGGTCCAATACTAACGAGATGAAATATTTACTAATTTCTCAAAACCATTGGAATTTTAGTTTAACAATTTTTAACAAAAATTTATTTCTCGAGTTAGTGACCTCGAAATTCAATTTCGGGCATACGCCCATGTCTCATATTTTACTACGGACCCTCCGGGACAATCAAAATACGAATCTGGGTCCATTTATTCAAAATGTTGACCGAGGTCAGCTAAAACTAACTTTTAAAGGCAAACACTATTTCACATAAAGGCTTCCCGAAATTGAGTCTGAATTACATACACAAATCAAGAAGAGATAAAAAGAGGGTTTAAAACAATCGGAACATTCAACTTCTAAAATAAGAAATGACCTTTTGAGTGATCACACCGTTTCAAAATTGTATTCTCCTCCTGTTCCCGTAACAAGCTTTTTGTATAGAGTTTTTATCAAATCCTACAATGTCATGCATTCCAATCAAGAAAGTTTATGTGGATGCATATATTTTTTCGTAAATATACATATATATGCCATTTGGAACTGTCATAATACACTTTTTGAAAATTAAGTACAGTTTAAAGTGTATTAGTAAAGAAAACTATTTCAAAATTTTCTTTCCTTCCTAATCTTTTTTCTCTACTTCCCATTCACACCTCTTATCTAATTAAACAAAAAAAAATCCCAACACCTAAAAAGCAAGAAAAAAGAACTTATGATTAAAATGGGATATTTGGCAAATACACTAGCAGGAAAACTATTTACCTGCCCTTGCTCATGTGGTTTGCCTACCCATTTTTTACCCCGTCAAAGTCAACCAACTGAAATCAAACTACGCTATTAAATCAATCAAAGCCAAATCAAGCCAAGAAAATCAAGCTAAGTCAAGCGAAGTCATTCAATCTAAGTCAAGTCAAATCAAGGCAAGCTAAATTAAGCTAAGTTAAGCTAGGTCAAATAAATAATTAAGATAGATAAATGTAATTACTTTTAATTGGGTAAGTGTACATTTTAAATAATTTTAAAATGGATAAAAAAGAGTAATTATTTTAAGCTCAATATAGGTATTTTCATAAATTCTCGTTAAAAAAAAGAGAAAATAAAGGATATTTTAATCACTTACCAATACTAACAGCATTTTGTAGTAGCCACAAATAGGCATTGTAATAACGAAAAAGGTCTAAAAATACTAATTAGCTTTTAGAAATAGTCTATCAATGTCATCCGTTAAAAAATGCTCATTTTATGCCACTGTCTTAAAGAAATGCCATTATTGACAAACAACAGTGCCATGGATGAGTTAAATAAAAATTGAGATATTGGTCAATAATGGCATGAATGAACCATTTCTTTGACGGCAGTGGCATGAAAATATCAAATTTTTAACGAATTACATAAATAAATTATTTTTGAAAGTTGAGTGATATTTTTAAGCTTTTTCCGTTGTAATAATATTTAGGAACTCTTTCTTCAGCTCTTCAAATTATTCAAAATTTTCAAGCAGTGGTACTCATCATAGGCAGTTGAATTGTTGGTCCTGAATTGTGTTAGGGAAATAGGGATACAGCCTATTGGGAAATTGCCCGTAACTATAATTTTGGTAGCCCCAAAGCCAATGACTCACTGAAAATAGGAATTGATCATTAGGAAACCATGCTTACTCTAACACCTTGAATGATGGTCTGGGAACCATGCTTCTGAGCTCTTCCATTGTTATACCTTGCGATAAGCCAAAGTTGAATTCATTTCCTCCTATTTCTCCAACAACGAAAAGAGCCTTCTTCAATTCTCCTGTGCAATCTAGCAAGCAAGATGGAGAAAAATATCTAATTTCGGTCTTCATCAGCTTTCCTTTGTTGTTTTTTTCCTCAAAGTTTAATAGTTTAATTTCTTTTGTTCTTTCCTTTTAAATAGTTGAGTTTGTAATATTAATATTTTGCTGATTTCGGTATCCGAGACAGGCTTATTTAATCCTGAAGAAAACATTTTATATTGCTGAAATATTTTCTTAGGTTAGTGCCCAGCATGATAAAGCCAATTCGTATGTCTTTTTATAAGTAATATTATTGCAATATTATTATTGTATTTCCGGTGTCATTTCCCTATGTTATTTAGCTAAATATAATTAATTACCAGTAGAGCAAGTGGTTTCGAAATGAGAATATATCCAATCAGTTGCACACGTTTGTGACGGAAGTAGAAATCTTTTCTTCCAGGACTTGCTCTGATATGCTACTGCAAAATTCGCACCATGTCTAAAATTTGCAATTTGAAGCTTGTAATTAGGAGAGAAAGACCAGATTCCAAAGCTGTCAAAAACAAATGAAAAGAAGCACATATAAGTATGCATTGCTTTAATATTAACACAATGGTTAAATTTTTTCAAATTTATTGATTACCCATAAAATGATACAGTTGAATATTACATGATTTACAAACGAAGTAATTTAATCCAAAAATAAAAAAAAAATTTAAAAATAAAATATATCGATTAAAATCGAAAGAAATGACAAACTTGAGCCCCGGAACAATGCCTCTTAGGACATCGATAAGAGCAATATAAATAGCAAATAAATTTATTTTATTGAGCTTTAGAATGGGATATAGCATAAAATTTGCAAAGAATCCCATGTCCCATGATGGTTGTTAAGTCTATTACTTATAACTATACCTAGGGAAACAAGACCATATGATCAAACCCCTTTTAAATGACAATAAAAGACTTGTCGATGAATATATAATGGTAGGATATGAATACAAATATTCTTTACAGCGGCTGCCCATTTAATGGAAGGGAATATTTTTTTATTGAATGTTATCCAATAGCAAAATTTCGATCTGCCCACGTTGATCATGCTCCTTTGGGAGTCTATCCAATATCAATTGCAGCTTACATTCTACATCTCTTGTTCCACGTGTCACACTATCATTTGATCATTTAATATAAACTAATTTTAACCTACACACCTATTTTTTTGTCTACCCTTAAAACAGTATAGTTAAATTTATATGTGGTTTCTAGACAAGTGAATTAATTTGAACCGTAAATAATAAAATAATTATAGAAGTATGCAATACTTAGCCTTGATATAGAGATAAAATAACAGAAACATAGTGGTTTCGGCTGCAACAATAATGAAATGAAAAAGCAAGAGAATAAAATTGTATTGATCTTTGGATAAAATATAGTATAAGTATTTCAGAAAATTCCTCATGCCTTACAATGAGAACTAAGCTTACTATTTATAGCTACCTCTAGGGAAAGAGTTCCTAGGATCGTGCTTCTCTTTAATGTCAATTATGAGAGCCATTGATGAAGATTTAACGAGAGCTTAAATGTAAGGCCCAGCAAAATTCTTCCTAAAAATCGGAATTTCGTGGTGTGTTAAGATTATGTGATAGAGATTGTTGAAATCTCGCCGCGGCTCAGACTTTTTGGATTGAATTGTGCATTAAAAAATTTAAAGAAAAATGTTTCACAGAAGTGTGCATTTTTACAGCTTATTATGCAGTCACATAATCACTCTGCGGGCCACATAATGGCCGCAGAGTGAGGCGGTATTTTGGGCCAATTTTGATATCATTTTCGCGGCCCATTATGCAACTGCGTATTTATTTTGCGGGCCGCACTTTTGTCGCACATTTGTCTTTGGACTTTTACGGAAGGAGGTTCTGTGGCACATTATGCGACTGCAGAATAGACATGCAGGCCGCATAATGATCACAGAGTGAAGCAGACCAGCTCAGTTCCCAGGGTCCCTTTTTGCGGTCATATGCGATCGCAGATTTGTATCATGTCTCCTATTTTCTAATTTTTAAACATGATCCCAATCCATTAAAACACCCATATTAGGCTATTTTGAGCATATTGTTCAGATAGTTTAGAGTGAGAGAAAGAATCCTAGAGAGAGAAAGTGATATTCATAAATTATTCTTCAATTCATGCTTAATCACCTTGAAGATTATCAAAGAGGCACCTAGGTCTCCTTCCCAAGAGGTAAGAATCTATACCATATCTCTTAGATTTAAAATTTCTATTAAAATGGGCAATTAGCAAGATGATCCATGGGCTTGAGGATTGTTTGTTTACATGCATGGGTGGTAAAAGAACTTATGAAGAATGTGAGTTAAAATGGTAAAGAATGTAGTGTTGATTGGTGTAGTACTTCATGAAAAGGGCCATGAACCTTAATACAAACACAAAGAGCTTGAATTATGATCGTTTTTCTAATTTTGGGTTCAATTTTATTATATTATTGAAATAGATTGAAGTTGCTAAATTTAGGATCATCTTAAAGTTTAGGGGAGCTCAATTGAGTCATGTATGGCTAAACCCCTTCTTCTTAGAATCAAACCCCTGGTGTTTGTATGATTGGTGTAAGTCCCTAATGTGCTATGTTAAAAATTCATGTTTATTAATAGTTCAATATGTTTACCATGTCACTATGCTATTTGAGAATGTGTTTACAATTTGAAATATGTGTTGAGAAAGATCAAAATTCATATCACGAATCGAATAATGTTTGATATGCTAATTTATAAAAAGCCTTCGTGTAATTAGGATTTTTCAAGCTTTCACCTTATGTGTGCAATGCTTTATATGATAGGCCTTATTTATATGGATGATAATATTATTTGAATATATAAAAAGGAAAAGTTGAATTGTAAGATACAGCCAACTGCCAAGAATGACTTAATAAATAAGGCTACTTGTTTCATTTAACGAAAGATGGGAAGAAAATATGAATTGAGATAAACGATTAAAAGGATGGTGTCTCAAGTGAGATGGCCTAGCCGATCGGTTCTTGATCGGATACCATACCACACACATGGTAGTAATTGTGCTGGATTGATTGATTAAAATTGTGGATATGGTTAATGTCTCAAATGAGATGACCTACCCGATCCGGTCGAGGTCGGACTCAGTGTAAGAATACAGTGGTATTGTGGATTGTGGCACATGACAATAAGATTCTCAACCTAATAAAATGGAAATTGAACCGGAAACTATGTGATCCTTAATTGATGTTTTCGTATTTGTTTGAAGCTCTTATTGTACATCATGATCACTTCCCCTTTATTTCAGTGTTCCTTCTATTAAGATTGTTGTTTAGCTTTACATACTAAAACTATTCGACAGTACTAACATCCTTTTGGTCGAGTGAGCTATATCTTTAAATAAATGTAGGTGGTTCCATAGCAGACAATGTTGATTGCAGCTAGTGGCGCACCCTCTTTTCAGCTGAGTTGGTGAGCCTCATATTATTTCAGGGTCTATGTTCACCTTCTTATCATATTTTGAGGTATAGCCAGAGCCTTGTTGCCGTAACTTTTATAGCACTTTCTTTTGTGTCTGACATTATGTGGGTTGTATATGGGTGTTGGGAAGGTCAATGGATTATACTGTATTTTGGATTCTTGTTTCACTAAATCATAAGGTTTATGTATTTTGAAAACATAACAATAATATAACTAATGAATTGGCTTAGTAATTTACTTGTATGATCTCCTAGTGTCTAATTAATGAAATGATGTCTTCTCTTGGTCGTAGTGAGTTTGGTAAGTGTCTAATAGGCTTGCTCAGTCGGGGTTCACTCGGTTGAGCGCATGTCGTGCTCCCCGAGCTTGGGGCGTGATAATAAAGGCCAAATCCTTGTAACGGTAACTGTATTTAATGCCATGAAATATTCCTTACTAAATGCTATCGGGCGAGGAGTTTTTATTATATCTTTATGAGCATTGTTCTTTCCGATGATAAATGGAACAGTTGCCTTTAGTATTGGACATCTCCTCGTGTTAGGTTCCACATGTCTTCTTTTTGGACGGCCACATGGTATAACATATTTTATCCTATGCACTTTCTTCTCCTTTCTTTTTTTAATTTCAATGTAATTCTCCTTATTAAATCTGGAAAAACACAAACATGGAAAGAAAAAAGAGTTTTATACGTACCTATGACCAAAATAAAATAAAATGATAAGCATGCCACTAGCACAACGTCCAGTTGCTTTTTATTTAGAAAAAATTTATTCCATAAGTACGAGCTCCACAAATGCTCTCTCTTATGCAGTTGCCTGTATATGAAAGTGAATTACCCAACTGATATATTTTATTAAATCTGCGTATTATGAGTCGAGAGTTTTGAAGAATTACTACTTGTGCATTGCTTTTCTATTGAAGAACCAACAAACAGACCGTAGAAAGAAATTGGAGATCAAGTACTTTTAGAGTTCGTTTGGCCAATGTGCCAAAATCCACTTATTTTGAAAAGTAATTTTTTAGAAGTACTATTTTTAAAAGTATTTTTGAAAAAAATATATTTGTGTTTGGCTAATTTATTTAAAAAGTACTTTTTGGAACATTTGATAAATAATTTATATTTGGCCACATTTCAAAAAGTGCTTTTGAGTGTAAAATTACCAAAAAGGATAGTACCAAGATTGTATGATTCTTTCAAACATAAAAATGAACTTAAATATTTATCGTAAAAGACTTTTATTATTATTTTATTTTATTTAATTAAATATAAAACATCAATTTAAAAAATTTATTAAAAATTCAAATCAAGTTATATATAGTTATACTAAAGTATATGATATTATACAGTATAATTACTTATTTTTATATGCTGATTTAAATCATTAAAATAACATCATTCAGTATAAATTAGAAGTCTATCAATAAATTACTATATATTAATATTGCATCATGAAATAATAAATAAAGTCACTTACACATGACAATACTTCTCAACAATTTCATATCTATTTCTATCATACGATGCTTCAATATGAGCAGAAGACTTGTCTCCTAAAGGAATATCAGAAGGCTGATCTCTTTCATCAATCTCTGCAGTATTGTCTTCATTAGCATAATAGTTGAATTCTTTATTGGTAAAAGATTATTATCGGATAAAATTATGTATAGCCATGGTAGTTGTAACTAGATGATTTTGGGTGTCAAACTGAAATATGGTATTTAGCATAAAATAAAAATAAATTTAAATATATAAAAAAAATCTTAAAAGAAATTGTTATGTATGTTTAAATTCTAATTCAAAAAGAGTAACTAATTATTAACAACACACAATGTATAATTTATTTTAAAAAAATTTAAATTAAAAAAGAAACTGATTATTACCTAATCTTACTAATTTTGTCCTAAAATGACAAGTGAACTATTATGAGGCTACCACTTGACTAAATATAGTTGTCATTTCTTCTTCTTCTTCTTTTAATAATATATAGATAGTTTATGCAACACAATTATAAATTTATTGCCTATTTATAGGTCGTTTTTAAAATCAGATTTGGTAACTATTTTGAAGATTCAAGAACTAATAACATATAACAGAATAAATTATAAATAATTATTTGTAGGAAAAAAATTGATAACCCAAAGAAGATGCAGATAATTTATTTTAGTGTGAAAAAAGAAGAAGATAATTTGAAAAGTTACGAGACATTACACAAAGAAAAGATAAAAAACAAGATAAGTTAAGCAAAATTTTATAATAGGATGGTAAAACTAGAAACAAAAATGAAAAAAAAAATTGAATTAGTAAAGGATAATTTGGACAATATAAATTAGTGGTGAGGATGGTTTTGTCTTGAATAAATTAATTTTTAACTTCTACTTCTGCTTCTGCTTCTTGGAAGACGCTAGAATTTTCTACTTCTTCCCAAAGCAGAAAAACTGCTTCTACAGCTAGCAAAAAGTATTTTTCTGTATTGGCCAAATAACTCAATTTTTATAAAAAGTACTTTTTGGCCTCCCAGAACCTTGGCCAAACAAGCTCTACGTCTCAATTCACCTCTCAAAGCTATTCGAACCATTGGAACTCACATCTGAGCCATCTAACACATAAGTCAATATCGAGTTAACCTTTCCAACTTAAGCTTTCTCAAAAGAGACAAACTGTCTCAAATCTTACCAAAACCTTTCCTGATCCGAGCCAACCTACCCCATCACACATAGAACTGATAAAACAAGGCAATAAGAAGTAGAAATAGAAAAAACAGAGCGGTAACTCATGAGACGACTGGCCGGGTCGTCACATCCTCCCCTCCTAAACAAACGTTTGTCCTCGAACAAGTCAAGAAACATATTTGAAGCCTCAAACAGGTGAGGATATCTACTCTTCATCTCCCGTTCGATCTCCCAGGTAGCTTTTCCACGAGCCGACCTCTCCACCGTTCTTTCACTGAAGCTATATCCTTTGATCTCAGCTTTTGAACATGCCACACGTCCTTTTTCCTACACCCCCAAATGTTAGTGTATAAGGGATTTTTTTCCAATTTAAGTGACATTATTTAAAATGGGATTGTTTATTTAATTCAGAGTCGCCACTTTTTAATTTATTTGGTGTCACGAGTCACCGGTTTATTTTAAATCCCAAATCGAGGAAAATTCGACTTTCCAATTGAAGTTTGAGAACAAGAAGTTCTGAATAAGAAATTCCGTTAACCCGAGGGAAGGTGTTAGGCATCCCCGTATTCCGTGGTTCTAGCACGGTCACTTAAACTATTATAATTGGCCTATTATCTGATTTTAATACATGTCCAACCTATAGTGTAATTTTAAATTATTTATCGCTTTTAATTAATTTTTAAAAAAAATTGAACTTCGTCTAAAACGTGCCTTTGGATCGCGTCACATGAAATGTACCCGCAATCCAGACAAATTTTGTTCAACATTTTAGGATTTGAATTTGGGGCACATAAAATGCACACCCAAGTTTAGGAAGGTAAAATTATTAAATAGCATGCCTAAAGCAACTACCACGTTGTTAACTTTGCGGGAGACCATAAAAATTAGCTAAATGACACATCCCGAGTTCTAAGGATTTTAAAAGGAGATAATTAAAGAGAGCCACGTAATTTGTGATTTTATTTGGCACGCGCCTCAATTCCATTTTTAATGGCATTCAAGCAAAATCCTAGAGGGTCGTTGACTATTTGATTATCTAATATAGCTCACCTCTACCTACATAAAAATTGAATTATTTAAAGGTTATTAGAAAAGTGACTATTCGAAAACATCAAAGCCCGAATGAATCAACACCAATGTGTACTTGTTCTAACAGTTGGGCTTGAAAGAGAAGCCCAATGTGCAAAACTCAGATCAGCTAATGCCGATTGCACTCTAATGCATGAATTTTACCATAGGATATTAACGTGAGGCTAGTTCGAAGCAAAGAAAAATTTTGGGCCACATTCGTAAAAAGATACAATTTTTGGGGCCCAAATAAAAGTCCAAATTCAACTTCTTAACGTGTCTGGGCATAAGGACTCAACATTGAGTCTCTGAAACCCCCATCAAACAATATTCAACCAAGTATATGGTAAAAGAAAAGGAAGACTGAGCCTTGCTACACGTTTCACATATCCGAGAACCTTTGAACCTGACCTGCCTACTGAATTAAACACAAAAATTATCAAATTGAATTTAAATGGATAATTCCAAGGATCCTATATACAAACCATGCCCTGAAAAAAATAAATTATTTAAACTTGTCTGGGCATAAGGACTCAAAAATTTAAGAACCATAACATATAATTTTTAGCAGATCGTTTTGTGCTTATCAATAGGGAACCAGGATTTATACATCAGCCAATGACATTTTCCTTTTCAGTTAACTAAACAGAAGTTATATAAGAGTATTAACTAAGTGAGACCAAAATCAAGCAAAATCCATAGATAACCAGACGTAGCTCAGGTATTACAGCACAACTAAACTACTAAAAAAAATATCGAACTTACATCTACATGGACAATAAAGAAGTTGACAGTTTCCACAATGATTTCCACATTTAGCTAAACATGAATTGCTAAAATTGACCTATACTAAAGCTAAAATCACCAAATAAGAATGAACTAAATAGTCCAAAATTAATTACAACATGAAAATTTGCTACTTAAACATAATTCAACTGAAACTATACTGTGAGTATATAAAGGGATATGATCAATAGGCAATGAAACAACAAGCTAAAGTGTCATAGTGCTTTCATTCTGTCTTCAAATTAGACTTACATTTTGAAAGGGTTTAGACCTTGTACCTAGAATAGTGATAGCAAATAAATGAGATTCAGTAAATGGATAATACAACAATAGGATAACAGAAGTATGAATCCAGGAAATCAGTTTAAGAAAAGTGATATACCCAACATCTTGACCCAAAAACTCGGACAACAAACACATTTCAATTCTTATTTTAGCTTTTGAAAATTCAAAGTTGATTTTTAAACATGAAAATTTTCAGGATCTCAAAGAAACTCCACTGGAACAATATTTTTATGATGTTTTTTTTAGCTCCCTAGAAGTTTCAGAATATTTTTTAATGCCTAAAAATTTGTCTTCATCCCTAAGTAACAATACCTAACTTCAGATTTTATGTTTTTCCTTTTGGTCCTTCTTAATTTTCAGTTTTATAGCTAAAAAACCCTCAGTGTACTGAATTATTACCCAAGTTACACCACTCAATGTTCTGAAATTTAATTTGGAACCCCAATCTAGAAGGTTCTATGGGGTTCCACTTTCAGTTACTGTAATATTCTCTATGTAGTCCACCCAATTTACTCCCAATTAACCCTGTATTTACCCCAAAAAAACCTTCAGTTCAATAGGCCAAGCCAACTGGGTGATAGACCCAAATGGAGTGCTTAAATGGGCCTACTATTTCTTGTGCCTAAACTAAAATTAAAATAGATCTTCCCAAACAGAGGAACTACAATTTAATTCTAATAGAAATAAATGGGCCAAAAATAACATAAGGAACTGACTAATTCAAAACTAACCTAATTACGAATTTGAACTAATTAGCTATGCAATCATAGTGATAAAGGAATATTTATGTATACAGAAACATAAAGTGACTTCAAATTAAAATCAAATCGAAAACAAACAATAACAAAATACAGAAAAAGAAAAATTCACAAAATATGAAATAGATGAAATGAATAGAAGAAAACACCTAGAAGCTGGCCCAAACTAAATCTCGAATCTTGGTAGGCTGCTTCGAACACTTGACTAACATAGTCCTTAATCATGTGTTTTCGCGACTAAGTCCTATTATGGTCAAAATCATTAGTAAAACCCCTTATCTTCGACTTTATGAATTTAGGGTTGAACAGAATCTAAAATTCGAGAACTTTGGTTAATATTTGAGGGAAAAAGGGTGCAGATTAGTGATTTGAAGGTCCTATGGTGTACATTTGGCAGAGATTGGGTGGCGCCGCTGTGTCCGGCGGAGGAGGCTGCTAGGGTTTCAATTATTCGAGCATTTCGGGTGGGATTTGAAGGAAGTGGAGCATGGATTTTGAAAGAGGAGGACGAGGTGTTCAAGTGGTGTTAATTAGGGGGTGTTTGGACGATCGCCGCCGACAGAGGCGATTTCTGACCGACGGTGCATGGTGGTAGATGATGGCTTAGGATAGTAGTCTCTACGGTTAACTGGGGAGAGATGGGAGACGAATTTGGGGGGGGGGGAGCGTTGGATTTGTTAGGATGATTAAATACTATTTCACCCCAGCTTCTCGACCGTTAGATCAACAAACATAGACGGCCAAGATTAATTACCACCTAAATGATGTCGTTTTGGTCATAGGGGTGCTGGACAGTATTTTTTTGCGGGGTTGGGCGTTTCTAAACGGGTTCAAGAGGGGTTTTGGCTTGGGCTGGTGTGAATTTTGGCCCAAATTTGGGCATTTCAAATAAGGGACCCAAATTTCTTTTTAAATCCTTTTCTTTTTCCTTTTAAAAAAAGTAAAAATTTAAAATTGGCAATAAAACTGAATTAAATCCTAAAATTAAATTAAATTAAATTTTTGTATTTTCTTTGTAAAATAATTGCCATTTAATATGTAAAATCAAATCTCAAATGAAAAAAATGTAATCTTTTCTATATTTTTATGAATTATTGCAATTGAAAATGCACGCAAGACGCAAAAAAATACAAAAAATTATAATTAATCCTAAAAAATAAATAATTTAAAGGAAAAAAAATCCTAAATCTAAGAATTTTATAGGAGTAATTCACGTGAGGCCAAAATCACATGCTCACAGCTGCCCCTATTTGCCCGGAGATTCAGAGGGTGTTCGGGCAAAGACAAATGAGCAATTATGAGGGATTTTTGCCCGCTTGGCACTCCATGAGAAATAATTTTTGAAAAATGTCTGATCAAACCTTGCCTCAAAGGTTTTCTACATATCCTTGGCTGTAAAGGAATTAGGTCAGTGTAGTTCTGGAATGTTTAGTAGCTAGAACTACCACGGGCTGTGCTTTCACTACTGGTGCTATTGCAACTACTTGCTGACCTCCTTATTACACCGAAGGAAAATCAAAAGCTAAGCTAGATATGCCTATCAACTGTGAGTTACAAGATTCCTATCTATAAATTTCTTGAAGCTTGATCTTGAGCCTTAGCTGATTTTGCTATGGACCTTGATCTGAATCTTGATGCTCGTAAGCTGTAGGTGCCTGTTCTTTTTTCAGCATTGGAGCAGAGCAGGACATGTGAATCTTATGATTTTGAATCAAATTTGAGCAGCCTACATCCTTTTCTTCTTCTAACACTCCGAGTTTGCTTATTTTTATTCTTTTATTTTTTTCTATTATTCGGGATTGAGACTTACCCTTTCAGTCATCTCAAATCCTTTTCCTTGAGGTAAAAACCTATTCGGACATCAAAATAAACAAACGAACGAATTTTTTCGCCCTAGTTTTCATTGGAAAATTTCGTGATTTTTTTGTAACACAACTTTAAGCTACTTTTATTGCAAGCAATAAAATCAAGATTGTGTATCCTTTGGAATGAAGCCTTAAATTGGGAGGATTAGGCTTCTGGGTTATGCCAGGGGATATCCACGGGTTATACCTGGATAGAACAAAATGGCTCCTGGGTTGTGCAAGGGAGGATCCACGAGTTATGCCGGGATAGAAGGAAAGGCTCATGGGTTATGCCAAGGAGGATCCACGAGTTATGTCAGGATAGAAGAAAAAGTCCTCGGGTTATGCCAAGGAGGGTCCACGGGTTATGCCGAGATGCGAAAGAAAAGGCTCCTAGGTTATGCCAAGGAGGATCCACAGGTTATGCTAGGATAGAAGAAAAAGTCCTTGGGTTATGCCAAGGAGGATCCATGGGTTATGCCGGGATGAGAAACAAAAAGGCTCCTGGGTTATGCCAGGGAGGATCCACTGGTTATGCCGGGATAGAAGAAAAGGCTCCTGGGTTATGCTGGGATGATAAAGAAAAGTCCTTGGGTTATGCCGGGATAGAAGAAAAGGTCCTTGGGTTATGCCAAGGAGGATCCACGTGTTATGCCGGGATGAGAAAGAAAAGGCTACTGGGTTATGCCAGGGAGGATCCGCGGGTTATGCCGGGATAGAAGAAAAGGCTCCTGCGTTATGCCCGGTAAGATCCACGGGTTATGCCAGGATAAAAGAAAAGGCTTCTGGGTTATGCTAGGGAGGATCCACGGGTTATGCCGGGATGAGAAAGAAAAGTCCTTGGGTTATGCAGGGAGGATCTACGGGTTATGCCAGGATAAAAGAAAAGGCTCATAGGTTATGCCGAGATGAGATAGAAACGGATCCTTGGTTATGCTAGAGAGGATCCCCGAGTTATGCAGTGATAGAAGGAAAAGCTCATGGGTTATGCCAGGGAGAATCCATGGGTTATGGCGGGATAGAAGAAAAGGCTCCTAGGTTATGCCAGGGAGGATCCACGGGTTATGCCGGGATGAGAAAGAAAACTCCTTGCGTTATGCCAGGGAGGATCTACGGGTTATGCCATGATAGAACAAAAGGCTCCTGGGTTATGCCAGGGAGGATCCACGGGTTATGCCGGGATAGAAGAAAAAGTCCTTGGGTTATGCCAAGGAGGATCCGAGGGTTATGCTGGGATGAGAATGAAAAGGCTCCTGGGTTATGCCAGGGAGGATCCACGGGTTATGCTAGGGAGGATCCATGGGTTATGCCGGGGTAGAAGAAAAGGCTCCTGGGTTATGCTAGGGAGGATCCAGGGGTTATGCAGGGATAGAAGAAAAGTCTCCTGGGTTATGCCAGGGAGGATCCACGGGTTATGTCGGGATAGAAGAAAACGTCCTTGGGTTATGCTAGAGAGGATCCACGGTTTATGTCGGGATGAGAAAGAAAAGGCCCCTGGGTTATGCCGCGGAAGATCCACGGGTTATGCCGGGATAGAAGAAAAAGTCCTCTGGTTATACTGGCGATTAAGGGAAACGATCCTCGGGCTATGCCGGGGATAATGGGAAAGGGTCCTCATGTTAGAAAGGATGCAACTAAAGATTGGAGGCCCTATGATATCATGATTTTTGTCATAATCCTTTTCTTCTTTCTTCTTTTAGTAAAACTACAGGAAAGAATTTGGAGGAAACTTCCCTTTGGGGTTGATTATTGATGCGGAGCTGATCCTAGCTTCTGCTTATGTCCTTTTGGCCACACTGCTTCTTGCCTGGTTGCTTTGGATTATACCTGTTTCAGATTTTCCGCAAAGAAAAATTGTTAGTTTGAAACAATGGTTAGTTTTGTTGCCTTAATTTCTTGATCTCGGCTTCGCTTCTGTTGAGAAACCCCGCTGTTTGCTGGTTTTAAAGGTTACCCTCTTTCAGCCCAAAGGTTTCAACTTTTAAGTTTTCATGATGACTCGCGTGTACGGGCTTTGACTTTATTCTGCCTTTAGGAGCTTTGAGTTTGGATCTCATTTCATTTTCAACCACTTTGATTTCAAAACATTAGCCATCATGGCAAGTCAAGATAGGCTAGATGTGCCCGCTGAGGCTGGGTAATTTTCTTCAGATTTTGTCAGGCCGAGCCCTGAGAAGCCAATCTTGCCGCATTTTCTTTGTATCAATTTTTAGGATAGATTTAAACCAAAAGTGATGCAAGGAAAAGTAAACGAGGGCGAGAAAATGAACTTAAAGAGAAGCGTCCCTTTTTGGGAGCAAAGAGGGACTTATCTGGGGTACGTGCGGACTTCAAATAGATATGACATTCTTCTTGGGCTGGATGCCTCACCCGCACAAGCTTTCTGTCTTCTCATACCTCATTGACCCGTGTTCCAAACTAGGGAATATTTCCAAGCCTCTGTTAATGGTGGGAATGTTTCTTTTTCGACCAACGGCGCGCTTTTCAGGTTTTCGCCAATGACCTCTCTCA
This sequence comes from Nicotiana benthamiana, assembly GCA_034376525.1. Classification (NCBI taxonomy): domain Eukaryota; kingdom Viridiplantae; phylum Streptophyta; class Magnoliopsida; order Solanales; family Solanaceae; genus Nicotiana; species Nicotiana benthamiana. The sequence goes on along the minus strand of CM067333.1, from coordinate 386,032 downwards.
TTTCTCTTCTCACCATCACCCGATAGTGCCCTTTATGAGTTTTCAGTAAACTAACTCTCATTTTCAGTTTCTCTACTCGCTTTTTCCCTATGGTGCGCCTAGGTTTTCACCGATAAGACTCTCTTATTTTATTTCTCTCAATTTGACTGCATCAGATTCCGACCATGTTCTTTTCCGATTCTGCTGCCTTTGCCGTTTGATCAAAAGGACTTGAATAAGGTTTTGGTAAAACTAATATGGATGATATTACAACTTTGGAACCATCTTGGTATGCATTTCGGCCAACCATTATATCATCTGCCCCAGTTTATTTTTCGGGGGGAATTGGGATTTTTGTTTTGGTGTGACTGAACCCCAGAGAGAGGCTGGCTACGTATCCTGTCGGAATCAAGTTAGACGCAGTTCAGGAATACATTTGTTTTTGGTTTTCTTTTTGTTTGATTTTTTCCTTTCTTTTGTTTTTCTGTTGTGTTTTGTTTTTCTCTTTTCTTCTTTTTTTTTCATTTCAATTTCTTTCTCTTCTCTTTTCTTTTTTTTTATTTTTCAATAACACTTTCAGGTTCCAAAGATGGTAATCAAAGAAGAGTAACTGGCTCAAATAGGTTTGCAAAAGGGTCGATAGTCTTTGGATTATGGGAATAAAAGACTTCGTCATCTCAATTGGATAGAGTCATTGTTGTAGTGAGGTTAGACATAATACCTTTTTACTGCATCTGCATTCACGACTGCTTAGGGATCATCTCCTTCGATGTCGCCCAGATACAATGCTCCTTTCGGCAATATGTTTTTGACGATGTACGGGCCATTCCAATTAGGAGTAAATTTTCACTTTGCTTCCTGGTGGTGAGGAAGAATGCGCCTTAACACAAGTTGTCCCATTTTAAAATTTCTAGGACGCACTTTCTTCTGATAAGCTCGAGCCATTCTTTGTTGCTAAAATTGCCCGTGGCAGACCGTAGCCATACATTTTTCATCGATTAAGGTTAGCTGTTCCAAACGAGCCTTGACCCATTCCACGTCATCAATCTCAGCTTCAACGATGATCTAGAGAGAAGGTATTTCCACCTCCACGGGTATCACAGCCTCAGTCCCATAGATTAAGAGGTATGGGGTCGCTCCTACTGGTGTATGCACTGTGGTGGGTTATCCCATTAATGCGAAAGGAAACTTTTCATGACATTTCCAGGAACTCTGAATCATCTTTCTCAAGATCTTCTTGATGTTTTTATTTGCTGCTTTGACGGCACCATTAGCCTTGGGCCGATAGGGAGTAGAGTTCCTATGCATTATCTTGAATTGTTCGCATATCTCCTATATAAAACAATTACTGAGGTTTGCCGCATTATATGTGATAATGGTTGCGGGAATACCAAATCGACAGATAAGGTTGGAGTGCACAAAACCTATTACAGCTCTCTTGGTGACAGATTTAAGAGTGATGGCTTCAAACCACTTTGTGAAGTAATTGATGGCAACCAGTATAAATCTGTTCCCATTCAAGGATTTCGGCTCGATTGGCCCAATAACGTCCATGCCCCAAGATACAAATGGCCAAGGGGCCGGCATGGGATGCAGTTCTGTGGGAGGTGCATGACTAAAATCACCATGCACCTGACACTAATGGAATTTTCGGACAAAGGTAAAGCAGTCTTTTTCCATGGTTATCCAATAATAGCCTGCTCGGATGATTTTCTTTGCTAACACATACCTATTCATGTGTGGTCTGCATACTCCTGTGTGTACTTCATGCATGATCCTTCCAGCTTCTTCAGTATCAACACATCTTAACAAATTGAGATTTGGAGTCCTTTTGTACAAGACATCACCACTCAAGAAGAAACATCTTGCATGTCGTCTAATGATTCTTTTTTGGTCCCTAGTAGCCTGCTCGGGGTATTCCTCTATTTTCAAAAATATTTTGATGTCGTGGTACCACGGCTGAATACTTGGTTTTTCCTCAGTTATATTACAATAACCATGCCTTTCCCTGATTTGGATTTCCAGAGGATTAATGTGGACGTTGCCTGGGTAGGGAAACATCAAGGCCAGAGTAACGAGTGCATTAGCTAGTTCATTGTGACAAGGAGGGATGTAATTGAACTCTATTGACTTGAACCGCTTGCAGATCTTCCACATGTAGCCGGTGGGGGATAAACTTAACATCTCGAGTTTTTCATTCTCCCCGCGCTTGCCAAATAATCAAATCTGAGTCTCCCAAAATCAACAACTCTTTAGCATCTTGGTCGATTGCCATGTTCATGCCCATGATGCAGGCCTCATACTTGGTTGTGTTGTTTGTGTAGGAAAACCGAAGCCTAGTTGTGGCCGGTAGTGCTGACCAGTGGGTGAGATCAAGATTGCCCCTATTCCCACAACTTTTCCATTTACATATCTGTCAAAGAACATTTTACAAGAAGTTGTATCCTCTAATACTGCCTCAACCGAGTTTACCTCTTCATCTAGGAAATAAGTGTTTAGAGGTTAGTATTCATCATCAATAGGATTTTTGCCCATGTCATACGCTAGTGCCTTGGATTTCATGGCTGTGTGGGTGACATAGACTATGTCAAACTCAGTGAGCAAGTTCTGCCATTTTGCTAATCTTCCAGTGGGCATCGGCTTCTGGAATTTGTACTTCAATAGATCCATCCTGGTTATGAGGTAGGTGGTGTAGACATGCAGGAAATGTCTCACCTTTTGAGAAACCAACGTTAAAGCACAATAGGTTCGTTCCAGTAGAGTATACTTGGCTTCAGAGCTGGTAAACTTCTTGCGTAAGTAGTATATTGCATGTTCTCTCTTTCCGGTAGCATCATGTTGCCCGAGGACACAATCGAAGGAACTTTCCAAGTCTGTCAGGTACGAAAACAGAGGCCTCCCCGGTTCGGGTGGGACCAAGACTAGTGGGGTTGATAGATACTCTTTGATATTATCGAAAGCTTCCTGATATTCATTCGCCTATTTGACTGATGCATCTTTTTGCAGTAATTTTAATATGGGTTCAAATGTGGAAGACAGTTGAGCAGTGAACCGGATGATGTAGTTCAATCTCCCCAACAGGCTCATCACTTCTTTCTTGGCTTTTGGAGGAGGTAATTCCCGAATAGATTTTATCTTCATTGGATCTAAATCGATACCTCTCTGGTTGACTATGAATTCCAAAAGTTTACCCGAGGGGACTCCGAACGCAGATTTGGCTGGGTTTAATTTTAGATATATCTGCGCAACCGGTCAAAAAACTTCCTCAGATCCCATACATGGTCCTCTTGAGTTTTGGACTTGATGGTCACGTCGTCCATATGCACCTCTATTTCTTGATGCGTCATATCATGGAAGATGGTAGTCATGGCTCTCATAAAGGTTGCCCCGACATTCTTTAGTCCGAAAGGCATGACCCTTAAGCAGTAGGTTCCTTAGGGCATGGTGAAAGTTGTTTTCTCAGCGTCCTCTTCATCCATCAACACCTAGTGATATCCTGCTTAACATTCCATGAACGACTGTATCGCATGTTTGGCACAGTTATCAACAAGGATGTGGATATTGGGCAAGGGGAAGTTGTCTTTGCGACTTGCCTTGTTCAAATCTCTATAGTCCATGCACACTTGGGGTTTTCCATCTTTCTTTGGCACTGGTACTACATTAGCTAGCCATGTGGTGTACTAGACCACTTGGATCACTCCTGCTCCCAACTGCTTCGTGATCTCTTCTTTGATTTTATCACTGACATCAATTTTAAATTTTCTCTATTTTTCTGGATTGGGGGCACTTGGGATAAGTTGGCAATTTATGCACTGACAAATCAACTCTTAGTCCCAACATGTCATGTCATCATATGACCACACGAACTCATCTTTGAACTCAAACAAGATTGGATTAGTGCATCCCGAGTTTTCTCATTTGCGTGGATACTTATTTTTGTTTCCCTGATTTCTTCAGAACTACCCAAGTTAATCAGCTTAGTGTCACTAAGGTTCGGCTTAGGTTTATTTTCAAGCTATTCCAGTTCTAGATTTATTTCCCCAAAAGCCTTTTCTTCATCGTATTCTAGTTCTTGGTTCTTTATTTCACAATTAGGCGGCATGTTTGGATCTAGGCACGCAGTCCGCAAGCATGTCACGTTATTTAAAGCCGCATTATTAGAACTCAAAGAAGAAACAAAAGAGAAAAAAGCAAAAAATCAGAAAGAATAAAGAAAATCAATGATGAAATATTGATTTCATTTCTTGGAATTGGAAGATAATAAGGTTTACATTTGGAAATTAAGGACGAGAAACTTTAAAGAAAACATCTGAGTTACACCTTGGGATAACTCGTGATGTAAAAAAAATGGCAGGACTAGTCTACCAGGACTCCCGCCTGATGGGGAATGGCGTAGCGTTCCATTTCTGTAATTTGGCCTCGGGTCCCATGTACAACACCTTAGAGGTGCTAGACCCCCCTCCTGGCTGAACCATGTGGGTTTCATATAGTATCTTTCTAATTGCCCCATATATTTCTTCAATCTCTTCAGCTGTAAAAACCTCATCCTCTTCTTCATCATTATACTTTGGCCTGACGAATGTTTCGTATAGATGTGGCAGTGGTTGAGGCAGGACCCAGCCATCATGCTTCCTGTCGTTTGCCCATTTTATGTCATCTGGAGTAGGTCGGAAGCCCACTTCAAAGAAATTTTTAGCGACTGGCAGAGTAACTGGTTCAGCTATTCCTGGCAGAGATTTTTCGAGTCCCTTCCCTGGTTTGAAGCCATGTCGTATCATTTCTTTAGCCACTATAACTGATGCATTGGAAAGGAATGGTTAGAGGCAAGGGTTTCCTTCTTCAAACTGGTTTGTCACCACAACTTCAAAGGCTTGGTAAACTATGTGCTTACTGCCTTCTCTTGCTTCAAGGCATTGGACTGAAGGATCTCGATAACACGATTGCTCGTCTTCCCCATGGACCGTAATTTCTTGATCTTCATGCTCAAGCTTTACTATCTGATGGAGAGTGGAAGGTACAGACCCTACTGCGTGAATCCATGGTCTCCCCAAGATAAAATTAGGGGTGTGCATTCGATTTATCGATTCGATTTTGACCCTTATCGATAGATGTTTATCAATTATCGATTTGAACATATGTTTATCGTTATCGTTTCAATAAGGTTTCAATTTTTTCGATTTCGATTTATCGATTTTTGGGGCTTATCGATTCGGTTATCGATTACACCAATAAGAAATTTTTTGGGATTCCACAAAAAGTATATCGCTACAAACACGCCTAACTAATATGGACAAAAAGAAGCTAAAATAAGAAGAGCATCATTTATAACATAAATATTGTGTCAACAAGCACATGAAACGAAATTAAAGTAAGGGATCAATTGTATGTCACCAACACTGCAACGGTATAAAAAAATATATCATCACGGCTAATTTTATTTTCCATTAATTTGAACTTTATTCCCTTGAGTTTTAAATATGATCATTCCTTTAATGTGGTAGAGAAAATAATAGCGCTAGGGACTTAGGGTAAGGGAAATGGTATTATAAAATAAGGGTAAAAATTTTTTTTTAAAAAAAATTATAGAAAATTAAAAAATAGTGTATGTTATCAGTTTATCGATAAACCGATAAATCGAAAGGACAGAATCAAAATCGAAATCGATAACTCGATAAGAAAAATTTTGAAATCGAAATCAATAAATCGATAAACCGACATCGATAAATTGATAACAAATAATCGATTCGATTTATCGATAAATCGATTCGAATGCACACCCCTAGATAAAATTATAGGACATGTCCATGTCTAGGACTTGAAAAGTCACATCAAAGTCCATTGGGCTGATAGTCAGAGTTAGATCGATCTCTCCAATCGTGTCCCTTTTGATACCATCAAAAACTCGTACGTAGACATTGTTGGGATGAATCCTTCAAGTCCCAATGTCCATGTGCTGTAGTGATAAGAGTGGGCAGATGTCCACCCTAGAGCCTCTATCCACCATAACCCTTTTCACGTAGTATTCTTCATATTTGACAGTTAAGTGCAGGGATTTGTTATGTGCAGCCCCTTTTGGGGGCAATTCATTTTTGCTGAATGAAATCTGGTGGACAGCGAAAAGTTTTTCTACCATTCTTTCTAATTGCTCTATGGGAGTCTCAGTTGGAACATACGCCTCATTGAGGGTATTGACTCGTACCTTTTGGTGTTCTGACGATTTCATCAATAAAGATAGCAAGGAGACTTGTTCGGGAAACTTTCAGAGCTAGTCAACCACTCCATAGTCTTCCATTTTCATTTTATGAAAGAATGCTTCCGCCTCTTCAGCGCTCACTAGTTTTTTTTAGCTGGGAAACGCTTCCGGATTGCGTTATTTGCTTCTTCTAAATTGGAGTAGTTTTCCACATGGTAGTTTTCTTCTCCTTAGATTTATTTCCCATTATATGTCACCATTGTTTTATGGTAATTCTAGGGCACCGCGGAAGGGTTCATCATGGGCCTCTGTGGTGCGCGACCAATAACAACAGGCTCACTCAACATTGGTGGATTAGTTGGCCCATGCACTATATAAGCTCCCTTTGGCACGAACATCTGGGTGGTCTTGTTTAGTTCGAATCTCTTGAGAGGACTCAAAGGCAACCACTCTTCCTATAGGCCCTGCGGGACATAGAGAACAATGTCTTTGGCAGGCGCTTCCCTCGTTTCCGCCTCAATTTTCTTTTCTGTTTTAGGGTGTATGACTTTGTTCTTTCAATCCCCTTCATCTTGCTTCGGGGAAGTTTATGAATTTCTCTCTACATCACCAATGGCAATTATGGGTTTCAACGCTGCATCGAACTCCTTGTGTTCGCAGATCATTCTGATTACCGGCCCGTTGTTGTGAGCCGGTAGTAGGTTGTTGGTTACGTTGGGGAGGTCTTTGTCCCCTAACACAATATTCCTTGGTTCTATTAGATCCTCTACAACTCTTTTCAGGGTCCAGCAGTTTTCTGTGTCATGCCCCTCAGCTCCTGAGTGATTGGCACATCGGGTGCCCCGCTGGTAGGATGGCGATTTTGGGTTTTGCCTGTTTGGAGGTACTAGCTGAAATAGGCCTATTTGGACAAGCTTTGGAAACAAACTGGATAAGGATTCCCCAATTGGTGTGAAACTTTTCCTCCTAGGTGGTTCATGAGGATGGAAGTTATTTTGCAGAGGGCGAGGGTTATAGTAGTTTTGGTAAGGAGGCTGGTTTCTTGGGAATGGGGCTTGGTTCCTGTTGGGTTGTTGCTGCAGTCGTACAAAAAGTTGAGCATTCATGACCACATACGATTAAGGAGCATGGGCCATGTACTGATGAGGGTAATAATGCTGAGAGGTTATTTCTAGGAACATAGGTCGAGGAGCACGGTGTCTTCTTATTCCTATTATCGCCATAGATGTTTCTTCTTTATTCTTGCCCTTTGCAACTCCTCCAGACCCGCCTTGGATGGCTTGGGAGGTTTCTCTAATAGCGGGCTGGCTTAGGATTCTGCCTGTTTTTAATCCTTTTTCCACCATTTCCCTAATTTTTAAGCTTTCGCAAATGGTTTACCTATAGCTGACATCATATTCTGGAAGTAATCGGCTTCTTGAGCCTGGAGGAACACTGTGACCATTTCGACTCGTCCATCGGAGGTTTCACTCTAGATGATTGTTTACGCCACTTGATTGTGTATTCTCGAAAACTCTCCGAGGATTTCGTTTTCAAGTTTGCCAGTGAGTTCCTGTCTGGAGCAATGTCTATATTGTACTGGAAATGTCTATCAAAGTCTCTTGCAAGGTCGTCCCAAATGAGCCACTGAGATATGTCTTGATCCATGTACCATTCATAGGAAATACCTAGTAGACTTTCCCCAAAATAGGCCATGAGTAATTCTTTTTTTCATTCGGCCCCTCGCAACTGATTGCAGTATTTCTTGAGATAAGCAATAAGATCACCATGCCCATTGTATTTCTCAAATTTTGGAGTCTTCAATCCTAGGGGCAAGTGCACATGGGGAAACATGCATAGATCAGCATATGGCAAACTCTTCTTCCCACTCAATCCTGGATGTTCTTGAGGCTTTGCTCTATACTCCTGATCTTTCTTTTGATGTCTTCCTGCTCAGGAGTTTTAGGAGTCCTTTCTTGTCTCGGGGTGAACTCAAATTGAGGCGGTTGAGGGTAGGTATATGTGGGAAATTGATGAGGTTCCATTTTGGAGGGGGGTGAGTGTTTCGAATGTAAAGGCTGAAGGATCAAAAGTGGGCATAGGCAGTGCAGGCTGTGTTGTAGCTGAGCAGGGGGGGTAAAGATGTTTGGGGCTACATTGGATATGACCATTTGGGGGAGAACCTGCGAGGAGGTTCCAACAAAATGGGCTAAGATGGTTGGGTGTCCTAGTGGGATACTGGGATGACTGATTGGGACAGTGGAAGTTCCACCCATTCTAGGGAAAAACTCGGGAAATCCAGGAATTGCACTAGGCGGCTCCTTTTCGTTTGACCAAGTGTCCCACATTTCAATCATGCAGAGACGCAACAACCTGTTTTCCTTGGCGGTTACTAATTCTGAAACCGGGATGCCCGAGATTGGGCTCTCGTCCGTGATGGGAATTGCTGGCAGAGTGATTTTTGAAGACATCCGATGCTTCCTTTTGATATGGTAAAATATGGATGTGAAGCCAGGTTAATACTAAAACCAACCATCATTTATAAAAAACCCGGACTAGAATTACAAGCAGCAAATGGTTAGTTTGAGACAAATAACAGATAGGTAATCTCACGTTGGAATGTGATGCACCTATGCAGTTAAATGAGTGTCTACATATTTTGCAATGGTTGCATGCTTCATCCCGGCTTTTCCTGATCCCTTCCCATTTTCTTCTCTTGATTTCCACTCTCTTTCCTTATCTTTCTTTTCCATGTCTCTTTTCCTCATTCTTTCTCTTATCTTTCTCTTTTCTTTTCTCTCCTTCTTGCCTTTGATTTTGGCACTGTTTCTTTTTCTTGATTTTCTTTTTCTCTCTCTTTTACTTCCTCTACTCTCTTGCTTTTTCCTCCTTTATTTTAGGTTTACGATCGAATCTTATGGAGATTTCCTAGGTATCATAACCCCGCATGAATCAGACCAAGCGTAGTTCATTGAAAAACAAATGCCAAAAATAGGAAGCAGTTTTTGGGGATTTTCAAATTTCATTAATAAAACTTCTATTATAAAGATGCGAAATTAATCAGTTTCTTGAAAATAAACTATAGACTCGAAATGAAACAAAATAAAGACTTAATGCTAGAATACATTAAAGCTTCCATTACTGGGGCTCGCGGGGCATCATTCGGCCTCGCCTCGAGCTTATGTGCGAGACCCCCTTGTAGTTTCTCCAAATCACTCATTACTTCACGGACGAAAATCATCACTGCAGCAAATAAGGTGGTACGAGTCATATCCTCGCATGCTTAGCATGTCATGGTGATGTAATCAGTGATGGTTCTGATCCTCTATTTGATCCTGCGTTTTTCCTGAAGTAAGCGTCCTATATGCTGGTTCCGGGCCTATAACACTTGAGAATCGTAAAGTGTTGATGATGTTACAAATATAATTACCACACAAAGGGGGGGGGGGTGATTTGTGTGGTGGCCAATTTTTGTACTACAAGAACCTGGTTCGTGTTGGTGTACTAACTACAACTGTTTGCAGAATTAAGAGTGCATAAAATAAAGAACACAAGAATATTTTTCATGGAAAACACCTAGCTCAAAGGTGAAAAAACCACGACCTACTTCTCAGTAGGATTTTTCCAAACATCCACTAAACTCAATGAGCCAAAACAGCATTTACAAGAATCTTGTAAACCTAAGGATTAACTCTAATCCCAGTGTGGCATACAACCTCAACTGCTGCAACACTTTCAAGTTAACTCTATCTTGAATACTCATCGTACCTAATACAATTTGCTTCTGTGAAAGCTGGAAAGGTACAATTTTAAATCACATACTACAATAGAACTAGAATAAGAAAAAACATAGTGGAACTGGTTCTTCAATCTCGTTCAAGTAGCTGCAGGTGTGCACACTTGATCTCACATAAATTGCTTGCAGAATAGTCTTGCTCTTTTGCTCTCAATTTAGCTCTAACTTCTTTGTCTATGTGCGTTCCTGTACAAGAGAACAATATTACTTATATAGAGTTAGTAATCAGAGTTTGACACAAACTCGAATTGTTGATCCTTCATCAAGTTCGAGTCCTAAAAAAAATTCAAACTCCAATTCCTTGTCCTAGATCCGGACATAGTTTTCTTCATATAAGGAGACCTCTTCTCCTTATCTCATATGCAATTTTTTCGATCAGTTCAGAGGATATTTATAAGATATGGCTTGTTGATCCCATTCTTAACGTGCATCTCATGTGCATAGGCAGTAACGCCTTTGTCTCCTAAGATGGACCTGGTCCTTCACCGAGGTCATTTGTCATTCTTCAAAACTACAACTGAACTTGGGCCAACAAATTCCACCTTTTTGATGATGACAAACTCTGTGCCTTTACTACTCGGAGAACCTGTGGAACTTAGCTTAATTTTCACATGGTCACACACTTGAGGTTAACTTATCATTAAGGACCAGGTTAAACCAGGTTATAAATATCACATTTATATCAGAATACAAAAACTAACTAAAGCACAATCTCTTCCCCTTTTGGTATCATCGAAAAGTTGCATATTATATGACATCCAAATTTTAATTAGTACTCATGGCCGCTGGGGCACTTGCAAGTTAAAACATGTTTTAGATAACCAACAATCAACAAGACAAAGAATGTAACTATTCAGATCAGAAGTTGCATAAAACAAGAGAAACAGAGCACATTTTCATTGATTGGGAGATGTTTCTACAATACAACCACAAAAAGAAAATTAACATCCAACCATGAGTAAAAGCATAACAAAAAAAATCCCGAATATGGGTCACTGAATGGGTAGGTTAATTTGGCTTTAAGGCTTGGAGGTATGAGAGGGCTGAGTTTGGAGAAGGTTGAACATATGTTGAAGCATTACATCACACTTCTCCTTTTCCTTTTCTAGTTAAGCTGTAAGTCCATCTCGTTCAGTTTCTAATTCAACAACACGAGCCTTCAATATGGAAATCTCAGCATCTTTTGTTCCACACTCCTGGACCAGAGCCCTGAACTTGTTATTTACATGAGTCTATTAAGATGAACCTGGTTCAACTGTGTTTGAATTCACTAGATAGTCGTAGGCCATGAGAGTCATTACACCAAAGTGCTCTTTGCTAGATGTCATCTCCCATTTCTTCAACGATACATGTAGCTTTTCCAGAACATCAGTCAATAAGAACCCATAGGGTGTGGCATGAGCATTAGAGCCGTTGATGACTCGATCTAGTAGTTGTACTATGAATGCATGCCAGTTAATTTGCTTTCTACTCACAAGACACTCTAGAAGAACCAGGTCCATGTAGTTGGCTGTGTGCCTTCTCTTGTCTGGGCAGCAAACATTTGTTCACAAACTCAAAAAGAACCTTCTGCTCAGCCTTCGTTTTACTTTTCTGATCAAATCGAGCTACATGCAGTTCTTCAAGAGTTGCAGAATCATAGAAATTTCTGGTGATTTGGAGTGCATTAGGAAGATAGTCAAGGCAAGGCCACCTTTGCCTTGTATAATCATCATATCCTGCACAGGGAATCTCCAGAATCTCACCCAATTTAAGAGCATCAAAGTGTACCTTGACTCATCTCACCAACTAGTAACAACCCCATTCACCATTGTGGCATTTTCCATAAACTCGATCAACTATTTGTTTGCCAGTTTGCCATCTAGTTGAAGAACTATGTTCTTTCATCCTTGTGCATTCAGAGCATCAACCAATCCTTTCATACATGGCTCCTCCAGTTCATTCAGAATTCTTCCTTTCAGGATTTATCTACTTCCAAAGATGACAAATCTATCATGTTCCTTTTCAGATTCCTCCTCCTTTTGTTCTCCACTCCATTCTTCCTCTTCTTCTTCAATAATCTTCTTTTGTTTTCTTTTTCTAGCTGACCTAGTTCTTTTAGCCAACGAGGACTTAGCAAAAATGGGTTTAGAGGAAGTCTTTTTGGTTGAAGTCTTGGAACCTTTTGGTTTAGGGGATGGTACCTTTTCAGTTGTTTCTCTTTTTTGATGGACCAAGTCCATCTCCTCTTCTTCATCCTCTTCTACCTCGATACTCTCCACCACTTTCGCTTTCCCTTTTCTCTCTTTTTCTTCATGCTTTCTTCCAGTTCTTTCTGCAATTGTTCCTCACTTTGTTTGACCTTGCTTATTATTGCTCTTGAGGGGAAAATAGACTTAGGGTTGATGTCTTGGTTTTATGTTTTGGTTTGGAAGCATTTGGAGCTTTTAAAGAGGAAGCCTCGCGCTTCTTTCGATCATAACTGGCTCCAATTTTCTTTAGAAGATCATCTAAGGTTTCCTTGTCAGATGAACAACTTCTAACTTTTTGTTTACTTAGATGAACAAGACCTTCCGCAACATCCCTAGAGCTATTTCCCCCTGACTTGTTGCCACTTCCCTCAACATTTTCACAAATCGCCAGAATCTCATCTTTCTCTTTCCTTCCTCTTCAACTAGATTCATCTCCCTTCACATCTCTTAAAGGACCCACTAAAACAAACCTATTTTCCACATTATCTACTGCATCAGAAGAACCATCGCATGTATTCAAATTCTTTTCTTGATTTTTATCTGCATCATAAGACCCCCGGTCTTTTTTATCACTTGCAGAAACGAATATGTTAGACTCATAATTTGAGTCAGATGGTTCCCTTTTTAAGACCTCCCTCTTTTGACTAGCTCTCAATTTTCGTTTAAGGCCATTCTCAGAGCACCGATGGCTACAGGTTTTCTCGCCAACATCTTTTGCTGGCGCAATCTGGGTTTAGGGTGTCGCTAGGGGTGCGGAGGAAGACATATTAATAGTTCCGGTAAAGGTGTCCCTGGATTTTCTTGAGGGTTAGACATGGTGAAGGATTTCTTGAAATTTTGGGGATTTTTGGAGATTTAGGAGAGGAAGGATGATTAGAAATCGAAGATGGGTATTGATCAAGTTAGGAGCGGAGTGTTTTAAAAAGGCATGATTAGTAACTGCAGCCTTTTGTAGTGGTCAATTAGGAGTCTACTCTAATTAAGGCATCAATTTTTAATTTGCACTAGATTTCAGGAAAAATTTCCCATTGTTCTTTAGAGTTCTTGGAGAGGAAGACTGTTCCAAATCTTGGCAGTTGTATTTTAGGAGTTTGGTTAGAATGGAATTCTGCACATAATTGGAATGTTAAATTTTCTAATTTTATAAAGTATAGAAACATACTTGACCTTTTCTCATGAGCATAGACTTGATGAACAAGGTTCTTCAAGTAGAACTTCCCTTGATTATGCCTCATGTATCAAAATAGAAAACAACGTTGTAAGAGATCAATGAATTAGAAGAAACATGTCACAGGAGTATATTGATTAGAGTATGAGTCTGAGTAAGAATTAGTCTAGATATTCACATAAAATCAGACTTCTAAGCAAACAAAATAATTTTTTTTCATTGCATTCTGAACTGGACCTGATTAGGTGATCTTAATCATCCTTAGTTCTAACATCTTCCTTTCAAAGTTTTCTCCACTTAGTTCTTTAATAAAGATATCAACTATTATTTTATCTGTAGCACAAAATTCTACGGAGATTAACCATTTCTCATAGTTATCGTCAAGAAGTGGTATCTACCATCTATGTGCTTTGTCCTTTTATGATGAACAAGGTTATTTGTCATAGTTATAGAACTAATGTTATGTCAAAATATAGGAATACATCCCACTTCAATTCCAAAGTCCACCAGCAATTTTTTGATCCATAGCAATTGAGCACAACAAGAAGCAGCTGCAACATATTCAGCTTTAGCAGTAGATAGGGCTACTGAGTTTTGCTTTTTGGTATCCCACGACACTAGACATGACCCTAGGAAATGTGGCATACCTGAAGTACTCTTCTTGTCCACCAAGTAACCTACATAATCAGCATCAGCAAATCCTACTAGGTCAAAGTTACTACCTTTGGGATACCAAAGACACAAATCAGTGGTGCTTTTCAGATATCTTAAAATCTTTTTGACAGCTGTCAAATGTGATTCCTTTGGACTTCTTGTGAAACGAGCACAAAGCCCTGCACTGAAGACAATGTTAGGTCTGCTAGCAGTAGGATACATGAGTGAACCAATCATACCCCTATAAAACTTTTGATCAACTGATGAACTAGGTTCATCAACATCTAAATTAATGGCAGTTGCAATAGGTGTATCTATTTCTTTAGCATCCTTCATTTTAGACATTTTGATTAGTTCTCTTGTGTACTTCTACTGGTGGATCATGGTCCCATGTGGACTTTGTTTGATCTGCAGGCCTAGGAAGAAGTTTAATTCACCCATCATACTCATTTCAAACTCACTCCCCATTAGTTTTGCAAGTTCCATACTCAGCTTTTCAGTAGTAGCACAAAATATTATGTCATCAACATATATTTGTACAACAAGAAAGTCTTTACCTTTTTCCTTTAGGAACTAAGGTGCTTCAATTTTACCTTTTTGTATCCACGCTCTAGTAGGAATTTTGGTAGTCGCTCATACCACGCTCTTGGGCCTGTTTGAGCCCATATAGAGCCTTGTCCAACTTGTACACATGCTCAGGACATTCCTTGCTTTCAAATCATGGAGGTTGTTTTACAAATACTTCTTCCTTAAGGTAGCCATTTAAGAAGGCACTTTTGACATCCATCTGATGGAGAGTGAATTCCATATGTGCTGCAAATGCAATGAAGAGTCTGATTGCTTCTATTCTAGCAACTGAAGCAAAGGTCTCATCATAGTCAATTCCTTCCTCTTGGATGTAGCCTTGAACCATCAGCCTTGCATTGTTTCTTGTGACAGTTCCATCATCGTCAAGTTTGATCTGAAGACCCATTTAGTACCACTGACTGATCTGTCCTTGGGTCTTAGAACAAGATGCCAAACTTGACTTCTTTCAAATTGATTGAGTTCCTCCTGCATAGCATTGATCCAATCTACATCCTGCAAAGCCTCAGTGATATTTGTATTTTCAATAAGAGATAGAAAAGAATCAAATGCACATAGATTCTTAAGTTGTGATCTAGTTCTGAATCCTGATGTTGGATCAATGAGAATGTTCTCGATGGGATGAGAACTTTGATACTTGTGAGGTTTCACGACCAACTTGTTTCTGCTGAATGTTTCAGCCATTTGCTAAGAGTCGGGTTCATGAACAGGTTCCTTCAAGGGGTTTATTTCACTTCCTCTTTGATTTCTTCCCCCTGTCAGGTTTCCATGAAAGGAAGATCTATTCCTTCTGTAGGGGCTACTTTGACTTAAGCTGATGCTTCACCCAAGTCGTTGACCAGTCCAATGGATTCATCTTCATGTTCCTGTCCTTCAGAAAGAATGTTAGTTTCATCAAACACAACATGTACACTTTCTTGTACACACACAGTTCTTCTATTAAACACTTTATATTCTTTGCTATGTGAAAAATATCCCTAGAATACTCCCTCATCACTTCTGGGATCAAACTTACCAAGGGAATATTTTCCATTATTGTGCACATAGCACTTGCAACCAAATGCCCTAAGATGGGATATGTTTGGTTTTCTCCTTTTAAGTAACTCATAGGGAGTCTTCTCAACAACAGGTCTAGTCATGCATCTATTTATTATGCAACATACAGTATTTACAGCCTCTGCCCAGAAGCTATGGGGTAGTTTACTAGAAAAAAGCATGGTCCTTGCCATATCCTCAAGAGTCATATTCTTTCTTTTAACTACTCCATTTTGCTGAGGAGTCCTAGGGCCAGAGAAGTTGTTATCTATACCATTTTCATCACAATACTCGGTTAATTTTGCATTTTCAAATTGAGTTCCATGATCAGACCTAATAGATGCAAGTTGCTTTCCTAATTGTTTCTGAGTTTTTCCAACAAAAGCAGAAAACATTTCAAAGGCCTCATCCTTAGATGTCAGAAATAGTACCCAGGTAAATCTAGAGTAATCATCAACAAGCACCAACACATATTTCTTCCCTCATCTGCTCATGGTTCTCATTGGACCACAGAGATCCATATGAACCAGTTCCAACGTCTTGGACGTACTATAAATTTTCTTGGATTTGAAGGATGACCTTACCTGCTTCCCCCTTGTACATGCCTCTAAAACTTTTTCTTCCTTGAACTTCATATTAGGTAATCCTATGACCAAGTCCTTGGAGACTGATTTGTTTAACTGATTTAGACTGGCATGGCCAAGTCTTTTGTGCCACAGGAGGGGATCATGTCTAACACACTTAGGCAACTTTGTCGGTGATAAGGTTAATCACAAAACATTTGGTGGAGGTAAAGTCCACAAGGTTGCCTCTGTCACACAATTGTGACACACTTATTAAGCTGTATTTTAAACCATCCATTAGGTAGACATTTTCTATGGAGTGTGAATCAGTCTTTCCTACCTATCCAACCCCAATGATCTCACCTTTATTTCCATTACCAAAGGAGACATTACCTCCTTTTAGGTTCTCAAGTGAAAGGAACTGTTCCTTGTCCCCAGTCATGTGCTTCGAGCAGCCACTATCCATATACCATATTTGGATCCTCCCCTTCACTTGGACATGCAAAATGGAAATCAAGGGTTAGTTTTAGGAACCCAAACTAGTTTGGGTCCCTTTCTATAAGAAAAATGATATATCAAATTCCTTTTCCCCATCTAGGCAACATATTCTTTTCTTTAAAAAAGCTTTTGTTCCTTTGACTGGCCATTTCTTTTGCATTACATTCATATTCCACAGTGTGTGCAAATTTTGTTTTCAGGAAGAGTGAGGTATTTGATTTTTGGGTCCCATTTAGGAGCTTGAGTCCCATATCCAAGTCCTCTTTTGTTACTGCTGTGATGCTCTTGCAACCATGAAAGAGCATTCGAGGCTTGATTCCACTTGCAAGTTCTTTCTAGTTCATGTTTTATATTTCCTAGATTTTCTTTCAAAACTTTTATGAATTCATCTTTTCTGTACAATTCATCTTTCATTTTTCCTAGATTTTCTTCTAGAGCTAGATGTGAGTTATCAGCTATCTTCTTTCTTGTTCCTAATTTTAATTTTAGATTTTCTGACCTAAGTTCTAAGACACTGTTGGTTCTTCAACTCAGCATTTTTATTATCACTATCATTTGCTCTATACTCTAGACTTTTACATTTTGTTCTTAGGATCACACATACCCAGGACAGAACTTCCTTCTCATTGTTGATTATATCAGACTCATCAATGAAGTCTATTAGTAGCTCAGCCAGTTTTTCTTTTGACAAGAATTTAATCTTGTCTTTGAGATGGAGAATACTTACCTCTTGTTCATCATCTAATTCTCCGATGACCATTAAAGCATACTCCTCCTCAGTTTCATCTTCTGAGTATTTATCTGAGGTTTCTCCCCAAGCAGAGACTACAGCCTTAGTTGAACCTTTGTTTCTCTTTGGTTGAACCTGTTTCTTCTACATGTTTCTTCGTTCAGCTCTTTTCTTTTTCCACTCAATTTTCCATTGAGGATAGTTTTTGATCATGTGGTCGTTCTTGCCAAACTTGAAGCATCCTTCATTTGCCTGTTTTTCTGGAGCTCTCATTTTATTGAGGCTTGTACTTCTTGAAGAACCCTTTCCTCTCATTAGATACCTTTTGAAATCCCTGGTGATCATAGCCATTTCATCGTCTTCCAATTCTGCACCTTCAACAATTCTGAGAGCTAAGCTTCTTTCCCTTTTTGGGGTATTTATCTTCATGGTTTGTCTCCTAATTTCATAGGCAGTCAAATTTCCAATCAGTTCATCCAGTCTGAGAGTGGCAATGTTCTTGGATTCTTGAATGGCAGTAATTTTGCTTTCCCATGTGACTGGCAGAATTCTTGTCAAAATCTTCTCAACCTTGTCTTCGTCAAGGATATACGACCAAGAGATCCCAGTTCATTTGTCAAGGTGGTGAATCTATTGTACATATCCTGGATAGTTTCTCCTTCCTTCATGGGAAAATTTTCATATTGAGAGTACAAAAGTGTTCCTCTTGATCTTTTCACTTGAGGTGTCCGTTCATGAGCCACTTGTATAGTGTCCCATATTTCTTAGAAGTTGTGCAACCTTGGATCCTGCTGTACTCGTCTAGCCCTAGGCCACATACAAGCCACTTCTTAGCTTTTGCATTTTTCTCCTATTTTTTCAAGTCTTCAGCATTGCAGTCAGCCCTTGTTTTTAGTACTTCAATTCCTTCAGAATTCTTCTTAGTAGTTGCATGAGGACCATTAGTGATTATGTCCCAGAGTTCATAATCTTCCCCTATAATGTGATCTTTCATTCTGTTCTTCCCCCAAGAATAGTACTGGCAGTTGAAAAGTGGAGGCCTAGTAGTGGATTGCCCTTCCTAGTTTGTAGGTGGTGCACTCATTGTTGATACTCTCCTGAGGTGTTGGCCTCTTCAAGGATAACCTGCTCTGATACCAATTGATGTTACAAACATAAATACCACACAAGAGGGGGGAGGGGGTGATTTGTGTGGTGCCCAGTTTTCGCACTAGAAGAACCTGGTTCTTCTAGGTGTACTAACTACAACTGTTTGCGGAATTAAGAGTGCATAAAACAAAGAACATAAGAAATTTTTACGTGGAAAACATCTGTCTCAAAGGTGAAAAAACCACGACCTACTTATCAGAAGGATTTTTCCAAAAATCCACTAAACTCAATGAGCAAAAACATCATTTGCAAGAATCTTGTAAACCTAAGGATTAACTCTAATCCTAGTGTGGCGTACAACCTCAACTGTTGCGATACTTTCAAGTTAACTCTAAGTTGAATACTCAACGTACCTAATACAATTTGCTTCTATGAAAGCTGGAAAGGTACAATTTTAAATCACCTACTACAATAGAACTAGAATAAGAAAAAATACAGTGGAACTGGTTCTACAATCTCGTTCAAGTAGCTGCAGGCATGAACACTTGATCTCACGTAAACTTCTTGTAAAATAGTCTTGCTCTTTTTCTCTCAATTTAGCTCTAACTTCTTTGTCTATGTGCGTGCGTACAAGAGAACAATATTAATTTTATAGAGTTAGTAATCAGAGTTTGACACAAACCCGTATTGATGATCCTTCATCAAGTTGGAGTCCTAAGAAAATGCAAACTCAAATTCCTTATCCTAGATCCGGACATAGTTCTCATCATATAAGGAGACCTCTTCTCCTTATCTCCTATGCAATCTTTTCGATAATTTTAGAGGATATTTATATGATATCACTGGTTGATCTCATTCTTCACGTGCATCTCATGTGCATAGGCAGTAACACATGTGTCTCCTAAGATGGACCTGGTCCTTCACTGAGGTCATTTGTCATTCTTCAAAACTTCAACTGAACTTGGGCTAACAGTTGATCTTGCATTTACTGGATTTCTTCCTCCATTCGGGCCATCAGATTATAACAGTGTTCCTATTACCCTTAAAATCTTTAGCCTGTTTGGCTGCCTCATCCTCAAGATTAGTTACTTTTCTTCTTAGACTAGTGATGGTCCCTTTCATAGTGTATCTTCATTTGTTGTACAAACCATTCCCGTTCTTCCGCTTTCTTTCTCCACTATTCCTGTAGTTTTACCTGACTAGCTTCGAACTTTTCCAAGTCTTCTTGGTATTCAAGGACTTTCTTTCTTAGCCCACTTATAAGCCTTTCATCGGCTCGACTTATTTTTGGGTTGTTGACGGCTTTTTTTATCTTTCTGATCTAAGCTTTGAGTGCCTCATTTTCCTGGGCTAGTTTCTTCTTTTCTCCCTCATCTGCGGTAGTTTGAACGCTATTTTCAAATTGAAGCTCCATAACTTGCCTTTCAAATTTACTTATTTTGGCCTTATATTCATTCTCTTTCGTCAACCAGTCCCATTGTGGTTGGGCCTCAACAGTGAATTGTTGGACATGTGGTCTTTTTGCGGGCATTTCAGGAATTTGATACCTCTTACTAAACCATTCAACATATATTGGGTCCACTTCACCTATGGCATAGTCTCGCACTATGGTCTTGGGTTCTAGAAACCTACACGCATTCCACATTTGGCGAATTTTTCCTTCTGGAAACGCAACTTTTGGACCCAACTCAATGGCATGCTTACTGAGATCTTCGTCATTATGGACGGTTTGGAATATTCCTAGTTTACACAACACCCTGTAGGGATCACAAGGTTGGATGCTCCGAACGCCCATTAAGAGGATATAAGACGCTTCAACTGTTGTGGATATTGCTTGAATGGAAGGGAGCCATCCACATGTCCATTCAATTTTATCAGCAGTCAGGACCCTCAGATGTGCAAGCCAAGCTTCCGTACCCCTACGGAATTCAATACCTGATATCCCACTTCCAAATTTTTCGATGCAGTTTAGACCAGTCAAACCATAATTCATGTATCCAACCTGGTGACAAGGGTGTTCTTTCATCAGTAATTTAAGTAGCAAATTGCAACCCTGGAAACATTTTCCTCCTTCCCGACAGATGGTCAGGGCTCGGTAGATTTCAGACACGATCAGAGGAACCACTTTGTTGTTAGCTTTTTTGATTGTCACATCGATCATTCCCACAAGAGCTATCTCTATATTTCCATCCTTTTGTAGACAAACCACAACACACCTAATGGCCACCATAAAAGCTAGACTCCGTCTTGCCTCACACTTGTCTTTGTTTTCAGCATGGGTTAGACTGGTGTTCGACTCTTCAAAACCTCGAGGGTTGCCATATCGAAGATACAAAAACTAGAGTGTGCAGTACCTTTCGGATGGATTTCGATCTTGGACATCCAAACTAATCAGCAAATCCAGAAATCTGTGAGGGGATACCGGTCTTGGCAATAGTGGATATCGACTCCTGAGAGACCCACATAACCAGCTACCTCTTCCAATGTAGGCGTGAGCTCTAAGTCAGAGAAACGGAACACGTTGCAACTTGAGTCCCCAAATGGTATTGAGGCTTCAATTATGTCTTACTTTAGCTTGACATTCAATAGTATGGCGAAGCCTCCCAGAACTCTTACAACTATTTCTCTACTGCCCCTTCCTAGATCATCCCACCACATATGGAGCTTCAAGGGGATCTCATTAAGGACTGTGAAGGGTTCAATTTTGTTCGTGCTCATCCTCCACATTTATTAGGTGATTTAATGTCTTATTTTATAATACAAGGAGAAATAACAATATTTATTATGTTAAAAAAATTCATTTCATTTATTCTAAACAACAAAACCCGGGCTTTGCAAACACGACCTTTTAACACTTCGAGAAAGAAGATTTGAAAAGAAGATTTGAAGGACGTTCCTTCTAACCGCTAGAAACGATCCAAGGTGGCTGCTCTTGCAGTAACAGCCTTCCGGTGCCCTTTTGGGGGCATTCGGCTTATTTTAGACAAGAATGGCATCACCGGCCTTATTTGTAACAAAACTAAATTTTTGTGGTCTTTGGGCTATTTTAGTAAAAAGGGAAGTTGGACCCAATAGGGGTTGCCTACGTATCCCACATCCAGTGATAATCAAACTAGCTTAGTTTGAGCAGATTTTGATAAAATCAATATTTTGAAATTAAACCTTTCTTTTCTTTTATATTTTTTCATAAAGCTGGCAGAAGTTGAGCGCTATTTGAGTATTGGTTTTTTATTTGTCAAAACAGATAATTAGCATTATCCGTTTCTTTTTTCTTTCAACTCTCTCTCATTATCTACAAGCCGGTCAACATGCAGATCCAAAGCAAATAAATGCACAAGTAGCAAGTAAGATGCATCAAAAAGGTCTTCTCATTTCAGGCACAACTGTCCTAGACAGACCCAACTCGTGTGTTGAGTCTCCTAAGTCAAATGCATGTGATGCAAACAAACGTTTCTACTAAGGATCCAGCATCATGAGGTTTTGTTATACTAGGGTTAAGAACATGGGTTTAGTGTTCTAGACCTGGCTTACCCGAGTGGACAACTTGAGCCGAGGTAGGGGTGGAGCGTACCGGGAAAACAGAAGCTTCACTAGCTTAGTAACTTGTCTGAACCTTGTTCTAAATTGGGATAAGACTCTAAACATAAGAGAAGTCACATGAAGTGCACCCTTCTCCATGATGTAGAAGACTCAAAGAGAGGAAATGTTTCGCAACAGTTTATACATATGAAATTCATTAAATATCAAAGGGGTAAAGCATTTAGCACATTAGACATGGACATGTAGGAAAATCAGATAAAGCTAACTATAACAGCTATTCTAAGCTCGAATTCTCGAACCACGAACCAGAGATTCTGCGTTTGATTCCCCAGCAGAGTCGCTAGAGCTGTCACACCTCTTTTTTCCTACACCCTCCGAAGGTTAGTGTATAAGGAAGTTTTTCCAATTAAAGTGACATTATTTAAAATGGGATTGTTTATTTAATTCAGAATCGCCACTTAAGATAACTATTTGGTGTCTCGAGTCAGTAGTTTATTTTTAATTCCAAATCGTGGAAAATTCGACTTTCCATTTGAAGTCTACGAACCAGAAATTATGAATAAGGAATTTTGTTAACCCGAGCGAAGGTGTTAGGCACCCCCGAATTCCGTGGTTCTAGCATGGTCACTTAAACTATTACAATTTGTCTATTATCTGATTTTAATGCATGTCCAACCTATAGTGCAATTTTAAATTATTTACCGGTTTTAATTAATTTTAAAAGAAACTTAAGCGTTGTATAAAATGTGCCTTTGGATCGTGTCACATGATATGTACCCGCAATCCAGAACAAATTCCGTTCAATGTTTTAGGATTTAGATTTGGGTCACATGAAATGCCACCCAAGTTTAGGAAGGTAAAATTATTAAGTAGCATGCCTAAAGCAACTAGACTGTTGTTAACTTTGCGGGAGACCATGAAAATTAGCTAAACGACACGTTCCGAGTTCTAAGGATTTTAAAAGGAGACAATTAAAGAGGGCCACATAATTTGTGATTTTATTTGGCGCGCGCCTCAATTCCATTTTTAAAGGCATTCAAGCTAAAGCTCGGAAGGTCGTCGACTGTTTGATTTTCTAATATGGCTCACCTCTGCCTACATAAAAATTGAACTATTTAAAGGTTACTAGAAAAGTGACTATTCGAAAACATCACAGCCTGTAATGAATCAACACCCATGTGCACTTGTTTCTAATAGTTGGGCTTGAAAGAGAGGCCCAACATGCTAAATTTAGATCAGCTACTGTCGATTGCACTCTAATGCATGAATTGGACCATAGGATATTAACGTGAGGCTAGTTGAAAGCAAAAAAACACTTTTGGGCCTCATTCGTAAAAGGTTGTCCCTTTTTTGGGGCCCAAATAGAAGTCCAAATTCAACTTGGTGACGTGTCTGGGTGTAAGGACTCAACTTTGAGTCTCTAAAACCCCCATCCAATAATATTCAACCAAGGATATGGTGAAAAAAGGAAGATTGAGCCTTGCCACACGTTTCACATATAGCAAACATCCGAGCACCTTTGAACATGACCTAACTACTGAATTAAACAAAAAAATTATCAAATTGAATTTAAATGGCTAATTGCAAGGATCCTAGATACAAACCATGCCTTGAAAAAAGAACAATCCCCAGGTTCACTTCTTAAGAACCACGACATATGATTTATAGCAAATCGTTCTGTGCTTATCAATAAGCAGCTAGGATTTATACATCACCCGATGACATTTCCCTTTTCAGTTAACTAAACAGAAGTTATATAAGAGAATTAACTAAGTGAAACCAAAATCAAGAAAAATCCAAATATAACCAGACGTAGATCAGGTATTACGACACAACTAAACTACTAAAAAGAATGCTGAACTTACATCTACATGGACAATAATAGAAGCTTCCCAAAATGATTTCTACATTTAGCTAAGCATGAATTGCTAAAATTGACCTATAGTAAAGCTAAAATCAGCAAATAAGAATGAATTCAATAGTCCAAAGTTAATTAAGACATGAGAATTTGCTACTGAAAGTGAAATCAACCTTAACTATACTATGAGTACATAAAGGAATATGATCAATAGGCAAATAAACCAGAAGCTAAAGTATCATATTGCTTTCATTCCGTCTTCAAATTAGACTTTACATCTTGAAAGGATTTAGAAATTGTACCTGGAATAGTAAGAGCAAATAAAGGAGATTCAGCAAATGGAAAATATAGCAGCAGCACAGCAGAAGTATGAATCCAGGAAATCAGTGTAAGAGCAGTGATATCCACAACAACTTGACCCAAAAACTCTCTTTTGAATTCAAAGATGATTTTTGAACGTGAAAATTTCCAAGATCTCAAGGAAACTTAAATGGAACAGGTTTTTTTTGTTGATGTTTTTTACCTGCCTAGAAGTTTCAATTTTTTTTAATGCCTAAAAATCTGCCTTCATCCCTAAGTAACAATGCCTTTATAGGCAAGTTACTAGGGCAACTTCAGATTTTAAGTTTTTCCTTTTAGTCCTTCTTAATATTTAGTTTTTACCTTAAAAACCCTCAGTGTACTGACTTGTTACCCAAGTTACACCACTCAATTTCTTGAAATTTAAATTGGAACCCCAATCTAGAATGTTCTAGGGGGTTCCACTTTCAGTTACGGCAAGATTCTCTATGTAGTCTACTCAATTTTCCCCCAATTAACCCTATATTTACCCATGAAAACCAACAGTTCAACATGCCAAGCCAACTGGGTGATAGAACCAAATGGAGTGCCTAAATGGGCCTACTATTTCTTGGTCCTAAACTAAAACTAAAACAGATCTTCCTAAATAGAGGAACTACAATTAATTCTAACAGAAATTAATGAGGCAAAAACAAAATAAGGAACTGACTATTCAAAACTAAACTAATTACGAATCTGAATAAATTAACTATGCAATCATACTGATAAAGGAATATTCATGTACATAGATACCTAAAGTGACTTCAAATTAAAATCAAATCGAAAACAAACAATAACAAAACACAGAAGAAGAAAAATAACAAAATATGAAGTAGATGAAATGAATAGAAGAAAATACCTTGAACTTGGACCAAACTAAATCTCGAATCTTGGCAAGCTGCTTCGAACACTTGACAAACATAGTCATTAATTGTGTGTTTTCGTGAGAAAACACATGACTAAAGCCTATTATAGTAAAAATCATCAGTAAAACCCCTTATCTTGGACTTTATGAATTTAGAGTTTAACTGAATCTAAAATTCGAGAAGTTTGGCTAATGTTTAAGGGAAAAGGGGTGCAGATTAGTGATATGTGGGTGGGGGAAAGCCTATAGTGTAAATTTGGCAGAGATTGGGTGCTGGCACAGCCATGTCTGACGGAGGAGGCCGCTAGGGTTTCGATTATTCGAGCATTTTGGGTGGGATTTGAAGGAAATGAAGCGTGGATTCAGAAAGAGGAGGACGAGGTGTTCAAGTCGTGTTAATTTGAGGTCTTTGGACGATCGCCGCCGGTGGAGGCGATTTCCGGCCGGCGACGCATGGTGGTAGACGGTTGCTTAGGATAGTAGTCACTAAGGTTACTTGGGGAGAGATGAGAGACGGATTGTGGGTAGGGTTCGTTTGGACAATTATATACCATTGCACCCCAACTTCTCGACCGTTAGATGAAGAAACATAGACGGGAAGGATTAATTACCACCTAAACGACGTCGTTTTGGTCATACGGGTGCTGACCGTATTTTTGGATCGGGTTTGGGCGTTTCTGAATGGGTTCAAGGGGTTTTTGGCTTGGGCTGGTGTGGTCTTCCCAATTTTGGGCATTTCAATTAAGGGACCCAAATTTCTTTTAAATTCTTTTCTTTTCCTTTTCAAAAAAGTAAAAAATTAGAATTAAAATTGGCAATAAAACTGAATTAAATCATAAAATTAAATTAACCTACCTAAATACTTTAAACCCTAATAAACTCAAATAATTATGTACCACTTAAAGGAAATCAAGGAAATTAAAGCTAAAATTAGTCAAGACAACAAATAAATCAAAATTTTGATTTTTGTATTTTCTTTGTAAAATCCTAATTACCAATTAATATGTAAAATCAAATCTTAAATGCAAAATGTAATTTTTTGTATTTTTAAGAATTATTACAATTAAAAATGGACACAAGATGCAAACAAACACAAAAATTATGCAATTAGTCCTATAAATCAAATAATTTAAAGGAAAATCATAAATCTAAGAATTTATAGGAGTAATTCACATGAGGCAAAAATCACATGCTCACAGAAACTGATGCTCTAAAATAATTGCTAGCTCCGCATCATAAGTCAAAGCATCTTCGAACTAAACCATGCTAAAATCCAAAATATGAGATGGATCCCCAATATACTTCTGGAGCATAGAAACATGAAAAAACGGATGCACACTCAACAAGTTGGGTGGTAAAGTAAGCTCATAAGACATTTCTCCAAAGTACCTCAAAAGGCCCAACGAACTGAAGACTCAATTTACCCTTCTTCTCAAATCTCATAACACCCTCCATGGGCGAAACCTTCAATAAAACCTTTCCACCAACCATGTAGGACACATCTCGAACGTTCCTATCAGCATAACTCTTTCGTCTCGACTGGTACTGTATGAAGCCTCTCCTAAATCACCTTTACCTTACCTAAAGCATCCTGCACAAAATCCGTCCCCAATAGCCTAGCCTCACTCGGCTCAAACCAACCAACTGGAGATCTGCACTGCCTCATATACAAAGCCTCATATGGAATAATCTGAATACGACTAGTAGTTGTTGTTATAAGTAAAATCTACTAGAGGTAGAAACTGATCCCATGACCCTCCAAAATCAATGACACAAGCACGCAACACGTCCTCCAATATCTAAATAGTGCTCTCAGACTGTTCGTCCGTCTGAGGGTGAAAAGCTATGCTCAACCCAACCTGAGTAGCCAACTCTCGCTACGCAAACCTTCAAATCTGTGAAGTAAACTGAGTGCACCTATCTGAAATGATGGAAACTCAAAGACCATGCAAATGAACAATCTCCCAAATATAGATCTTTGCCAACCGCTTTGAAGAATAGGTAGTACACACAGGAATGAAGTGCAAGGACTTCGTTAGCCGATCCACAATCACCCAAATAGCATCGAACGTCTTCAAAGTCTATGGGAGCCCAACTATAAAGCCCATGGTGATTCGCACCCACTTCCACTCTGGAATATCCATCTGCTGAAGCAAGCCACCCGGTCTTTGATGCTCATATTTCACTTGCTGAAAATTGAGACACCGAGCTAGGAATCCCACAATATCTTTCTTGATTCTACTCCACCAATAATGTTGTCTCAAATCCTGATACATCTTCGCGGCACCCGGATGAATTGAATACCACGAGCTTTGGGCCTCCTCCAGAATTGACTCACAAAGCCCATCCACATTAGGCACACAAATCCAGCCCTGCATTCTGAACGCCCAATCATCACCAATTGTCTCATCTCAGGCCTTATTGTGCTGAACTTTGTCCTTAAGGACAATCAAATAAGGATCATCAGACTGGCGCTTTCTGATGCGATCATATAAAGAAGACCGAGAAATCTCACAAGCTAATACCCGACTGGGCTCTGAATCATCTAACCTCACGAGCCGATTGGCCAAGGCCTGAATATGAACTACAAGAGGTCTGTCCCTAATTGGAATATATGCTAAACTCCCCATACCCACTGCCTTTCAACTCAATGCATCGGTCACCATATTGGCCCTCCCCAGAAGGTACAAAATAGTAAGATCATAATCCTTCAACAACTCCAACAACCTCCACTGTCTCAAATTAAGATCCTTCTGCTTGAACAACTGCTGGAGGCTGCGATGATCAGTAAACACCTCACACGACACACCATACATACAATGCCTCCAAATTTTCAACACGTGCACAATAGAAGCCAACTCTAAGTCATGAATAGGGTAGTTCATCTCATGGGGCTTCAACTGAAGAGAAGTATAAAAAATAACCCTATTCTTCTGCATTAATACATAAACAATACCAATTCTCAAAGTAACTCAATACACGGTGTATGAACTTGAAACCGATGGCAGAACTAACACTGGAGTTGTGGTCAAGGTTGTCTTAAGCTTCTGAAAGCTCTCCTCGCGCTCATCCAACCATACAAATGAAGCACCCTTCTGAGTCAACTTGTTCAAGGGCGATGAAATAGATGAAAATCCATGAACAAATCGGCGATAACAACACGCTAAGAAAACTGCGAATCATGGTGGCTAAGGACGTTCTGGGCCAACTTTGAACTGCCTCTATGTTCTTTGGATCAACCTGAATACCCTCGTTGGACACCACATGCCCCAAGAATGCAATGAAACTGATCAAGAACTCACACTTAGAGAACTTTGCATAAAGCTTCTCCTCCATTAATCTCTGCAACACAACTCTCAAATGCTCTGCGTGCTCCTCCTAAGTATGCGAGTATTCTATAATATTATCAATGAAGACCATAAAAATGAGTCTAGATACGGCTGAAACACGATGTTCATCAAATTCATGAACGATGCTAGGGCATTGGTCAGCCCAAAAGACATCACCAAGAACTCATAATGACCATGTCAAGTCTTGAAAGCTCTCTTACGAATATCTAAGTCGATG
The DNA here is from genome assembly GCA_034376525.1 of Nicotiana benthamiana. Taxonomy (NCBI): domain Eukaryota; kingdom Viridiplantae; phylum Streptophyta; class Magnoliopsida; order Solanales; family Solanaceae; genus Nicotiana; species Nicotiana benthamiana. Next base: position 357,363 of record CM067333.1, on the reverse strand, counting down.
ATCTTCAGCAGATGATAACCTAAACGGAGATCAATCTTGGAGAACACTCTTGCTCCCTAAAGTTGGCCGAATAAATCACTAATGCGAGGCAAAAGATACTTTTTCTTAATTGTTACCTTGTTTAAATGCCTATAGTCAATGCACATCCTCATAGTACCATCATTCTTCTTCACAAATAGAACCGGTGCGCCCTAAGGAAACACACTAAGCTGAATGAACCCCTTTCAAGGAGCTCCTGAAGTTTCTCCTTCAACTCTACTGGTCCCATGCCATACGACGAAATAGAAATAGGATGAGTGCACGACAAAAGATCAATACCAAAGTTAATATCCCTGTCCGGTGGCATTTCCGGTACGTCTAAGGGAAACACATCGGGAAAGTCCCTAACAACAGGAACATAATCAATACTGGGAGTCGCTATACCGACATCCCTCACAAATGCTAAGTATGAAGGAAAATCCTCCCCAACCATACGATGGGACTTCAAGAAAGAAATCACCGTACTAGGTACATAATAAGTCAAACCTCGCTACCAAATCTGTGGCACACCCGATATAGCCAATATGACTGTATTAGCATGACACTCCAGAATAGCATGACACAGAGATAGCCAATCCATGACCAAAATAACATCTAAGTCTACTATTAATAATAACAACATATCCAGTAAGGTCTCCAGACCCCCAATAGTCACCACACATAGTCTGCAACAACAATATCGCCTACTTTAGTGGATACATGAATAGTTAAACAAGAGACTCACGAAGCGTATCCAAATAACAAGCAAAGTATGATGACATATAAGAAAAAGTGGAACGGGGATCAAATAATATAGAGGAATCTATGCACTAGATAAAAACAATACTTGTAATAATAATACGGAAAGCAATATCATCGGGGTCTAGTTGGAAGTGCATAAAAATGACCCTGACCACCACCTAATAGACCTCCCCCTCCAGAGCAACCCCTATTTGACTGACCTCCACCCCTCGCTAGATGGGTGGGTGGTGATCAAGTAATATGCGCTGAAGCTGGAGGCTGACCCCTCTGCTGCGATGAATCCCTAAGACGACGAGGACACTGCCTCCATATATGGCCCATCTCTCTATACTTATAACAACTCCCGGGTACTGGAGACGGGGATTGAAGGGAACTCTAGTACAGGAATAACTAGCATATGCACCTGGCATAGAAGAGCCCTAAATTTATGGAGCACAGGACAAACTCTGAGCCAGAAGGGCACTAAGTCATGACTAGCCCTAATGAGAAATGTGAGAACCAAAACCCGATGACACCCAACGATAACCGAGGCGAGTCGGCTGAGCATGCCTGATTGGCCTCTACCGTGATGAAACTATCCTATTAAGAAGCACCACTATAATAACAAGATCCTCGAGGCCTCTTGGCCTCCCTGTCTTCTCGCTGATGGCTACGAACTAGCTCAATATCGCGAGCAATGTCAACAACCTCCTCAAATTTAGCACCACACACCCTCTCCCTAGTAATGAGAATACGAAGCTGATAAGTGAGGCCATCAACACACCTCCTAATCCTTTCTCTATCTACCAGAACCAACCAAAATATAATGACGAGCTAACATTGAGAACATCATCTCATACCGTGTCATAGTCATCTCTCCCTGAAGCAACCACTCAAACATCTTGCTCAACATCTCTCTACGAGGCTGCGACACATACTTCTCCAAAAAGAGAATGAAGAACTACTACTAGGTAAGGGGTACTACACAAACATGCCTAAACCTCTCAAATTCCTCCCACAAAGAAAAGGTAACTCCAGAAAACTGAAAAAATAGTGAAAGCAACCCCACTGGTCTCCAGAATGTTGTGCAAAGAATCCTCTCATACATGTCTAAGAAATCCTGGTCATCCTCGTCCTCTACACCGCTGAAAGTCGGAGGCTGAAGTCTACCAAACTTGCCAAATATTCGCTGTTTTTCCTCTATCATGGCAGGAGCCACATAGTCTTGAGTAGTTGCAACCGGCTGGGCTGGATGTGTCCCCACTATCTAAAGTCCCTACACGAACTTCTCAGGTGTGATAGCGAAGGGTATCTGATTGCCTCCCCTGGCCTTAGAAGTAGCTGCGACTATGGTAACTAAAACTGCCTGAGCTAGGCCAGTGCATACTGATAGAATCTAAGGTAAGGCCTCCTGAAGACCCGAAATCACAACGGGCACAGCTGGTGCTTGAGCTAGTGTTGTTGGGTTGTTGAAAACTTGGACCTGATCCTAGGCGGCTGGTGGATCTGCAGGTGCTACCCTAGCTGCTGTGCAGGCCACGACTGTGTCCTTGACCTCTTGTGGCCACAACTGGCGGTACTAGTGGTCATTCATCCTGACAGGTAGCGCGTGTCCTTACAATCTGCGAGAGAATATAATAACAGAAGTTTAGTACTCGAATCAACAAATTTGCACGATAAGAATTTCAAGAATTTGAATCTTTTCCTAATGATTCTTCAGCCTCTCGAGGATAAATAAAGATGTCTCCATACCGATCTTCGAAACTCTACTAAATCTACTCATGGTTCGTGAGACCTAAGTAACCTAGGCTTTGATACCAACTTGTCACAACCCTAAACCTTGAACCAGTCGTGATGCTGCCTCTTGTGAAGACAAGGCCAACCGACACATTACCAATTCATTTTAAGCAGTTAAGGTATAACACTAAGTCTTTAACATAAGAATTAAAATCCCAAATAAGGTAAACAACCATAGTTGCAAAATAGACATAGCCGGCATTGGTGTGTCACCTGTCATGAGCATCTATAACAATACTACAAATATGAAAATGTTTACTCAACTATTACATAACTAAATCAAAAGGAATTAAGATAGAGGGAGAAACATTGAGTTGCGAATCACCAGGCAGCTACCAAGTGAATCTATAGAATCTGTTGGAAGCTCTCTCAACCCTCACAAGAGGGACTTGATGCACCTGAATCTATACATGGGGTAAAGAGAGTAAATTGAGTACTCTAACTTAGTGAGTAATAATAATAAATACAGTGTGAGTAATAAGAAATCACAAAAAGGCACACCAATAGGCTATGAAGAAGCAACAAAAAACCAGTAAAACAATGAAATAGTGGATATATCTGAAGTCACTTTAGTTTAGTTTAAACTTCTTGAAAATGCCTTTTAACAATTAAGCAAGTAAATGACAAGCAACTAGGAAATATAAACACATCAAAAACTGCACCCCTGGCAAAAGATCAACATATTCGCCCCTTGAGCAATATCATAGAATAACACCAGCCCATCGCGCTATATCTTGCATCACAATAAGTACTCGCGCTCACTGGGGGTGTGCAGAATCTTTGAGGGGCCCCTTACGACCTAAGCACAATATCAAGCCGTCTCATGGCATACAATCTCAAGCCCTCGGCCTCACAATCAACAAGCTACCTCGTGGCGTACAATCTCAGGCTCTCTGCCTCATAATCATAATCAATGCATCCTCACAACACAGACCCTCGGCCTTACTCAGTCAGAATCTCGTATGCCACTAGGGTAATAGTAAAATGTATGCTCATCCCAATTATCATTTAAAATTACATTTAATGTATTAAAATAGAGCAAACAAGGTTGAGTTACGAAAAAAATAATATATACCATGATTGATTACAAGAATAAAGTCAAAATAGAGAGGAAACATCCCCTAAGTGTCTAAGTAGTTTCCACGAGGCTCAAATATGGCATTCCACCCACAACATGATGCTAACTTCAATCAAATACGCGGCAAAACAATCATTCGGGGTGGACTAAATTACAATCCCCAACGATGCACCACCCTACGCTCGTCATTTGGCATGTGCATCACCTCAATATTGCACAATGATGTGCAATATGGGATTTTAGACCCTTATGACAATATTTACAATCATTACTCACCTCAATCCAGTCCAAATTGTAGCCCCATATGCCTTTGCCCCTCGAATCGGCCTGAAATTACGTCGAATCTATCCAAAAATAGAATCACAACATACCATTACAACATATGGAACAAATCCAATGCAAAAATAATCAATTTACAACATAAATTCCAAAATTATCCAAACTCAACCCATAGGCCCACGTCTCGGAATTCGATAAAATTTATATCATTAGATTCCTTATCTCCCCACGAGTTCATACATATAAAAGTCTGAAATTTGACCACAAATGGTCCTTCAAATCCTCAATCAAAGGACTAAGTTTCCAAGCCCTAATTTTCTCCATGTTTTACCCTTAATTTCCCTTAATTACAGCCCTAATCCGTGAAATAATACTATAGGAATGAGTTCTCATGATCCAAAACCTTACCTCAATGAAGTTTCCTGAATTCTCTCTTCAAAATCACCAAAAATCTAGAATTCGCGTTTAAAAATGGTGAACCCTTATGAAAATCGCAAAGGAAGAATTATATACATTCTGACCTAGGCTTTTCGCACCTTTAGTCCATCTATCGTGTCTACGGTTTTAACTTACTCGACAAAAATTCGCATCCGCAATGCACCATCATCACATGTGCCATCGCATGTGTGGTTCCTCACCCGCTTCTGCGGTTCCTTCCATCCTTAGGCTCCTCCACTTTTGTGACTGGTCTCTCGTATCTCCGGGGTCACACGTGCGATCCTTCAATCGGAGATGCGGTTATAATCGCAACAAAATGGCTTCAGCTCTCAAACTCAACTCCAAACCTTCCGACCATTCAACATCACCCTAAGCCACCCGGAACCTCAACCAAAAGAACCAAAAAGAATTATACTATCATGCAAACTTATACCGATCTTCAAAACACCTCAAACGATATCAAATCAACAAAAACATATCAGATTCAAGCCTAAGGTTCTAAAATCTTTTGAATTTTGCTTTTGATCAAAAAGTCTACCAAACCATGCTTGAATGACCTAAAATTTTCCACACACATCCCAGATGGCATAATAGAACTACAAAAACTCTCAGAGTTCCATTCCGGCCCCTATATCAAAATCTCACCTATCAACCGGAAAATTGAGAAATTCCACTTTTGCCAATTCAAACCTAAATCTATTCTCGACCTCCAAAACATATTCCGATCACGCTCCTAAGTATCAATTTTCCTCTCAAATCTATTTGAATTATCAGAACTCACATTTGAGCCCTCTAACACATAGGTAAACGTCCAGTTGACCTTTTCAACTTAAGCTTGCTCAAAAGAAACTAAATGTCTCAAACTGTAGCGAAACCTTTTTAGACTCGAGAAAACCAAACCGATCACAAATAGAATAGATAAACAAGGTAATATGAAGAAGAAACGGGGAAAACAAAGTGGTAACTCATGAGATGACTGGCTGGGTTGCCACACCTTTACTTTTCTCGACTTCCAACAATTAACATACTCGCAGAAAGTTTCAGTAGGTTTCTTCTTAAGATTCCAAATGTAGAAAACATTAGGTGCATTTTTTGTGTTAACCTTAAACCGATCCATGAAATCAGATGCCATACTTACTCAATTGGACCATTTCTTGGGATCTTGGCTGATATACATGGACAAAGTATCCTCAGTAAGACTCCTCATAAAGAGTTCCATTCGGATCTTTTCATCTTTCCCGACCCAGACAAGCTTGTCACAATAGGTCCTCAGATGAACCCTGCGATCACCTATGCCGTCAAACATCTCGAACTTGGGAGGTTTGTAGCCCAATGGCAGTTCCACATCTGGCTATATGCATGGGTCTTCATAGTTCAGACCTTCTATTCCTTTGTCGCCTTCCCTACCCTGAATTTGGCTTATTAACTTTTTGAGTACTTCAGCCATGCTTTTAATAAGCAGGTCTTTCTTAGAGGATTTCAGTGCATAGGAGATTGGTTGGGCAGAGTAAGGTAAAGCTTCCACATATATAGGGTTGCGTTGATGGGTTCCAGGGACTTGGGTGTAATGGTGGCCATTGGTGGAGTTTTGGGGATCAGGAATAGGCGACAGTGTGTTTTAGGAAGTATGGTAAATGGTGGCTGGTGGGTACTGAATTGGTGATGGTGGTGTTGTGGCGGAGCTAGTATTTGTATTGGGTTGGGATTATGGGGTGGAGTTGCGTATTGATTTAGTGCGGGAGGGTTTTGTGGATGTTGGTTTTGTATTCTTTGGGGAGGTGTTGGGTTTTTCGTGTCCTGTTAATGGATGTTACGGACATCCAGGGTGACTGACATGTTTGCCTAGTTGCAAACCTCCACAAGTTCTCCTTGCAGTTCTAGTATCTTTTGTTCCAGCCTTAAAACTAGATCATTTGGGGTTGGAGTACTATGACCATCTCCGTTTTTTGCATTCTCAATGTTCTCCTTTCTGATACCACTTAAGTCATTCATTTTTGCTTTTCTTATTCCTTTTGTGTTGCTTGGAAGAGGAGGTGGTGGAGGGCCTCTAAATCTGATATGATACGCTGATGAGGCCAGTATGAGCGAACTAACCTAAGGGGATGGGAATAATAAAAACTAAGGAAAAACAAAAAGGTAACAAGTTGAGGATTTTAAAATGTTTGTAGTATTTAAATACATATTGCAAAAATATAAATTCACGTCATAGTTTGGGGAGTTTCAATATGCCTGAGGTAGGGCTAGTGACAAAACAATTTGGAGAACTTTAAATGCCAATAGATACTTCATTTCATAATATAAAAATAGATGAATCCTAAAATGACAATAAGATAAAAATAATCACTACTAGCACTTGGCCTGCAATACTTTTTAGGGAAAGAAAGTAAATTTAGGCTATTTGGTCCCAGTTGGACCTTCCCTAGATTCGATATTCCAAACCCCATCATATGGATCCCCTAGATTGTGCAGTCCCAACAACAAGTAGGCTCTGGCTAGATGTCCTCCTTCAGCTCCTTTGGTGTTCTGGCAATCCTCGGTCCTCTATATGACTTTACCTTCCAGCTCCACTATTCCTCACTCCAGATATCAAACTTTCTATTGGAAATGACTGCCATTTCTCGATCAACCACACATTTCTCTCATGCATTTCTCAATGCTCATTCTCAAAGTCGTGAACCCTCTTGCACAGCCTGTTGTATTGACTTGAGCTTCTGCTTCTTCGTATATGATTCTATTTCCTTGATTGGACCTTAATATCACCATTCCTTTTAGATTGTCCTCTAACCACACCAGATACAGAGATTCACACCCTGTATGATCCTGTCTGACTCATTGGTGTTCTTTTCCACAATGATTTTGCAGTGCCACATATGTTGAGCTTCGCATTTGTAAGGGACGTCGTCGTCTTGAAAGTCTACCCTGAAATGACTCATCTTGGCAACCCTTGGTAGAACCTATTTCCTGCATGCTTGCCTCATAACTCGGATAGGGACATATGGGTGCATCAGCACCAAGTGTGGAGCATCCTTGGATCTGATGATGAATTCTCTTGTTGGAAACTATTGAAACATCCATTGCACATGTTCCTCGGTCAGATTGTCGATGAACCCTACCCATTCTTTAGCACTTTCTGGTTGAGCAAATCTATCTGGAATGTAAGTCATCCGCTTGGGGTGATGAAAGGCAATATGGTCGTTCCAATCCCTTTGCAGAATTTCTTGGTGATAGTGACCCTTTTTGAAATGTTCCAACAACCACAAATGATGCAACAACTCACAACCCTCGAAATGCTTGACCCATCTTTGACAGTGCTCCAGAACCCTGACCCATCAAGGTCTTGGCGACCATGGCAAACCTAGTGTGGGTTTTTTTAGTTTTCATTGGGAACACTATCAAGCGTAGGAAGCATACAATGAACACAAACACTCGGTTGTTGATGTGTCCTAGAGAAGTGAGAGAGAGCTCATCATGGTAGTAAGGTAGGACTTGCTATAGCCATACCTCTCATACAGATATTTGAAGGGTATGTAAGACTCCTTTTGGCACACTAGGTCGACATTCTTCTTCCGCCTAATCATTTATAAAAACCCTTTGCCAATACGGTTTTCTGGTATCAATAGCGCGGGACTATCCCAAACTAACCCCGCAAGCCCTCCAATTTCTTCTTGAAGTGGTATCATTTCTACGTCACCTAAACGGAACACACCCCTTTCACTATCCCAGAATAAAGTGGCAGCCTCGATCAACTTGTTGTTTGGCTCAATATCAAGCGAGGAAGGCAAGTTACCCAGGTAATTTCTTACATGTTTCTTGTCACTTGAGGAAAGGTCCTCCCACCAATCTAGTAGCAATTGTGAGATGTTGCTAACTATACCGAATCTGGGGACCTTATGCCTCATTTTCTACAAAAGAAAAGGGTTAATCCTTTCTCCCCCACCAGACTCGGCTATTTATACATTCATGATGAGAATATCGACATTTAGCCCTCCAAATTAGTGCATAGAATGTGGTTGTGTCCATTGGGATTATGAAACCGATGGACTTTTGGATAAGGATTATCTTAAAGGATTATTATGTGGACAACATATTGATCCGGCTAGGTTTAATCATGATGCATAAACAATTTTTACCAGAGTAAGGTTACTATGGAGTTTTAGACCGGTACCCTCAAGTAGACAACTTGAGGGGGAAAGGCACGGAACCATCGGCTGCACCGCTGATAGACTGGTTTTACCGCAAATAAACCTTTTCAAATTTAGGGGTAATACATAAGAAGAGCGCAACCACTCATCAAAGTGTTACTATAGGATTTGATAAGCACGAGTGTAATATGATGTGGAGCATGATTTATGCAAAAATAAATGTCATGTAGTCAAGTATTTGCACATACGAAAAATAAATACGGTATTTAAATAATTGAAAGATAGTTACAGAAAATGAAAACAAAGAGATAAATTCAAATAAGAGAATGGTGCGGGATAAAGCATGCTTGGACTAATTAATAAAATAAATTTTATATGGTAAGAGCCTAAAGGTCTCCCCAGCGGAGTCGCCATGCTTTCGGGCCCTTTTTTCTTCCCTTTTGACGGGGAAGTCCGGGTTTCGACATTCATGGGGTTAATAACTCATTTCTTTTTTGGGAATTTGGGTTTTTGAAGAGTCGCCAGCTAACGGATTATGGTGTGTTAGGGCACCCAGAGCGATTAACTCTTGGATTTGTTTGCATTACCAGAGTATTAACCTTGAGGGGAAGGTGTTACGCACCCCTCTCGGTCTACAACAGTGGGTCCCGGCCGAACATATACTTAAGAACTAGTCCTTCAACAAATAAATAGTTTTAAACACATAGTTACAAGTAAGAGAAAGTTTTAGACATTACATGACTCAAATTATGAGACAAAGGACATATTTAAACAAATTGTGTACATATAGAAAGTAAAGTTTAAGCAAAGGGAATTTGGGAAGGAAGGAGTCCTAGGTATGCTAGCCTATAGGACCACCCCATGCAATGCCCGGTAAACACTCCTCAATGAGAGGATACATGTGAAATGGAGCGTAGTCATCATATCCCTTTCTACCCAATTCCCTCCCTTTGGTTATAGACTAAAGCGTTCTACTAACCTTGACTATGTCCTATGCGTGCACTACCTGTATCTTCCTCGTGGTCCTGGAGGTATTTTAGGAGCCCTATTCTTGGATAGTTTTAGACATTCCTAAGGATTTAAAAGGATAAAAATCTAGGTGTCAATCAAGAAACGTTAGGAATGCATATGAAGAAATAAGTTATGGGCTCACAGTTACCTCCTCAATCATAGCAAGTAAGTGCACGTCTTCAAACAATATTCAAATACTTAAGAGAAGATCCTAGAACATGATACCTAGGTAAGCAGGGGTTATACAGCGTCGAACTAGGACAATGTGTGAGAGATCCTATTTATCTTGCCTACTGATTTAAACCTACTAAATATGGACAGCTTGAAGTAGCAAAACACAGTTTCAGAGTTGCAGAATTTAAAAATTGCCCTATAGGCTTGCCTAAACGCATAGTAGTGACCTCTTATGAGCATGGTAGCTACATTGATGTTGTAAAATAGTAAAACGTTCTAAACTGACATTTGAGATCCAATAGTCATGCTTTCTAGCAGTAGTGAATTAAGACAATGTTTTAAAACTCAATTAAAGATGTGGATAGTTGATTAAGCCAATTTCAAAAGAACTAACATGGATTAGACTGGTTTGTTTAACTACATTTATCTTAATTCTATAGGGTAAAAGTTCAAATTTTAATACCTATAGGCATGGTATCTAATTCATAAGAGTTGCTGTTGGAACTTATAGGCATGATTTCTAGTAAAACTAATGCAAATACATACAGTAGCAGAAATTGAACTCAATCATTTTATACTCTATAGGAATGGTCTCTACTTATGAAGTTAATTTTATCCCTAAAGACATGGTTTCTATTATTGAATCCTTTCAAATCCTATAGGCATGGTTTCTAGTATGGTAAAGCAAACATAGCAAGTACATTAACACGATCCTATAGGCATGCTATGTACCTGAGTTACCCAATAGATATGTAACTACCCACCCCTTTTCACTAATCACCTCAATGTTGTTTACAAATAATTATTACAGACAAGTCGAATGAATTACATAAATAAAGAACAAGAAGAAGAAGTTAGGGAGGCTGAAGCATGCAGAAATGACTTCCCAAGCCTCCAATAGCCTCAAATGTAAAAGTTCCATAGACAGTATCATATCTTGGTGTGTTAAAATTCCCTAAGGATCTCAAGGATTCCAAGTAGTGCTCACACCTAGACTTTTCTCAAACTGATTCAAGTGCATTGTAGAATTTCTAGCTCTGACATGCCAGAGTTCAGAGAAATCTCATGGATCTCAAGATAGTACACATTCCAGACGGGGCAGAACCTAATGCTCTAGGAGTAATGTGGGAGTGCATAATGATTTTGAAAGAGTTTGGTAGATAGAGAAAGAAGGTCTTTAGTAGCAAAAAGAACTTTTATGAAAGTTCGAACATAGTTAAGAGTAGGAATAGTTTAAGAAGATATTTAATATAGTTAGAAAGCATGTTAGAGAACATACAACTTCAGAACAAATCTCACACAAAGGAAAGAGTTAAGGGGAACACCCGGCATACATCTCAGTGATGTCAATCAAATACATAGATGGTAGTTGCAAAGTTAAGTTGAGAACACATAGGTTTAGGATATAAACAAAGTTACATTAGAACAAACTGTACCGGACAAACATTTCATGAAAACATTCAAGCTTTTAGAACAAGCAGGGTTTGGTCATGCTAAATAGTATGAAATCATAAGATTAAAACACAATTTGTGATACACTAATCTAGGAAAACTGATTGCATCTAAGTAGAATATCTCATAAAACTGGAAATCGAGATTTATAAACTGTAGGAACAAAGTAAACACATAGCTTGGGATGTGAATCTAATCAGAACATACCAGTTAAGGAGATTATGCAGAATACAGAGTAAAGATATGCCAGTAGTAAGCCTTGGCTTTCAATAGGCTGAACTAGTAGGAATTATAAAGAACAGAAAAGGGTAGAGGGTTTTTGAGAGTATAATAGTGTAGATGAACCAGAGTTCCTTTTGTTATTGTTGTTGTGAACTAAAAAGAAGAGAAGGTTTATATAGGAGTCGGAAACTTAACAAAAAAGGCAGGATATCAGTTGAGTGGTAAATCAGGGAAGTTACCAATAAATCAACATGATCTTCCCTTAATCAATGGACAATTCAATCAACGTTAAACATGCCAGGTACTTAAGTAAAAGAGTAAAGTAAAGATATAGGTATAGAATAGGTAATCAATGGTAGATGCACAACTGTTTAATTAAGGATACAAATCAATAATAATCAACATAATACAAATAAGTTAGGGAAAGACAACTAAGGCAAGTAACTACAATCAAATTGAGTAAAGAACCGAGAATCAAACGTTTAAAGGAAAGTAGTAAAATTAAACTAGAAATAAGGGAATCAGAGTGATCAGGGTTCAGAAAGTCATGACAATAGCAGCATGCTTAGCTTTTAAAATGAGGTAAAGCATGAATAGTCAGGATTTCACACAACCTTGAAAAGCCAATGGTTAAACAACACCACTTCAAAGAGAAACGTACAAGTTTTGCATGAATAGCTAGTACAAAAACACAAGTTCATAATACTAGTGAAAGTTTGAACAAAGAAGATTTATTAAAGCATATTAGGACAAGTAAATCATGAGAAGTCACAAGAAACTAAGGCAAGAACATAGTCAGAGGTACCCGTATCAGAAACCAAACGAAAAAACCCAAAACATTAAGGTTTTTAATATGAACGAGCTAAGGTTGCAGCAAGTTTATAAAATTAGTCAAAAATGTGTGAAAATAAGAAGTTTTGACATAAAGAATCATCAAACAAAGTTTATAAAGAAATTCCAAACTCTAATTTTATAAAAAGATGAAAAACACTTGAAATCATACGATTTTTGTAAAGAATCTCAAGGCTATTGTAAAACAGATAAGAAACAAACTCAAATCATCATAGATCTGCACAGATCTGGGAGGTTTAGAAACAAAATTAAGATTTTGAAGAGAACTATACAGAGATGGAGAAACATACTAATAACCCTTAGATCGTGGCTAACATAGAATAATTTCACCTGAAACCACACTGGGATGGCCAAGAACAGGCAAGAGATAAACCCTAGATGTAAGTCTATATGGCCTTGGTCCCTTAAGGGCCTTAGAAATGGCAAGAATGACATGAGAGAAGCCATTGGACGCTTGAGAGATGATGAAAGGTCACCGAAGATGGCCATAGATGGGGGGTCGATGTTTGGAGATTAGGGTTTAGGTTGAAAGTGTTTGAGAGAAGAGAGGATTTTAGGGCGGCGGTATTAGGTGGGAAATGAATTAGGTTTTTGGGGTATAGGGTAGTTTAATTAAGGGAATGAGGAATGGTGGTCGTTGATCTTTGTGATCAACGACCAAGATTAAAAGGTAAGGTGATCGGATCGGGCATTTGGTGTGTGTGTAGGGTATTTCTAATTAGAAATTGGGCTGGATATTGGGATTGGATTGGGTTAGGATTTAAGCTAAAATTGAAATAAAATAGGCTAAATAATAAATAGCCATTTTCAGTACTATATAATTTATAAAAATAATAAAATAATTTCTAAAAAATATTTCATTTACTAAAAACTATTAAAAACAAGGGTTTAACATTTTAAAAGTATAAAAGACCATTTTATATATTAATAACTTATTTATGCATTAATAGGGTTAGTATTGGGAATATATGCAAATTAACTTTAAAAAAGTAAACATAATTTTAAAAATGCAAAAAATATATTTAAACAATATTTTGGAACAAATATAGAATTTATATGGCTAATTATCACAACAATAATTTAAAGGATAATTATTGGAAATATAATAGATAAAAAGGGAATAAATAAATCAAATCAAAGCCTTTAAAATTATAGAAAAAATTATAAAAATGCTAATGCACCCTTATATATGCATATATTCTATTTTGAAAGTGTATATGTGTATCAAATATATAGAAAAAATTAGCTATCAACAGGAGCTGTAGAAGTGAACACCTGCACGTATCTGTGATGGTGTAGATGTAAGAGAATCACCGTAGGTGCGGTCCCAGGCTTTTAAGTGAGAATAGCGGGTACGGTGGTTTAGACTGCATAAGCTGGACCACAGAAGCAGGGAATGGATCGCAAGCGCGAAATTGCTATTTCAGAAAGTATATAACATTTTCTTCGCGAAGTTTTGCTAAGTTCTCCATTTTTGAAGAGGGGAATTGAGCTAGGGCAGTGAATTTCAAGGGGACGATTGTCGGTCATGTAAGCTACATAAGCTTCAATACTTGAATCTATGATAATTTTTCCTTTGTTTAATCATGGTATTAGTCGAAAGTAAGGAAGAAAAATTTAGGGATTAGGGTTTGATATCGAAGAGCTTTGAGTAGGGATTTGAGGGGCCATTTGAGGTCCAATTTTGATGCTTTTGGTATGAACAGACTCGTGGTAGGAGAATGATTCTATTAATGTAACTTATATGGAATTTCGAGATATGGGCCCAAGGGTCGGGTTTGGATCAATTTCGAGATTTTTGGTATAATTTGATTATTTTGGCATGACCTTCGTTAAACTTAGCATATTCTAATGTTATGATTCTAATTTTGGGTAGATTTGGCGCGAGTTGAGGCCGAGGTGAGAGGCAAAGGCATCATGGAGTAGTATTTCATCAGATTTGAGATAAGTAAGCATTTTGTGTCTGGAACTGAGGGTATAAAATGCCAATATTCCGTATTGTTTTGATAAATGAGGTGACGCACATGCTAGGTGACTAGTGTCTGGGCGTGTCCCATAGCAAAAATTAAGCCACGTATTTGATTTAAAATCTTATGATATTACGTATATTAGAGATTGATACTATATTATGGGTTGTATGCCATGTTTGGGGCCTCGCATCGACATGTTGAGTCCCTTAGGGGCATTTTTATTGTTTTCCTCACCCAATTTGTTTGAAAGTATATCCTCAGCCATATTTACCTGTTTATTGTTTAAACTTGGTTTTTATCACTCTATTTCTTAAAATTTGAAAATTGTTTGGGCTGAGCTTTCCTGATTTCCACTGTTATGCTCGATGGGCTGTGAGGTTAATAGCTGAGAGAGATTGATGACCTAATGGTGAGGATTATATATATATTACGGATCAGGCTACACGCCACATCAATAGTATATGTATATATTATGGATCGGCCTCCACACTACAATGATACTTATATGGATGCGCCACATAGATATACGTATTAGATAGGGCTGCGCGCGGCAGTGATATGATGCTTGGGCTGTATGAGCCTCTTCGGAGTCTGTACACCCAGAGTGAGCGTAGTCGACTATGAACTATGGATCGAACTACATGCCACAACGATTATTATGATTATTACTATTATGAGATATTTATTGAGCCAGAGTGCTGAGTGTGAGTATTGTGTGACGAGAGCTTGCTCGAGAGACTATATTTATTAGTGATACCTTGCCCATGGGGCCCATAATTGAATGTGTTGCTGATTTCACTCTTCTTTTATAATGAGCCTATATTGAAAATTGCTAATAAATGATTTCAAAGTATTTCAACTAAAACTAAAGTTTTTACGAAGTAACTAGCTTTTAAACTGTTAAGTTTGACTTGATATTATGTGGTATTCTCTTATGCATAATTTTTAACTGTTCGTCACTGCGTTTAGATATTGTTTACTTTAGTTAATTATTGAGTTGGTGTACTCACGTTTCTCCTCTCCCTTGAGTGCAGATCGAGGTTCTCGAGCAGTAGAGTGCAAGGTAGCTGCACGGCGTCCGCAACCCTGCTTTCCTCCTTCCTATCCTTGTTTTTCGCATTTTTTGACTTATTATATATTAGGTAGTTGGAATGGTTGTATGTAGAGGCTCTACACTTGTGACACCAGATGGTTGGGCTGTGTTGGTTGTTGTTATGTTGTTTTTCCGCACATTTCAGTGATGTAGATATTTCTTGTGAAAAACTTGAAACTTAATTAGTGTTAGACAAAAATGGATTATTAAAAGGAATTTACTGTGGTTATTTCACTGGATTGACTTTCCTAGTATTATGATAGGAACCATCATGGCCGGGGTATTTGGGGTTCTGACACCGCCAAAGTCACTTCATTTAGGATTTTGACTACAAAATAACATTGCATACAAAGTCTACCTAATGTTATCGCAACATGAGATTTCAATTCTGGAGTACGGTACAATTTTTATCCATAAAATCATACGGATTTTTCCCTAATCCAGGTATGTTAGGGCTATCACTTCTTTCTTTTGGCCCAGATAATACAAATGAAATGAGCAAAATACACAACTGTCATAACTGAATCTATTCATAGAAATACTAGGGGTATCTATATTCTGGATTTTCCATATGAATTGTTATTATATTTTATGTTCGTGGGTCTCAGAAAAATACGCATTTTATAAAGTTTATCAAAAAGGCATATGGATTTTTATGGTATTCTGAGAAAATCTTATTAACATATTTCTTATGCATTTCATGCACTTATACAAGCACATTTACCCATGACCAGATGGTGTTATATATGTATATATATATACATACATATATATATATATATATATATATATATATATATACATACATATATATATATATATATATATACATACATATATATATATATATATATATACATATATATATATATATATATATATATATATATATATATATATATATACATACATATATACACCACCACCCGATCAGTTGGTACACATTGATGGTTTCGTACACAATGGCCGAGATGATATGGTGGGATGCCCTCAGAGGCTTGATGATGTTATGAACACATGTATCTAAGCACGACGTGACTTCCATATGCATATGCATAACACTTTAAGTATTTCATGATTTACAGAATTATCCAGAGTTACAGGTTGGGTCATTTACTCCATATTTCTTCCATGTCGTTAGTTAATATTGACTTATTGATATGTTTTAGTTCTACCATACATACTCAGTACATTATTCGTATCGACGTTCTTTTGTTGGGGACACTGCATTCATGCATGCAGGCATAGACAATCAATTTGATGAGCCCTCATAGTAGATGAGGTTGTCATTCAGTGAAGGATCGATAAAACTCCACCTCATTCGGAGTGCAACCAAGTCTATGAGTAATCCTGTCAGAGTTTTGCTACACACTAATAGGTAGGCCGGTACCTTGTCCCATTTTATGTCAAATAATCATAGAGGCTTTATAGGCAAAGGTTCATTTTTTACAGTATGTCAGAGACCTTGACGGCCCATATATATTCATGTTTTAAGAAAAATAGTTCAATAATAAATTCTTACTTACAATTCTACATCACGAGTTGTGGCCATGTTGGCCCATGATAGTTACAAAGAAAAACAAATGTTGCAGAATAGTTCGCTCGGGCCAGTGCGGCACAGGGTGTCAGTCACGCCTCCCCAAGCTTGGGGCGTGATAAAGTGGTATCGGAGTGGGTCGTGTTCTAGGGAGTCTACAAAGTCGTGCCTACTATAGTCTCACTTATGGGTGTGTTGTGCGCCACAAATATAATTCAGAGGCTATAGAGCATTTACGAAATATTACCCTTCTTTTGTTTCCAAATCGTGCCATAAAGCTGAGTCGTAAGAAATAAGTATGAAGTTTTCGCTAGATTGTGTATGCACCACAGGTGCATGTATCATCGTAGAGCTTTAAGATTTAAGATTTAATTTCTACTTATGTGGAATAGAGTTTATGATAAAAACAGAAGATACAATGCTAGATTGAAAGGTATGTGAGGTAAAGGTGAAGAAGATACAAGATACTCAAGTATGAGAAAATGTGAATAGTATAGACTTTTGATAAAGTTTGGTTTTAGTTAAATTTACATATGAAACTCTAGTGAAAAATTTTGTAAATCTCTATGAGTTAACATTTGAGGATGAATATTTTAAAAGGAGAAAAAATGTTACATCCTATATTTTAATATTAGGATAAGTCGTAATAACTCATATGAGCACAAAGAGACTTTTCTGACCAATTGCAGAAAATATATATGATAGCCATAAGATGTACTTAGAGGACAATGTGGGGTGCAATTGACTAATTTTTGAATGGAGAGGACCGTGAACAATTTGATGTGATCTCATCAATAATTAAACTTAGCCAAGTTCCACCCTTCCCTTGCCCCAATATTCTTTATCTAAATTTTATTAAAGAATTTAAACTTGGATTTTGGTAGAAAAACTGAAATATCAAGCAAAGCGTGTTTTGATAAATTTGCCTTCACAAGCGTTGTAAATATCGTTTCCTCATAGAAATCAGAATTTGTTGTTATGTGTCTAGATGCTGTTTGTTTAAAGCACATATGGAATTCTTATGTTGATTTTGTTTCCTCACTGAAGCTCTGTTTTCTTTGTGTCCTTATTGTGATATCATGTGAAATTGACATCACCTTATACTTATTTTGATAATGAATACCTTGTATGAAAGCAAACGCACTTTGAGTAGTGGTGCCTTTGTCAAAGTTTTCATGGGGAAATCAAAGATAGTTTCCGTACTCGGATATATGTATGCTATTTTGAGTGGAACATTTTTATAAAAGAAAAAAAAATAATTTGAAATATGATTTTATATAGTTATTAATATTACTATTTTCAATTATACAGTGTACAAGATTTTCTTTATTGTAAAATTATAAATTATTTTCTCAACATGTTATCATTTTAAGAATTAAGCGTACGAAAAATTTATACTATTTTTATAAGTTTAGGAAAATTATAAATTGAGAAAAATATGTGCATTTTTGTGACATGAATATTTTAATAAAATAATAATATATGTATTAATTTTATGTGGTATTACATGACCACGATACTAAAATATATTATAGTAAGATATATAAAATATATTAAAAGTAAGTAATATTTTAAGTAATTTAAGAAATATTTTTTTTGCGTTGGTTGTTGATTAATTATCGGATAATGAATCATTAACTAATTGATTAATTCAATATTTCGAATAATCTCGGCCACCCCCACGTGGCAGCCCCTCAATTTCAAAGCCATGACTCTGAAAGTCATATAAAAGATGGCAACCTAATATATGGATTCCAAGACCAACTTTCATTATTGCCTCCTTCCTTGTTGAGTTCCCTATTGCATGAATTAACATAGAATTGTCCATTTGTCTGATTTGTCCATACAATAGTGTTTGGAGCGTCTACAGTTAGAGCCATCTTGTCTAAATCATTCAACAGTAAAGCCAATCTAGGAACTACCCAATCAAAGCATTTTTTATGAAAAGCTACGAACCAATTGTTCACATTCCAGAAATTAGAAACTGAAATATTTGAATTCAAAAAAATCCAATGAAGATCAGGATATTGAGTTTCAAGCATCTTGCCAAAACCTTATGTGTCTGCCAATACTAACCTTTAACTTTGTGTTGACAACAAAGGTTGACCATAAGGTGTATATGTGCTTCCATAGACATATACCATGGGAAAACTTAACAGGACCTGTGAACTGGATGTCTTGTTCCCCTTATTTATTAAATATAACTATCTCCATAAGCTCCCATCTTCTTTTCCATACCTCCAAAGACACTTCATTTAGGATTTTGACTACAAAATAACATTTCATACAAAGTCTACCTAATGTTATCGCAACGTGAGATATCGATTACAAGGGAGTACGGTACAATCTTTCTTCAGAATATTATACGGATTTTTCCCTAATTTAGGTATGTTAAGGCTATCACTTTTTTTTTGGCATAATCAAAATAATGCAAATAAAACGACCAGAATACGTAAATATCATAAATGATTCTATTCATAGAAATACTAGGGTTATCTATATTCTTGATTTCCTATATGGATTATTATTATATCTTTTGTTCGTGGGTCTAACAAAAATACGCATTTGATAAAGTTATCCAAAAAGTATATGAATTTTTATGGCATTCCGCAAAAATCTTATTAACATAATTCTTATGCGTTTCATGCATTTATACATGTATATTGACCCATGACCAGATGACATTATTTATGCATATATATGTATATTATATTTGTATGGGATATGGGAAAAGGTTACATCGTAATATACATACCACTACCTGATCAACAGGTATATGTTGATGATTTTGCCTACAATGGCCGAGATGATATGATGGATGTCCTCAGAGGCTTGATGATATTATGAAGACATGTACCTATACACGGCATGTCATTCATACTGTCACGACCCGGATTTCATACCCTCAAGGGTCGTGATGGCGCCTACTCGTAGAAATTAGGCAATCCACGAAATCATAAATTCCGAACTCTTTTATTTTAAATCCTCTTATGAATCATAATAACAAGCATTAAATATTCAAATAACAACGTAATATGAAGTTAAAGCGGAAGACTTAAATTAAATAAGCTAAACAATACTGCGGAAATCATCATATGTCTCTACCCAAGAATTGGTGTCACAACAACCACTGACTACTAAGAATACTAAACACAACCATTTGAAAGAAATAAAAACTTTGTCTCGAATACATGAGATAACATAGTAAAATATAAGATAGAGGAGACGCCGGGCCTGTAGAAGCCTGCGAGGCTACGTCGGAGCCTTGGTGGACTAAAGACTGGCTCCCGAACTAGTACTGATGATCAAATGCTACTACGAAATCTGCACACAATACAGAGTGTAGTATCAGCACAACCGACCCCATATGCTGGTAAGTGACTGGCCTAAACCCGGCGAGGTAGTGACGAGGCTAGAACCAGATTCCAGATAAACATGTACAGTCATAAAATATATGGCGGAAAAGTGAACAAGTAATAAGCAATTAAAGCTGGGAAAAGGGGACATGGTGGGGGGGTAGCAGATAAAACAGAATATCAAGAACAATAAGGAAACTATAATTTAACATCTAACGCAGATAAAGAGAAATAAAGGAAACTTTCAATTTCAGCTTATTGCAGGTGTGCAACCCCGTCCCATTTCTCATATCTTATGGTAGGCGTACCACCCGTTCCCATTTCATCAATATTGTGGTAGGCGTATCAATCGCTCTCATCTCATCATATATTGTAGTAGGCGTACTGCCCGCTCTAATTTTATCATATCTTGTGGTAGGCGTACCACCCACTCCCATTTCATCATATCTTGTAGTAGGTGTACCACCTGCTCCTATTTTATCATATCTTGGGGTAGGCGTATAACTCCCTCTCATTTCATCATATCTTGGGGTAGGCATACCAGCCGCTCCCATTTTATCATATCTTGTGGTAGGCGTACCACCCGCTGCCATTTCATCATATCTTATAGTAGGTGTACCACCCGCTCCCATTTTATCATGTCTTGTGGTAGGCGTACCACCCGCTCCTATTTCATCATATTTTGTGGTAGGCGTACTAGCCACTTATATTTCCTTTTATACAGTATGTCAGAGACCTTGACTGTCATGACCCTAATCCCAGTCCTGATCGTGATGGCGCCATTCGTGAAGACAAGGCCAGCCGACACATTTCCAATTCAACATGAAACAACTAAACAACACTAAAACAGGCTAAAACATGACTTAATAATGCTAAATAGCAGATAATATCATAACAGTGCGGAAGTACAACCTAAACATAACCCAAACCAGAGTGTCACTAGTCATGAGCATCTACTGAGATCTAGCTACGTCTGACGAAATTTGAAACGTACTAAGTACAGACTAATAGAATAAAGAGGGAGAAGAGCAGTTCTACGAATGCTGACAGCTACCTTGCTAAGCTCAGATGACCTTGCCTCAGCTCAACCAATACCCCACTACCGGGTGCAGAAATACCTGAATCTGCACGAAATGTGCAAGGAGTAAAGTGAGTACTCCAACTCAGTGAGTAATAATAATAAAAAAAAAAGAAAAAAGGCAAGAAATCACATAAAACATATCAAGATATTGTATAGAAGCCATCCAAAACCAGTAAGAAAGCAGTGAAGCTGTAAAAATCTCTTAAAATATCTTAGCTCAGTTTAAACTTCTTTGAAAATAGCTTTTCCAACGTTTACACAAATGAACGCAAAATAGTTAGTGCAAAGAAGCATAGAAATTCGCCCCTCGGGCACAAATACTATAGTTTAACAAGTAAAATAACAAGTAAATATGAAAGATAAACAAATAAAGGTTCGCCCCTCGGGAACAATGTCAATAACTCCGCCCATCGGGCAATATCTTAGAACAATACTAGCCCCTTGGGCAATTACATAGAATGGTATCAGCCCCTCAGGCAATTAGATAGAACAATACCAACCCCCCGGGATATCACATAGTACAATATCAGCCCCTCGGGCTACATCTCATATCACAATGGGTACCCGTGCTCACTGGGAGTGTACAGACTCCGGGAGGGGCCTCTTATAGCCCAAGCGCAATATCAAGACATCTCGGTGGCATCAAATCTAGGCCATCGGCCTCATAAACAATACCAACAAGACACCTCCTGGCGTACATATCTTAGGCCCTCAGCCTCAATCAGTATCAGTGTTTCCTCACAGCTAGGCCCTTTGGCCTAACTTAGTCAAAAATACTCACAAGCCACTCCGGGCATTAGTAAAATAGTATTTCTCAGCCCAAAGCATCATTTAAAATATTATTTAAGTCTCAAAATAGAGTAAAAATAACTAAGTAGTAAAATAGTGAAAAATAATATGACTAAGTTCAATTCATATGTGAAGCAGTGAGAAAATAGTAATAAAAATTTCTGAAGGGTTCAAATAGTTGGCATGAAGCCAAAATATAGCAATCGGCTCAAGTTATGATGATAACAAATAAGTTTTAGTCAAATACGTGGTAAAATCATCAATAGGGACGGACCAGATCATAATCCCCAATAGTACACGACCACACGCTCGTAGTCAAGCTTGTGCCTCACCTAAATATAGCATTATGATGTGTAGTCCGGGATTTCAAACCCTCAGAATATCATTTACAATCATTGGTCAGCTCGAACAGGCCAAGTCTCTAGCTCGCGACGCCTTTTCCCCTCAAATCGGCCTCCACATGCGTCGAATCTATCCAATATCATAGCGAGGAAGTCAAAATATGCTAAAGGAACAAACTCCAAACGAAAACTATCAAAATATGACACAATTATACATACGAAGGAACAATAATATATATATATATATATATATATATATATATATATATATATATATATATATATATTTATATATATATATATATATATATAAAATCATAAATTAATTTTTTTGTTGTTGTTGGTCGAGGTGATTTCTTATAGGTGAAAATGGACATGAGGGTTGATAAAAGGGTCAAAAAAATAGATTGTTTTGGTCAGTTTCTTGGGTGGTTTCCTCGATAGTTTCCCATTCATAGTCCATCATAATTTCTCCTAATTGTTCGCTGCCAATAAGCAGTGTATAAATTCAGAAAAAAAAAGATAAGGAAATTGGAAATTATAACAGATCTATATAACTGAAAATTGAAAAAAAATCGTTGGTCTTATGAAATAATATAAGAACAAGAACAATAATACAAGAACAAGAAAATAGAGAGAAAAGTAGAGAGAGGAGTATTCTTATTGATACTTTGGGATGGTTTACAATGGAATAGAACCCCTTTATTTATAGGGAGGTGGTGACTTAGTCACCAAGAAGTAAACCTTAGAATCTCTCTAAATATGGACATTCACCTAAAATAGAATATTTTATAACACTCCCCCTTGAATGTCTATTCAATAATGTGCCTCGTTAAAACCTTAACAAAAACAAAACCCAATGGGAAAAAATTAAAGAAAAGGAAAAAGAGTACACATGTTTGAATATGCGCCTATTGGTTGCCTCGTTAAAAACCTTGCAAGGAAAACCCATCGGGACAAAACCTTGTAAGGGAAAAAGAGTGCAACGCGCATTAACTCCCCCTGAAAAGAGCATCAATTCATATCCTTGAGTCTTCGCATTCCGATCTTGTGAACAAGCTTCTTGAAGGTTGACGTTGGTAGAGATTTTGTGAACAAATCAGCCATATTATCGCTTGAACGAATCTGTTGTACATTGATATCACCATTCTTTTGAAGATCATGTGTGAAAAATAACTTTGGTGAAATATGTTTTGTTCTATCTCCTTTAATGAATCCTCCCTTCAATTGAGCTATACATGCTGCATTGTCTTCATACAAAGTCGTGGGTAGTTTGTTACACTTCAAACCACATTTGTCTTGAATATGATGTATTATAGACCTCAACCACACACACTCCCGACTTGCTTCATGAATAGCGATTATCTCGGCATGATTAGATGAAGTAGCCACAATTGATTGCTTAGTCGATCGCCAAGATATGGCGGTGCCTCCACAGGTAAATACATAACCCGTTTGAGATCGAGCCTTGTGTGGGTCGGATAAATATCCAGCATCAGCATAACCAACAAGATCAGGACTGCAATTATTGCTATAAAATAAGCCCATATCGGTAGTCCCTTTTAGGTACCGCAATATATGTTTGATCCCATTCCAATGTCTCCTTGTGGAAGCCGAGCTATACCTTGCTAAGACATTAACTGAAAAGGTTATGTCAGGCCTTATAGTATTTGCAAGATACATTAGTGCGCCAATTGCACTAAGATATGGTACTTTAGGACCAAGTAGCTCTTCATTCCTTTCTCGCGGTCGGAATGGATCTTTATTCACATCAAGTGATCGAACAACCATCGGAGTACTTAAAGGATATGCTCCATCCATGTAAAACCGTTTCAGTACCTTTTCTATATAGGTAGATTGATGAACAAAAATTCCGTTTGCCAAATATTCAATTTGCAAACCAAGACATAATTTTGTCTTTCCGAGATCTTTCATCTCGAATTCATTCTTTAGATAATCAATTGCCTTTTGGAGTTCTATGGGGGTTCCAATAAGGTTTATATCATCGACATATACGGCAAGTACAACAAATTCCGATGTTGTTTTCTTTATAAAAACACACGGGCAAATGGCATCATTTATATAGCCTTCTTTTAATAAATACTCACTAAGACGATTATACCACATTCGTCCTGATTGCTTTAGACCATACAAGGATCTTTGCAATTTGATTGAAAACATTTCCCGGGACTTTGAATTATGAACGTTTGGCATTTTGAGTCCATCGTGAATTTTCATGTATATCTCATTATCCAGTGAGCCATAAAGATAGGCAGTAACCACATCCATTAAATGCATGTCAATCTTTTCAAGGACAGCAAAACTAATGAGATAACGAAAAGTTATGGCATCCATTACAGGCGAATATGTCTCTTCATAATCGACACCAGGCCTTTGAGAAAATCCTTGTGCAACAAGGCGTGCCTTATATATTTGTACCTCGTTTTTCTCATTTCTCTTGCGTACAAAGACCCATTTATAGCCAACAGGCTTAACACCATTAGGTGTTTCAACTATAGGGCCAAAAACTTCACGTTTTGCTAGTGAATTCAATTCTGATTGGATTGCTTCTTGCCATTTTGGCCAATCATGTCTTTTTCGACATTCTCCAACAGATTGAGGTTCAAGATCCTCACTTTCTTGCATAATGCTAGATGCGACATTAAAAGCAAAGACATAATCCACCACTATATCCACTCGATTAAAATTTGCCTCAATATCGATTGGATTTATTGATAGTTCCTTATTTTCTTGAGTCTCGGGCTCAATGGATTCTTCATGAATCTCAGAATTTATTAAATCATGAATTTCCTCATGAGATTCTTTCGTAGTGTCATTTTGATCATTTGCTTTCCTCTTTCTAGGATTCCGATCTTTGGAACCTAATGGCCTGCCACGCTTCAGGCGTGCATTCGACTCATTGGATATGACACTAGATGATTGTCCAACAGGAACATCAATATGGATTGGAACATTCTCTGCGGGGATGTGGGATTTTGTTATCCTTTTCAAGTCCGTAAATGCGTCAGGCATTTGATTTGCTATTCTTTTCAAATGGATAATCTTTTGCACCTCTTTTTCACAAATAGAGGTATGTGGATCAAGATGAGATAATGATGCATTTTTCCACAAAATTTCCCGTTTGGTTTCACCAACTTCTCCCCCTAATTTTGGGAAAAGTGTCTCATCAAATTGACAGTCTGCAAATCGTGCAGTGAACAAATCCCCTGTCAATGCTTCGAGGTAGCGAATAATGGAGGGCGATTCAAACACAACATATATTCCTAACCTTCTTTGCGGACCCATTTTGGTGCGGTATGGCGGTGCTATAGGCACATATACTGCGCATCCAAAGATTCTTAAATGGGATATATTGGGTTCATGACCCAAAACCAATTGCAACGGGGAATATTTGTGATAATTCGTCGGTTTGAGACGAATTAGCATTGCTGCATGCAAAATGGCGTGACCCCATACCGAAGTGGGCAGCCTCGTTTTCATGAGTAATGGTCTTGCAATCAACTGCAGGCGTTTAATTAAAGATTCTGCAAGACCGTTTTGAGTGTGAACATGAGCTACAGAATGTTCCACTTTTATCCCAATTGATAAGCAATAATCATTAAATGCTTGGGATGAAAACTCAGCAGCATTATCCAGTCTAATAGACTTGATTGGATTATCAGGAAATTGTGCTTGTAGTCGAATTATTTGTGCCATTAGTTTTGCAAACGCAAGGTTGCGTGATGACAACAGGCACACATGAGACCATCTACAGGATGCGTCTATTAAGACCATAAAATATCTAAAGGACCCACTAGGTGGGTGAATAGGTCCACAAATGTCCCCTTGTATACGTTCCAAAAACTTAGGTGACTCAGTCCCAACCTTTGTTGGTGATGGTCTAATAATTAACTTGCCTTGATAACAAGAAGTGCAAGAAAATTCATTATTTAAAAGAATCTTGAAATTCTTTAACGGATGCCCATATGAGCTTTCTATAATCCATCTCATCATGATTGATCCAGGGTGTCCCAATCGATCATGCCAAAGTACAAAAGTAATGGAATCAGTAACCTTTTGGTTTACTGTTGAATGTGCCTCAATTGCACTAATTTTTGTCCAATACAGGCCACAAGATAAAGACGGAAATTTCTCAATAACCCTCTTTTGGCCAGAGACATTCTTTGTAATGATGAGATATTCAAGATTATTCTCATCTATTGTCTCAATATGATAGCCATTCCGGCGTATATCTTTAAAACTCAACAAGTTTCTCTTAGACTTGGAGGAGAACATTGCATTCTCTATGATAAACATTGTTCCTCTAGGCAGAGTTATAGTTGCTCTTCCGGAGCCTTCAATCAATTTACTACTACCAGAGATTGTAGTAACATCTGCCTTACACATACTTAGTTGAGAGAAATATTTCTTTTCTTTGAGTATCGTATGTGTAGTACATGAATCAACTAAACAAATATTTTTACAGTTGGACGTTGATCCAAGCTTCCTTTGTGAGATATCCATATTTGCTTTCCCATGGTTTGACATACAAAAGAAATACACGAACATGAGAATAAACAAATTCAATCCGTTTGTTTCACATTTAAACAATATTTTCAAAATCTGCTGAGGTTAGTCGATTAACTTAGTTGATAGTCGACTATCTTGGGAAGCAGTCATTAGGTTAGTCGACTAACTAAATCAGATAGTCGACTATCTTGCCTTGCGGAAAAGTCCAGTTTTAATCCGAAATATTAGTTAGTCGACTAACTAAGTTGATAGTCGACTAACTTAGTAAACAGTCATCAAGTTAGTCGACTAACTAAATCAGATAGTCGACTAACTTAGCTTGCGGAAAAGTCCAGTTTTAATGCGAAATATTAGATAATCGACTAACTGTTAGGTTAATCGATTAACTCTACTGGAAAATAAAAATATCTTTGAAATTTAAGCCTATTGAAACATTCTAAAGAACTAATACTAACATTATATCATAAACTAACTAATACGAGCTGATACTAATGACTATTAGTTTATTCACTAACTAATACAAATAAGTAAAATAAAATCAAACAATTCCATCTTCCTTCATCACAGATCCATCACCGATTAAGTGGTCTATTTTCCCTTCGGGTTGCTCAAAGAAGTCTGCCACATCCAGGTGGGTGATGTCAAAATTATCGTCAGTGACAAAATTTGTTTGAGGGCCTTTATTCTTTAGAGATGCTTGATAAAGATCAACCAAATGTCTTGGTACACGGCAAGCTTTTGACCAGTGCCCTTTTCCACCGCAACGATAACATATAGTTTTTGGACTATTTGCCTTTGGATCTGTATAATCCCGTTTCTGCTTTTGGTGGTTATATCTCTTTGGGGGGTGACGGACATCAGGGAAATTTCTTCCTTGTCTACGTCCACGGCCATGACCCCGATTACGACCACGACCATGATTAAAGCCATAGTCTTTTCCATGCTTGGCATAATGAGAATACACCTTTTCTGCTTCAGGCAATGGTGTAGACCCAGTGGATCGATTTTCGTGATTTCTCATGAGCAGGTCATTGTTTCGCTCAGCCACAAGGAGAAGAGAAATCAGTTCAGGGTACTTTTTGAAACCTTTCTCTCTGTACTGTTGTTGCAGTACCATATTGGAGGCATGAAACGTTGTAAACGTTTTTTCAAGCATATCATAATCAGAGATATTATCTCCACAGAGTTTCAATTTAGAAGTAATTCTGAACATTGCAGAATTATATTCAGAAACAGACTTAAAGTCTTGGAGCCTCAGATGAGCCCAATCATATCGTGCTTGTGGCAGAGTGACCAACTTCAGGTTGTCATATCTCTCCTTTAAACCTTTCCACAAGATGAGTGGATCTTTGACTGTGAGATATTCAATTTTCAAACCTTCATCAAGGTGATGGCGCAAGAAAATCAAGGCCTTAGCACAGTCTTGGGTGGATGCTTTATCTCTGTCTTTAATGGCGTCTCCAAGACCCATAGCATCTAAGTGGATTTCAGCATCCAACACCCATGTCATATAGTTCTTGCCCGAAATTTCAAGGGCAACGAACTTTCTTTTCATAATATCATACATAATTAAAACCAAATTCGGAAAAAGGGAATACCTTAATTTTCTCAAGAGGATTCTTGAGACAGTAGAGTCTCGTGCTGATAACGTGTTATGAAATAATATAAGAACAAAAATAATAATACAAGAACAAGAACAATAGAGAGAAAAGTAGAGAGAGGAGTATTCTTATTGATACTTTGGGATGGTTTACAATGGAATAGAACCCCTTTATTTATAGGGAGGTGGTGACTTAACCACCAAGAAGTAAACCCTGTATCTCTCTAAATATGGACATTCACCTAAAATAGAATATTTTATAACAGCTGGGAATTTTTGAAGCGAGGGTGGAGTGGAATTTTTGTTTTTCTTTATATATATAATTGACTAAACCCTTACACATTATTGTACGACGTGCAACACATGTTTACAAAAATTAATTTATTATAAAAGAACGAATAATTTAAGTTAAATGCCGAACGACTAAAATTTTCTTAAAATATTAATTAACTTTTATAACTTCAAATATATTTTTAATTTAAAGATATAATTGTAAATCACCTAATACTTGAATTCTTGCCTGATTTAAATTGCACATATCGAGCAAAAAGGAAAAAGAGTGAAGGTGAAATATTCTTATCCGAATTGATTTTGGATTCATCCTCCCGCACCAACAATACAATATTTTACCCTCCTTTCTGATATTTTACACAATATAATATACAAACTAAAAGAAAACACCAAGAAACAAAAAAATGTAAAAATTCTTTCTCTTTATCCAGAGGCTTTTTCCCTACTTTTTCTTGGAACAAATGCTTCGCACAATGGCCTTCTTCTTGGATGACAATATACTTCGTCCAATTATTCTTTCCCAGTTTGTGTGGGATTTGGATTCATTAGTTATAAAAAAGCTTAGTTGACTTGAAATCCTAATTATCAATTAATTATTATTTCATCCAAATTAAAATATTTTTTTAAAGGGTTAAAGAGTTGATCAATATCGCAATACAATTACACTTGCTTTCTGATTATGTGAATCGCTAATATAAAAGAAACTAAATTAAAAACAAAAATCCCCAATTGGTACCATTATAATAAGATAGAGATACACAAATGAAAAAACTAAAATATAAACTCGTGTTGCTAACTAAGAGAAGATGAGAGATAGTACGAGCAACTAGATCGTTGTTATATAATCATTTATAATGAGATCGAAAAATTATGATATCTCATCTTTGATGAGAATAATTCTTTTTCTTTATAATTTATGTGGAATTTGATGGACCAATAAGTAATCACATGTGCCTTTCTCATCAAAACTTGACTTCTCAAGCCAAAAAAAGACTGGTAATTTTAAAATTATATATATTTACTAAATATTTTCAATATATTTATATTTATAATGACAATCAATAAATCATATGATCGGTCAATTCTACTGTTAAATTATTTGTCATGACATATCTTTCCAAATGCGTAAGAAGAAAAAAGAAATGTATCAAGACATCACGTTTAAAAAGGTATTAAGTAAATGTGATCTAATAACATTTTTGTACCTCATAAAATAAATTTAATGGAATTAAAAATAGTATTACATGATATTGTTGTTTGTGATGATTGTCTAAAAATAACGTGCAAAGTGTTATGAAATAGAAGATTCTTACACTTCTATTTAAGGTGAATGTCTTTAATGTATCTAATTAGAGAGATTTTAGAGTTCTATTAGTGGTAGCTAAATCTTCCTCTCCCCTATAAATAGAGGTGCCCCCTACCATTGTAAATCATCCTTGAGACCCCTCTCAACACAATAAGAAGAACTCTCTCTACTCTTCTCTCTATTGCTATTGTTCTTGCTTTATTGTTCTTGTCTTTTGCTTTAGTTTATAACACGTTATCAGCACGAGACTCTACCGTCTCAAGTATCATTCTCGAAAATCCAAGGTATTTTCCCTCTTCCTAATTTAATTTTCGAGTATGTCTGACATTATGAAAAGAAAGTTCGTTGCCCTTGAAATTTCGGGCAAGAACTATATGACATGGGTGTTGGATGCTGAAATCCACTTAGATGCTATGAGTCTCGGAGACACCCTCAAAGATAAAGAAAAAGCATCCACCCAAGATTGTGCGAAGGCCTTGATTTTCTTGCGCCACCACCTTGACGAAGGTTTGAAGATTGAATATCTCACCGTCAAGGATCCACTCGTTTTGTGGAACAGCTTAAAGGAGAGATATGACAACCTGAAGTTGGTCACTCTGCCACAAGCACGATATGATTGGGCCCATCTGAGGCTACAGGACTTTAAGTCCGTTTCTGAATATAATTATGCTATGTTCAGAATTACTTCTAAACTGAAGCTATGTGGAGATAACATCTCCGATTACGATATGCTTGAGAAAACGTTTACAACGTTTCATGCCTCCAATATGGTACTGCAGCAACAGTACCGAGAGAAAGGCTTTACGAAGTACTCTGAACTGATTTCTCTCTTACTAGTGGCTGAGCGAAATAATGATCTGCTCACGAGAAATCACGAAAATAGACCAACTGGGTCTACACCACTGCCTGAAGCAGATATGGTGCACTCGCATTATGCCAAACATAAAAGGGACCATGATCACGGTCATAAACGGGGTCAAAGCCAAGGACGTGGACAAGGAAGAAATTCCAAAGAAGTCCGTCACCCCCCAAAGAGAGATAACCACCGAAAGCAGAAACGGGGTCCAGAAGATCCTAAGGCAAATAGTTCAGAAACTATATGTTATCGTTGCGGTGGAAATGGGCACTGGTCTAGGATTTGCCGTACACCAAGACACTTGGTTGACCTTTATCAAGCATCTCGAAAGAGAAAAGGCCCTGAAACAAATTTTGTCTATAACGACAATGAGGATATCACCCACCTGGATGTGGCAGACTTCTTTGAGCAACCCGATGGAAAAATAGACCACCTAATCGGCGATGGATCCGTGATGGAAGAAGATGGAGTTATTTGATTTTGTTCTACTTATTTGTATTAGTTAGTGAATAAACTAATAGTCATTAGCATTAGCTCGTATTAGTTAGTTCATAAAGCAATGTTAGCAGTAGTTCTTTAGAATATCTTCAATATGCTCAAATATCAATAAAACTTTTATTTTCCAGTGGGGGTAATCGACTAGCCTGAAAAACTAGTCGATTATCAACTATTTTCGCATTAAAGTTGAAAAACAATTGATCAACAATCGATTGTCGTTGACTAACAATCGATTGTCTTGAAACAGAGGTCTGGAAATTTTCAAAAATAGCCAACAATCGATTGTCTTTGTCTAACAATCGATTGTCTTGAAACAGTGAGGTCTGGAATTTTTCAAAAATCACCCACAATCGATTGTCTATATCTAACAATCGATTGTCGTTAGGCAGTGTAATCTGGAATTTTTCAAAAATCATCCACAATCGATTGTCTATGTAAAACAATCGATTGTCTATGTTCCAACAATCGATTGTGTGGGTTTAATAATCGATTGTCTTATGAAAACTGAAATTTTCAAACTGCAAAGTAATTGATTATGGACAACATATCTGATTTTGTTAGTCAACTGTTAGTAGCAGATCTTGAAAATATTATCTGACACAAAAGAATTGAACTTGTTTATTCTTATGTTCATGTATTCCTTTTGTATGTCATACCATGGGAAGTAAACTGATTGAAAGGCTCCGGAAGAGCAAATGTAACTCTGCCCAAAGGCATGACGTTTATCTTAGAGAATGCAATATTCTCCTCCAAGTCTAAGAAGAAACTTGTTGAGTTTTAAAGATGTACGCCGGAATGGCTACAATATTGAGACAATGGATGAAGATAATCTTGAATATCTCGTCCTCACTTTAAAGAATGTCTCCGGCTAAAAGAGGGTTATTGAGAAATTCCCGTCTTTATCTTGTGGCCTGTATTGGACAAGAATTAGTGCAATTGAGGCACATTCAACAGTAAATCTAAAGAATACTGAGTCCAATACATTTGTACTTTGGCATGATCGACTGGGTCACCCAGGATCAACCATGATGAGACGGATTATAGAAAGCTCATATGGGCATCCGTTAAAGAATTTCAAAATTCTCTCAGGTAATGAATATCCTTGCACTTCGTGTTATCAAGGCAAGCTGATTATCAGACCATCCCCAACAAAGGTTGGGACTGAGTCACCCCAGTTTCTGGAACGTATACAAGGGGACATTTGTGGACCTATTCACCCACCTAGTGGGTAGTTTAGGTATTTCATGGTCTTGATAGACGCATCCTGTAGATGGACTAATGTGTGCTTGTTGCCATCACGCAACCTTGCGTTTGCAAAGTTAATGGATAATAGATGAGAATAATCTTGAATTCTTCATGAAAACGAGGCTGCCCATTTCGGTTTGGGTTCACGCCATTTTGCATGCAGCAATGCTACTTTGTCGGCTGCCCGCTTCGGCTTAGGGTCACGCCATTTCGCATGCAGCAATGCTAGTTCGTCTCTGACTGACGAATTATCACAAATATTCCCTATTGCAATTGGTTTTGGGTCATGAACCCAATATATCCCATTTAAGAAGCTTTGGATGCGCAGTATAGGTGCCTGTAGCACCGCCATCCCGCACCAAAATGGGTTTGCAAAGAAGGTTAGGAATATATGTTGAGTATGAATCGTCCTCCATTATTCGCTACCTCGAAACATTGACAGGAGATTTGTTCACTGCACTATTTGCAGACTGTCAATTTGATGAGACACTTTTCCCAAAATTTGGGGGAGAAGTCGGTGAAACCAAATGGGAAATTTTGTGGAAAAATGTATCATTATCTCATCTTGATCCACATACCTCTATTTGAAAGAAAGAGGTACAAAAGACTATCCATTTGCAAAGAATAGCAAATCAAATGCCTGACGCATTTACGGACTTGAAGAGGATAACGAAATCCCACATTCACGCGGAAAATGTTCCGATCCGTATTGAAGTCCCTATTGGACAAATATCTAGTGTCATATCCAATGAGTCAAATGCACGCCAGAAGCGTGGCAGACCATTAGGTTCCAAAGATCGAAATCCTAGAAAGAGGAAAAAGAACGATCTAAATGACACTATGAAAGAATCACATGAGGACGCTCATGATTTGATTAATTCCGAGATTCACGAAGAATCTATTGAGCCCGAGACTCTTGAAAATACGGAATGCAAGAATGTGAGGATCTTGAACCTCAGTCTGTGGTAGTACAAAATTAATTGAGAGCTCTCGAAGAGCCAATTATTACTATGTTGGAGAAACACGATTGAGTATTGTGCTGTAGTAAGTCTCAAAGAAACTTATTCAGTTTCCAAAGTACACGCGAAAGCGATTGATTATATTGAGACTATAAATAAAGGAAGGCTTTGATTCTCCTATTACTACAACTTGTAGCGGGGTAATTTGTATATGAAAAGCTACCCGCTTTGTTCTCCAGTTTGTACTACACAAACGAAAGAATGCCACAATAAAGTGGATATCTATTGGTATAAAACCCATGTCATAATAAACCCGAAGTTTATTGATAAGTGCACATGTCATGGTGTAAATTTGAAGTTTACCAATATTGATAATTTATTCAGTTGACATTCGTGTTAGCCATCTCATTTGAAGTATGATGTGCAAATTCACATAGGTGAATATCAAAGAACTAGAAGTTCTTGTTCTCAGTAACGAACTGACCAACTAAAGAGTTCGGGTTGAAGCCCCTTGATTCTGGAAATATTAAAGGTGAATATGGGCCCATTCACCTGCCATGTATACCACATATGATGCATCTATGATATGGTTACATGCGCCATTGTTATTAACCCGCAGCCTGGCAGTGCTTGCGAGGTAAATCGCTCAGTAATCTAACTTCGAGCATAGTTTCCAGATTCTCTACTCAAGACAGTTCATCTTGATAAGTTGGTTTATATTAAAGTTGGTTTAGCAAGATAATTATTGAGTGCTTCCACTTAATAGCTAAACTGTTTCTTATGAGAACTAAGTTATATATATATCAGTTTGATATAAGTTGTATACGAGAGTATATTCTCCCCTCACAAGTGGTTCAGGGTCAGGAACCAAATAATTTCATCTTATATTAAGGTGCTGTGTATATTGACATAATGCACAAAGATGATTTCCCAAAGTTGAGGAAATATGTTAGCTTTACTAACATGAGGGGGAGACATGATAAACACTTGAGAGAGTGTTACATGGGATGAATTCTCATTTGTATATGTATATCCCCGAATATCATGATATGAACCTGAAGTTCATAAAAGGGATAATTCAATTGCAACATATTGCAAAGCATGCTATACGCATTTGCTGACTCAAAGAAAGTAACTAAATGGAAGAGATACAATTCAAGAAGAATTGATTCCATATGAAAGACATGTAGTTTTGAACCTATAGTTCATATGCTTGAAAGTATAAAGGCAAAGGTATGTATAGTCAATTTTCGATATCTTATTTGTTTAGCATGACATGAAACTTTGATATGCAGCTAAAGTCTATTATGTGACTTACATGACTTAACTTGAAAGATTTAAGTTGCTTGAAGCATATGCAATTCTTGGTCCTGAAGTACCACATCCTAAGTACAATTTGTGTACATATGAATCTTGCCATAACTATAAGCATGATGGCATTGAGAATGCATCTATGGAGATATTGAAGAGCTATTCCGCGACATTATATGAAGATGTTCATATCTATCAAGAGTGATGATTTCAAGATTGGAATGCAAATGCTCAAGGATATGAATTGATGTACTCATTAGGGGGAGTCAATGCGCGTTGCACTCTTTTTCCCTTACAAGGTTTTGTCCCACTGGGTTTTCCTTGCAAGGTTTTTAACGAGGCAACCAATAGGCGCATATTCAAACATGTGTACTCTTTCCTTACTTTAATTTTTCCCATTGGGTTTTGTTTTAAGGTTTTAACGAGGCACATCATTGAATAGACATTCAAGGGGGAGTGTTATGAAATAGAAGATTCTTACACTTCTATTTAAGGTGAATGCCTTTAATGTATCTAATTAGAGAGATTTTAGAGTTCTATTAGTGGTAGCTAAATCTTCCTCTCCCCTATAAATAGAGGTGCCCCCTACCATTGTAAATCATCCTTGAGACCCCTCTCAACACAATAAGAAGAACTCTCTCTACTCTTCTCTCTATTGCTATTGTTCTTGCTTTATTGTTCTTGTCTTTTGCTTTAGTTTATAACACAAAGCACGTTCATATATACTAGTATTATTATAAAAGTATGAATATAATGTCAGTTTACCAGAATAACCTTAAAATATCTATTTCATCTTGGATAAAATTGTAATAACAAAACTTTTGCCTAATATCTACACTTTGAGTTCAACTAAGATTTCTATTTAATGTTTGTAACGAATACCACTAAAAGAATCTTAGTTTTAATAGGCCTGCGACTGGGTTGATTAAAATCTGTATTTACTTCCATATGTGGTATTCCATCGAATAGGGAAAATCGTAAGGTAACCATTTTTTCTAAAACTAATACTTAGGTTTCCAAAGTAAATTGTGAGATGAATATGAATCATGAATGAGTTTGCAGAAAACCTAGGAAACATAGTTTAACAAAACTAATTAAGTCATATTTAGAGGAGTCTTGAACATAGGATAAAAACGGATATACTTTGGTGTATGTATCTTAAACTTAAAGTATACTACTAACTATTAATTTCGAGGCACTATTGATTTACGTAATTGGAAATAACCAATTAGGTTTACGACGAAACCTAGAAATCGATCACTGATCCAATTTGAGTACCTCTACAGGATAGACCTCAACAGAAAACTGAAGAGTAACGGCAGCAAGTGATTGAGTTAATGGGTCCGGATACTAAGCATATAAAGTTATTGGGTTCCAAACTTAATTATTTATACATATTCAATGGAATTTTAAGACAAATATCATATTCCAATCAAAGCTATTGTGTTCGACCAAATCCCCTAGCAACACTCTAGCTATGCCCCTAATTATTTTATTGGAGTGTGCTTCCTTTATTTTTGTTTGCATTATGATTTCTTGCTATTTTCAGGAAGTTTTGTTGTTTAAACAATCTTTAAACTTTTAGCTTTTATTCCAACGTTTGATTTTGCTAAACACTCTATGTTGATAAGACAAGAAAATTCAATAGGTTGACAAGAAGTTATAATACTTCCTTTAATTGTTCCTATTGTTTTTTTCTTCTGAATTCGAAGTTCAAGTTTGCTATAGAGTCTATGTTCATATGACGACAACAACAACAACAATAATTTAGTATAATGTTATTTAATAGGGTCTGGGGAAGATGATGTGTATGCAGATTTTACTCCTATCCTATGATAGGTAAATTATTTTCAAATAGATCCTCGGCATCCTTCCCTCCAAGAGCATTCCACACCTTACTCTTGGAGAGACTCGAACTCACAATCTCTTAATTAGAAGTAAAGATTGTTTACCATCGGTGCAACTCCTCTTGTCTAGAGTCTATGTTTATAGGAAAAATAATTTACTTTGTCAAAGTTAGTAAAGGGGGAACCAATATCCATCCCAAGTATTGTGTTTTTCCCCCTTCTTAACACGTTGGTAGTTTCATCCTTTGGTTTGTTCTGTTGACCTTTTTCATATACTAGATCATATGATAAAACCAGCAGAATTAACAGAATATTCATACAAATTATATTTATATGTATATTTATTATACAAGCATGAATATGATGTTGGTTTAACAAAATAACCTTAAAATGTTTTTTTCATAAAACAACTAATGTAGGATATAACTATAATATTTGACAGAAACCTTTTTTAATTGGGAGTCAATTCCTTCCTTTAAGCAGCGACTAATTAGAACTTCAAAGTAATTAGTAAATGAGTCAGTATCAAACGATGATAAAACAAACTATTATTGCATTATATATATATATATATATATATATATATATATATATATATATATATATATATATATATATATATATCACAATAAGATTATTTATCGGCTAGATTCCCCAAGTTACTCTTTCTAAAAATAAAATAAATAAGTTCAATTAAATTCGCTTTGCGACAAGTGTGATGTATATTATCCTTATATAGCATATAGTATACAGTAGTGATTTTCTTTGTTAGGGTCTATTTGAACAATTAGTTAGTATTATGTAGTAAAATAATGCAGTTATATGAACTTTTACTAATTTTCGGTAGTAATAAAAATAGTTATTGAGGTAAAGAAATATTTACAAATACTAACAAATAAACATTCATGGCTAGCTTTCTTTTTTAAAATTGAGGTAGTCAAGGACTCCTTCCTACTCATTATCACGTGACATGATTTCACGTAAATTTTTTTAAAGGGATGATTTTGTATTTTAGAAAATCAACAAGCTAAGCTGTAAAAGTAAGACAAAAGTTTTTCTATCCCCCAGTTATATTTATTAGCTCCATTAATTATTTTTATAGCATTGATCTTACTACTTTTAAGATATACTTCCTAAAACTTTCTATTACTAATTTAATTTGAAAAACTTATTATAATATCATATTACTAATTTAATTTGAGAATGTATTATATTGTCCAAATTCATTTACAAAAAGGAGAATGTATATTATTATAAAAGTATAATTACAATATTAATATACCAAAATAGCCTAAAATATTAAACGAAAGAACTCATAAGGAAATGGCATAACTACAATAACCTTTTTTTTTACACAATACCTTTTATGCTAATTTTTAAGATTTTAAAATTAATAAAATTTGTCTATTAAATTCTTATTACTTTTAGAAGATTTAATAAAATCAATTTCATAAGAATCCTCTGCATTCGCAATACATTATCACTCCATAATGTCTAATACCAAGAAAACATAAAGTCATATTAAATGGACTGCATAAAGTATTTAAAATAAAAAAATAGTACCCCCATGATAATATATTTTTATATTATATTATAATTATTGTTCTACTTAAATAACATTTTTAATAAATTTTTTCGTGTACTATTAAAATATAACTAATTATTAAACAGCAACCAAGAAAAATTTAAGAATACAAATATGTGAGAAAAAAAAAAGAATAGTTGGTATGAGTCAATACCACTATTAATACAGGCATAAAGATTTAAAAGTGAAATGTCATATCAATCTTTTACTCTTTGAAAATAAAATTTGTGGTGGATAACATTATAATTAAAGATTAAATATTCAAAACAAGAGATGAACTAATACTAAGATCTGAATCAAACGTATAATAAATTATTTTTATGTTAAAACTAAATAATTAAATATTTTAATTAATTATTTAGCAAAAGAGTCCAATTCAATTATTTTTTAAATTCATATGAAGTACAATTCTTATTCAAAGTTAAAAAAACAATCTTAGGGTACATAAATTTATTTCATAAAAAGAGCATTCGAAAACAAAAATAAAATGGTTAGTATATTATGAAGAATCAAAGTGCTATACAAGTGTGTGATAAAATATAATTAAAGTTAAATCCTAAACAAGAATAAATTTTCAATACTATATTATAAAGAGTCGACTATGCTATAATGATTCTTTGCAGATGCATCGGCGGAATTGAAACAATATTTTTATGTCATGCATGACAAATAACAACGACTTTATTATGAGGCCGCTTACTTTATATTTGATATGCCTCATTAAACAACTTAAATAACTATCACAGATATATCAAAGCAGCGTAAATAATGCTAAATTTATAAGAAAAGCAAAATTGATAATATGAGATAAACCACTTATGACTAAGAAACTTCAGGGCCGTATCAACATCAACCTATTACCGGTGCTCCTGGCAAACTTCCGTGGCAATCTTCAGGCAATTTTAACCAACTAAGGAAGAATACACAACTGAACTTGTCCACTAAGAAGTGTTCGTTAAGATACCATCACATCAAATGCTTTAAACTATAATACATAATTATCTAACAAACATGACAAAATTGATCATTTGTGTAAGTTTTGATGATACCCTTTTATTTTAAATTCATGTATTATGCTAATATAATAATATTTTTCTGTATTTAGATAATTATTGTATTATTATGAATCAAATTTCTCTCATTAATTAAAATTTATTATTTCTTCATATAAATAAATATTAAAATTATTGTGTGATATTATTAACGTGCAATGCAAGTTTATAAGTACTAGTTTATATAAATGCCCACTATAGGTATTGGAGACTTATTCATAAGAGGGAGTCTGGCGGGTAGGGTTGATTCTCTGCATCGTAGGGCTGTGGACAAATGAAATTCATTCGCTTTGTGAGTTTTTAGATGACATGTAAGATAAATTGCAATTGTTGCAGATCCCATCCGCAAAGAAGAACCCGGTAAGTCTCCTAATTTAGTATTTACCACACATGCAATCTCGAATAACATGTATTAGTATAGTTTTTTTTTTCTACAGAAAGCTCACGATGAAAAATATTTTAATAATAATAATACTGAGTAAATAAATAAAATAAAATAATAATAATAATACAATCGGCTTACCTAAATGACAGTAAAATTTGCTTGCATGATACACTAACATTTTAACGGGTATTGTGTATAATACACGTTCAATAAAGCCACCCCTTTTTTCTTACTCCTATAAATAACCTATGATTTTTTTCTTGAACAGTGAAAATAATTCCTAGTGATATTAAAAATAATCTATATAATCTTAACATTAACAGTTGAATGTTCCCGGGCTTAATTGACTGG
This sequence comes from Nicotiana benthamiana, assembly GCA_034376525.1. NCBI lineage: Eukaryota > Viridiplantae > Streptophyta > Magnoliopsida > Solanales > Solanaceae > Nicotiana > Nicotiana benthamiana. The sequence continues at coordinate 317,176 of CM067333.1, read as the reverse complement.
TACGATTGACTTCACATGGCACAACTTTTTACACCACCATGTGAAACCTCGAGAACACTCTATACTGTTCACACGTACTTCTTTTCTTAAAATATTTATACTAATTAGTACAATAAAATGAAATTTGAGTGAATTAGTCCCAGAATAGTAATTGATTTGTAGGGTAAAATTTATTGAGGGAATAAGGTTATATCAAGATAAAAAAGAAACAAAAAATTTAAATTTGTCTTTTAGTTACCTCTGAACTTTGGACATTAACCCTTTAATATTACGAAACACAAAATCAGTCAAAACATAAAAAAGGAAAGCACGCACTTGGTATTTGATTTGTTCATATTGAGAGAACAAGAGAATAAAAAGAATAGCATTCAGGAGAGTTATGTTGATAAATTTAATGCACTTGCCATTTCAATAATGTCATCAATTAGCACTGCAACAGAAAGAGCGCTTATTTTTAATATGCGTTCTGGTTCATGACACACTTAAACTTGGCAGTTCAATTGGGGTAACATATTATCAATTAGCCATCTTACCAACCAACTGTATGCTTCTTGTGTCAAATGAATTCCATCCCAGCTTATGTAAGTAGTCGGGTCAACACACACCGACACTCCTGGAGCACCACAATTTTTAATATTATGTATGTCAAAATTATAGTCTCCTCCTCCTATTCCACAACAAGCTTTCTGTAGAGAGTTTCTGTCAAATCCTGTAAAGAAAATCTGTAAATGAATATACTTTCTTATAAACACATAAAAATCTGTAAATGCATATACTTACCAAGACTAACGGCATTTTGTAAAAGCCATATATAAGCATTGTAGTAGTCACCATAAATGAGTGTTATGTTTGGGTACTCTTTCTTTAACTCTTGAATGGCTTGTTGCAAATGATCATTGAAGAAGATTACTAAATTATTGAAGTCTTTCAAGCAATTGTGCTCATCGTAAGCACTTGAATTGTTCGTCATGAATTTTGTTAGGATAATTGGAAAACAACCACTTGGGAAATTGCCAGGAACTACAATTCGAGTAGCCCCTAAACTAATCACTCTCTGAAAGAAATGAACAGATCAATATGTAATAAATATATAAATTGATACCCTAGGTAAATTTCACATCGACAAGATAGAGGAGAGATACTGGGTATATATAAAAATAATTCACTAGTGACTGGTCCTATAAAAAATAAATATTAAATACTGTATAAAACCAAAAACTCACTCTAACACCATGAATGATGGCCTCAACAACTTCTGGCACTATTCTTCGCGACTCTTCAATCGTTTTACCTTCCAATAAGCCATGAGTGCATTCATTTCCTCCTATTTCTCCAACTAGGAAAAGAGACTTGTTCAATTTTTCTGGGCAATCTAGCAAGCAGGAACGACAAAAAACTATTAATCAATTCAACTTCCGTTAGATTAGATTATTAATTACATATTTCCTAGGAACTTGGAAGTATTTAGCAAATTAATTATTTAATTACCAGTATAGCAGGTGGTTTCGAAATGAGAAGACATCCAATCAAGTTGCACACTTAATGAACTATTTGTTGATGGATTAACCATGTTCATATTTTCCAGAATTTCAGCTGGTAAAGCAGTAGCTCCTGCTACTGCAAAATTTGCGCCATGTCTAAAATTTGCATTTTGATCCTTGATGGGATTTAGGAGAGGAAGACCAGATTCCAGCGCTATGTGAAAAAAGAAAAGAAAGCATATACATCACAATCAATCTTACACCTATTGAGAGGATAAATTGGAATGCAGTCCGTTGGTAGAAGGTCTGAATGAACGAGTACAGTACATGTTTAAATAAATTCTACGCAGTGATAGCAAAAAAAATTTAAAAAATAGTTATAAATATATTTCTATGATAAGTTATTAATAGGTAACCAAGCAAAAATATACTTGACGTACTATCACAACTTAAAATTTAATGATGGTGTAAAAATATTTACAATATCAGTATATGTTAGCTGAAATTCATAAGGCCATATGAGCAAGTAAGCATTATATTGCATATTGTTCCATTTTTTGTATATGGTAATCATTTTATTTCAACTACAAAGGAAAAAGACCTCAGAAAATATACTATCCCTCGAAGTTGGAATTATGAACCATCAACCATCTCTTGCTCTCTATTTATACTATATTAAAATTACGAAAACCCTAATAAAATGTCATTAGTCTTTTTTAATTACCTTTTAATTTTATTAGATAAAATGTCGTTTACTAATTTTCCTAATATTTAGGACTTAAAAATTAAATAAAATTTTTGCTATTATGTCTTTCCTTATTTGGACTATATAGAAACTCCTAATATTTAGGAATTTAAAGTCAAACAAACCTTAACTTATATAATATATTACTTATTTCAATTTAGGTGAATTAACTATTAGCGTGTCATTACCGTTATCAATATATTTCTTCCATATAGAAAACGTGATCTTTAACTAGCAAAAATTTAATTGGCTCACGTAAAATTATGGACATATAATTTATCTTATGAATATAACTATGTTTCTATCTCCAGACACACAAACTCAACATTAATAAAATTTAAAACTAGAAATAATGCCAAAATATTTTTTTATTGAAAATCGACGGGGATTTATTTTTCTTAGAACACATAGAATTACTTTTGAAACTATCGATTTAGTTATCTATTATATGTCAATTTTTAAATTATATATTCTGAAAGTAGAGAAGCACTATTGTTGACCCAAGTAAAGGTTAGTTTTGAAGACTGACAAAGGAACTCAGGATGAACCCGGTCCATCACTCAGGTGCACAAAAACAGACAGATTCAAGCATGTGGATTGCACGCGAAGGAGATAAGCTTAATTTGGTGTATTTAATATCTCCTGATCGAATCGGTTGCATAATTGATAAGGAGAAGAAGTCCTAAATCAATGAAAACATTATCCAAGATAGGAAAGGAGTTAGAAGCCCAAATCAACTAGAACTCTTTCATCAAAGAAGAGTTGCATCAGAACTCTAATTATTTCTTCATCTACTAACTCTATAAATTGTAGGATGTTCTCACAATAAAAGTGTTGCACAAAAACGCAGAAGTTACACATGAATTGAGAGCAAAATAGCAAGGTTTTTCGCAAGCAGTTTGGTTATAATTCAAGTGTGCAAATCTAAAGCTACTGAGCCAGATTGAAGAACCAGCTCCATGAAGAGTTTTATGTGTCTTTCTTTATTTCTAGTTCAATTATACTAGGTGCTTTTAAATTGAGCCTTTCAGCTTTCATAGAACCAATTGTATTAGCTACATAAAGTGTTAAAGTTAGAGTTAACTTGAAGTCGTCGCAACAGTTAGAGGTTGATTGCTACAACTAGATTAGAGGTAATCCTTAAGTTTACAAAGAGTTTTGTTAATGTTGTTGATGCGCCGTAGAATTTCGGCGCATTTCAATACTAATTTCTTAGATTCTAGCTTGTTTTAATGCAATTATAATCGATAGTCATGTAGATTTGTTGTTCTTATAGCATAAGAGGAAGGGAAGATCAAGGATATGAAAATGGACGCAAAAAAAGAAGAAAAGATAATGTTTTTCACGAATGACCAAAAATGCGGTCAAGTCTGCGGTCGCATAACACACATGCAGACAGTAGACTCGTCTCTCACATCACAGAGCGCTACAGAGTATGGAGCCAAAAATCATGTCAAGAATGCGGCGTGTTCTGCGATCGCAGAATCAACATGCGGACCGCAGATGAGCTGCAGAATGATTAAGAAGAGACTCAAAGACAAAGATGCGATGAAATTTTGCGGTCGCATAACATAAATGCGGACGGCAGATTGAACATGCGATGAAGGCCTGGCACCTAGGGTTTTGGATCTGCGAAGCGGCCACTCAAGATGCGGACCGCAGACCTGTTCTGCGACAAGTCTGCGATCGCAGACGCGCCCTAGAAGGGCAGAATTGTCCATTTTTTGACCCAAATTTGGTCCACCTATAAATAGTTTTAAGACACTTTTGTGAGGGGAGCGATCTGACCTTTTAGCTATACTTCAAGACATTAATATTCTCCCTTTTTGGAAGCTTTTGGGTGAAGAATCTTCTCTTTGTAAGCATTTATGATACTTATTATTATTTGGTTTTTGTGTTTTAGCATGCGTGGCTAGTTCTAAATACTAAGGTTGTGGACCCTAAATTAGTGTTATGTTAATGGGTGTTTGACACTGAATATATATATATAATGGGTGGTTGATGTTTATTTACTTCTTGTTCTTCATTCATAGTTGATAGTTGCAAACATTAACTAAAGCCATTAAATTCTTGCTTTGCTTGGGAAAGTGGGTTAGGATTTGGTAGGAGTAAATATCAACGACTCAAGGCTTTAAACCTTGTTTGATAAAATCACTTAGAAATAACTGGGTTTTAATTGGAATTTATTGATGGTTCTTAATAGCAACTCTTTTATATTTGGCAAAATCATAAAGAGGAAATACTACTCATTCATTGGAAAATATTGGGTAGTATCTTAGACATCATTTGCACATCCAAAGGACCTCCCATTAGAAATACATCATATTAACACATGCTGACATTACACTACATTAAAGGGGACACAACCTTGGTTGCTTTTATCACATTGTTCGCTCTTTAATTGTTAAAAGATAGTTGTTAATAAAACTCAAACAATCATACATAATCTTGTAACCATACACCAATCATTCTTGTTACAATTAACCGAATAGAGATCGAACTTGAGTCGAGCAACAAACTAAACAAGTACCCTTTTCACACCTATTCCCTGTGGGATTTGACCCCAACCTTGTTGGATTATTATATTTGACATCGACCGCCTTACACTATTTATTAAAGTGTAATTTGAGCGTATAAGCTGTTTTGTCTCAATAATTAGTGAAGTGTTGGAAAAAATCATATTGAGTAGTAGGTTGTGGTTATTTTACCTTTTGAGCCGGGTGTTTTTCACGTAAAATCTCTGTGTTATTTATTTTCTGTATTTATTATTTCGCAACAGTAGTAGTTGGAACACATAGAAGAACCATGTCCTTTATAAGCAGTTTAAACATAAATTTGGGTACTACACAAATCATTCCCCCTCCCCTTGTGTGGTATTGACATACAAAACATCAATTGGTATCAGAGCGGGTTCTCCTTGAAGAGGCTAACACCTTAGGAAAAGATAAAAAAGAGTGCACCACCTGAAAAATGGGAAAGCCAATCAACTAAGAGGCCTCCACTCTTTAATGACCACTACTACTCTCGATGGAAAACAGAACGAGAGATTACATCATCGGAGAAGACTATGAGCTATGGGACATTGTCACTGATAGTCCCCTGGCTACCATGAAGAAAACTACTGAAGGAGTACAAGTGCCAAAAAGAAGAGTTGACTGCACTATTAAGGATTTGAAGAAATGGGAAAAGAATGCTAAAGATAAGAAATGTCTTGTGTATGGACTTGGTCCAGACGAGTATAGTAGAATTCAAAGTTGTACCACTGCTAAGGAAATTTGGGATACTTTGTAAGTGGGTCATGAAGGAACACCTCAAGTAAATAGGTCCAGAGGAACACTGCTATATTCTCTATATGAGAATTTCACTATGAAGGAAGGAGAAACCATCCAAGAGATATACAACGTACACCACACTGAAAAATGAACTTAAGTCTCTTGGAAGGGTTATTCTTGAAGAAGACAAAGTTGAGAAGATTTTGACAAGGATTCTGCCAGTTTCTTGGGAAAGCAAAATCACTCGTATTCAAGGATAAATGAACATTGACACTCTTAATTTTGGATGAGCTAATTTGAAATCTCATTGTTTATGAACTTAGAAGGCAAACCATGAAGATGGATGCACCCAAGAAGGAAAGGATCCTGGCATTCAGAATCACTAAAGGTTTTGATCTAGAGGAGGATGAAATGACTATGATCACAAAGGTCTTCAAGAAGTACTTAATGAGAGGAAATGGTCCTTCAAGAAGTGGAAGCTACAACAATCTAAGGGTTCCTGAAAAACAAACAAATGAGGGTTATTGCAAGTATGGGAAGACTGATCACCATATAAAAACCCCCCTCAATGGCAAATTGAATAGAAAAAGGAAAGAGTTCAATGAAGGACCAGGAAGAAGGAATAGGTTCAACCCAAGAATAACAAAGTATCAACAAAGGCTATGGTTTCTTCTTCAGGAGAAAGCTCAATTGAGAACTCAGAGGGTGAAGATGGAGATGAAAAAACATTTATGGCATTTGGAGAATGCGATGAGGAATCTGAGGTAAGTATAATTCATCTCAAAGACAAGATTAATCATTTGTCTAAAGAAAGGTTATCCGATTTATTCCTAGATTTCATTAACGAATATGAAGATATAAAAATCAAAAGAACAGTTGTCCAAGGAGTGTGTGATTTTGAAAGCTAAGTGCAAAAATCTAATACATAGGGCTAGTGAAAGTGAAAGTAAAAATGCTGAGTTAAAGAACCAGGTTTATGAACTTGACACCACTGTCCTAGAGCTTAGATCTAAAAACCTATTATTGAAATTATAAACTGGTGAAAAGAAGATGATGACCAACAACTCACTCTAGAAGAAAATATAGGAAAAATAAAAGAAAGTACCTCACACTTTCAGAGAACAATAAGAGAGGACTTGGCTACGAGACCCCTGCATCTAAGTGGGATACCAAAAGAATGTACCTCACACTTTCAGAGAACATAATTTGCACACATTGTGGGAAAACTGGTCACTATAAATTTTAATGTATTGCAAAAGAAAAGGCTAGTCAAAAGAATAAAGAATTTGTTCAAGGAAAAAATAGGCTGCCAGGTTGGGCTAAAAATAATCTGATTCACCCTTTTGCCAATGGAAAGGGGCCTAAACTAGTTTTGGTTCCTAAGACTAAACCCTGATTTATTTTTGCGGGTCCAAGTGAATGGGAGCAGCCAAATATGGTACATGAATAGTGGCTGCTCAAAGCATATGATAGAAAGCAAGAAAAAGTTCTTTTAACATGAGAGCATCAAATAAGGTGATGTCTTCTTTGGAAATGGGAAGAAAAGTGAGATCATGCAAGTGCTTTGTGCACAATAATTGCAAAGGCTCATGATCCCAGAAGTGGTGAGGGGGTATTCTTTGGATATTCTTCACATAGTAAAGCTTATATGATATACAACAAAAGAACAATATGTGTAGAAAAAAGGTTGTATGTTATTTTTTTTTAAAAATCTAACATTCTTTCTGAGGCAGGAAAAAGATAGTATTGGGCTCATAAGAAATTTAAATGGTGAAACCAGAGTCCACCCTAAAGATGCATCACAGGGAGGAACATGTGATGTAACAAGTCCTTCTACCGAGGGCAACATGACAGGGGGAACTGACTGGAGAAACAGTGATCCTCAAACCTCGTGGGAACCTATCCATGAACCTATTCCATAGTAACAAAACCAGGAAAGAATATCCAAAGAAATTTACACTCCTATTGCAATACCCACGAAATTGGATATAGATGACCGGGTTCATCTGTTGATCAGAAGTTGTATAGGTGAGTGATTGGTTCTTTTTAATATCTCACTACTAGCAGACCTGGCATTATGTTTAGTGTAGGTCTTTGTGTTCGATTTCAGGAAAATCCAAAGGAATCTCACTTGATAAATGTAAAAAGAATATTGAGTTACTTGAAAGGCACCACTGACCTTTGCGTTTGGTATCAAAAAGGTAGTAATTTTAACCTAGTGGGATATATTGATGCTGATTATCTAGGTTTCCAAGTGGATAGGAAGAGCACCTTAGGTATGGCACACTTCCTTGGTTCATGTCTAGTGTCATGGGCTACGAGAAAGCAAAATTCAGTGGCTTATCTACTGCTAAAGTTGAGTATGTTATTGCTGCTTTATGATTGTGTTCACTTGTTCTGGATCAAGCAACAATTGACGGATTTTGGTATTGAAGTTGGTTGCATTCCTATTTTCTATGATAACACCATTGTTATTAGTATGACTAAGAATCCGATTCATCATATGCTAGAGACTATTTTTGGGACAACTATGAGAAAAAATTGATCACTGTGGAGTTTGGTGCTACTGACAAACAAATTGCAAACATCTTCACAAAATCCTTTTGTAGAGATCATTATGAGAGGAACATGTTGGAATTAGGGATGATTAAGATCACCTAAAAGTACTATTTCATGGTTAAACGAAAAAAATATGAAAGAAAATTTTGGTTAGAAAGTCTGTAAATTGTGTATAATTAGATTAAATCTTGCTTAGTCTCATACTTTCCATAGTATACTATTGTGCCATGTGTTAAATAACTCATTAAGTTCTAATGATATTTTCTCTATTTTGGAAAATTTAGACTCATACAACAGAATCATTAGTGAAGAACCTGGTTCATCAAGGTAACATAGTATGTTTATTTCACTCTGCATAATTTGAAATAACTATATTTGGATCATGAGTAGAGTCCTACCAAATACCAAACTCCTTTTAGTGTTATCCTTTACAAGTGAACCAGTCCCATACAAAAGATTCCCAACCGAATGGAAGTACCTAGATTCTAGAGGGATACACTCCAACGTCTCTTCAAAACTGAATTTCTATTTGATTAAACATCTAAGAGTCTAAGAAGAGGTAGTTACCCCATCAATTATTCCCTTGTAAATTGATCAGCTCTAGTGTATTCTTTATCTTATCGCTCTCAAGCCGTCAAAAACTCTCATTATTTTTTCATCTTCCAGACACAATCTAATTCTATTTTTTTCCATACCCTAGCCTAGATATGTCAAACATCTCTGAAAATCCTTCATCACCACCACAAGAAACAATTTCCACACCTTCTACCACTACTTCAACCACACCAATCTGTAAGAAAAGTAGAATAAAGATGATGGAATGTAAGATTTTCGCTGAAGGATAGGAGATCAAGAAAATAAACAAGCAATTGAAAGCATGTAGGGAAGAAGAATCCTGGAAATCTTAAGATTCATTTAAGTCTACTAATAAGGGGGAAGAAAGTAGGTCATCCAAAACTGAATAGGTGTCTTCTGATTCTAAATTTTCTCCTAAGATAATTTCTAAAGTTACTGCAAATTTGGAGAATAAATTTGTAGGATGTATAGCAGGTGTTGAGACTACATAATCTGGAGAAGTTGGTGGTAAAAATAAAAAAAAGGAGAGCAACGGCGCTAGGAGTACTGTGAGGGGAAATGGGACAAGAGTGGTTGATTCTTCACCCCCTCTTATTACTCTAAAAAAATAAACCGGTGCAATGGTTGTATGGGGAGAAGAATTTTGTGAAATAAAAGAGAACGTGTGCAAAATAAGGGGAGGTGGGTCTGGCAAAGCTATTGAGGGGTTGGTTCAACTTGAAAAAAATATTGATGAACCTATTTCATCTGAAAAACCCTCGCGGTCCTATTGATATGATTATCAATGTTACCAAAACTCATGTCATTCCATATGGTTTCATTCTCACAAGTGTGCTTGAACATTTCAAGGTACCTATAAAGAAGTGGGAGGTTAGTGCAAGAAAGGATCATTTTGGGGTTAATCCTCTACTTTCTTTCGACTATGAAGTCAATGTCATTCCTAATGAACCTGGTTCATCTGAAAAGATACCTATCAATAGCAAAGTCAGAGTCTTGGTAAAGGCGAATGAGGCAAAAGATATTGAGATAGCAAGGCTGAAGACATGACTGGTTGAGGTAGAATCTGAAAGAGATGTTCTTAGAACTAAACTTTCAAGGGAAAAGGAGAAGGATGATGGAATTCTTCAAGACATGCTGAAACTTCTCCAAGCAAATAACCCAGCCCCTACCTCTTCCAAATCCTAGCCTAGTGTAGATCAACCAGTGACCTAGTTCAGGATGTTTCGTTTCTTTTGCTCATATTTTCAGTATTTTTATTTCTTCTTATTCTTTGTTGTAGAATCTTATCAATCATCAATGAAATTCATTGTTTTTGCTCTAACTGTTTGTTTATATTTCTTTGATAGTTGAAATATTTAGCTTGATCTATGATGATTACTCCATGTTTGCATTTGAAGTAGCCTTAGTGGCCATGCGTAAACTGTAAAATCTGGTTATCTCACATTTTTATGCAACTTTTTGATGATTCTAAAAGGGAAAAATGTTTTTCTTTAAACAAGTAATGTTTACACTTCAAACAGTAATGATTGTAACCTAATGTACCTAGCCTTTGATAGTAAGTGATAAAAAGAAAAAATGTTTCTTCCATTGTGTTAATGTTGAGATGAGTTGAAACATGGCCCAAGCTTATGAAAAGAACATAGTTTTTCATCATCAAAAGGGGAGAATTTGTTTGCCCAAGTAAAGGTTAGTTTTGAAAACTGACAAAGGAACTCAAGATGAACCAGGTCAATCACTCAGGTGCACAAAACGGTTAAATTCGAGCATGTGGGTTGCACGTGAAGGAGATAAGCTTAACTTGATGTATTTAATATCTCCTGATCGAAAACGTTGCACAATTGATAAGGAGATGAGGTCCTTAATCAAAGAGAATGCTATCCAAGATAGGGAAAGGGTTAGAAGTTGAAATTAACTAGAACTCTTCCACCAAGGAAGAGTTGCATCAGTAACTCTAATTATTTCTTCATTTATTAACTCTATAAATTCTAGGATATTCTCACATTAAAAGTGTTTCACAAAAGTGTAGAAGTTAAATGTGAATTGAGAGCAAAATAGCAAGGTTTTTTGCAAGTAGTTTGTGTGTAATTCAAGTGTGCAAACCTGAAGCTACACGAACCAGATCGAAGAACCAGCTCCATAAATAGTTTTATGTGTCTTTGCTTATTTCTAGTCCAATTGTAGTAGGTATTTTTATATTGTACCTTTCAACTTTTATAGAAGCAATTGTATTAGATACCTAGAGTGTTTAGGTTAGAGTTAATTTGAAGTTGCCGCAACAGTTAGAGGCTGGTTGCCGCAACAGTTAGAGGCTGGTTGCCACAACGGGATTAGAGGTAATCCTTAGGTTTACCAAGAGTTTTGTAAATGTTGTTTTGGCTCACTGACTAGTGAAGTGTTGGGAAAAATTCTACTAAGTAGTAGGTCGTGGTTTTTTTCACCTTTTGAGCTGGATGGTTTCCATGAAAAATCTCTGTGTTCTTTATTTTCTGTATTTATTATTCCACAACAGTAGTAGTTGGAACACATAGAAGGCTAGATCCTTCATAAGCAGTTTAAGGGAAAATTGAATATCACACAAATCACCCTCCTCTTGTGTGATATTCACGTATAAAACATCAACTATTAACGTTTTTGTTATGAAATAATATAAATGACAAGAACAATAACTCAAGAACAAGATCAATAGAGAGAAGAGTAGAGAGAGTTCTTCTTATTGATACTTAGAGAATGTTAGGAGTGATTTACAATGGTAGAGGGCACCTCTATTTATAGGGAGGAGGATGATTTAGCTACCATTAATAGGACTCTAGAATCTCTCTAATTAAAGACATTCACCTTAAATAGAAGTCTATTTATAACACTCCCCCTTGAATGTCTATTCAATGATGTGCCTCGTTAAAACCTTAAAACAAAACCCAATGGGAAAAATTAAAGTAAGGAAAAAGAGTACACATGTTTGAATATGCGCCTATTGGTTGCCTCGTTAAAAACCTCGCAAGGAAAACCCGGTGGGACAAAACCTTGTAAGGGAAAAAGAGTGCAACGCGCATTAACTCCCCCTGATAAGAACATCAATTTATGTCCTTAAGTCTTCGCATCCCGATCTTGTGAACTAGCTTCTTGAAGGTTGACTTTGGTAGAGATTTTGTGAACAAATCAGCCATATTGTCACTTGAACGAATCTGTTGAACATTGATATCATCATTCTTTTGAAGATCATGTGTGAAGAATAACTTTGGTGAAATATGCTTCGTTCTATCTCCTTTTATGAATCCTCCCTTCAATTGAGCTATACATGCTGCATTGTCTTCATACAAAGTTGTGGGTAGTTTATCACACTTCAAACCACATTTGTCTTGGATATGATGTATTATAGACCTCAACCACACACACTCCCGACTTGCTTCATGAATAGCAATCATCTCGGCATGATTAGATGAAGTAGCCACAATTGATTGCTTAGTCGATCGCCAAGATATGGCGGTTTCTCCACAGGTAAACACATAACCCGTTTGAGATCGAGCCTTGTATGGGTCGGACAAATATCCAGCATCAGCATAACTAACAAGATCCGGGCTGCAATTCTTGCCATAAAATAAGCCCATATCGGTAGTTCCCTTTAGGTACCGCAATATGTGTTTGATCCCATTCCAGTGTCTCCTCGTGGGAGCCGAGCTAAATCTTGCTAAGACATTAACTGAAAAGGATATGTCAGGTCTTGTAGTATTTGCAAGATACAATAGTGCGCCAATTGCGCTAAGATATGGTACTTCAGGACCAAGTAGCTCTTCATTCCTTTCTTGTGGTCGGAATGGATCTTTGTTCACATCAAGTGATCGAACAACCATCGGTGTACTTATAGGATGTGCTTCATCCATGTAAAACCGTTTCAGTACCTTTTCTGTATAGGTAGATTGATGAACAAAAATTCCGTTTGCCAAATATTCAATTTGCAAACCAAGACATAGTTTAGTCTTTCCGAGATCTTTCATCTCGAATTCATCCTTTAGATAATCAATTGCCTTTTGGAGTTCTATAGGGGTTCCAATAAGGTTTATGTCATCAACATATACGGCAAGTACAACAAATTCCGATGTTGTTTTCTTTCTAAAAACACACGGGCAAATGGCGTCATTTATATAGCCTTCTATTAACAAGTACTCACTAAGACGATTATACCACATTCGTCCAGATTGCTTTAGACCATACAAGGATCTTTGCAATTTAATTGAGAACATTTCCCGAGATTTTGAGTTGTGCGCGTTTGGCACCTTGAGTCCATCGGGAATTTTCATGTATATCTCATTATCAAGTGAGCCATAAAGATAGGCAGTAACTACATCCATTAAGTGCATGTCAAGCTTTTCATGGACAGCAAAACTTATGAGATAACGAAAGGTTATCGCATCCATTACAGGCGAATATGTCTCTTCATAATCGACACCAGGCCTTTGAGAAAAACCTTGTGCAACAAGGCGTGCCTTATATCTTTGTACCTCGTTTTTCTCATTTCTTTTGCGTACAAAGACCCATTTATAGCCGATAGGCTTAACACCATTAGGTGTTTCAACTATAGGGCCAAAAACTTCACGTTTTGCCAGCGAATTCAATTCTGATTGAATTGCTTCTTGCCACTTTCGCCAATCCTGTCTTTTTCGACATTCTTCAACAGATTGAGGTTCAAGATCCTCACATTCTTGCATAATGCTAGATGCGACATTATAAGCAAAGGCATTATCCACCACAATATCCACTCGATTAATATTTGCCTCAATATTAATTGGATTTAGGGATAGTTCCGTATTTTCCAGAGTCTCGGGCTCAATGGATTCTTCATGAATCTCAGAATTTGTTAAATCATGAATTTCCTCATGAGATTCTTTCGTAGTGTCATTTTGATCGTTCTTTTTCCTCTTTCTAGGATTTCGATCTTTGGAACCTAATGGTCTGCCACGCTTCAGGCGTGCATTCGACTCATTGGTTATGACACTAAATGATTGTCCAACAGGGACATCAATACGGATTGGAACATTTTCCGCGGGAATGTGGGATTTCGTTATCCTCTTCAAGTCCGTAAATGCGTCAGGCATTTGATTTGCTATTCTTTGCAAATGGATAATCTTTTGTACCTCTCTTTCACAAATAGAGGTATGTGGATCAAGATGAGATAATGATGCATTTTTCCACGAAATTTCCCGTTTGGTTTCACCAACTTCTCCCCCTAATTTTGGGAAAAGTGTCTCATCAAATCGACAGTCTGCAAATCGTGCAGTAAACAAGTCGCCTGTCAATGTTTCGAGGTAGCGAATGATGGAGGGCGATTCAAACCCAACATATATTCCTAACCTTCTTTGCGGACCCATTTTGGTGCGGGATGGCGGTGCTATAGGCACATATACTGCGCATCCAAAAATTCTTAAATGGGATATATTGGGCTCATGACCCAAAACCAATTGCAACGGGGAATACTTGTGGTAATTCGTCGGTCTGAGACGAATTAGCATTGCTGCATGTAAGATGGCATGACCCCATACCGAAGTGGGCAGCCTCGTTCTCATAAGTAATGGCCTTGCAATCAACTGCAGGCATTTAATTAACGATTCTGCAAGACCGTTTTGAGTGTGAACATGAGCTACAGAATGTTCAACTTTTATCCCGATTGATAAGCAATAATCATTAAATGCTTGGGATGTAAACTCAGCAGCATTATCCAGTCTAATGGACTTGATTGGATTATCTGGAAATTGTGCTCGTAGTCGAATTATTTGTGCCATTAATTTCGCAAACGCAAGGTTGCGTGATGACAACAGGCACACATGAGACCATCTACAGGATGCGTCTATCAAGACCATGAAATACCTAAACGACCCACTAGGTGGGTGAATAGGTCCACAAATGTCCCCTTGTATACGTTCCAGAAACGTGGGTGACTCAGTCCCAACCTTTGTTGGTGATGGCCTGATAATCAACTTGCCTTGATAACACGAAGTGCAAGGATATTCATTATTCGAAAGAATTTTGAAATTCTTTAACGGATGCCCATATGAGCTTTCTATAATCCGTCTCATCATGACCGATCCTGGATGTCCCAATCGATCATGCCAAAGTACAAAGGTATTGGAATCAGTAACCCTTTGGTTTACTGTTGAATGTGCCTCAATTGCACTAATTCTTGTCCAATACAAGCCACAAGATAAAGACGGGAATTTCTCAATAACCCTCTTTTGGCCGGAGACATTCTTTGTGATGACGAGATATTCAAGATTATCTTCATCCATTGTCTCAATATGATAGCCATTCCGGCGTACATCTTTAAAACTCAACAAGTTTCTCTTAGACTTGGAGGAGAACGTTGCATTCTCTATGATTAACGTCGTGCCTTTGGGCAGAGTTACAATTGCTCTTCCGGAGCCTTCAATTAATTTACTACTTCCAGAGATAATAGTAACGTTTGCCTTACACATATTTAGTTGAGAGAAATATTTCCTTTCTTTGAGTATTGTATGTGTAGTACATGAATCAACTAGGCAAATACTTTTACAGTTGGACGTTGATCCAAGTTCGCTTTGTGAGATATCCATATTTGCTATCTCATAGTTTGACATACAAAAGAGATACACGAACATAAGAATAAACAAGTTCAATTCGTTTGTGTCACATAATATTTTCAAAATCTGCTGCTAACAGTTGACTGACAAAATCAGATATGTTATCCATTACTTTGCAGTTTGAAAATTTCAGTTTAAACGTTTTCTTCAAACAATCGATTGTTCTCACAAACAATCGGTTGTTGAACATTGACAATCGATTGTTAAACACACACAATCGATTATTTGCTATTTTGAAAAACTTCAGATCACACTATCTTGAGACAATCGATTGTTATGCATAGACAATCGATTGTTGGCTATTTTGAAAAATTCCAGAGCACTGTTTTAAGACAATCGATTGTTAAGTATAGATAATCGATTGTTGGCTATTTTGAAAAATTCCAGAGCACACTGTTTTAAGACAATCGATTGTTATGCATAGACAATCGATTGTTGGCTATTTTGAAAAATTCCAGAACACACTGTTTTAAGACAATCGATTGTTGGCTATTTTGAAAATTTCCAGATTACACTGTCTTAACGACAATCGATTGTTAGTCAAAGACAATCGATTGTTGATCAATTGTTTTTCAGCTTTAATGCGAAAATAGTTGATAATCGACTAGTTTTTCAGGCTAGTCGATTACCCCTACTGAAAAATAAAAATATTATTGATATTTGAGCATATTGAAGATATTCTAAAGAACTACTGCTAATATTGCATTATGAACTAACTAATACGAGTTAATACTAATGACTATTAGTTTATTCACTAACTAATACAAATAAGTAGAACAAAATCAAATAACTCCATCTTCTTTCATCACGGACCCATCGCCGATTAGGTGGTCTATTTTCCCCTCGGGTTGCTCAAAGAAGTCTGCCACATCCAGGTGGGTGATGTCCTCATCGTCGTCATAGACAAAATTTGTTTCAGGGCCTTTTCTCTTTCGAGATGCTTGATAAAGGTCAACCAAGTGTCTTGGTATACGGCAAGTCTTTGACCAGTGCCCTTTCCTACCGCAACGATAACATATAGTTTCTGAACCATTTGCCTTAGGATCTTCATGACCCCGTTTCTGCTTTCGGCGGTTATCTCTCCTTGGGGGTTGACGGACTTCATTGGAATTTCTTCCTTGTCTACGTCCCTGGTTATGACCCCGTTTATGACCATGACCATGGCCCTTTTCATGTTTGGCATAATGAGAGTGCACCTTATCTGCTTCAGGCAGTGGTGTGGACCTAGTGGGTCGATTTTCGTGATTTCTCATGAGCAGGTCATTATTTCGCTCAGCCACTAGTAGAAGAGAAATCAGTTCAGAGTACTTTGTAAAGCCTTTCTCTCTGTACTGTTGTTGCAGTACTATATTGGAGGCATGAAACGTTGTAAACGTTTTCTCAAGCATATCATAATCGGAGATATTATCCCCGCATAGCTTCAATTTAGAAGTAATTCTGAACATTGCAGAATTATATTCAGAAACGGACTTAAAGTCCTGGAGCCTCAGATGAGCCCAATCATATCGTGCTTGTGGCAGAGTGACCAACTTCAGGTTGTCATATCTCTCCTTTAAGCCGTTCCACAAGATGAGTGGATTCTTGACGGTGAGATATTCAATCTTCAAACCTTCATCAAGGTGATGGCGCAAGAAAATCAAGGCCTTCGCACATTCTTGGGTGGATGCTTTTTCTCTATCTTTGATGGTGTCTCCGAGACCCATAGCATCTAAGTGGATTCAGCATCCAACACCCATGTCATATAGTTCTTGCCTGAAATTTCAAGGGCAACGAACTTTCTTTTCGTAATGTCAGACATAATCGAAAATTAAATTAGGAAGAGGGAAATACCTTAGATTTTTCGAGAATGGTTCTTGAGACGGTAGAGTCTCGTGCTGATAACGTGTTATGAAATAATATAAAAGACAAGAACAAGATCAATAGAGAGAAGAGTAGAGAGAGTTCTTCTTATTGATACTTAGAGAATGTTAGGAGTGATTTACAATGGTAGAGGGCACCTCTATTTATAGGGAGGAGGATGATTTAGCTACCATTAATAGAACTCTAGAATCTCTCTAATTAAAGACATTCACCTTAAATAGAAGTCTATTTATAACAGTTTTTGAATAAATCTAATAAAAGCACCTAACAACCTAAAAATCTATGGAGTAATTATATGAAGTTAATTCCCACACAACTCTAAGACGACTTCCACTAATTCTAAATCCGTCGATAAAAAGGCATGTGACTGATTAACATTTGTTACAGCACGTTGTCTCATTATTTTCTAGACTAAATAAATAATTCCACATACTATTTGGCAACTATGGGTAACAGCAGTGTCCTAAAAACATTTACTATGCCTATGTAATTTCTTTTTATATATATAAAGTATCCAAGTGTTGTGTTAAAAAAAATAAGAAAAATTCCACATACGATATTTATATGTAGTTAAATCTGAAAGACACGTCAGTAGTGACAGAGAATGAAGTATATATCAAACCTATGAAATCAATCATGAGCATGCCATTAGAACAACGTCCGGTTGCATTCTGAAAAAAATTCATTCCATATGGAAATCTTCCACACACAGTATGAGCTCCACAAGTTCTCTCCCTAATGCAGTTGCCCGTATCTGCAAATGAGTCACCCAACTGATATATTTTATCAAATTTGCAATTAATCAATCGTGGTTTTTGAAGCATTAATACTTCTTCAGCATCACTTTTCTGTTGAAGAACCACGAAACTGATCAAGAAAATAACTAGGAGAGGAAGAACTGATCTTATTATCAGTGCCATGGCCAAACTTTTGAAAAAAGAAAAGTGCACTAAAGGCAACCCAAACTTCAGTCTTACCAATACTACATGCAGTATCGACGATAACAAAAATTAAATTTATTGTACGAGTAGTATCAATTATGATGGGTCCATCTCATTCAAGAGCAAAAGTAACAGGCATAGGCCTAAGAAAAATATCTGATTGATCATTTGTTGCTTGGAGGCGACATATGCAACTTGTGGAGGAAAATTAGGCATAGGCCTAAGAAAAATATATGATTGATCATTTGTTGCTTGGAGGCGACATATGCAACTTGTGGAGGAAAATTAGCACTCTGCTGTTAATATATATTTTTATTGTTGTAGTGGTCTTAAGAGTATTTTATTCGGGTCTATAAAGAGTAAAACATTTTGCTTTAGTAGGTGATATCAGTTGCTCCTCTCAGGATCCTAATTTTTTCTCTTACTTGGAAGGATTTTTTACGCAAAAATATTGGTGTCGTTGTCATTCGTTTATTCTTGTTGATTACCATATATCGATGGTACTATATGTTGGGTTTTGTTATATATTTGTTATTAATAATAAAAGAGTTGTGAATGGAAAATGGTAGGAAAAGAAACGAATGGAAGTGAAAATTTGAATTAGTTCACTTTACTGATGCACTTTGTCCCTCATTGGTAGAAGAAAAGAAAATCTTTGCTAATAGCAAGGCAAGCCTCGCGCCATCTTATCGTCGCTCGCTCGGCTCGGCTTAAGCTTCTGCTTCGATCAATAATTGATTGATTAATCTTTTGGACAAAATTTTGGCTTCGGCTCGCGCCATCGTCATAGCCGCTCTGCTCGGCTTCCGCTTCAACTTGGGATTCAGATTCGAATTCGAATTCGAATTCGAATTCGGATTTGGATTTAGTCAAAGATCGATTAATTGATTAGTCTTTTGGATAAAATTTCGACTTCGACTTCAGCTTTAAATTCAGATTCGGATTTGAATTTGAATTTGATCAAAGATCGATTGAATGATTAATCTTTTGGAAAAAATTATTTTCAATTAATTAATTAAATTAATTAACAAAAATTCAATATGGAATAACCTATGATCCGCGATCGAGTTCGTTTTCTTTCCTAGCTTATTTTAAATCCATTTTACTTTTTCCTGCAATATTTCCAACAGCTTTAGTTGTTCTAAAACAGTGTCAAACATGTTCCAACAATTATGGCTGTTTTGAAAGGTTGCATACATTTTTAGAAATAATACAAATTGGCTATAAATATTCCTTCAAATCCCAGATTATTTACTTACAAAATTTTCTAATCTTCTTCTTCTTCTTCTTCTTCTTCTTCTATTTCTTCTTCTTTGCATAAAAAATTCTATTGTGTTTTTACAGCCTTCGAATAGTTCGATGATCATCGGCGTTTTTGGGTATCAATATTTCGGTGAAAACCTTTTGATCTACTTTTTCTTTTTTTGCACATAAAAAATTTCACTATATTTTACAACCTTCGAGTGGCTCACTGATCATCGGTATTTTTTGGTACACACACTGTGGTGAAAATTTTCTGATATTTTTCTTCTTCTTATTCTTCTTCACATAAAAAATTCCACAGTGTTTTACTGCCTTCGAGTGGTTTGCTGATCATTGGCGTTTTTGGTACCAATACTCTGGTGAGTTAAATTGCTCTATCTTGGGAGGATATATTCTACAACCCCGGGTACGTAAGGGAAAATCTCCTTAAGGACACACTGTGTATTTAGTGAGCTCCATTTATTCCTATACTTTTTCCAGAATTTATTTTGAAGTTACTATACTGTTTTTCAATATTTATTTTGATATTCTAGTTCTACTAACTTTTTGTTTTTGTTTTTCAGAAAGTTTATTGTTTTATTAATTTTACAGCAATACAGTTTTTGTAACAATCTTAAGCAAATTATTTTTTTATTCTCTGTATTTTGTTTGTGGAGACTAAAACCTTTGTAATTTTCTACTCCATCTGAATTTATTACTCTAATTTGAAGATATAAAAACTTCACCAGAATATTAAAATTCTGAAAAACATAAAAGATTCATCATTGTTTGTGTAACAGTATTTAAAAATATCAATTTTTACGTATTGTTTACTGGTTATAGTATTGTTTACTATTTTGATTTTTTCCATTAATTAAATTCTTTTGTTGACAGTGAGAAATGGCATTTCATAACAAAAATTCTTTTATGACTATTGTTGCAACGATGATAGCCTCGTCAAGCTGCATTGTTGTTCCTCCGGTCGAGAAATCGGGAAAATGTTTTGGAGCCAACTTAAAAGGATGGTAGCAAAAGGTGTTCTTCTGTATTACCACACTTGGTATGCTGAAATTCACTAGTTCAGAGCCTCCAGCGCCTGTTGCGGACATGCCCGACAATGAGAAATTCATGATTGTTGAGGCGTGGAAGCAAGTAAGATTTTTTTTGCAAAGGCTCTATCTTAAGCGCTTTCGAAGATGAATTGTACAATGTGAATAGTGCTATGAAACTTCGAAAGAAATATGCGACGCACTTGAGAGGAAGTACAAGACGAAAGATGTATGCTTGAAGAAGTTCGTGGTTGTCAATTTTCAAGACTATAAAATGATAGGCAACAATACTGTGGGAACCCATATTCAGGAGCTTCAACTTATTTTTCACGACCTTATTGCTGAGGTATAGTCGTGAATGAAGCGTTTCAAGTGGCAGGAATGATTGGAAATTTGCCTCCTTCGTGGAGAGATTTCAAGAACCATCTTAAGCACACACACATAGAAATGAAGTTGGGAAATCTTGTGATATTTCTAAAGATTTAGGAAAACAACAAAACAGCTGAGAAGAAGTCTCGTGAAAATTCTACGATCACGGGAGCTAATATTGTTGAGGAGACTGCTCCAAAAAGTAAGAAGAGGAAGAGGTCTTCTGGACATACTAAGGAGCAGAACAAAAAGAAATTCAAGGGCAAATGCTACAATTGTGGAAGAGTTGGTTATAAAATCCCTGATTGTTGTCTCTCAAAAAAGGATAAGAAGAAAGGACAAGCCAACATAGTGGAGAAGAATTATGATATTGATGATCTTTCTGCAATACTTTAGGAATGCAACCTAGTTGGAAATCAGAAGGAGCGGTGGATTGACTTTGCATGCACTCGACATGTTTGTACCGTCAAATAAGCATTTGTGACTTAATCTACTGCTAGTCCCAAGAAGAGATTTCCATGGGAAATAATGCAACAACCAAGATTGAAGGTTATAAGAAGACATTTCTGAAGATGACATCCAGCAAGGTGTTAAAGCTCATCAATGTTCCTACTATTAGGAAAAATTTAATTTCTACTTCTTTACTTTTAGAGAATGGATTCAAATGTGTATTTTATGATAAAGTTATTGTAAGTAAGAATGAAATGTATGTTGGAAAAGGATACCTCACAGAGGGCTTTTTCAAACTCAATGTAATGGTTGTTGACAATATAAATAAAATTTCACCTTCTTCTTATTTGTTGGATTCAAATGATTTATGGTATATTCGTTAAGGATATGTCAATTATAAAACCTTATGGAAGTTCATTAATTTACAAGTATTGCCTAAATTAAAATGTAATAAATTGAAATATCAAATATGTGTTGAATCTAAATTTATAAAACATCTTTATAAGTTTGTTGAAAGGAATTTAAATCCTTTACACTTAATTTATACTGACATTTGCAATATGAAATCGACACCATCTCGAGGTCGGAAGATATATTTTATTACTTTTATTGGCGATTGCACTCGATATTTTTATTTTTATTATCTTAATTGTAAGGATGAAGTAATTGAAGCATTTAAGCAATACAAGAATGAGTAGAGAATTAATTGAATAAAAAAGATTAAGAAGATTAGAAGTGATAGAGGTGGATAGCATGAATCTCCGTTTGTAGAAATGTATTCCGAATATGGAATTATCCATCAAACTACTGCACCTACACACCACAATCCAACAGAATTGCAGAAAGAAAAAACGGGACATTAAAAAAATGATAAATTCTTTATTAATAAGTTCCAGATTACCACAGAGTTTGTGGTGGAGGGAGGGGGGGAGGGAAGCTATCCTTATAGCAAATCAAATACTCAACATAGTACTCCACAACAAAATTCAATCTATTCATGTGAAAAATGGAAAGGAAGAAAGTCGAACTTGAAATATTTCAAAGTGTAGGGGTGTCTATCAAAGGTACAAGTTCCTTTACCAAAAGGGTTAAAATCGGACAAAAAATAATTGATTGCGTTTTTATTGGATATGCTACAAACAGTAAAGCATGTCAGTTTTTGGTTCATAAATCCGATAATCCCGAGATTTATGTTAATACTGTAATAGAATCAGATAATGCTAAATTCTTTGAAAGAATCTATCTGTATAAAACTGAATGTGAGAGACCTAAACGGCATCAGGAAGAATCAAAGGAAAATAGTCCAAGTATAGAAGATCAAAGGCATAGTAAGTGTCAAAGAACATCTATTTCCTTTGGACCATATTTTGTGATATTTTTGCTTGAAAATGAGCCTCAAATTTTTAAAGAAGCTATGTCATCTTTTGATTCATTATTTTGGAAAGAGGCAGTCAATAGTGAGATTCAATCAATTTTGGATAACCATACATGGGAATTGGTTGATCCTCCTTCGGAAAATAAGCCTTTAGGTTCGAAATGGATCTTTAAAAGGAAAATTATAGCAAATGACACTATTGAAAAATATAAGGCAAGACCTGTTGTCAAAGGTTATAGACAAAAAGAAGGCCTTGATTACTTTGATACTTACTCGCCAGTAACAAGGATAACATCTATTAGGGTGTTAGTGGTACTAACAGCCGTGTATGGTCTTGAAATCCATCAAATGGATGTTAAAACATCTTTCTTAAATGGAGAATTGGAGGAAGAGATTTACATGGAAAAACCTGAGGGTTTTGTGGTTCCAGGTAAAGAAAAGAAAGTGCGCAAACTTATTAAGTCGCTTTATAGACTTAAACAAGCACCCAAACAATGGCATGCAAAATTTTACCAAACAATATTGGCAAAGGGAATTAAAATCAACGAGTGTGACAAATGTATTTACATTTAAAAAACTCCAGATCATGAAATCATCGTTTGTTTATATGTTTATGATGTTGATAATGAGCAAAAGTATGATAGATAAATGCTACAAAATGCATGTTGGCAAGAAAATTCGACAGGAAAGACTCCAGAGTTGCTAATGTGATCTTAGGAATCAGAATTCACAAGACTCCACAAGGTCTAGCATTATCAGAGTCTCACTACATTGAAAAGGTACTTGACAAGTTCAAGTATTTGAATTTTAAAATTGCCAAGACTCCAATTGACGTGAGTTATGCACTTCAAAAGAATGAAGGTGAAATTGACTCAAAATTGAATTATGCAAGAGTATTGAGAAGTTTGATGTATATCATGAATTGTACATGACCAGATATAGCATTTGCTATTAGCAAACTGAGTTGATTTACAAGTAATCCAAATCAAATACATTGGATGGCAATGAAACTAGTTTTGGGATATCTGAAACATACCCAAAATTATGCTTTGTATTATAACAAATATCCTTCCATGATCGATGGATATACTGATGCAAATTGGATCTCCGGATCATCTGAAGTTTAATCCACGAGTGGATATATTTTCAAAATTAAGGTTAGAACAGTGTCTTGGAAATCATCAAAACAAACGTGCATCGCCCGTTCTATAATGGAATCTAAATTCATAGATTTAGATAAGGCCGGTGAATAAGTTAAATGGCTCTGGAATTTCTTGGAAGATATTCCATTTTGGCCTAAACCTTCGGCACCTATGTGTAAACATTGTGGTAGTCAAGTGGCAATAGGTAGAGCAGAGAGCGTTATGTATGACGAAAAATCTCGTCATATTTGATGGAGACACAATACCATTGGACAACTACTCTCTAGTGGTGTTATAAAAAATGACTACATAAAGTCAAGAGATAAAACTTTCAAGGCCGTGGTCGACTTCTAACGGACACAGGTTCATCCTGGTTGCTATTGATTATTTTACCAAGTGGGTAGAAGCTAAAACGTTGAAGGTCGTGGTCGAATTTGTGCATTCAAATATCATCTGCCGGTTCGAAATCCCAAAGACGCTCATAACTGATAATGGAGCGAATCTCAATAGTCATTTGATGAAAGAGGTACGTCAACAGTTTAAGAATATACATTGCAACTCCACCCCATACCGTTCCAAGGCGAATAGAGTAGTTGAGGAAAATAATAAGAATACAAAGAAGATACTTCAAAAAATGGTGGAAATATCCAAGAAATGGCATGAAAAGTTACCGTTTGCATTGTTATGATATCACACTACTGTCTGCAACTCAATGGGGGCAACTCCGTACTGTTGGTATATGGCGAAGAAGCAGTAATTCCAGCTGAAATTGAAATCCTGTCCCTTCGGATTGTCTCCGAGGCAGAAATTAATGATGAGGAATGGGTCAAAACCCGCTTGGAAAATTGAGTTTGATTGATGAGAAAAGATTGGTAGCAGTATGTCACGGCCAGTTATATCAACAAAGGATTTCTAGAGCACACAACAAGAAAGTCCGTCCAAGAAGGTTTGAAGTGGGTTAGTTGGTATTGAAATGCATCATCCCTCATTAGGCAGAGGCAAATGGAGAGTTCACCCCAAATTGGCAAGGGTCGTTCATCATATCAAGAGTGCTGTCCAACGGGGCATTGTATCTAACAGATGAGGAAGGCAAGTGTGTAGAAATGACCATCAATTCAGATGCAGTTAAGTGATATTATGTAGATTTTCTTTTTTCAAATCATTGTCTATATTTGGAATACTTGGCATGTTTTAGAGATTGAAATGATGAAGGCATTTTATTTAGCTATCTAAACACTTTACCCTTTGCTACACTTTTTGAGCTTTAATTACTTTCCTTCATATCCCTCTTTCGGAATCAGTAACAAAGTCAGAAATGCAACTGTAAAGGTTTGTAGGAGAAAAGATCAGGAAAGAATGAAAAGAAAGAAAAAGAGAAGGAGAAAGAAGAAGAGGAGGAAATAAAGAAAAAAAAAGAAAAAGAGAAAAATAAAAAGTGAAGAAGGAAAAAACAGAGATAGAAAGGAAAAACTCACAAAATAGCAAAACAACAAAATAAAAATGAAGAAACAGAATAAGGAAAGGAAGAAAATAGAAGACTACAAAAATAAGGAATCGACATGAAATACGTTTGACCTAATTCCTGCAGCCTCACTGCTCGATCATATTCAAATAAAAATTCGAAGGTCCCCAAGTAAGCAATCGGGGCAGAAGTTGTGGTTATTGTAAGAGATTCGATTCCGAAAGTTGCAATATTCAAACTAATTTGAATTATTTTGAACCTTTAGCACCCCTTTTCCTTCCAACCTTATCCAAAAGCTTGCATTATGGTCCAAATAAAAACCTTCTGATTATTCTTTAAGAAATGCCGAGTCAAGGAAGAAGAAGTGAGGCATACCCCGGGACAAAACTCTAGGTCAAGAAGGAAAATAATAAAAGTGAGAGAGAATTATTAGTGAAAACCATTAGGGCACCATAAAACGACGGGCATTGAGAGAAATAATAAAAATTACAAAGTCTTATAGGTGAAAACCCTCACGGCAGTGTAAGTCGATGTGAGTTGAAAGAAATAAAAATGAGAGTCTTATTGGTGAAAACCTCACGGGCACCATAAGCCGAAGGAAGGCAAGAAACAAGCAATTGGAAAAGGGTTGTTGGTGGAAATCTACCCAAGACACCATAAGTTAAGCAAGGTCAAGTTTTGGTTAAAGGTTTGAAGAAGGTCACAACGACAAAGCATACAGTAGAATGTCAATCATTTGGTAGACTGGGTCGACTAAGCCGAAGTGCTTGTCAAATCATGGAAACCAGTTATTCCTCCACAGATAAGTTCCTTTTCTTTTCCCCTCAATAGTCGCCAAATTTGGAATTCATTTAAAAATAATTCTGAGTCGTTGCATTTCATTTTATTTCGAGTCCCCATTCTTCTAATATGTCCTCAAAGTCATTTTGTTTAATCAAGCAGGAGAGAAATCTTAAAGCTTACTACCAGCTCCCAAGTGACATAGCATGTGCCAGTCAAAACATAACAAAGGTAGCAAAAGTGGAAATGGCAAGGGAAAGGATCAATGAAGGTTTCACTAATAAACTTATTGGGTAACTTCAGGAAGGATGTAAGGATTCTAGCAAAAGGGTCAAGAGTGTAACACGATGATGGGAGAATAGATTAAAGCCATAGGGTGCAGGAATCAGCTGAGCAAATCAAGTGGGCCCTTATTTAGTACGGAAATTTAAACAACAGAACTTGACAGTAGGGAGGCCATCTCCATAATGCCCCAAGCTAACCACAAATTTTCAGAACTAACAAGATTTTCTTTGATTGAAACAGGGGCAGGAAAAGTCCGAAAGATCCCGGGGAAACCCTCCACAGGGGAGGGCAATCACGTGGCAGGTAGGATTGTGAATCTCAGGACCCTCACGGAAAATGGGGCGTGGTTTAAAAAATTCAACAGGGAACATAATATGGTACAAACATCTTCCCCAGTAAGAGTCATCGGGACCCTTCTGAATAATGGGACGCAACTTTAATTTGCAATCCCCAGTAGAGACAATCGAGAGTTTAAAGGGGCATATAATTTGAAATTCTCATGATCCTCCTGGAAATGGGATTCATTTTGAAACTCAAACAGGCATTGGTAACATGGACAAGCACAAATATTTCCCAAATAAGAGTCGTCAGGGCCAGCCTGGATAATGGGATGTAGCTCTAAATACCAATCCCCAGCAGACATGATTTTTCACCTAATAGAGAGTTGTCAGGATCCTCCAAGATGATGTATTAGCTCTAATTACCAGTTCACAGTAGATCCCTAGAAAACATAACTCAGATAACAAGACATAGTGGAAAATAATACCTTTTGAGAACAAAGAGTAATCTTAAAGTTGTCATTAACTATGAGTTGTTAGGAACCTCATGGATAATGGAGTTTAGCTTTCAAATTTGAAGAGATGGTTGGTAATGGGATTTGATTAACACTCACACATGAACCCAGCACAAAACTGGGGTAGAAGAATTTATTTTGTTTTGTTAGTGTCTTTGTGATCAGATACACAGGCAGCAGTCGCAGGGAATACCTTTCAAGTTTCAAATTTTGGTAATCAGGCGCCCACCTAGATAGCAAGGGAATATTTTTCAAGTTTCAATTTTGCATGTTTTGGTAATCAGGCGCCCACCTGGAGAACAAAGGATTACTTTTCAAGTTTGGAAGTTTTGGTAATTAGGCGCCCACCTGTAGAACAAGGGAATACTTTCAAGTATTGGTAATCATGCGCCCACCTGGAGAAAAAGGAAATACCTTTTCAAGTTGTAAGTTTTGGTAATCAGACGCCCACCTGGAGAACAAGGGAATACATTAAAAGTTTTCAAGTTTTGGTAATCAGGCATCCACCTAGAGAAAAAGGGAATACTTTTCAAGTTGCAAGTTTTGGTAATCAGGCGTCCACCTGGAGAACAAGGGAATAATTTTCAAGTTTGCAATTTTTGGTAATCAGGCGTCCACCTGGAAAACAAGGGAATACTCTTCAAGTTGCAAGTTTGGTAATCAGTCACCCACCTGGAAAACAAGGGAATACTCTTCAAGTTGCAAGTTTTGGTAATCAGGTGCCCACCTGGATAACAAGGTAATACTTTTCAAGTTTCAAGTTTTGGTAATCATGCGCCCACCTGGAGAACAAAGGAATACTTTTCAAGTTGCAAGTTTTGGCAATCTAGCGCCCACCTAGAGAACAAGGGAATACTTTTCAAGTTGGAAGTTTGGGTAATCAGGTGGACACCTAAAGAACACGGGAATTCCTTTTCAAGTTGCAAGTTTTGGTAATCTGACACCCACCTGTAAAACAAGGGAATATTCTTCAATTTGCAAGTTTTGCTAATCAGGCGCTCACCTGGAGAACAAGGGAATCCTTTTAAATTTTCAAGTTTTGGTAATCAAGCGCCTACCTGGAGAACAAGGGAATACTTTTCAAGTTGCAAGTTTTGGTAATCTGGGGCACACCTAGAGAACAAGAAAATACTTTTCAAGTTTCAAGTATGGGTAATCAGGCGCCCACCTGAAGAACAAGGCAATACCTTTTCGAGTTGCCAGTTTTGGTATTCAGGCGCCTGCCTGGAGAACATAGGAATACTTTTCAAGTTTGCAAGTTTTGGTAATCACGCGTCCACCTGGAAAACAAGGGAATACTTTTCAAGTTGCAAGTTTTGGTAATCAGGCGTCCATCTGGAGACAAGGCAATACTTTTCAAGTTTGCAAGTTTTGGCAATCAGGTGCCCACCTGGAAAACAAGGGAAATTTTTTTAAGTTTTAAGTTTTGGTAATCAGGTGCCCACCTGGAGAACAAGGGAATATTTTTTTAGTTTTATGTTTTGGAAATCAGGCTCCCACCTGGAGAACATGGGAATATTTTTCAAGTTTCAAGTTTTGGTAATCAGGCATCCACCTTGAGAACAAGGAAATATTTTTCAAAGTTCAAGTATTGGAAGTCAGGCGCCCCCCTGGAGAACAATGGAATATTTTTCAAAGTTCAAGTTTTTGTAATCAGGCGCCCACCTGGAGAACAAGGGAATATTTTTCAAGTTTCAAGTTTTGGTAATCAGGCGCCCACCTAGAGAACAAGGGAATATTTTTCAAGTTTCAAGTTTTGATAGTCAGACGCCCACCTAGAAAACAGGGGAATATAACTCAAGTCCAACAATTTGGCATCAACATGGAGAAAGAGAAAATACAAGTCAACAAGGCCAGAAGAAGTTTTACAGGAAGAAATACAGTCAACAAGGCAACAATAGCGGGATGTACAAGTCAGTAAAGCAATAAAGACCACGAGCAAGTTTGAAGGCATAGATAGGTTCTTTTGTGTTCCATAGCTCAGAGCTTAGTCTAGCTTCTTTTTATTTTCACAAGGTGTAATAAAGGGGTCTACCAAGCAGTAGCAGCAGCAACAACAATAGTAAGGTCACAGATTCAGTAGTCCCAGCTATTAAACACTCTGAATTACAGTGACCTGATTCCTCTTTAGCCGAGGATATGTAGGCAACCTCAGAAGTAGCGTGCGATCAAGCTTTTCAAAATGCTTCTCATGGAGTATTCAACAGGGCATAAATCACTCGTGTCCGCTCACTTATCTTCGCATGAAAACACTTCGTGTTTCCGGGAAAAGAGGGGCAGCTGTAAGCATGTGACTTTTGCCTATATGAATCATTCCCATAAATTCAAAAATAATTAATTTCTGATCTTTATTCGCAATTTTGATTTTCGTGGCATTTCTTGTTAATGGTTTGCATTTGCTTATGCATACTTATTTTATCTTAATTAATAAAAAATACAAAAATATGTCGCATTTGAATTTAGGAGTTAATTTTGCATTTTCAGAATTATTTAGTAATTGGTTCTTTTTATAAAAAAAAGGAAATTAAAATATAGTGTAATTTGCGCTTTTAATTTTAAGTAGTTTTCCTTTTAATTTACTTCTAAACTAATTGAGTTGAGTATCATTTAGGTTTAATTAGTGACATTTTGAGTTTATTAATTTCTAAAATTTAATTTAGGAATGATATTAATTTTGAGAAAAGAAAAGAAAAGGATTTGTGTTAAAGTCAAAGAGGATTTTGTATATTTGGGCTAGTCTTCAAAATTTTATTAGCCCAAACGGATTCACAGCCCAATCCTAACCCAAATCAACCCATACCCGGTCCAAACCCGGTCCAAAATGGAGCAATGACAAAAACAACACTGTTTGGATTTGAATGAATCTTGACCGTTTAGGTTAGCTTGATCAATGGTTGAGAAGTCTGCCTCACTTAATATAAATATGTCAAAATGTTACCCCTCCATCAGACCCCCTTACCCCTCATCTCCCCCCCTACACTTAGAAAACCCTAAACGCTACCCTTCTCCGCCATGCGTCGCCGACCAGAAATCGCTGCCGCCGGCAACAGTGTTCCAAATGGCACCAAAATTACACCACTCTACCTCCTCTTTCCAATTCCACGCTTGGTTTCCCTTGAATATCATCCAAATCCCTCGAATATCCGTTTGAAGCATGGACTCCAGCGTCGTGCACATCGGCACAACTGTAAAATCGTCTCAAAATCACACTAAACAACCTCCATATCTCCCTCATCCTAAATCCGTCGTCCTTTTCCTTCAAATGTCACTCAAGGTCTTTTAATTTAAAATCCGAGGTTCAAGCTTGGAAAGTTTTAAGTTGGAAATCGAGCATGTAAGACTCGCCTCCAGTTTTCTTTGAGTTTCAGGCCCAATATTACCATGTATTATTATCCTTTACCTAATCTTGACAAGGAACGGGTAATTGATATTATACCCTGGTTAAATTGGGAAAGTCGGCCTTGAGTACGAGCATAGGTGAGTTTCTTCGATTCGTTTAGTCTTCATTCCTCTTCATCTCCTTTCTTCCTCTCCAATTGATTAAAATTGTTATTTGAATGAGGTTTCAGCTAAATTGAGTGCTGACTTTAAAGCTTTTGATTAATAATGATTTTTCTAGGTATATTTTGTGATTGTTTTTAGTCTGTTTGTCTTGTATCAACATGCATGTTCAGTTCCTAATTTCACTACTTTGTAATCAGCCATCTAGGCTTATTGAATTAGGTCATTTAAGGGTTAATTAATCAGCAATGTAGTTTAAGTTTCTTCAGATATAAAAATCATTCCAATATTGGTGTTGTTTGTTAGATACTTACATAATTTAGCTGGATAGTTCATCGCTTGAGTTGAGTTTGTTGTTAACCCATTTGCAAGGAGCAACCCATTTCAGTTTGGGGTTTAAGCCATTGGGTCCTTAGACCCATTCTTATTTTTGAAAAGTAATAGCAAGGGTATATGAGGGTAATATAGGTATTTTGGGAGGGAATCCTTTCTCTAACTGAACTGATCTGGAAACTTCTAGAGGGGATTGTTTTTTAATTTTAGTGATATCAATTGGTTAACAAGTTAAAAAATGAAGGACTAAGTTGAAATAAAAAATTTGAACGATGCCCTAGGTGCTTGCCTATAAAGGGAATTCATTCTTGCCTTTGAGGGCAAGTAAAAAAAAGGGAGAAGTTTTCAGAAAAAAATATACGAATATAATCTCAAGAAATTAGAGAGCTGAAAATTCCGGCTGACCTTGAGTTCCAATGGGCTGAAAAATAGGGTTAAGATTTTCAAAAGCTGAAACAAATCCAGAAAAATTTGAAATAGGCTAGAAAATCAGAATTTACTGTTTCATTAAGTCTCTGCTTTGAACTTTAAGGATTTGAACTTACTGAAGTCATTTGTTTGGTTCCTGGGGGATCTTCAAATGGATTGAAATTCTATTTTTTCAAAAATGATTTATAAACTTGATCTGGTGGTACATATGGGGTTTCCAGCTTGAATTTGAGTTTGGATCTTGAGTTATTGCTGTTGATTTCAACTACCACTGACTCTTCCCAGTTCGCATTTTCCTTACTATCCAAGTACTTATTCTCAATTCTACAGATGTATTCCACCAGTTGAAGGTGAAATAAGATCTTAAGCATGAAAATTCTCTTTGTTCCTTTGTTTTTCTTTCTTTCTTTATCTTTACTATTATCCTTTCGGCTAAGTTAGCCTTTATATAATGTTTATAATAATTAGTAGAACAATAAAGTATTCATAGCATCTCCATACTCAGGTTAATATTCTGTGTATTAGATCATGTGTCCTAGGCTCATTATTGTCTCATGTTTTAGATTCAGGTATTCATGGTTAACTCTAAAGCTCTTAAGTTTCTATGCAATCATATTAGAGGACGAGACCAGGACTGTTTTGCTTCACTAGTGTAATTAGTACAAGTTTGAAGTGTGCTTCTCTTTGTCATACCTGTTGGTAGACTTAATGTTTCATTTTAGTAAATTGATTCCATCTTTCTGCTAAGTAATCCAATGACCAGATTGGCTTTAAGTTTGTGAATTGATATGTTCCTTTGATGTCTAATTGCCCTAGTAAATCCCGTTTTGCTGTTGATTTCATTGGAATAAGTGGTTAGATATAAAATAATGTTACTATTTTTTAATGCTAAGTGGGTTAGGCTATGTTCATAAGACCATTACTCATTAAATTATTTGTTGGCGTTCAAAATTAGGTGATTCACATCATTTTGCTGCTGATAGTGAAATAGAAAGGTGTATTTTTGTGAATGCCGAATGCTCCTAAGCGACACATCCGTGATACTTCTGCCTTGGTTGTTGCATTGGTACCTGTTTAGCTCTGAGGCTTTGATCACGAAAAATACATATCTTATATGAAAGGGTCCTTATTAATTCATCTAATACGAATTGCAGTAGCCTAGACTTACTGTTGACATCATGTATATTTTCGAAAAAATTTCTGAACATCCGTAGTTTGCTTTAAGTTGAGTGCAATCCTATGGAATAATCAAGGTGCGTTGCGCAAAAATGAAATCACAGTTTCATGGCCTTCATTTAGTTAATTCCATATTGATCCTTAGAAATTGCGGCGCGCCATTTAGCAAACTTTCATGGCCCTTGCGAACTTATAAACGCATATCCCTTTTAGGCACACTAGTTAAATAATTCATCTTCCTAATTACAGGTGCGCATTTGGGAAAGTAAGCCTTGAGTATGAATATAGGTTCATGACTGTAAAAAGTCAGATAATTATTCCACATACAGTAGTTGAGCGACCGTGCTAAAACCATGGAACCTGGGATTGCCTAACACCTTCTCCCTGGTTAACAAAATTCTTTACCCGGATTTTTGGATCGCAGACTGTAAGACAGAGTCAACCTTTTCCTCGGCTAAAGATTTAAACCGGTGACTTGGGACACCATTAATTATCCCAAGTGGCGACTCTAATATCTCTTAAAATAAATAAATCCCATTTTGATTTTTATTTAACTGGAAAAGCTCCTATGCCTACGCCCTTCGCCGGGTTGTAGTGTTAAAAAGGAGGTGTGACACTTATCAACTCGAAAACACATAAAGAATTAATCATATTCTTACCATACTGGTCCGGTCTACTATCAAGTTGCTACAACTATCTAAATTTCCTTCTGAGTCACCTTCAACTTGATATTCCCTCTTGCTGTAGCACCACAATTCGTCACCCCAGACTCACCACATAATACTCAAGCATAAAACTACACTGTATGAGACCCATAAGCCGCTGAATAATCTCTCAATCATTCTCAGAAACATCACGTTCCCGATACTTTAATCTGAATAACCTCATACAAATATAAACCTATTACCTTTACTTTCCTGATACTGATACATAGAATCTCATAATTCATACAGAAATACCACAAGTCTTGACCTCTTCCAATGAGAATACAGTTTCTAACTGCATATGCAACTTAAAATACACAATTGATGTATGCAGACTCTTGAACATATTAGAACCATTCTCGCAAGTCATTCACTCTTATTCAAACTGCAAATTAACTGGCTCAACGAACAGAACCATCCATGCCTCATTGGCACTCCGACACAGCAGAATGAAATCCTCATCCCATTAAAACTAAGAAACTTCCTGCTCTATGCACTGAGCATTCTTTACCAACAACCACTTAAGACATCCCATGATTCTCTTACCCTATGAAATATAATATGGCCTTTGCCAAAATTCTTCCTTTACTCGAACCATTCTCGGTCTCTATCTCTGCTAGCCGTAACTGATTCACCTGCACGCCTTAAACTAGAACCAACATAGCACCTAACCGTGCAACCAACTACCCACATCAAAATCCCCCACTTAGATCGGAACCATAAATCATAATACAACTCGATAATTCATAACATTTATACTCTATTGATGCCATAATACCATAGTGAGATTAAAGTCAAATCTTTTGCAAGCTTGTGCTAAAAAATATTATCTAGTTCTTTAAATATTCGGCAAATCTCGCACTCATTCTCGCAACAGTTAAGTCGACTCTCTCAATCGACCCAAAAAATAAAATTTCAACACGTATATTTCACTTACACATGAGGTCTCCTAACATACACATAAGGATCACACCACTTCAGAACACCCCGCAAGAGATAGCCCACCTGCTTCGCCTCAATATAACATTTCTGTATACCTTTGACCGTCATACACATTATACAGTCACTTAATCTTCCTGATTCTGAACTCATACCCCAACATAAATTTAGTTCACTCAGAACTATGAGCCAGACTTCACGCGCCCATAAATCGAGGCCGCACATCCAATCACAATGGAAATCAAACACTTAATAGTTCATCTATCACCCAACAGACCTTCCTTGTCACTTCCCAGTCATATAGATATACCTCGCAGTACTAAGATACTCATCACATAGCTATCTAGCCTCCATTCTCACTAACATGGACAATACTGAACATGTATAAGTTCAAAATACTTGCTCACACAATCAGCACTTCGGTGCTCAAGCCATAGGCAAAGATCCAGCCTCAAGTACTTCAAACTGGCCCAACATCAACTAGCATAAATCACATCTCGCCCCTCGATCGGAAAATCACAAACCATTAAGGTACATCTAATACTGAGCGCTTATGTGCCCATATGAATGCATGGAAGGAGTTTCAAGAGTTACTTTTCAAGATGAATCAATGACGCACGACAAGATTCCAAGAATGTGATGTTTTCCTAAAGGTTATGCAGCCTCTCGAGGATAAATACAAACGTCTCTATAACGATCTGCGAGACTCTACTAAACCTGCCCATCACTCATGAGACCTATGTAAACTTGGCTCTAATAATATCTTGTCACGACCCAAACCCATACACGGTCGTGATGGCGCCTCTTGTGGAGACGAGGCTAGCCAACTAAACCCAATCGATCCTTTTTGAAACAGCAAAAAAATTTCACAAGCAGTTTAAATATGATTTAATGATAATAATAATTAGCGGAAGTACAATCCAACATAGTCCAAACCGGGGTGTTACAAGTCATGAGCATCTATTAGAGTTTGAATACAACTATAAGGTTTGAAATGTACAAAATAGGACTGACAACAAAAGGAAGAAATGCGGTGCTGTGAACGCTGGAAGTAACCTCACTAAACTCTGATAACTTAACCTCCAATCAGCTCAAAACCCGCTACCGGGTGAACAAATACCTGCATCTACACACGAGGTACATGGAGTAACGTGAGTACTACAACTCATTGTGTAATAAAGGTAAATAATAACTGAGTAGTAACAAATCACGTAAGGCAACCAATACGTTGCATAGAGTAGTGTAAAACTCTTTGCGAAAAGCATTGAAGCTGTGACATCTTTAGAAAAAAACATCTTAGCTCAGTTTAAACCTCTTTGGAAAATGACTTTTTTAATGGTTACGAAAATGAATGCAAAACAATAACGTAGATAAGCATAGAAATCGCGCCTCGGGCACAACACTCAATTAACCGATAATGATGGGCAATATGGTAGATATCACATGAAATAACACAACAACAGATAATGGCAGACAAATGAATACGTTAACACATAAAACAGTACCAGTAGCACTGCAGCATGCAACCCGATCCATATACCGTTGCGGCGTACAACTCAATCCTTATACCGCTGCAGCATGCATTCTAATCCATATACCGTTGTGACCTGCAGCCCGATCCATATACCACTGCAGAGTGCAACAGATATACATATTTCGTCAACGAGGATCACTGGGGGTGTGCATACTCTGGGAGGGGCCCCTTACAGCCCAAGAACAATATCAAGCCATCTCGTGGCATCGAATCTTGGCCCTCGACCTCATATAAGGATCAGTATAACACTATTGTGACGTGCAACCCGATCCATATATATATTGCTGCGGCATGCAACCCGATCCAACAGTACCTCACAATACAGGCCATCGGCCTTACTCAGTCAAAAAATATCATATAAGCCACTCGGACAACAATAAACATGATTCTAAGGCCAAAATATTATTTATAATATCATTTCAAGTTTTAAAGTAGAGTAAACATGACAGACTTTTGACAAAACAGCGGAAAGTAACATGACTGAGTTTAAGTATAATGTCAAAACACTGAGGAAATAATGATAAAAATCTCTGGAGGGTTCAGATAACTGACACGAAACCCAAATACAACAACCAATCCAAATCAGGATGATAATAAATAAGTTTCAGTCAAATACGCGGTAAAATCATTAATCGGGACAGACCAAGTCACAATCCCTAATAGTAAATGACCCCACACTCGTCGTCAAGCGCGTGTCTCACCTCAATATAGCACTACGATGTGCAATCTAGGGTTTCAAACCCTAAGGATATCATTTACAATCCTTACTCACCTCGAACAAGCAAAATCTCTAGCTCGCGACGCCTTTGCCCCTCAAATCGGCCAAAATCATAACGAATATGACAATATACTAAGGGAACAAAGAGCAAGAAAAAATAATAAATATCGAGCACAAATTCTGAAATTACCAAAACCCGCCCATTTCTCAAAATTTTCACATCGACGGGTTCCTTATCTCCGCACGAGTTTATACATACTAAGAACATTAAAATCCATCCACAAATAGCCCTCCAAATCCCAAATGTTTGGTTTCAAAATTCAAGCCCTAGTTCTTGATTTCTTGGCTAAATTTCCATGCAATCTAGGTTAATTTTACAATATAATCACGTTTTTGGTTCATCGAACTTACCTCCAATCAATTCTCCTTGAATCCCTCTTGAAATTCCCTCATAGAGCTCTCAAAATACACAACAATGGTGGAAAATGACTAAAACTGGCAGATGACATGTTTTATAAATTTCTGCCAGCTTCAGTAAATCCTTCCTCGAGATCGCGACTAAGGTCCCACGATTTGAAGCTCTAAAATCCAAGGGTCTAAATTAACCCTATGCGAACGCGATATACACCCTGCGATCGAGATTCTGATAATCCTGGACCTATGCGAATGCGGACCAATGAACGCAGAGAGAATCCACTAGGCCTCCAAATTCTTATATGCGAACGCGAAAGTTCACCTGCAAATGCGAAGCTTCCCCTTCCAAAAATATGTGAATGCGACCCTGTTGATGTGAATGTGAAGAAAAAATTTAGGCCAACGCAAAATCCCCCCACGCGATCGCGAGGGACCTCATGCGATCGCGAAGGCCATTTCTTCTCCAGCAGCAGAGATTAAAATCTGCAACTCCAAATTCCATAATTGGTCCGATTGACCATCCGAAACTCACCTGAGGCCCTCGGGACCTCAACCGAAGCTACCAACATAGTCCATAACATCATAAAAACTTGTTCCAATGACCAAAACACCTCAAACAATATCAAATTACCCAAAACTCATTGAATTCAAGCCTAAATTTTTCTAAATACTTCTGAAATACACTTTCGATCAAAAACCCGACCAAGAAACGTTCGAATGACCTGGAATTTTGCACACACATCCTTAATGACATAATGAAGCTGTTGAAACTCTCAGAATTTTATTCCGACTCCCGAATCAAAATCTCACTTACCAACCGATAATCGCCAAAATCTCAACTTCCCAATTCAAGCCTAATTCTACTCCTGACCCAAAACTAATTCCAATCATGCTTCTAAGTCATAAATCATCCAACGACTCCAATTCAGACGACTCTCCAATTCATAAAAATTTTCATCCGAGCTCATATACAAATACGTCAACTCTTGGTCAAACCTTTCAAGTTCAAAGCTTTCAACTTAGATTGTTCGTTCAAATTCATACCGATTTTCGTGAAAACTAAAACCAACGATCTACTCCAGTCATAGTACATCATACAGGGCAAGTCACGCCTTAGAACTTGCGATCAAAGTGCAAAAGGTCAAAATGAGCGGTCGGGCCGTTACATAGAGTAACAAGAACCTCACATAAAACATTCTTTAGGGTCCTAAACTACCCGGACTTAAGCATAATAGTAGCTACACACGGACCCTCGTCACTAAGTGCATACGTAGCCCCCCACATTTAGTGTCAAATTATTGAGTTATTACACCTAGGGCGACAATTCCCCCTTACAATGTGAGATAGGAGACTCACCTCACTCCAAAGTGTGCTTCTAATATCAAGAACGAGCTCAACCTCTCAATTCGGAGCCAAACGATCCCAAACTAGTTAAACGAAGTACAAACTAGTCAATATAGACTCAATATAGCAATTTTTCAACCATTAACGCAAGTATTCCAATAATCCGACCCCGAGCCCATGTGCCCGGATCATGAAATTGTTTGAAGGAATTTGTTCTCCATTACCTAAAGATCAATAATATATATGTTCTAATTAATTCTGTAACAAATTTCGTGGTTAAATCCAAGTTTTATTAATATCCTAGGTTTTTACTCTAACCCCAAGATGTTACCTTAATACTAGTGTTTAATCTACCTAAGACAATAATATTGAAAAAGAAATAGTTAACACACACCTACCTCAAAGTGCTACCTAAGACAATAATGTGAAGTCCTTCTCTCAAAAGCTCCCAAATTACCCAAAAGAAGAGTGGAAATGTGACAAAATTGACTTTCAACCCGTATTAAATGAGCCTCACTGCTCTACGATTTCCGCATCTGCGGTCAGGGGACCGCATCTGCGAGTAAATGGGTTGCATATGCTAAAAAAGGGCTGGGACCACATCTGCATTATCCAGCCACATATGAGGATCAGCTTCTGCGGCTTGGGAGCCTGATTTGCAGTTCCTGGCTCGATGCAGCTTGGGCCGCTTCTGCGATGGGACAACTGCAACTACAGTCCCGCACTTCTGGTCCAAGAACTGCATATGCGGTTATTGCAGAAGCAACAAATCCTTCAGCCCTTCTCAAATTTTCCCCATCACTCGAGCCTCTTCTAATTGGTGCTCGGAGTTCTCGGGCCCCGCTCGAACATACCAGCAAGTCTGAAATTACAAGACGGACCTACTTGAACCTTCGAAACATCCAAAACAATGTTAAATGTAGAATTCACCTCCTAAAACAAAATGAATCAAACTTATGAAGTTCAAGTTCTTAATTTTCTTCCAACAAGCCAAAACGAAACTACTCGGAATGATACCAAATTTTATAGGCAAGTGTTGAAATGATAAATCGGACCTGTATCGGGCTTCGCAACCAAAATACGAGCTCGATACCAAGGAAATCGATCATTAATGAGTTTCCTTAAATCCATAACACTTTAGATTAATAATTTCGAATAAACATTAATTTCTCGGGCTAGGAACCTCGGAATTTGATTTCGGGTATATGCTCAGGTCCCTTATTTACTTACGAACCCTTTGGGACCGTCGAATCATGTATTCGGGTCTGTTTGCTAAAATATGTTAACCAAATTCAAACTTAGTCTTTTAAGAAAATCCTAAGGAATCAACCGAGCATATTTCACCCAAATATCTTCCTAATCCCGAACTAAGCATCTTCGCAAGTCATAAATTAGCTAAAACAAGCACGAAAATTTTATTTTAGGGAACGATGTTCTAAAAGGAAAAACGACCAGGTGGGTCGTCACTTACCGCGTTCGCGAAGAGGATCTAGGATAGAAGGGGAAGTTATACTTCGCGTCCTAACGGGACGCGTTCCGCTAAGGTTTGTCCATCAGTGTATCACGAACGTGTTATGGACATCGCGTTTGGATAGAAGAAGTGGAGCAACTGGGACCCCAAGGCGTTGTTCTACGTGTTTGCATAATAGAGGTCGCATTCGCGAAGTAGTAGGAAGTGTAAAGTACCATTCGCAAGAGGACCCTCGCATTCACATAAGAGGGATTGTGGTCAGTAAAGTTTTTGTTCTACAGGAACGAGAGTGTATGGCCGCGTTTGCAAAGAAGGTTCACCCTGGCAGTTATAAACTCTTCAAAAACGAAGGTTAGCCATTGTTATCAAAACTTGAGTATGGGAGCTGGAATTCAGACGAGATTTTGAAGGATTTTCAGATATATTAATTGGGAATTGATTCATAACTTGATTTTAGTTATATCCCACTAACCTGTCATTATCATTTAATTTTTGACTTGGGGTGAAAAATTGGAAAAAAAGTAAAAGAAGTTCTTCAACTAAGATTTTGAGTTTTGATTGGAATTTTGATAACGGATTTTGATAATTTATGTACGAGTGAGATCGTGAGTGAATGGGCATTTGTAGTTTGTGACTTTTACCCAATTCTGAGGCGTGGTCCCGGGAGTCTTTTTGGGCAGTATCTCGGGAGATCCCATGTTATTATCTCTATGTTCTGAGATGTTGTCTTTCTATGACTCTATTTCTGTTAGATTTATGTATTTATTTTGACTGTGATATTTCATTCTGTATTATTTCTTTATATTTCTACAAGTAGGGTCCTGACCTGATCTTGTCGCTACTTGAACGAGGTTAGGCTTGACACCTACTGGGTTGTGGTGTAATCATGCCCTTTCCTGCACATATTTTTCGTGTGCAGATCTAAGTTTCACTTTTCAACCGCCTTATATGTGAGGCAAGGCAGCTGTAGAGACATCAAGGTATTTCATCCACGTCCGTAGACCTCAGAGTCCCTATCTACTCTTCACTGTGTCAACTAGTTCTTGTGTTCCCTTTTGATAGATTCTGGAGCATAGAAATAATATTCTCTATCTATAAATTATGACTTGAGATATTCCGGGTTTTGGAAGTGTTTATGTACACTTAGAGAGTAGTTATTGTAAATACCGAACGACATTTTAATTTTCTATTAAAAATTTACCCAGTAGTTGTTAGCTTTTATGTTTTGGTTTCATTTTCCTTAAATATTGGGCTTACCTAGTTTTAGAATGCCGTCACGATGGTTCACAAAGAGAGAACTTGGATCACGAGGTTGTTTTGGGTAAACCTCACACGAAAATAACTCACTCCAGGATCTCAAATTCATTTACAAGTTACTGTAGTTCCAGTTACTCAATTCTAAGAACTTGGTTCTTAATACATATACATAACCTAGTTTTATTAATCGTTAAAACATATTAGATGTCAACAATTTCTGTTTAGATGGTTAACATTTGGATATAAAAACCTACGTGACGTGTGTCACGTGAATAATACTTTCTTGAACAATATTTGGTTAGATTATGAATAAAAAAATTAAGTTGAAACTGGAAGTAGTACTATGTATGATGTATTTAGTAGTTGATTCAATATTTTTTTTGCAGTATTTCAATAATGAAGTTCAATGACAATACTGAGGGCCAAAACTGACTGAAATACTTATTATTTATGGCTAAACCTACTTTGGAGGCGTCAAATATTAATATATGAATGAGACCTCTCTTTGGACAACCATTTAGGTGTATCTACCCATGGTCCAAATTATTTATTACAACAGAGACATGAATAACAAGTTAACTAAGGCTTATTGATTAGGTAAAAGCGAAATAAAAGAAGAACCACAGAAGAAGATCTACAACAAAGGTGATATTTTGCCATACAACTTTTAGCTACGATATAAAATTCACCACTAATTATTCACCTTTCATGATGAAAATTATGTTACGTGTTTAAATATATCATCCACATATTATAGTGATGTAACACAAAATTTTATAGCAAACATTTTGTCCACTAAAATTTCTCACCTAAAATTAAGTTGGCGTTATTATTAAATAATATTAATATCACGATCCGGAATGCCCACATTCGAAATCGTAATGGTGCCTAACATTTCACTTGAGGCAATTTAATACTATAGTAACTCTTATCCATTTTTTAACAATTTAAATGAATAATAATCAAAAACTGATTAAATTGAAATCGAGTCCATAATAACAAGGATATCCAGATACTATCCTTGTAGATGAAAGCATACTGTCTGACACAATAAACAACTGGAGAGATATGACAAAGGGACTTCGGCGCGGTGGGCGCTCTGCTGCTGTACCTCAAGTCTCCGTAAAGCAATCAATCCGCACAATTTATTGACCGCCGCTAGGACCGACTCCAAAATCTATAGAGTGTAGTATGAGTATAATCGACCTCATGTACTTTGTAACTGCTGAGCTTAACTTCGACAAAGTAGTGACGAGGCTAAGATAGGTCACTTAAATAACATGTTTGTTGTATAATAATAGTAACATGAATGTAAACATAGTAAAAGCAAGGCAGTTAACCTATGAAAATAAACTCAGTAAAAATCAGTGAATCCAAGAGGACGCTCGCAAAGCAGCAGGAAGTGTAAAGTACAAATTTGCTAGAGGACCCTCACATTTGCATAAGAGGATTTCAGTCAGTAAAGTTTTTGTTCTACTGGAAGAGAGTGTATGGCTGCGTTCGCAAAGAAGGTTCACCCAGGGAGTTATAAACTCTTCAAAAACGAGGGTTAGCTATTTTAATCAAAACTTGAGTATGGGAGCTCGGATTTAGACGAGATTTTGAAGGATTTTTAGAGATACTAATTAGGCATTGATTCTTAACTTGATTTTAGTTATATCCCACTAACATATCATTATCATTTAATTTTTCTTGATTTGTGGTGAAAATTAGAAAGAAGTGAAAGAAGTTCTTCAACTAATATTTTTAGTTTTGATTAGGATTTTGATATCAGATTTGGTAATTTATGTACGAGTGAAATCGTGAGTTAATAGACATTCATCATTTGTGACTTTTACCCGATTCCGACATGGTCTCGTGAAGTCTTCTTGGGCACTTTTTC
Source organism: Nicotiana benthamiana (assembly GCA_034376525.1). Lineage (NCBI taxonomy): Eukaryota > Viridiplantae > Streptophyta > Magnoliopsida > Solanales > Solanaceae > Nicotiana > Nicotiana benthamiana. The sequence goes on along the minus strand of CM067333.1, from coordinate 274,485 downwards.
TAATTTCCTGCCTTAGCTTTGATTTCATAAGCTAGATTAGCTCCTTGTAGTTTTATTCATATTATATAATTGGTTTTGACTAGATATGGGCTATTCAGAGTCAGATATTCATGGAAAGGAATTGTGACTGATTGATTTGAGCTAGGTTCGAGGTAAGTGACTTGCCTAACCTTGTGTGGGGGAACTCCCCCTTGAACTTGGTGCTATTTTGATATATGAGATCCGTTGTACGTGAGGTAATCTGTACATACACGGGCTATTTGATATAAAATTCCATGTTCACTAAGTTATAAGTTATTTCTCCTTATTTGAAGTACACTAGCATATGTAAGGATACTGTTTGGTTTAGAATAGCATGGCTACATATTTTTACTGCCTCTCTGAATACTGTGCATCATGCTTAGTGAAATTATCGGCTTTCCTTGACTTGAACTTATTCTAAATTATAGGTTTTCATGCTGTAACAGTTATTTCTGTTGGTGGTGCTACATATTTACTATAGGACTACGGAATGGTATTCCGGGAGATCCTCCTGTACTGCATATTTACTTTGGAACTACGAAATGGTATTTTGGGAGATCCCCCTGCACATTTATGTTTGTGACTATGAGACAGTATCTCGGAAGATCCCATGTTGTTATCTCTATGTTCTGAGATGTTGTCTTTCGATGACTCTATTTTTGTTAGATTTATGTATTTATTTTGACTGTGATATTTCATTCTGTCTTATTTCTTTATATTTATATAAGTAGGGTCCTGACCTGATATCGTCGCTACTTGACCGAGGGTAAGCTTGGCACTTACTGGGTTGTGGTGTACTCATGCCCTTTCCTGCACATATTTTTCATGTGCAGATCCAATTTCCGCTTTTCAGCCGCCTTATATGTGAGGCGAGCCAGCTGTAGAGACATCAAGATATATCTTCCGCGTCCGTAGACCTTAGAGTCACTATCTACTCTTCATTGTGTCAACTAGAGAGCAGTCACGATGGTTCAGAGAGAGAACATGGATCACGAGGTTGTTTTCGGTAAATCTCCGACACTAAAATAACTCACTCCAGGATCTCTAAGTCTTTTACAAGTTACTGTAGTTTCAGTTACTCAATTCTAAGAACTTTGTTCTTAATACATATACATAACCTAGTTTTATTAATCGTTAAAACATAATAAATGTCAATAATTTCTGTTTAGATGGTTAACATTTAGATATAAAAACCTACATCACGTGTGTTACGTGAATAACACTTTCTTGAACAATATTTTGTTAGAGTATGAATAAAAAAATTATGTTGAAATTGAAAGTAGTACTATGTATACTGTATTTAGTAGTTGATTCAAATTTTTTTTGCAGTATTTCAATAATGAAGTTCAATGACAATACTGACAGCCAAAATGACTGAAATACTTATTATTTATGGCTAAACCTACTTTGGAGGCCACAAATATTAATATATGAATGAGACCTCTCTTTGGACAACCATTTAGGAGTATCTACCCATGGTCCAGATTATTTATTACAACAGAGACATGAATGACACCATAACTAAGACTTATTGATTTGGTAAAAGCGAAATAAAAGAAGAACCAAAGAAGAAGATCTACAACAAAGGTGATATTTTGCCATAAAACTTTTAGCTACGACATAAAATTCACCACTAATTATTCACCTTTGATGATGAAAATTATGTTACGTGTTTAAATGTATCATTCATATATTTTAGTAATGAAACACAAAATTTCATAGCAAACATATTGTCCACAAAAATTTTCCTCCTAAAAATAAGTTGGCGTTATTATTGAATAATATTAATATCACGATCCGGAATGTCCACGCTCGGGATCGTGATGACGCCTAACATTTCACTTGTTAGGTAATCCGATATTAGAATAACTTTTATCCATTTTTTAACAACTTAAATAAAATAATAATCAAGAAACTGATTAAATTGAAATAGATTGGGCAAACCATAATAACAAGGATATCCAAATACTATCCCAGAACTGGTATCGTAACTACACGAGCGGCTGGAGTATTGCATATAAAACTCTAGATGAAAGCATAACTGTCTGAAATACAATAAACAACTAGAGAGATGACAAATGGACTTCGGGGCGGTGGACGCTCTGCAGCTGTACCTCAAGTCTCCGTAAAGCAATCAATCCGCACAATCTATTGACCGCCGCTAGGACCGACTCCAAAATCTATAAAGTGTAGTATGAGCATAATCGACCCCATATACTTTGTAACTGCTGAGCTTAACTTCGACAACGTAGTGACGAGGCTAAGATGGGTCACTTAAATAACATGTTTGTTGTATAATAATAGTAACAGGAATGTAAACATAGTAAAAGCAAGGGAGTTAACCTATGAAAATAAACTCAATCCTCAAAAATCAGTGAATCCAAGAGGACGCTCGCAAAGCAGCGGGAAGTGTAAAGTACACATTTGCTAGAGGACCCTCGCATTCGCATAAGAGGGATTTCAGTCAGTAAAGTTTTTGTTCTACTGGAAGAGAGTGTATGGCCGCGTTCGCAAAGAAGGTTCACCTTGGGAGTTATGAACTCTTAAAAAACGAGGGTTAGCTATTTTAATCAAAACTTGAGTATGGGTGCTCGGATTCAGACGAGATTTTGAGGGATTTTTAGAGATACTAATTAGGAATTGATTCTTAACTTGATTTTAGTTATATCCCACTAACCTATCATTATCATTTAATTTTTTTTGATTAGTGGTGAAAATTAGAAAAAAGTGAAAGAAGTTCTTCAACTAATATTTTTAGTTTTGATTAGGATTTTTATACCAGATTTGGATAATTCATGTACGAGTGAAATACTGCGTGAATGGACATTCATAATTTGTGACTTTTACCCGATTTCGAGACTTGGTCTCGGGAAGGCTTTTTGGGCACTTTTTCTAGTTTCTGGCCTTAGCTTTGATTTCATTAGCTAGATTAGTTCGTTGTAGTTTTATTTATATCATGTAATTGGTTTTGACTAGTTTTGGGCCATTTGATGTTGTATATTAGTAAAAGAAGCATTGCGATGGATTGATTTGAGCTTGCTTCGAGGTAAGTGGCTTGCCTAACCTTGGGAGGAGGGGGGGGGGGGGGAGAACTCTACTTAGGATTTGATACTATTTTAATATATGAGAGTTGTGTACGTACGGCGATGAGTATGTTCATGGGCAATTTGATGTAAAATTCCATGTTCACTAAGTTATAAGTTGTTTCTCCGTATTTGAAGCACACTAGCATATGCAACGACATTGTTTAGTTTAGAATAGCATGCCTATACCTTTTAGCTGTCTATCTAAATTCTGCGCAGCATGCTTAGTGAAATTATGGGCTTTCCTTGACTTGAACTAATTCAAAATTGTAGGTTTTCTTGCCGTAACAATCATTTCTATTGGTGGGACAGTATATTTACTTTAGGACTACACAACGGTATTCGGGAGATCCCCCTATACTGCACATTCACTTTGGGACTACGGAAAGGTATTTCAGGAGATTCCCCTGCACATTTATATTTGGGACTATGAGACGCTATCTCGTGAGATCCCATGTTGTTATCTCTTCGTTCTGAGCAGTTGTCTTTCTATGACTATTCCTGTTAGATTTCTGTATTTATTTTAACTGTGATATTTTATTCTATCTTATTTCATTATATTTATACCAGTAGGGTCCTAGACTGATCTCGTCGCTACTTGAGGTTAGGCTTGGTACTTACTGGGTTGTGGTGTACCATGCCCTTTGCTGCACATATTTTTCATGTGCAGATCCAAGATCCGCTTTTCAGCCGCCTTATATGTGAGGCGAGCAACCTGTAGAGACATCAAGGTATATCTTCTGCATCCGTAGACCTCAGAGTCCCTATCTACTCTTCAATGTGTAAACTAGTTCTTGTGTTCCCTTTTGATAGATTCTGGAGCATAGAAATACTATTTTCTTTCTGTAACTTGTGACTTGAGATATTCCAGGTTTTGGAAGAGTTTATGCACACTTCCAGAGTTGTTATTATAAATGTCGAGGGGCATCTAAATTTCCTATTAAAAATTTACCTGTTAGTTGCTAGCTTTTATGTTTTCGTTTCATTCTTCGCAAATATTAGGCTTACCTAATCGTAGAGATTAGGAGCTGTCACGATGGTTTATAGAGAGAACTTGGATCGCGAGGTTGTTTTCAGTTAATCTTCGGCACAAAAATAACTCACTCCAGGATCTCTAATTCTATTACAAGTTACTGCAGTTCCAGCTATTCAATTCTAAGAACTTGGTTCTTCCAACATATACAAAACCTAGTTTTATTAATCGTTAGAACATATTAAATCTCAACAATTTCTGTGTAGATGGGTAACGTTTAAATATAAAAACCTATGTCACGTGTGTTACGTGAATAACACTTTCTCGGACACTATTTGGTTAGAGTTTGAATAAAAAAATTAAGTTTAAATTGAAAGTAGTACTATGTATAATGTATTTAGTAGTTGGTTCAATTTTTTTTGCAGTATTTCAATAATGAAGTTCAATGACAATACTGAGGGCCAAAACTGACTGAAATACTTATTATTTATGGCTAAACCTACTTTGGAGGCCTCAAATATTAATATGTGAATGAGACCTCTCATTGGACAACCATTTAGGAGTATCTACCCATGGTCCTGATTATTTATTACAATAGAGACATGAATAACAAGTTAACTAAGGCTTATTGATTTGGTAAAAGCGAAATAAAAGAAGAACCAAAGAAGAAGATGATCTACAATAAACGTGATATTTAGCTATAAAACTTTTAGCTATGACATAAAATTCATCATTGATTATCCACTTTTCATGATGAAAATTATGTTACGTGTTTAAATACACCATCCACGTATTTTAGTGATGAAACACAAAATTTCGTTGAAAACATTTTGTCCACTAACATTTTCCACCAAAACAAAGTTGGCACTATTATTGAATAATATTTGTATCACGATCCGGAATGTCCACACTCGGAATTGTGGTAGCGCCTAATATTTAACTTGTTAGGTAAGCCAATATTAGAATAACTTTTATCCATTTTTTAACAATATAAACTAAATAATAATCAAGAAAACACTCGGGATTTTGATAGCACCTAACATTTCACTTTTTAGGCAAGCCAATATTAGATTAACTTTTATCCATTTTTTAACAATTTAAACTAAATAATAATCAAGAAACTGATTGAATTGAAATAGAGTGAGCAAACCATAATAACAACGATATCGAGATACTATCCAAGAACTGATATCATTACTACAAGAGCGGCTACAACAACATCAACAACAACAACTACCCAGTAATCCCACAAAGTTGGGTCTTGGGAGGGTAATATGTAGACGGGCCTTACCCCTACCCGAAAGGGCAGAGAGGCTGTTTCCAATCGACCATCGGCTCAGTGAAGGAAAGGAACAACAAAAGAACATTAGTAGCTTCAGCAGAAATAGCGTAAATAATTATCTAAGCATAAGAGTCATAAAAAAATAGCATGCAATAATATCAGACAGTAACTATCATAAATATCTACCATAAGGGAGACAAAATCCAATACACAAATCATCATGGATAGCCCTGCCAAGCCTCACCCAACCCCGGGTGAGGAGTACAAAAAACTCTAGGGGCCCCTATCATACAACCCTGATACTAGACCTCCAGAATTTCCTATCAAGGGTCATGTCCTCAGAAACCCACATTCTAGGCATGTAATGCCTAATCACCTCTCTCCAATACCTCTTAGGCCTACCTCTGCCTCGCCGTGCGCCGACCATCGCCAGACGCTCACAACTCCTCACTGGGGCATCAGAACTTCTCCTCTGTACATGCCCGAACCACCTCAGCCTGCTTCTCGCATCATCTCATCCACCGGGGCCACCCCCACCTTCTCTCAAATAACTTCATTCTTAATCTTATCTAACCTGGTGAGCCCGCACATCAACCTGAGCATTCTCATCTCCACAACCTTCATCCTCTGAACATGAGAGTTCTTCACTGGCCAACACTCCACCCACACAACATGGCAGGTCTAACCATAGCTCTATAATATTTCCCCTTGAGTTTCTATCGAACTTTCTTGTCACACAAGACTCCTGATGCAAGCCTCCACTTTGACCACCCCGCTCCTATGTGATGAGTAACGTCCCCATCAATCTCTCCGTCCCTCTGAATCACCGACCCAAGGTATCTGACACTGTCCCTCTTGGCGATGACCTGAGATCCAATCATCACGTCCCTACCTACTTCGCTCGGCTCGGCTCTAAACTTGGACTCTAGGTATTCTGTCTTAGATCTGCTTATTTTGAAACCCTTAGACTCGAGAGCCTGTCTTCATACCTCTAACCTCTCATTCACACCGACCTCGTCTCGTCTATCAAGATTATGTCATCAGCAAATAGCATACACCAAGGCACATTCCCTTGAATATGTCGGGTAAGAGCATCCATCACCAACGAAAATAAGAGAGGGCTAAGCGCAGATCCTTGATGGAGCCCCATAACCACGGGAAAATGGTCTGAGTCGCCACCCACCGTCCTAACCCTAATCTTAGCTCAATCATACATGTCCTTAATTACTCTGATGTAGGCTTCTGGCACGTTCTTCGCCTCCAAGCACCTCCATAGCACCTCCCTTGGGACCTTGTCATACGCCTTCTCCAAGTCGATAAGCACCATGTGCAGGTTCTTCTTCTTATCCCTAAAATGCTCCACCAGCTTCCTGACAAGATGGATAGCTTCTGTAGTGGAGCGACCCGGCATGAAACCAAACTGGTTGACAGATATAGATGTCATCTCCCTCACCCTCGCCTCGATCACCCGCTCCCAGACATTCATGGTATGACTGATTAATTTGATACCCCTATAGTTATTGCAGCACTGGATGTCACCTTTGTTATTTTACAAGGGCACCACTGTACTCCACCTCCACTCCTCCGGCATCTTTTATGTCCTGAAGATGGCATTGAAAAACTTGGAGAGTCACTCCACTCCTGACCTACCCATGCATTTTCAGAACTCTACCGGGATCTAGTCAGGCCCGGTCGCTCGACACCTACTCTGTTGGAAACACGTTCTCAAGGCCTTATACTAAAACGTGTGTTCTTATGTGTAGGTTTTGATGAATGACAAACAAGCGCAAATTGATATATGACGAAGTTCAAGTACAAGCGCACAATTGGTGGATAACGAGATTCAAGCACAAGACAAAGTTCTATAGTTTAAATGAGTCGTTCTTAATTGTGATCTTGATCCGACAACTTGACTCATGACATGGCTTCTCTCGTAAAACTATTTTTTACAAAATCATGCATATTTAATTTAATGCTAAATGATTTTAAATCATGCATATTTTCATTAGTCAAAATGATTTTTAAACATGCCTCTAAAAACTGGACTAAGATAATCGATTATGTACATATGATAATCGATTATGTTAAGCCAAGACTGCATGACAATCGATTGTGAACAAATGACAATCGATTGTGTTAAGGCAGTGAGCATCAAGTTTTTCAAACCTGCATGACAATCGATTGTGTAGCTAATGACAATCGATTGTGATGAGGCAGTGTCCATCAAAGTTTTTCAAAACTCAGAATAATCGATTGTGAAGCTAATGACAATCGATTGTGAAGAGACAGTGTCCTTCAGATTTTTCAAAGTCACAAAATAATCCATTGTGAACTTATGACAATCGATTGTTATATACTCACAATCGATTATTAAATAATTGATTGTTAACTTTGCACAATCGATTGTGAAGCTGACCGTTGTCGTAAAGTTTTCAAATACCGTAAGGTAATTGATTGTTGACTTTGTACAATCGATTGTTGATATTTAAATCTGAAAAAGATTTTTGAACGTTGCTGAATAATCGATTGTTGATTTTGTACAATCGATTGTTGAAATTAAAATCTGGAAAGGATTGTTTGAACGTTGCTGAATAATCGATTATTGATTTGGTATAATCGATTGTTTTACGTAAAATCTGGAAATGATTTTTTGAACGTTGCCAATAATCGATTGTTGATCTTGGACAATCGATTGTTAAGCGTAAAATCTGGGATTGATTTTTGGTACGATTGGCAAACAATCGATTGTGGCTTCCTGACAATCGATTGTCACAGAGTTAAATCAGCAACTCTTAATTGGCAATTAGGCAACGGTAATGCCAAGTTTTTCAACTATAAATACAGCTTCATTTCATTGTTTTAAACACAACAACATACAACAACTAATCATTCTATTGCTATAAGCTTGCATACTATTGTTTATCATTTTATATTCATTTCATAAAGCTTTTGAGAGCCAAAGTCTTGTCCAAAGTTGTTGTGATCTTGAGCTTACTTCTTTTACTCATATCTACTCATTAAGGAGTGTTTTGTTTGAGTGTTTAGTGTTTTGTACACTTGTAAGAGAATTGTGATTCTCTTGTTGTAAGGAACTTGTGTTTCCTTGGTTGAAGTCTTGGAGTGTTGTATCTCCGAGCAAAGGTGTTAAGGCTTGTGTCCTTAAGTTGTAAAGGTTTGTTGAGCACCCCTAAGCTTGACAAGTTAGTGGAAAATCTCGAGAGAGTCTCTCGGGGACTGGACTAGCCACTTGTTGTGGTGAACCAGAATACATCGGTGCGTTTTTTCCTTTTTGTTTACTTAACGCACTTATTTATTTCCTGCAAATTTCAAATTCCGCAAGTTTACGCTAAATTTTATTATAACGCTATTCACCCCCCCCCCCCTCTAGCGTTAAGCGTATTATCTAACAATTGGTATCAGAGCCCAACTCTCTGAAGACTTAACAGTTTGAGAGAACCATCCATGGCTTCTACTCGTGACTTTTTTGCAGGGATAGGTGAAGGTGATTTTAACATGTTGCCTCCAATATTTGATGGAAATAATTACTCATATTGGAAAGATCGGATGAGAATTTTCATCACAGCCAACAACTTTTATCTATGGCAAATCATCAAGCATGGTGATCAAATGACAATGAAAGTTGGGAAAGCCAAGGTAAGTGATTACAACACTATGCAATAAAAATGTTGTATAACGCCTTGAATCAGGAAGACTATCAGAAAATTTCCCACTACAAAACCGCCAAAGAGATGTGGGATAAGCTGGAAGAATTGTATGAAAGCATGCCTCAAAAAGCGGACAGCTCATATGATGAATCAACTGGCCAATGTCTCATGGCAAACGAAGAAGAAGAGGCAAGTACGTCCAACTCTCACTCGCTTGAAGAAATGCAAAATGCTTATAATAAATTACATAGTGAGTTTGTTGATGCTTCCAAGACTATTAAAGAATTGCAGAAAACTCTGTCGTTGCAAGAAAAAGATTTTCAAAAACAACTCTCTCTAAAAGAAAAAGATTTTGAAAAACAGGTTTAGAAAATGAGAAGTTGAAAGCGGAAAACAAGTTTTTCGGAAAAAGAAGCGCCGATAAGCTCGAAAGCTCTATTAGAAAGTGTACTTCTTGCTTGCATCTCAAAAATGAAGTAGAAAGGCTTAAAGGCACATTAGATAAGTTTAATTCTTCGCACAAAAATTTGAATGATGTTCTTGATAATTTGAAGTCAACCAAGCATGACATAGGTTTTAAGAATGAGCCTAAAGAAAAGGTTGACGCCAAACCCCAACCACCTATGGCTCAACCTAGGATTAATAAAACAAATGCTTATCATAGAAATAGCAATCCTAGAACAAATATGCATGCTAGAACAAATGTTGAACATTTTAGAAGACCTAGAAATGACTTACCACCTAGAAATGACTACCCTAGAAATGATGCATATTCTAGGCCAAACACTAAAAGAAGTTTTGAAATTCTTAGAACATCTAGACATGACCATTACTCTAGAAACGCTGCTCATTTTAGAACTAATAGTAGGAGAAATGGTTCTCATAAAATGTGCAATAGTCATAATGAAAATAGAGTAATTCATTTTCGTCCATCAAGTTACTATGAACATAGAAGGATGCATAACCCCAACGTGACTTGTCATTACTGTAGACGCATTGGTCATATTGCCCCTGCATGTTTTACACGACATAGACATATCACTCAATCGCATCATTATGATATGCCTAACCCTCAAGGACCCAAAATGGCATGGGTACCTAAGACGCATTAATTTGTTTTGTAGGTGTGTTTGAAGGGATCAAGTGTACTATGGTACCTTGATAGTGGATGCTCCAAACATATGACGGGAGACGAATCCAAATTCCTTCAACTAGAACACAAAGAAGGAGGAAGTGTGATTTTTGGGGATAACAATAAAGGAAAGATTATTGGCATCGGATCGGTCGGTAAGGATGAAAACTCCTCTATTAAGCATATATTACTTGTTAAAGGTTTAAAGCATAATCTCTTGAGCATAAGTCAATTATGTGACAAGGGAAATCTTGCCTTATTTGATTCGGATGAATGCTTAGTGTTTAGACGTAGTGACTTTAAAATTATCCTTCGTGGTTTTAGAGTGGATAATATTTATATGGTTGATCTTGCTAATTCCTCACCCGAATATGTTGATTGTCTTATGAGCAAAGAGGATGATACTTGGCTATGGCATCGTAGAGTTGCTCATATAAACATGCATCTTTTGAACAAATTGATTTCACAAAACTTAGTTATTGGTCTTCCCAATTTGAAATTTGAAAATGACTCTATTTGTGATTCTTGTCAAAAAGGGAAGCAAACAAAAGCATCTTTCAAATCCAAAAACTTTGTTTCAACTTCTAGACCATTGCAATTGCTTCACATGGATTTATTTGGACCATCTCGCATTGAAAGTCTAGGAAGAAATCGTTATGCTTTTGTGATTGTTGATGATTATTCTAGATTTACTTGGACTTTATTTATTGCCAATAAAAGTGATGCTTTTCAGAATTTTAAATATTTTCTTAAGCGTGTTCAAAACGAGAAGGAAACAACCGTCACTTCAATTAGAAGTGATCATGGGGGAGAGTTTGATCACAATCTCTTTGCGGACTTTTGTGACGAACTCGGTATCGAGCATACCTTTTCCGCTCCACGTACACCACAACAAAATGGGGTGGTGGAAAGGAAAAATAGGTGTCTCGAAGAGATGGCTAGAACCATGCTCGAAGAGGCTAAGATTCCCAAACATTTTTGGGCGGATGCCGTGAGTACCGCATGCTACATCTTAAATAGAGTAGTCATAAGGCCTATACTCATGAAAACTCCCTATGAACTCTATAAGGGAAGGAAACCAAATATCTCCCATTTTAGAGTATTCGGTTGTAAATATTTTATTCATAACAATGGCAAAGATCAATTGGGAAAATTTGATGCTACGTCCGATGAGGGAATTTTCATTGGTTATTCTTCACGTAGCAAAGCATATAGGGTCTTTAATAAAAGAACCGAAACTGTGGAGGAATCCCCTCATGTTGTATTTGCCGAAAATAATGCTCGCTTGGCGAGAAAGGATACCGGTTTTGATCTTGCAGGTATTTTAGATAGCTTGAAAGACAAAATACAAGAGGAAACGCCTAAAGAAAATCAAGACAAAATTTTGAAACAACCAACGGAGGAAGCGCCACAATTGGAGAATGAAACGAAAATGCCAAACGAGTGGAGGACAATTAAAGATCACCCTCTCGAATAGGTAATTGGCGACGTCGGAGAAAAGGTAAGTACCCGAAACTCCCTTATGAACACCTTAGGACATACTGCTTTTGTGTCTCAAATTGAACCAACAACCATCTCCGAAACAATTGGGGATGAATTTTGGACCTTGGCAATGCAAGAGGAGCTTAACCAATTCAAACGGAATGATGTTTGGGATTTGGTGCCAAGACCTGAAAATCATACCATAATTGGTACGAAATGGGTTTTTCAAAACAAACTAGATGAAAATGGTGTAATCACTAGAAACAAAGCTAGGCTTGTAGCAAAAGGCTATAATCAAGAAGAGGGTATTGACTATGAAGAAACATATGCTCCCGTAGCTAGATTAGAAACTATTCGTCTATTGCTCGCTTTTGCCTCTTCTATGAATTTCAATTTATATCAAATGGATGTGAAAAGTGCTTTTCTAAATGGTGTTATACAAGAAGAAGTTTATGTTGAACAACCCCCCGATTTTGAAGATTTTAAATCTCCCGATCATGTTTTCAAACTCAAAAAGGCTCTCTATGGTTTAAAACAAGCTCCCCGAGCTTGGTATGAAAGATTGAGTAAATTTCTATTGGAAAATGATTTCATTAGGGGGAAAGTTGACACCACCCTTTTTGTTAAGCATAAAAACAATGATATTTGATTAGTTCAAATATATGTGGATGATATCATATTTGGTGCTACTAACAATGTCTTATGCAAGGAAGTTTCCGATTTTATGACAAGCGAATTTGAGATGTCTATGATGGGTGAGTTAACATTCTTTTTGGGATTACAAGTAAAGCAAATGAAAGAAGGTACGTTCATTTGCCAAGCCAAATATTGCAAAGAATTGCTGAAACGATTTGAAATGAACAATGCAAAAGCAATGGCGACTCCCATGAGCACATCCGATCATCTAGACAAAGATGAGAAAGGTAAGGAAGTCGACACTAAGAAGTATCGAGGTATGGTCGGCTCTCTTCTCTATCTTACTGCTAGTCGTCCGGACATCATGTTTAGCGTGTGCTTATGCGCCCGTTATCAATCGTGTCCGAAGGAGTCTCACCTTACTGCGGTAAAACGGATTTTGAAGTACCTTGTTGGTACTACAAATGTGGGTCTATTGTACCCCAAAGGTTCTTCATGCCAACTCGTTGGCTATTCCGACTCCAATTTTGCTGGATGCAAATTGGACCGCAAGAGCACTAGTGGCACTTGCCATTTGCTCCGTAGCTCTCTCGTTTCTTGGTTTAGCAAGAAACAAGTAAGTGTTGCGTTGTCCACAACCGAGGCTGAATATGTAGCCGCGGGGAGTTGTTGCGCTCAAATCCTATGGATGAAACAACAACTCTTGGACTATGGCCTAAGTCTTGATCATATCCCTCTTAGATGTGATAATACTAGTGCCATATGCTTGACGAAGAACCCCGTTCTTCATTCGCGAACAAAACACATTGAAATTAGACATCATTTTATAAGAGATCACGTTCTCAAGGGCGATGTCGAAATCGAATTTGTTGAAACCAAAGACCAATTGGCTGACATCTTTACTAAGCCCTTAGAGAAAGAGTCCTTCTTCCGAATTCGTCGTGAACTCGGGATTCTTGACTCCACGTTGATCTAAGTCATGCATTGCATCTTTTTATCTTACATGATTTCTAACTTGAGCGTCGCAGACGTCTAACGAATTTTTGCAGGTATCGCCCTAAAGGTAGGGGGAATTATAAAGCATGACGCGCAATAATCAAGTCTTCTTCAGAAAAATCGGTTTCTGTCGTCTAATAATCGATTATCTCGTATCAATAATCGATTGTAATGCTATTACTTGAGTTATTGTGCTCTCTTTAAGTAATCACGTTTTTTCTTTCCAATAAATAAACAAGTTTTATTTACATCTTTGGCAATCTTCTTATATTATTTTTGCTAATGGCAAAAGGGGGAAGATAACGGGTATGCACTCTCAATAGTTATATGCTTAAATTGAGGGGGAATTCATATATTGAGGGGGAACTAATCGCATACTTATTGCATATCTTTACTTGTCTTGAATCGTTATTATAAATTGTTTAAGTTGCATATCCCGCTTAAAGTTTGCCATTATCAAAAAGGGGGAAATTGTTGGAAACACGTTCTCAAGGCCTTATACTAAAACGTGTGTTCTTATGTGTAGGTTTTTGATGAATGACAAACAAGCGCAAATTGATATATGACGAAGTTCAAGTACAAGCGCACAATTGGTGGATAACGAGATTCAAGCACAAGACAAAGTTCTATAGTTTAAATGAGTCATTCTTAATTGTGATCTTGATCCAACAACTTGACTCATGACATGGCTTCTCTCGTAAAACTATTTTTTACAAAATCATGCATATTTAATTTAATGCTAAATGATTTTAAATCATGCATATTTTCATTAGTCAAAATGATTTTTAAACATGCCTCTAAAAACTGGACTAAGATAATCGATTATGTACTTATGATAATCGATTATGTTAAGCCAAGACTGCATGACAATCGATTGTGAACAAATGACAATCGATTGTGTTAAGGCAGTGAGAATCAGGTTTTTCAAACCTGCATGACAATCGATTGTGTAGCTAATGACAATCGATTGTGATGAGGCAGTGTCCATCAAAGTTTTTCAAAACTCAGAATAATCGATTGTGAAGCTAATGACAATCGATTGTGAAGAGACAGTGTCCTTCAGATTTTTCAAAGTCACAAAATAATCCATTGTGAACTTATGACAATCGATTGTGTTGAGGCAGTGACTTCCATACTTTTTCAAAGTTATTAAATAATCGATTGTGAGTATATAACAATCGATTGTCACGAGGTAGTGTCTTAAATGATTTTCAAAATCTGATAAATAATCGATTGTTAACTTTGCACAATCGATTGTGAAGCTGGCCGTTGTCGTAAAGTTTTCAAATACCGTAAGGTAATCGATTGTTGACTTTGTACAATCGATTGTTGATATTTAAATCTGAAAAGGATTTTTTGAACGTTGCTGAATAATCGATTGTTGATTTTGTACAATCGATTGTTGAAATTAAAATCTGGAAAGGATTTTTTGAACGTTGCTGAATAATCGATTATTGATTTGGTATAATCGATTGTTTTACGTAAAATCTTGAAATGATTTTTTGAACGTTGCCAATAATTGATTGTTGATCTTGGACAATCGATTGTTAAGCGTAAAATCTGGGATTGATTTTTGGTACGATTGGCAAACAATCGATTGTGGCTTCCTGACAATCGATTGTCACAGAGTAAAATCAGCAACTCTTAATTGGCAATTAGGCAACGGTAATGCCAAGTTTTTCAACTATAAATACAGCTTCATTTCAGTGTTTTAAACACAACAACATACAACAACTGATCATTCTATTGCTATAAGCTTGCATACTATTGTTTATCATTTTATATTCATTTCATAAAGCTTTTGAGAGCCAAAGTCTTGTCCAAAGTTGTTGTGATCCTGAGCTTACTTCTTTTACTCATATCTACTCATTAAGGAGTGTTTTGTTTGAGTGTTTAGTGTTTTGTACACTTGTAAGAGAATTGTGATTCTCTTGTTGTAAGGAACTTGTGTTTCCTTGGTTGAAGTCTTGGAGTGTTGTATCTCCGAGCAAAGGTGTTAAGGCTTGTGTCCTTAAGTTGTAAAGGTTTGTTGAGCACCCGTAAGCTTGACAAGTTAGTGGAAAATCTCGAGAGAGTCTCTCGGGTCCGTTTTTTTATTCCACAAGAAACATGATGGCAATCTGCAACTCAGTGTGGATTATCGGGCTCTAAACAAAATCATAGTGAAGAAAAAGTACCCTATTCCATTAACGGCTGACTTGTTTGATAGAATGGGTGGTGTGGCAATGTACACTAAGATAGACCTGAAGATAGGTTATTGGCAAGTTCGAATTGTAGAGGGTGATGAACATAAGACGACCTGTGTGACAAGATATGGGTTGTATGATTTCCTGGTTATTCCTTTGAGCTTGACTAACGCCCCATCTACATTTTGCACCCGATGAACCAAGTCTTACGAGAGTACATTGACAAATTAATGGTGGTCTACTTGGATGGCTTTGTGGTATATAGCCAAACATTGGAATAACAACTGGTGCACTTGCGGAAGGTCCTAGCTTGATTGCGGGTGCATGAACTATATGAAATGCTAAACAAGTGCTACTTTGCTAAGAAGCAAATTGACTTCCTTGGATATGTCATCGAAGAAGAGATCAAGATGGACAAATGGAAGACTCAGGCAATGACAGATTGACCGCCGCCTAAGGATATCACGCTATGAGGGCATCCTTGAAGTATGCAATTTCTATCAGTGTTTTGTTAAAAAGTTCTCGCTCATTGCAGTGCCATTTATAGAACTCCTCAAAAAGGTCACGCCCAGGGATTGGGGACACAAGCGAGCGGAGGCCTTGAATGCATTAAAAGTGGCTGTGTCTAGTAGCCCCATCTTGGCCCTCCCTGATTTTGCCAAGCCATTCAAGGTACAAACGGATGCATCCGACTATCCCCTTGATGGAGTCTTGCTACAAGAAGCGCATTATGTAGCACAATAGAGCTGAAAGCTGAAGGATACAATGCGGTGCTATGCCGTCCAAAAGAAAGAATTATTTGTTGTCATCCACTAATTGCGCCTTTGGAGGCACTATCCATTGGGGACCATGATCAAGACAAACAAGACAGCTAGTAGTCATTTCATGACCCGGCTGAAGCTGAATGGTCGATAGGCCAGTTTGAAGGAAATCCTAATTGAATTCCACTTCAACTTGGAGTATCGATGTGGGAAAACCAATCATATTGCTGATGCGCTAAGTCGAAGAGCTGATGTAGCATCGGTGTGCCTACTCGCCACCCTAAGGTGGAGCGAAGTAGCCACCTCCACCAATGACAAGATACAAGATGTACTCATCAAGGATCCCGTAGCATAATATTTGGTTGATTGGTAGGATAGCGCAAGACTCACTAATTCTACATGGACGCTGGTTTCCTTAAAGAAAAAGGGAACCAACTTTATCTTCGTGGAGGAGATATGCGAAGGACTCTTCTTGAAGAATGTCATGATACTCTATCAGCCCTCCATCACGGTGAAGAACGCACCATCGCATTACTTTGGCATGTATATTATTGGCCTTAAATGACTGATGACATCGCTCAGTATGTGAAGACTTGTCTAATATGCCAGAAGGACAAGTTAGAACACTTGACACAAGCGGGACTCTTACAACCAATAGTTGTCCCGAAGAGACCTTGGGAAAATGTTTCCATGGATTTCATCACCAGATTGCCCAAGGTCGGAGATATCACAACTATCTTGGTTATGGTTGATCGGTTTTCCAAGAATGCTACCTATATAGAAGCCTCACAATATATGTTAGTAAAATATTCAACTCTACTCTTCTTCTCTTATGTCATCAAATATTGGGGTCTGTCCAAAGACATTGTTAGTGATCGCGACTCACGATTCACTAGCAATTTTTTGACCCAACTCTTTAAGAGCCATGGGTCAAAATTGAGTCACAACTTAAGTTTTCATCTGCAATCTGATGGCTATAGGGAGCGGTTCAATAGTATGTTGGATGATTATCTCCCCCACTATGTATCTGGATCGCAGAAGAATTGGATGAAGCTTCTAGATGCTGCTCATTTGTGTTTCAATTCTCGAAAGAGCTCTACAAACAAAATCACCTTTTAATTTGTTAGCGGACAACAATCACTACTCCTACACACCATGAATGCACCAAACATGTCAAAATATCCTCGAGCTGCTAGCTTCTCAAAATAATGGAAGGAAAATTTTGAGATAGTGCGGAGCTATCTAGTCAAAGCCCAAAAGCGGATGAAGAGTCATCCTGATCAAAATCGTAGCTTTGTTGAAAACCAAATAGGAGACAAAGTGATGGTTCTTAAAGAGGTACTTATTTTCGAGGGTCTATGACCCTTGCTTATTGTAAAAATACATTGGACCCTTGTCCATTGAAAGGCATATTGGGAAGGTTACATACTGGGTAGATACCCTAGCTTGGTGGAAAATTCATCCCATCATCCATGTCATCCTTCTGAAACCTTTTCGGGAAGACACAAAGGATCCTTCATGGAGCCAGCTCACAATTCGAGGTCCCAATGCAATTGGGAAAATGCATGTTCAAGCTATCCTTGATTATAGAGTGATTCATGCACCAAGGAAAGATCACCAAAAGTTCTTAGTGAAATGGCAAGGTTGTGATGTAGAGGAGAATACTTAGGAGAGGGGAACAAACCTTAAATCCTACAAGAGCCTAATTTAAGATTATTTTGCAAGTAAGGTGCCGAGGACGTTGCCAAGTCAGGTAGGAGAGAATGTCATGGGCGGCTTTCCAGCCATGCCAAGGAACCCCTTGGGCTCACTAGCCTCCCAATGCCTAGCACCACAAAAGACCCCATGGTCTTGGATGCACAACGCAGACAGATGTCACTAGAACCGCGCATGTAGCAAACATTATGCACATAGACCGTGATGCCAAAGACAATGCTGCTGATAATGGACCTGTTTCTGCCTTGTAGAAAACAACGTCCTTATCATTGTAAATATAGAGTAGTTTTATTTTATGTACTTCCATTATGTTTCTCTATCTTAGTCAAGTCTTGTCTTGTAGATTTTATTTATTTTTTATACGCACTATTAAGGGGATCAAGCAATCAATTCTCTGTTCTATCCCCCTCAACACCGTGTTGCTTTTCCATAATAGCTTTGCGTGCCGCAACGAGCCTGAGGACTGTATGTATATGGATTGAATTGCACACTCCGCAACAAGCCTTAGGGATGCATCTATGAGTGTATATACATATATACTAATATATATAAATATGATCGGATTGCACGCCGCAATGAGCCTTATATCTATTTATATGTTATGGATCGGGTTGCACGCCGCATCAATATAGCACTAGAGCTAAAAGTGCCCTTCCGGAGTCTCTACACACCAAGTGCGTGCATTTACCTATTGAGTGTTAGTGCTCAGGGCTGAGAGCCGAGTTATTGAGCTATTGAGAAACGTTAAGTGACTTTTTCCTTGAGAGCTTGTACTGGCTTTCATTTCTTGCTGCACTTAGCTGCTATTTGTCATTGTTTTGAAATGTCTAGAAGATATGGTATTAGGTTTTACTTGAACTTGGTAATGTATAATCTGATTTGACTTATATTGTTATATTTGAAAGCATGTCTACTTTCTTGCTGAAATTACTAAAAAGGAACTATAACTGTGTAGCTCGCCACTATCTTACATTTCCTTATTTATTATTGTTACTTATTGAGTTGATTGTAGTCACTATACACCCCTGCACTTCGTGTGCGGATCCAGGTATTCTTAGACACGGTGGGTGTTGATCTTTCTCGGTTCATCATTGAGGATTACGAGGTAGCTGCCCGACGATTGCAACCCTTTGTTTCTCTTTCCTTGTCTTTTCTTTAATTGTATTTTTGCATAGACTTTTGTAGACCTTTACTTCTAGACTGGCTGTATAGATTCTCATGAGCTCAATGATACCCTGGTTTTGGGATTTATGCATACGCACTTGTATTTTTGTTGTTACCCTATTTTCATGAGAACTATTGTTATTTTAACTTTCTTAATTCTTTTTTCAGTTAAATATTGAAAGTATTATAGAAATGTCGGCTTGCCTAGCACCACGATAGGTGCTGTAAGAACATATTATGTTTGGGTTGTTAAAAGTTGGTATCAGAACCTAGGTTTCATAGGTCTCGCAAGTCTTAAGCAGGTTTATCTGAGTGTTGTGGATCGGTACAGACACATTTGTACAAATCATCAAGCGGATGTCGAGCCCTTAGGAAAATACCATTCGTGAATTCTGATCATGCAAATATATTCATTATGGTAACTAACTTCTGTTATTATATTCTCTCACAGATTAGAGGACACGTACTACTGGGAAGGATGGACAACCAACAGTACCACCAACTAGGGATGCGAGAGGTTGGGCTCACGATAGAGGCCACAGTATGGAAAGAGGTGCAGCTTGTACTATAGGTAGGGAATCACCTATAGATCCACTAGTTTCCTCAGTTAAGTAGCAATTCCTAGTTGTAGATGAGCCTGTGGGCCAGCTTAGGCTCCAGCTGTGCCCATTGTGATTCTATCAGCAACAACCACTTCTCAGACCGGGGGAGGTACTCAAATTCCCGCTACCCGTTCACCTGGGAAGGTGATGCATGGACTCCAGCCACTGGGGGTAGTAACAGCCTAGCCGGTGGAAACTGCTCAGTCCTATTATGTTCCTGTTATGACTAATGACGAGCAGTTGAGACTAGAGAGGTTTGGTAGACTCTAGCCTCCATCTTTAAGTGGGGCAGAGTCAGAGGATGCCCAGGTTTTCTTGGACATATGCTAGAGGATTCTTCGTACAACAGGTATTCTTGTGACTAGTGTGATCTAATTCACTACTTTTTAGATTATTAGAGTTGCCTTTAACTTGTGGGAGGCTTATAGGAGACATAGGTCAGTCGGTGTAGAACCACTTAGATGACATGAGTTCTCTATTCTCTTCTTAGAGAAGTAAGTGGCGCAGTCTCACAGAGAGGAGCTGTGTAGACAGCTTGAGCAGTTGCGTCGGGATGATATGATTGTGATGTAGTACGAGATGAGGTTATCTAAGTTGGCCCGTCATGCGGTTTAATTTGTTCCCACTGATAGGGAGAAGATCAATAGGTTCATTGATGGCCCCACATTTCAGTTGCGGGTGCTTATGACTGAAGAGAGGGTGTCTAATGCTACTTTTGATGAGGTTATTGACATTTCTTGTCATATGGAGTTGGTCCACAAGCAGGAGCAACTTGGGAGGGAGGCCAAGAGGTCTCAAGGATCAGGTGGTTTTAATGGTGTTTGTTCTGAAGGTTAGTTCCATCACGATAGAGGTCGCCCCTATAGGCATGCTAAGACGGCTCCTCCGATTTACCATGGTGCATCCTTTTACCATTCACAAAGTTCTCATCAGAGTCACTCATCTCTCAGATCCTTTCAAACTCAGTGCGTGTCCCGTGCTCCATCAGTTCAAGGATCATATACTACAGGCCTTCTACAAGTTATTCAGCTGCTCGGGGCTCCCTCCAACCCCAACAAACACTAGGAACTTAGTACGAGTGTTGAGAATTTTGTCATTTTAGGAGGCGATGTCTCAATCTAATAGGAGGTCAACCTCAGAAGAGGAGCGAACCTATGACTTCAGCACCAGTTACTTCTCCACCCACCTAGCCAGCTCGGACTGGAGCTTAGTAACCTGCGGGTCGCCCTAGAGGGGGAGGCCGATCAGGTGGCAGTTAGGCCTGTTTTTATGAACTCACCGTCATACCTCCTCTTTAACACTAAAACCCCGTCGAAGGGCATAGGTAAGGTAGTTTTTCTAATTAAAGGACAATCGAGATGTGATTTATTTATTTAGATGTTATATTCTCCACTTGGGATAATTAATGGTGTCCCAAGTCATCGGTTTAAATAACGAATCGAGGAATGTTTAACTTTGTATATAGTCTGTGAGCCAGAAATCCGAGTAAGGAATTTTGTGAAACCGGGAGATGGTGTTAGGCGCTCTTGAATTCTGTGGTTCTAGCACAGTCGCTCAACTGTTATGTTTGGCTTCATTATCTGATTTTGAATAATTATGAGCCTATGTGAAAATTTTTACTTTTAACCACTTATACTTAATTTTAAGAAGATTGCAACAACATCTAAACACGTCTCGAGCCACGTCACATAAATCCACCCGCGACTTTTGACGTATTTTAACATCGTTGGGATTTGGATTTGGGTCACATATGTGCACCCGTAATTTGGAATATAAATTATTTTACTAGCACGCCTAAGGCTATTTTGCGTGCTTAAGTGTGCGAGGGCCACAAAAACTCACTAAGTAGTGCACCTCGGATTCTAATTTGAAAGGGTGTTTGAACTAAAGCTTTGAGTGCCATAGCTATTTCTATCACCGTGGCACGCTCGATCATTCCTTGCCCAGGCTGCTATTTATTAAATATGGTCTTTGCATTAGAACCTGAGTTGACTGCCTATTCTAGCATTTCATCTTTACTATTGTCTAATTGTGCGCATACTTCATAAGAAATTTGCATCATAATCTTCAATCATTATCAATGAGTTCTTAATTTGTGTTTTAATGTCCAACTACGTAATCTAAACTAAGGTGGAAGTGATGCTTGAGCTCAATGAAAATTGTCTAAACCTGCATAGATTTGCCTAAAAGCCAACACCTTAATCAAAAACCTCCTTTTAATAGCCTAACAGAAGCACAATAAAGGATATTTCCCTTTAGACTATGTTTCATGCTTAAACAAGCACGTTACAGCAAATTCAATTACAACACCTATTGAATCTGAACATAGATATGGTCTTCACCGTACAACACTATTTCTTGTCGATCCCATTAAAATATTACCATTTGATGCAAAGTAGAGGGAACTGCTCTAGACACATGGATCCAAGGTCATCCCAACAGCAGGTTCTAAGAGACAACCACATCATGCACCTATAACTCCATGGTAAAATCAACAGGCATGATTGTCAATTCGAGCACTATGTCACCGACCGAATCTTTTCCCCCGCCATCAAACCCTCGTACACAGATGTTGTTCTTGTGAATTCTTTCATTTTCCACCTTCAACTTGTTTAACTTGGAGAGAGGGAAAATATTTGCTCCTGAACCATTATCGACCAAAACTCGATTCACCACATAATCTTCGCATTTTACCGTGAGGTAGAGTGGCCTATTATGCTCGGTGCCTTCCATTGGTAGTTCATCATCGGAAAAGGTGACTCTGTTCACTTCAAAAATCTTATTGTCTATCTTTTCCAAATGGTTAACTGTGATTTTATCAGAAACGTAGGCCTCGTTAATGATCTTCAATAAAGCTCGACGGTGCTCGTCTGAATGAATCAAAAATGATAACAACGAGATTTGAGCAGGCGTCTTTCTTAGTTGTTCCACAATAGAATAATCCTGCATTTTCATCTTCTTTAGAAACTCTTCTTCCTCTTTTTCACTCATAGTTTTCTTTACCAGCCCTGAACTATCCTTGTTGGTTTTGATTTTCTCAATTCTTCAAGAGTAAAGCACCTCCTATATCGGGTCATTCAATGAGTCTCGTAACCTTCTTCTGTAACCTCCTCCCTTTCGTATGTCACTGTTACTCAATCATAATTCCAAGGTACTGCCTTGTTGCTGATTACTTGTAGTTGAACTACAGGTCTGATAATGACAGGCTCTAAACGATCGCCTCTTACGACAACCACAAGTTTACTAACCATCCCTGCTACAACCACTTTTGCATTCTTTTGTTTCACCGACGGGTCTTTCGGGGATTCTTTCTTGACTACAACAACAGGCTCACTACTTTCCACTCTTGACTGGGGTGTCGACATCTTGCTTGTCAAATTTCGCCCATCTTCTGTTTACTGGCTCAGATCATCATGACAGTTTGCAAAGGCTTTTTGGGCTCTCCCTCTTTTTTTTTTTGAATAATCCACTAGGAAAGCGCCTAGGGCTAGTTTTCATTAATAATAATAAAAATAAAATTACATCAAATAGGAAAAATAAAATAAGGGAGGACTATCACCAGTATTGTTACCCATATAACAACAACCTGCATAAATCATACCTTATTAATCCTATTGAGGCAAATAAAAGCCTCAAGAACTAGCAAGCATGCAAAAAGAAAGAAGTAGCAAGAACAAAGAAAATTATGATCATCACAGAGTTTATAACATGCTCTGTGATGATATTACATAGAGAAATACTAATGAGATGGAAAATTAAAAAGTTGAAGTAATCATGTTGTTGCTCTCTTTTCTCCAATTTTGTGAAAAATACAATTTGTAGATTAATGACTTCGTCCACAATTTTTGTCAATATTGCTTCATAATTCATGCGTTGTTCCTTGATCAATTGGACTTTGTAATAATTGTTTGAGTGCCATGTTTTTGTTTTGCATTTCTCATTGGGGGTCTCCTTATGTTTGCATCTTCAAACACCCTGCCGTCCCAACTTCTATCCCTTTCACGAGACTTCTTACTTGTTTTACTATGCATTGGTGAAAAATCACCTTTTCTTGACGCATCTACCTGGAATTGTGTTACGATATCGTCTTCCTCCCCTTCTTCATATATATGTCTTCCTGTCCTCACATCCAGAGGTTATCTGTCAAGTAGAGTGTTTTCTAGGGCTGTTGATAGCCGGTTTTTCTCCGAGTGTGTAAATGGTACTGTTTTGTTATCGATAGAAGGAAAATTAGTCATTGTATCCGACATTATCCTCTCCTCCAATGTAGTGATGGACTTTATTGGTACAATCTGATTCTGGGCAGATGTTGGTATTGTTGTTGCGTTTCGAACAACAGCTGATGTTTCACATGATTTTGTAGTATTTCTTGGAACAAATACTAGAGCATTATGGTTCAAGTTGTTGTTCGTGTTTGCTACAGGTTGCAGATTTGCAGGACAATTGATTGTTGTTGATTACCTTTGAATTTTTGGCTTGAACTAAACATCAATGTCCTCTCCTGCACCGTCCTAATCATACTCTTTGTTTTCTGCTGAAGATGAATAACCAGCAACTCCTTCTCCCCAGTCCTCATCATCGTTGTAATCTCGTTGGTCTTTCCACAGTTTTGATTTAATGACCTTGTCCCTCATCGTAATGGTTGGAGAAATCTGATTCTTGGCCATCTGCATGTTCTGTCCAGTGCTAATTCCATCGTCAATATTGATATTGGAAAGTGCAACAAATGAGTTTGAAAAAGTATCTGTAGATGGACTCTTATCTGCAGTGTGCATTTTGTTTTTGGATTTTGTAGTTGATTTTCTATTGGACATCGATGAGCAGTTATTTGGAGGATGTTGAGAATCTTTGAAAGTTTGTTGAGTTGCATCAGTAAGCTGTAAATCCAACCCTCGTTGAGATAAGGCTTCATTAGAAACTGTACCTGCTGTATCTGTGAACGAGATCACAGTTCTTTGTTTAACCATATCATTCTGATTAGAAATATCTTGTCTAATTGTGTTCTGCACAACCTCATCGTCTATAAGACTTTCTGTTGTTTGAAATAATCGACTCACATCATCTTGATTATCATTCCCAGATATAGCTCGAACATCAGGACATTGCAAAGGAAGTGTATAATCCAGTTCGCATAAGATAGAAACTGCAACATGTGATTCATTATGTAATGTCTTGTTGGTACTGTTATTACCCTTTGCAGCAGCATCTTTTTTGGTATGCTCAGAATAAACCAAAGTTGATGCTTTATTCAATTCATTGCAATGTTGTTGTCCAGAATTGTTTGAATCATCAAGTACATTTGTAACTGTCGACTTCCTCCCTGGTTGAAATGACAACACAGTATGATCTGTAACAGTTTTGAAATTATCTGAGGCCTCCAACTTAGTTCCATTTGCTTGACCAATCAGAGTAGTGTTTTTATTCTTAGTATTCTGCATTATCTGCTGCTGCTCGATCAACTTCTCTTTACTGGATTTCGCATTGTCATTTTCTGGATCTGTATGTTTCAAAATTGATACCATCATTTCATTTACAACAATAAAAGGCAATTACAGTGGACTAGTATCTCGCGTTGTACAAAACTGGGCAGAATCATTTGTATCACCCTTTGGCCTTGGAAGAGCTTCTACAGATGTAACATTTGTAGCAGAAACATTTTTTTGAGCTCCTAACTGCTGCACATTGCACATGTGATATTGTCCATCAAGATCAAACACCTGCCCGGCCTGTGCAGTAGTAGTAAAGCGATCTGCAGAGGTCTGCATTGTCCCAGCAGTATCAAAATTTGATACAATTTTTTCACTTACAACCTTCAATGGAACAATATGTTGCATTTTACAAAACTGGGCAGAATCACCCTTTGGCCTTGGAAGAGCTTCTGCAGATGTACCATTTGTATCAGAAACATTTTTTGAGCTCCTAGCTGCTGCACATTGCACCTGTGATGCTGTCCAACAAGATCAGACACCTGCCTAGCCTGTGCACTAGTAGTAATGTGATCTACAGAGGACTGCATTGTCCCGGCAGTATCCAAATTTAACACCATATTTTCATTTACAACATTCAGTGTAACAGTATGTTGCATTTAGAAAACTGGGCAGATTCACCCTTTGACGTTGGAAGAGCTTCTGCAGGTGTATCATTTGTATCAGAAACATTTTTTTGAGCTCCTATCTGCTGCACATTGCACGTATGATGCTGTCCATCAAGATCAAACACCTGCCCAGCTTGTGCACTAGTAGTAATATGATCTACAGAAGTCTGCATTGTCCTAGAGTATCCACATACGATCGAGCATAAATTGTAGAAGCAAGTACATCTGTAAAAAGCTTAGGAGGTCCTTTATCCAATTTCAATACCTCCTCCATAGACTGCACTGGAACTGCTGCATGTTGTGCATCTATTACCCCAGCAACCACAATAGTGGTCGGCACTAGTTGTTGATTTGCATCACCCCTATCATTCACAGCAGGTTGTTTAGTCTTAGAATCAGCAATATGTTTCATAACATCCTTTACAAAACCATGTTGTACAACTGAATCAGTTCGACCAAAAACCTCCTTCAAGCCATCTTTTTCATGTAAATCCTTAGCACCTTGTTTAGCTCTTTTATCATTTAGATAGTCCCTTGCATCCCCTTGTAATTTTTCAACATCATCACCGTCATTACCAAGCATATCACTGACCACATTATCCTCTGCCACCTCCTTTGCTCGAGCTTTTTCTTTTTTGATTCTGCATGCCTTCTCATCGTGACCTTGATGTTTGCAATAAGCACAATACTTAGGAATGTTGTCGAACACTATTTCTTGATGGAACTTGACAAATTTACCCGAAACTAAATATAAAATCTGCAGCATGACCTTTTTAGGTTGTTTATCCAAAAGATCAACTATAACCTTAACTCTCGCCGCGCTAGGTCTCGTTCTATCCTGCGTCGCCTTGTAAACAAAAAGAGGTTTTCCCACAACTGAGGCTATTGACAATAACGATCTCTTAGCAAAGAAATTTGGTGGCAGATCTGGAAGATAAATCCATACGACTGCCATCGACGTCTCCTCCTTCAGATTGAATCCCAAAGACCATGGGAATGTTTTAAAGAAATACTCGTCGCCTTTGGATTTAAGATATCCAGTCGACTTTAAAAGGAAGTGAAAATAATCATTGAAGAGATCAAACTTGATTAGCAGATGACAAAATTCCAACTGCCCAATGTTACATTGACCTTGAACATCGAATTGTGATGAAAATATTTTTTGCACTTCCGATAGATCATGTCCGCCATAAGAAAATTTTAACACTTCCTGATGCAATCCTTCTTCCCTAATGAAGTTTTTAACTTCTTCCATTGTGGATTGAATTACAGGTTCACCATGATCGAAGTTAACTGGACACAGCTCTATTTTAGTCGGAGCAGGCCGTTTTGCTTGTAATGTTGAAGCATACGACTACTTTGAACTTTCTTTTGGATCAGATGTTATGTGGGTTTGAATTACCTCTCCCACAGCCAAAGGCTGGGGAGAGATCAATGCAGTCATGGCTGCCAAGCTCACAAAACGACGACAAAATCCTATAGATAGAATAAGGACTCATCCATTGTTCTATACAACCGAGAATAACAGAAATTGATGAAGAATCTGAAAAACATTCTTCAAGCTATAGAGATTTGTAAAATCAAATTTAGATCTTGAAGAAATTGTTAAGGATTTGGAAAAGAAAATAATTGGGGATTGATCGCATTGAGAATGGGGTTATATTGACACAGCGATTGCTACCATCCACCGCGGGATGCCGGAAATAAGCCCGATGAATAGTGTCGGAATGGCTATTTACCCTTCTTGCTAGAGAGAAGGCAGAGAGTATGCAAAAGATGCTCTTCTATTTGACTACTCTAAGTCTCCAGAAGTTCCATTTTTTTCTTGTTTTTTTTAAACCCCTCCAAAAATTTATTAAAAAAATAAAAATAAATGGAACTTCTTCTCCCTCTCTGTTCACTATATCGATCGTATTTGTCTCATGATGAGCAGGAAACGAGTTTTGATTAGTGTTGGGTGCTTCTAGAGCTTGCACCTTAATTCGATGTGAATCGATGAGCTCTTGGATAGCGTTCTTCAGATGCCAACACTTTTCAGAATCATGCCCCAAGGCACCCGAACAATCATCACAACTGACAGAATGGTACAAATTTCTTGGAGAAGAATTTGGCAATTTTGCTTCTATTGGTCTCAACATGTCTAGCAGCCTCAACCTGTAGAACAAGTTGGTATATGATTCTCATAATGCAGTGAAAGTTTTCTTCTTCTGCATCCTCTCAACTCTTAGTGCTTAGTTGGCCCAGAAAGCTCGTCTCAGGGGTTGTTGGTAGGCTCTTAAACGATAGTTATTTTGGGGAGCTTGGTAATTATATTGTTGAGTTGGCGCATGCCATTGTGCTTGAGCAGGAGGTTGGATATATGTTTGCGCATGACGGACTGAGAAACAGGGGTCAAGAGGTGGTAATAATGTTGTGGTGGGCTATATGGAGTGTGTGGGTATATTTGGTGGTGGGGTCGGGGTTGGTTGTAATGGGATGGGCCCGAACCAAGTTCCTGAATCAACTGTGCTACCTCTTCCTTCTTCTTCTTTCCAAATGTTCCCCCGGTCCCGCTTTGGATAGCCTGGGTGGTTGCTTTGATTGAAGAGTAACTCATGATCTTGTTGGATTTGAGTCCTTCTTCGGCCATGCTTCCATTTTCACTACCTCATTGAAGGATTTACCTACCATCGATACCAGGTGACCCAATTATGTAGGCTCCAAAGCCTTCAAGAAATAATCTACCATTTCACTTTCCCTCATTGGGGGGGGGGGGTTCAACCCTTGTTGCCTACTCCCACCAACGGAAGCCATATTCTGTGAAGCTCTCATTGTGCTTCTTTTACAATTTCATTAAAGACAGACGGTCCAGGATAGTTTCAAGATTATATTGAAAATGACAGGCTAATGCTTGTGCTAGATCATCCCAAGTGTACCAGTGAGCATGATCCTGCCGGGTCTACCATTCCAACGATGACCCACTTAAACTTTGACTGAAGTATGCCATTAAGAGTTCATCCTTTCCCCCGGCTCCTCTCATTTTGCTATAGAAACCCTTTAGATGTGCGACTAGATCACCATGTCCATCATAAAAGTCAATCTTGGGCATCTTAAAACTTGGAGGCAATTGCACATCTGGGAACAAACAAAGGTCTTGGAATGCCGCACTCACCTGGCCACTTAACCCTTGCATATCTCTAAATGATTGTTCTAAGATTATGACCTTCCTAAGTACCTTCTCTTGCTCAGGAATATTTACTGGCTTTTTCGTTTCCACCGGGATTTCAAAACGGGGGGCATAAGAGTAAGGTTCATGGGCTTTGTAAGCGGGTTCTGGTGGGTAATACTGATATTCATGAGTTTGAAACAAAGGCTCAATGGATGATATTTGGAGTGTGGGGGGAGGAGGTGTCACATTAATTGGAGCAATTGGTTGGGGGTGAGGAACAACTTTGGGTGGTAGAGCCGGGGGTGCTTATGAAGTCGTACCCTGGTATTGTGGGTAGACGAGGAAACTTAGAGGGTGGATTAGTTGTAGGATGGTCATGTGACTGGGCTAGCGGTGAGATGACGGTTAGATTAGCATGATAAGTTGGTGGTGGCTGCCCTCTCACCCATGCCTCATACATCTAAGCCATCTGATGTTTCAGTTTGTACATTTCCTCTCTCATTGTATTAACGTCCAAATCCTCTACCTCTTTTGAGGGATCAATGATACTGGACTCGGTATCTTGATTGGCCATAATAAACTTGCTTTTGGACCGAGTGTTGTAGGAGTGGGTTTCCAGAATGCCACAAAAAACTAACAACCTATCTGAATTAGGAAAGACAACACCAACACTTGTTAGTGGTTAGGTTTTAACACATAGTTAGCCACATGCTCGGGGATGAATGCACCTAAGCAGTAATCCATCTCTATTATGCGCATGAAGTGGTCTCTTGCGTCATCCCGGCTCTTATCTTATGTCACATTTCTATTCTTTTTTTCTCTTTCATTCTTCCCTCTATTACTCAACTTTTTTCGCCTACACCTTTCCTTTCGTTATTCTCTCCTTTATTTTACCATTGTTTCTCTCATTTTTCTTCCCTCTTTTCTTCCTTTTCTTTATTTGGTTATGGTCAAATCCTATGTAGATTGCCTATGTATCATGACCCCGCATGAATCAGACTGAGTGTAGTTCTGGCAAATAAATACTGAAAATATTTTTAAAATTTTCATCAATTTTCATAAAGTAAGGCAATCGACTACAACTTACTAAAAGAAATTAACCAACTCCAACTCAACTGAACACAACATACTCTGAATTAAAATGAAAATATCTAACTCAGCAACCTACTATAAACTTTAAATAAAAGAAAATACAGACTCTCAAATGGACAAACAGATTTGAAAATCTCTACATTAAAGCCTCTAATGTTCCTGGGGCCTGCGGGACATCATTCGGTCTTTGCCGCACGCTTGTGTGCAAGATCCCCTTTGAGGCCGTGGAGGTCTTCCATCACTTGACAAATAAAGGTCATGGTGGTGGAAAAAAACATGGATCTTGTCATATCTTCAAAGTGGCTACACATTATGGTGATGTAATCAACGATCATCCGTACTCTCTCTCTCATAGCACCCTTTTCTTGCAACAATCGCCCAATTTGCTAGGCCCTTGCCTCCAAAGTTCATCCGGCTACACGATTCAGTTCTTGGAGTTGCTGTAAATCTCTTTCCAGTCGTGCTATTGCTGTGTAACAATGCACTCTCTCAGCCTGGAAGTCCCTGGCTTGCTTGGCCATTTTGTGTTCAACCATGATGACCTTTCTCTTCAACCGAGCAACCTCGTTGTCATAGCTTTCTATTAGTTGTTCAATTATGCGTGCTTGTTCCTTCATATTTTTGGCCAATTATTTACGGGCCCTGGATAGCTCACCCTCTGCTTTGTTCAATTCAAAACCATATTCTCCTACTTTTCGCCTCAAATTGACTATGAGTTTTTCGTCCTTTGCACTTCTGGCGAGATTCTCTGCGGCAATTTTCATTTTCTTAATTTGGGCTTGCAAATCTTTGTTTTCTTTGGCTAGTCTTTTATTTTTCCCCTTGTCTGCCACAGCTTGCACACCAATTTCTAATTGATTGTCTTTGACTTGCATTTCCAATTTCCTAATCAGCAAATTCTTGGAGATGTAGCCTCTTATCCAGCCTTCCAAACTCTATTTCCCTTTCTAGACCAAGCAAGGTACCATGGTGCAACCTCGCCTTTAGAAAAGTCTCATATTCGAGTGTTCGCCGTCAAGTACTGAAATTCGCTCCACATTTGACGGACTGCTGCTTCAGGAAATAGACCACTCAGACCGATCTCGACCACATGGCGACTAATGTTTTCGTCCTTGAGAATCATTTGGCACCTCCCTAACTGTCTCAATACCATGTGCGGAGCAGAGGGTTGGATACTCTGGAGACCCATCATTGAGAAATAAGGTGCGGTAGCTGGCATATATGTGATTTCATTAACAGGAAGCCACCCGAATGTCCACTCTATTTGGCTTGCATTTATAACACGGAGAAGTGATACACATTCTGTAGCACACTTTGGTAGTCTAAGTCCATCATCCTATTATAAAATTCCTTGATGTAGCTTTTTGTTGATGTTCCATAAATCATGAATTGAGGTTGATGGCACAAGTGTTCAATTATCCATATTTATAACAACAAGTTGTATCGATCAAAGAATTCTCCTCTGGCTTTATAGGCGGTGAAAGCACGGAATATTTCGGATAAAATCATAGGTGCGAGGGTGCTCTTGGCTTGAGTGATCAAAGTGCTGACGACCCATGCTATCCGTATATCAATATTTCCGTCTTTCCGTGGGAACACCAGAAGACCCAAGAAGAATACCATAAATGAGAAACACCTTAGCTCTTTCCATTTAAGTCAATTTCCCTTCCGAAAATATTATTTTTCGAGTCATTAAATTCCCCTATGTACCCATACCTATGATATATAAACCGTGGAGTACAAAAGCTGGCTGACAGGTCTAGATCGTAAACCTTCCTATTGATCTTGAATGAATCCAAGATTTTGTGTATGGCGATGGCCCTTGGCGCAATCAGATACTGATGCCTCAAAGGTTTAGTGGGAACCCCGATATATCCGGTTATTTCTTCCAGGGTCGGAGTGAGTTCAAGGTCCACGAAATGAAATACATTGTGGTCCGGGTCCTGAATGTAACTAATGCTTTTATGGTGTCTGCCCTAGGATTAATTTTCAACATCCCGATAAGACCTCCCAAAGGCGTGTTGACCCTGTTTTGCCCTGATTCACCTAGATCATTGAGATTGGAAATTTTTATTTGTGCTCATTCTGCACTTTTATTAGGGTGATTAAGCAAAAATTATGATTTATCGAACTCAAAACAAAATTTAATTTGTTTTTTTCAAATTTCTATTTAAAAAATAACATTCCGACTTTATAAATACGGCCTTTCATCACTTCCGGGGAAGATTTAAAGGCTATGCCTACTACCGGCCAAAATTGGAAAATAATCCAAGGCGGCTATTCTTGCAAAAACAGCCTTCCGGTGCCATTTTAGGGATATTTGGGCTAATTTTGACAAAAACTGCTTTATTTATTAATCACAAAAAACCTAGTTCTTTTTGCTATCCTAAAGTTGAAGTCGGGCCCGATGGGGGTTGCCTACGTATTTCACATCCTCTGAGAATCAAACTGGCGTAGTTCAGGCGATTTTGACAAAATTAGAAGTAAACTTCTACTTTTCCTTTTCTTATTTTCGTTTTGATTTTTGAAAGATAAAAATCCTTTTCTTGAAAACAAACTCCTATTTTTTTGGGGTTTTTGTTGTTTCTTCTTTTTCTTTTGGTTAAAATTTTTGCAGTATTTTAGTATTAGTTTGTGATGCGGGTAAATTCCTTTCAGTATCAGTATTAGTTTTATCCTCTTTTTTATTCTTTTTTTCTTCTTGTCAAAAATCCGGTCGACATGCAAATCCGGAATGAATGCACAAATAGCACACAAAATGTATCACAATGGTCCATTATTTTGGATGCACCTATCCTAGACGGACCCAACCCCTGTGTTCAGTCCCCTAAGTCAAATGCATGATCCAAACAAGCGGTCCTACTAGGGATCTGGCATGTGGTTAAGTTATTGTAGGTGTAAGACCTTGTCATAGGATCAAGACTATGTACCCGAGCGGACAACTCGAGTCGAGGAGGGGGCTACGTAGGGGAACCAAAAGGCCACCCAAGGTTTGTAACGTGTCCGAGCCTCTTTCTTATTTGAAGGTATGACACTATCAGAAAACGGAGTCTCGACCAGTGAGCACATTCTTGAAGATGAGAAGAGAAGGGTTTCACGGCAGTTTATATACAGTCAAAATAATGTTAAAGAGGTAAAACAACATTTAACACATTGGGCACAATTATGCAATAAAATCAGATAATAATAAAGCCAGATACAACAATTATCTAAAGCTTGAATTCTTGAACCCTGAACCAGAGATTCTGGGTTAATCCCCAGCAGAGTCGCTAGAGCTATCACACCTTCACTTTAACGCTACAACCCCGACGAACGCCGTAGGTAAGGGAGTTTTTCCTATTAATAAACAATCGAAACAGGATTTAATTATTTAGATTTTAGAGTCACCATTTAGGATAATTAATGGTGTCCCAATTCACCGGTTTAAATCCCAAACCGAGGAAGGTTTGATTTGTATACAGTCTGTGAGCCAGAAATCCGGATAAGGAATCCTGATAACCTGGGAGAAGGTGTTAGGCACTCCCGAGTTCCGTGGTTGTGGCATGATCGCTCAACCGTTTTGTTTGTATTGATTATCTGATTTGAATAATTATGAACCTATGTGTAAATTTTGACATTTAACCACTTTTACTTAATTTTAAGAAGATTGCGACGACATCTAATCATGTCACGAGCCATGTCACATAAATGCACCCACAACCTTTTACGTATTTTAACATCGTTGGGATTTTGATTTGGATTTGGGTCACATAAATGCGCACCCCTAATTAGGAAGATAAATTATTTAACTAGCGTGCCTAAGGTAATTTCGCATGTTTAAGTGTGCGACGGCCACAAAAATTCAGTTAGTGGTGCACCTCAGATTCTAATTTGAAAGGTTGTTTGAACTAAGCCTTTGAGGGCCATAGCTATTTCTATCTCCGTGGCACAGTCGATCATTCCTTGCCAGGGATGCTATTTATTAAATATGGTCTTTGCATTAGAAACTAAGCTGACTGCCCTAATCTAGCATTTCATCATCACTATTGTCTAATTGTGCACATACTGTAGAAGCAATTTGCATCATAATCTTCAATCTTTATCAATGACTTGTTAAAGGTCCATCTATGTAAACTAAACTAAGGTGGAAGTGATGCTTGAGCTCAATCTAAATCGTCTAAACATGCATATGTTAGCTAAAAGCCAACTCCATAATCAACAACCTCTTTGGAAGAGCCTAACAGAAGCACAATAAAGGATATTTCCCTTTAGACTAAGTTTCATGCTTAAACAAACACATTACAGCAATTCAATTACAACACTTATTGAATCTAGTAAACATGACATGCGATTACCTAACAATAATATTATGAATAGAGAGCAGAAATCAAGGTAATCCATATATCAAAACTAGATAGGAAAGCAAAATCAAAACTCCATTTTTACTTCCCAATCAAGACGAGTTCAATGGTGTGCACCTGACATTTTAAGAAACAGTACTCGAAAATAAATGAAGTGTAGAAAATAGTGGTAGGAAATCCCAAAAAAACATTGACAAAATCCAAGAGCACACGACCAACTGATCATGCATGCTAAACAAAGCAAATTTAGGACAATCCAATCATTTAGTTACAACATGAGCATTAAGATCTGATTGTTCTCCTTCTAGCACAAAATTTAAAAAGTTTAGAGTTCAATTGGCTTGACAACATCAAATCAGATTCTCCATTGAGCATATATCATTTATGAAGTATAAGACACAGGGAATAGAAAACTGACAACCAACTACTGACTAAAATCCTAATATCTAAACATTGGAATCCCTGTTTTTTAATTGCTCAGTTTTCAATTGAGCTCTATATTTATATGAGTTTAAAAGATGCATACCTGAATACAAACAAAAGAAAAATGTGAGGAATGCAGTAGTAACAGTAACAAATTGATCCAGGTTCAAGAGATTCAATTCCCAGAGTAGGAAACCACTAAAAATAGTGAGTACAAAGCAGCTAGTTCAGAATTTCCCAAAAAAATCCACCTCAAACTCTTTAAAAATCAGAAGATTTGTTCCAGAATTCAAGGAGATCTCATAGTTCAAGCATAACCCAATAAAATAGTAAATTTTTAATATCTAGCTGCCTGAAGCCTTTTTAGAATTTTCAGCACTCAGAAATCTGTATTTCTCAACCGTCTGCTTTTTGTATCTTCAGTCCTTTTTTTCTAAGGCAAGAATTAATGCATTTATAGACAAGGCAAGTAGGGCAATCCTTAGGTTTAGTTATTTCATTTTAGTCCATATTTTGATGACTTGTTGACCAAGTTAAACTCCCGTACATTCTGAAATTCAATAACAACCTCTACGAGAAGCTTCTTAGTTTGTTGTGAAACATTCTCTAACCAAGACATACCCAAATTACCCTTTGAGGTCTTTTTAATTACTCTCTACCATTTCCTTTGAATTTCTTTTATCATCTTGGACTAAATTCTAGGGTCTTTAACAAGTTTAATCCAATAAAACAAATCCAAAATAATCAAATCATGAAAGTTCTAAAAAAAATGCAAAAACTCAAGGAAAAATGGAAAACCAAATTGTTATAAGGAACCAGTGTGCAACAATGACCTCAGGTCTTATCACAAAATTTAACTCAATACTTAGGACTAGACATGGAAACCAACATGACCCTAATTGACTTAACTAACTAATTCAACCAAAATAAAACTGATATCACCCTAATTAAACTTAAGCTCAAGATTTTTCATGAAATAACCAAATTAATGGTACAAGAGATGATGCAAAGAGAAAATAACACAAAGAACATAGAAGAGTTAGCCTTAGATTATTTAGACTCTAAACACGAGTCAAGGCCTTTATGCACCATCACAGTAACTGGAAAACCCTAGATTTGGGTTTTGAGTGATTGTGTAAGTGTTTCAGTAATATTGAGTTTGGATTTGGCACGAGGGAGGCATGGAGGTGATCGAGGATGGTTGCATATTTTGATAGAGGGGGTTGAGGAGAGTTAACGGTGTAAATTTGGTGTAATTTGGAACATTGCCGCCGTGGAGGTGATTTTCGGCTGGCGGCGCAGGTGGGGCAGCAGTGGGTCTATGTTTTCTGAGGGTGAGGTTACAGCAAGGGTATGAGGTTATTTTTTTGTGGGGGGGGGGGCTCAAACACTTATGTATAAAAAGACCAGGCTTCATGGACCGTAGGATCTAAAACCTAGACGGTCGAGTTTGAATGACCAAAAAACGTCGTTATTTTCTATTAAGGGGGTTGGACGGGCTTTGGATGTGGACTGGGCCGGTTTATGGGGTGTTTTGGGATGAAATTTTATTTTAAAATTGCCCAATTTGAGTCTTCTTTTTTGAGTTGAATTTTAGGATTTCTTTTCACTTTGTTTTCATTTTTCTTTTTATTTTCATTCTCAAAAATTAATAAACTCCTAAAATAATCATAAAATCTCAATTTTACCTTGAAAATGCAAACCAACACTAAATAACTATTATCAAAACAAAATTAAAAGAAAAGATTACCTAAATTCAAAAATTAAAACTAAAAGAGCAAATTGAACCTATTTTTTGTTTTTCCTTTTTTATGAAATGACTAATTGCTAATTAATACTTCAAAAATGTCATATCTACTCCAAAATATGTGTGTGACATATTTTTGTATTTTTTAACTAATTAAAATGCATAAACAAATGTAAACAAATAACGAAGGATGCCAGAAAATTCATAAAATTGCATACTAATAAAATAATTGATTTTTGTATGAATTTATAGGAGTAATTCATGTAGGGCAAAAATCACATGCTCACACTCTCTGCGAGACTTGATGCTATTGCTTCAAACATGGCGATCACATGTATTTTCTTAATATTTGATCGAGATGATTCTATATCTTTTACCCTGGTTCCACCTAATCATATGTATCAACAAATTTTGCTTATTATCTTGATATGTCTCATGAGTCTTTAGATTCATCGGTTAATGGTGGACGATACTATTATTGTGGACCATATGTATCGGTCGTGTGTAGTGGTTAATATGTTATTGGAGACTAGAATTAATCTTTTGCTACTTAGTATTGTTGATTTTGACGTGACATTGGGAATAGATTGGTTGTCTCTATGTCATGTTATTTTGGATTGTGATGCTAAGACTGTAATGTTGGCGATACTGAGGTTTCCACATATTGAATGACGTGGTTCTTTGGACTATGTTCCTAGTAGAACGATTTCATACTTGAAGGCCCAACGAAGGGTTGGGACAGGTTTTTTTTAATCTTATTTGGATTATTTTAGGGATATTTGTACTGATACCCTACTATTGGTTTTGTTCCAATGGTTTGAGATTTTCTAGTAAATTTCCTGCAGACGTGTTCTTGGCATATGATTTTTACCTGGTTGAAACAAGCTGCTACAGGACTCTAAAAATTTAGGATTTTTCTTTAAATATTTGGTTATTTTTAGGATTTGTTGTTTAATCGTGTGCTAGTGCGTGTTTACGAATACATGTTTAAAATTGTTTAGGACTTAAATTTTAAGTAGGTTCATTCTGTTATAAATTAAAAAAAAAGAGGTTTATTCCGGCACTTTTAATTTTTATTATTTTTTTTAGTAATTTTTGGTTAGAAAATATTTTATATAAAAAGAAGAAAAGTAAATATATATATATATATATATATATATATATATATATATATATATATATATATATATATATATATATATATATATATATATATATATATATATATATATATATATATATATATATATATATATATATATATATATATACAGCCACTCAGGCTAGCCACAATTGGGCCAGACCTGAGTGGCCCAAACCTGCTTCTCCCTTAAACACACACAACCCAGCCCAATACTTCTCTGGTCCAATCCACACCCAAACGACACCGTTTCAAAGGGGCTCATCATAGCAGTCGATCATATTCTCATCCAATGGTCACGAAAGCCCCCAAATTTTTGTATAAATCTGTCCAAATGTCTCTAATACAATTAGAGACCAAACCCACCCCTTCCTCAAACCGTCTTCTCCGTTTGTAACACCACCATTGACCATCCCACGACTACCCCTTGACCACCAACCTACCCCCTAACGTTGCTGCCGGAAATCGCCTCATGGCGGTGGCCGGCAACCAAACCTCCCATGATTTACACCACTAAACCGTCACAGCCTCCTTTTTCCCACACTGTAATTATTTCCCATCGAACATGCTCCCTCCGTATCGAATACTTAAAAATAGGGTCCTCGAAACCACCGTCTCCGACGACCTTGTTCCAAACCCTTCCAACTTTACACCATAGAGCCATTAGGACCTCCCCTTCCCTGTCCTGCAGCCCAATCCCTTTGAATCCCCTCCCATCATCTCAAATATTCACAGAAAGGCCGTCACAAACCCTATCTCCGGCGACTATATTCCAAAATTCTCCAAACTTACACCCCTAAAGAAACTCAATCTCCTCTTTTCGACCATGTATGTCACCTTTCTCGAATATGCCTAAAACCCTTCGTATATCAATTCAAAGGCTAACCCTAAAACTCAAAACCCGTCGGAAATAGCTCAAATTCCTCCTAGGCAATCCCTGACCCTTCCTTTCCCCAACCATACCACCCACGACCCCCAAACAACTCAAACACTGAATATATTCTGATCTGAGACCTCACTGAGGTCTTAGAACCTTGAAATCCCTTCTTTGAACTTTTAAACTTGTTGTACATCGTCCTAGACGGTTTGAAAACCCTGTGGAAGGGGTCAAGAGCCAATGAAATGGCCTAGATGGACATGCATGAGAAAAAGCTAAGTTTTCTGTATATTTTTCATTTGTTTAGCTGTTTAATGTTTGATTTCTCTTAATAATTGTTTAGGTTCAGTAGTTACATGCCTAATAGTTTGAAGTCCCTTCATTTGATTTCTTTTGGTTGTTTGTGTATCTGTCCAAAATTTCATCTGAAACAGGTTTCAATATTCATATGCCGTTGTTTGTCACTAGTTCAAAAATCTCTTCTTCTCTTTAATAATTACATATCCTGATAGTATATGCTCCTTGATCTTGAAAGTTTAGTTAATTCTTCAGTACTATTTTTTTTATGGTTTGATCGACATCCATCTTCTGATTCTTCATAATTTATTATTCTATGGTTTCTGGTTTGCCCCTAAGTTTTTGATTTCCATAATAATTTTGATTTTTCAGTATTGATATTGGTTTAAGTTGATTTGTTGGGTTGGATCTTTAATTATTAAGTGGTAGCCTTTAATTGCTTCCTAATTTGATTCATGAACTAAGTACTCACCCTCTACTGTGAGCTTCTCATTTTTTAAAGTATTTCTGAGCACTTTGATTGAGCCATTTCTGAAAACTAAGTGTTGATTGATGTATTCATTCTTCTAGTTATTTTGATCCTTTGTTTTGATAAATCCGGATTAATGTTTATGTGCTGAATGTCTAAATTAAGGCATTTGTTTTGAACCTTGATAGTTTTGGTTGATTCTTAACTTTCACAAGTCAGCTAGTCTAAGGACAGACCTAGGCCCATAACCCAAATACAATTGACCAGGGATAAGGAGTAGCTAAGGTTCAAAACTTCAGGTAGGTAATTTAAAAAAGGAAGTAGGGGTGTAAGGGGGATTTACACATTGAAAATCCGATAGTAATCCCTTAGAACCTTCTAGCAAGGGACTAAAACACAATTCCTGCCTCAAACTTGAGGCATAAGTCAGGAATTGAAGGACCATTTAGGTGAAGTGCAAATCTGAAGTACGGACTAAAAGAAAAAAACAAGAGAAAGATGGTGCCCTAAGGCTCCATTATAAAAGAACCCCCTGAGCACAGTTGAAAGGATCCGGAACCTTCCCTTTGAATGATATAGATAAAAACACATATTAGCTCTCCTGAACTCTGTGAAAAAACTATCAGTGTTGTTTGAATAATTTTTGGAGGTTTAATTCTTTCAAAACACTCTGATGAAAACCCTGTGTGTGCTGATTGTTAACAGTTGTTTTGCTTGTTGCTTGCCTTCCATTACTCATAGGCTATTGTCCTTTGCTTCATTACAGGTACACTCGATGTTCATATATATATGAAGTTCAAGTGAAATATATTCCCAAATTTGAAGATCTCCAGTTGTTATCTATATTTTTGAACTATACCCACATTTTCCCCTATTTAGTTCGAATATAGGCGTAATAATAAGATGATCATGATGTTGTAGTTAAATGTTAGACTGATCCATTTTTTTGTAATAATTGGACATTTGGTACTACTTCAATGTGTAATAACTGAACATTCGTTTGAATTTTCCTTTATGTGTATAATTAATAGTATGTTTTAGTTATTGGTCTTCCTGGTTCAAGTGCTGCTCCTTCGCACTTAGAGCTACTGGATTTAAGAAATATTAGTTTTTATAATCATGTAAAGATCAAAATGTTGTGTAACATTTCAGCTCATTTAAATCTCCATATGTTTAGTAATAATTAGTATTCAGATCCATCCAATATAGTGTAACCTGAAGCATAATTGAATTTTGGAAGATAGCTCTGCATGCTCTGATTGATGAGTATGTGAGTTTTTCGATTCAGATTGAAGATTAAAAATGAAATAACACAATCACTAGCAGCTCCCATGTTGAACCTGATAGATGTATTTAGTGTTTAAAGCCTTGTGTATAAACTGAAAGTTGATATAAAATTATTACCAACATCCTCTTTATAAATGAATAGATAATTAATCTTGTATATAGATTTGAACTGAAAAAGCATTATTGAAACTTGGTGGTATGGAATCCCCCGTCCAAAATGAACTTTAGGCCCAGCTGAGAGGTCCGGCAGTGGCCAAACAAAATATGTGTTCTGGGTCATCCCAAACGTGAGTGGGTGTGCAATTAGCCATGAATGAGGCTAAGAGGCACGTATTGTTTTCTCAAATACATAGTCTACACATAAAATGACTAGTGCATTTCAGCACCAGCAAGAGTAGAGAATTTAGCACGTGTAATATTGTTGTAAATTACAATGAGCCACGTTAATTCAAGCAAATACCATGTGATGGCTAGGGGTGTGCATTCGAATCGGTTTATCGATAAATCGAATCGATTATTTGTTATCGATTTATCGATATTGATTTCGATTTCAAAATTTTCCTTATTGAGTTATCAATTTTGATTTTGTCCTTTTCAGTTTATCGGTTTATCGATAAACTGATAACATACACTATTTTTAAATTTTTTATAAATTGGTTTTTAAAATATTTTTTAAATTGTTTTTACCTTATTTTATAATACCATTTCCTTTACCCTAAGTCTCTAGCGCTATTATTTCCTCTACCACATTTAAGGAATGATCATATTTAAAGCTCAAGGTAATAAAGTTCAAATTAATGGAAAATAAAATTAGCCGTGATGATATATTTTATTTTATTTATACTGTTGCAGTGTTGGTGGCATACATTTGATCACTTACTTTAATTTCATTTCATGTGCTTGTTGACACAATATTTACGTTATAAACGATGTTCTTCTTATTATAGCTTCTTTTTGTCCATATTAGTTAGGCGTGTTTACAGCGATATACTTTTTGTGGAATCCCCAAAATTTTCTTATTGGTGTAATCGATGACCGAATCGATAAACCGGTGTGTTGGCATACTAAAAGCCAAACATATCCCAAGTGGAGACTCTTGAAACAAATAATTAATCCCATCCCGAATTATGTCACTTTAATTGGAAAAACTCCTATACACGTGTCACCTTTCGAGGTAACCACGTGTAAGCCGAAAAAGGAGGTGTGACACCTGCAGGTGTGCCGCCCGACATTGATATTGACTTTTGTATTGACTTTATGCCAGGCACTCAGCCAATTTCTATTCCTCCATAGAGTATGGCATCGGGTGAGTTAAAGGAGTTGAAGGAGAAGCTTTAAGAACTCTTCAAAAAGGGGCTTATT
The DNA here is from genome assembly GCA_034376525.1 of Nicotiana benthamiana. NCBI lineage: Eukaryota > Viridiplantae > Streptophyta > Magnoliopsida > Solanales > Solanaceae > Nicotiana > Nicotiana benthamiana. The sequence goes on along the minus strand of CM067333.1, from coordinate 232,509 downwards.
AAGCCTTGTGTGTCAGCTTGGGGTGCACTTGTTTTGTTCGTGGAGAATAAGGATGGTACTATGAGAATGTTCATTGATTATAGGTTGTTGAATAAAGTTATAATCAAGAACAAGTATCCTTTATGCGTATTGATGATATATTTTACCAGCTTTATGGAGAGAGGGTGTTTTTGAAGATTTATTTAAGGTTTGGGTATCACTAGATGAGGATTCGGGACTTGGATATTCTTAAGATAACTTTAAGGACCGATTATGGTCATTATTAGTTCCGTGATATGTTTTTGGGGAAGATCAATGCCCCATTATTGTTATTGCATATGAAGAACAATGTATTCCAGCCTTATGTTGACTCGTTTGTCATTTTATTGATGATATCCTGGTGTACTCTCGAGCCAGGAAGAGCATGCCTAGCATTTGCAAATTGTGTTGTAGCGGTTGAGGGATGAGAAACTTTATGCCGAGTTCTCCAAGTGTGAGTTTTTGCTCTATTCACTGGTGTTCTAAAACTTCATGCAGAGTTCTCCAAGTGTGAGTTTTGGCTCTATTCAATGGTGTTCTTTGGGCACATGGTCTCCAGTGAGGGTATTCAAGTGGATCCAAAGAAGATAGAGGCGGTTTAGAGTTAGTCAAAACCGCCCTCAGCTATGGAGATTCAGAGCTTTCCAAGGTTAGCTAGTTATTACTGTCACTTCGTGCAAGGTTTCTCGTCTATTGCATCACCCTTGACCAAATTGACCTAGAAGGGTGCTAGTTTTAGGTGGTCGCATGATTGTGAAGAGAGCTTTTCAAACCTCAAGATTGCCTTGATCACAACTCTAGTTCTAGTTCTACAAGTAGCTTCTAGTTCTTATACATTATATTGTGATGCTTCTAGGATCGGTATCAAGCGTGTTTTGATGCAGGAAGGTAGAGTAATTACTTATGCTTCACGTCAGTTGAAGCCTAATGAGAAGAAATACCTTGTTCATGATTGGGATTTGGTTTCCATTATTCATGCATTGAAAATTTAGATGCACTATCTCTATAGTGTGTCTGGTGTGGCATTTACTGATCGTCGTACTCTCTAAGACAATAGTGGGATTTAAATTTGAGGCAGTAGAGCTTGTTGGAGCTGCTAAAGGACTATGATATTACTTTTCTTTTTCATCTGGGAAAGGCCAATGAATGCCGATGATTTTAGTAGTTAGGTAGTGAGTATGGATAGTTTTGCATTAATTCCTATTGGGGAGAGACCTTTTGCAGTTGATGTTAGGCCTTGGCCAACCAATTCATGAGATTGGAAGTTTCGGAGCATAGTCGGGTTCTAGCATGTGCGGAATCTCGATTTACCTTATTTGATCGCATCAGAGAGAGCCAGTACGATGATCCTCGCCTTGTCCTCAAGGACATGGTTTGATATGTAATGCGTCGTTTGTTTTGATGATTTGAGAATCTTTATGAGAGAAACGGATAAGGAACCCAATATCATTTGTTCTCTTGCATTCAAAGTAACCAATGAGATGTCTAGATCAATTCTCAACAAAATTAGATAAGGCAATAGCAGAGGGAACATATATGGATCAACTCCCCTGGTCGTTGTATTGTCAACTCTAAAACATTGAACCATATCAAGACTTTAACATCACAATGTTCCAGTTTGGGATATGGTGCAACTCTTCATACTCCAAGGAATAGCTGAGGGAACATGTCCTTACCACTTCCCGAAGTGACGGTACGAAGTCAACTCTCCAGGTGGAAAGTCCTGCCCGTACACACTACAGTGCAGGAACAATGCATGAATCACCTTTCTACAGAAAACCTTTTACCTGCCTTGCTTATATTATTATATGTTAGGTCACACATGTATTATTAACAACAAGGGAGATAATACACAATCACTTGAATACTTGCAAATCAAAAGAAAATATTCTCTCAAGTTCTAGCCACAACTTCTCTTAAGAATAAAGCTAGTGTAACCTCTAGGACCAGATCTAAAGATTGAAGATATCTTATGTCCTTAGGTTTATAGAGTCTTTGTTATTTGTTCTTCATTTGTAACTCCTACTTAGATTAGTTAGAAGCATTGTGTAGGAAACCCTTTCTAAATCATAAACCCTTGTGTTTGTGTATTGGCAAGAGTTAGTCGGGTTTTGAAGTCTTTGTAACAGAGTTATGACAAAGTTGCTTGTAGTAGTGTTGTTACAAGTTAGTGAGTGATTAAGTCTGTGTAATAGAGTTATTACAAAGTGTCTTGTAATAGTGTCGCTATAAGTAAGTGGGGGATTAAGAGGTTAATTCATGGGTTACAATAGGTTGTAGTCTAAAGAATGCTCAGTAGTGAAGTTGAAATCCAATAGAGGTAGGTCGTGGTTTTTAATCTTGTTGAGCTGGAAGTTTTCCACGTAAAATCCCTTCGTTTTGTTCATTTACTGCCAATTAACTAATGTAATAAAAAAAGAACCTGATTCCATATACTGATAGTCTATTGCTTCAATAGGAACTGATAGAGAACCCGATTCTCTATAGACTTTGGTAGATGCTTAATTTCTGTCAATTAGTATTAGAGAATGTTCATTTTAAAAGGTTAACTCCTGGAAAAGATCGGCATGGCTGCTCCACAAAACTTCGATGAAAGTCAATCTACATGGCTGCTCCACAAAACGTAGGCATTCCCAAGAAGGGAAGATATAGGAGAAACAATAAAGGATAAGATTGTTATCACACCTGCGAAAATCCTGGACATTTCGTCAAAGATTGTCTTCTCCACAATCAGGATCATTACAAACACAATGCTGACAAGATGGTTAAGAGGAACCTGGTCCCCGACAGAAAGTTCATGAGAAGAGAGTGCGCTGATAATATTGCAAAGAAAGATCTGGATACCTGGGGATATTCCTCTAGTGAATCTGAGGGTGATGATGAATAGGTAGACACCTCCATGATGGTCGCTAAAAGCAAAGCTGCAAAATATGATTCCATATTTGCATTGATGGCAAAATCTGATGACGATGGAAATGACGACGACGACGACGATAAGGTAAACCTTGGGGATGTTAAAAGAAATTTGAAATCCTATTCTCGAAAAAGCTTATTTATTTGAAAAATATTTTAATTAATGCTTATCATTGTCTCATTAATGAAAAAAATGCACTAACCACGAAACTGGGAGAAATAAAATACGAGAGAGATGATCTAAAGGTGGTTGCGATTGAGCTAAGAGAGACTATTGAGAGTTTAAAAGTGGAAAAATATACCTTGACTACGAGAATTGCAAACATATAGCACGAGAGAGATGATCTATATTGGTGGTAGTTGTAAACCTAAAGGAAATAACTGAGGAACTAAGAGGGGAAAATAGGCCTGTGGACATTCAAAAGGGAAAGGAAGTTTAAGTAATGCACACCTTAAGCTTGAAAATGAGATAAAATTAGTGAAATCTTGTTTGTGTGCCGAGCTTGAGAAAAACAAACAACTTAAAAAAAACTAGGAAGATTGAAGTGTGATCTTTAAAAATCACTTAAGTAGACATAATCCTCTAATACTATCACTGCCTTGTACATGGACGATGGGGGAAACAGGCGGGGAATCGGGTTCTAAAGGGAAAAGACTTCCTACAACCCTCATAGCAAGAACTTTACTATACCTGACAATTAGCTTTCACTCACTGTGGCAACATTAGGAACATTAAAGAAAATTTTAAAGCCATAATTCATTGTTAACAGAAAAAAAATGTTTTTGCTAAAAAAGTAACTGTTTCTACGTAACTTGGTATTTCAAATAAAAAATGAATAATGGCTGCTTGGACTAAACTATCCCTTAATCACCCCTTTCATCATTACAAAGGACAGAAACTTATTTGGGTTCCTATGTTTAACCCTCGATTTCCTTGTGCAGGGAACAGTGAAAGGGAGCAGTCAATAGTGGTACATAGATAGTGGCTGCTTGAAGCACATGACTGGAAGTCCAAATGATTTCCATTCACTGAAGGCCTTTAGGGAGGGAATATATCCCTAGAAAACATAAACAATGGATATATTCTTGGAGTTGGAAGGATCTAGAAGTATCTATCCTACTTTATTGAAAATGCATACTACATGAAAGGGTTGAATTATAGCTTGTTGAGCATTTCCCAAATCTTTGACAAGGGGATCTTAGATATTTGAGTGTTGTTGATGCTAATGCTGAGCTATGGCACATAAGGCTGGGTCATGCAAGTTTCACGCTATTGAACAAATTGGTCAAGAAGGACCTGGTTCGTGGTGTACCCAAGTCAAGATTCAATGATCACATAGTGTGTGATGCATGTTTAAAAGGAAAGCAAGCCATTTCCTCTTTCAAGCCGAAAAAGGGACTTAGCATCTCTAGGCCACGTGATCTCCTCCATATGGATCTTTATGCATAATGAGCGTGCCAAGTAGATGAGAAAAGAGGTACATATTTTTATCATTGAGGATGACTACTCCAGGTTTACATGGTCCCTTTTCCTAGGAACTAAAGATAAGACTCCAGCTGACACAAAGGAACTTGGTCCCGAAATCACAATATGTGAAGCAAAAAACAGAGTTATGGATGTTGTTCATGGAACTTATGCTGCTTAGGTGATGAATAGGACATAGAGATCAAGTCCAAAAGAACTTGGATCCTCTCTTAATAAGATTTAGGAGTCCAACTGGAAGCATAAGAGCTCACACCCTCTTCAAAACATAATCACTCCTCTTGATTTAGGAATTGAAACCGGATCAAAAGCCATGAAACTTACTTGCCTTCTCAGCCTTTTTCTCTAAAATATAGCCTAAGAATACCAAGGAAGCATTGAAAGATGCAATTCGATTACAGCTATGAAAAAAGAGATCTATCAATATGAGAGGAACAGTGTGTGGAACTTGGTTCCACAACCTGCTGAGGAACTGTTATAGAAACCAAGTCAGTATTTAGAAACAAACTTGATGAGTTTGCAAGAATCTTTTTAAACTCGACAAGGCTTTGTATGGGTTAAAACATGTTTCCCATGCTTGGTATCAAATGTTGTCATCATTCCTTCTAGAAAAATGCCATTACAATAAGGAAAACTAACAACACTATTTTTTGGAGAAACTAGGAAGGAACGTGTTTATTGTGCAGATCTATGTTGATGACATCATCTTTGGAGAAAAAGTTAACTCTCTATGTGAAGAATTTGCAAAACTCATGGGAATTGAGTTAGAAATAAGTATGACGGGGGAGTTGAATTTATTGATAGATTTACAAGTGCAAAAAAATCCCAAGGGAATAATGATAAGACAACAGAAGTGCATTAAGAAAATGCTGGAGAAATTTGACATGGCATAAAAAATCATTAACATTCTCATTGCCGCATCTACTTGTCTAGACGTGGATGAACTTAGTTCCCCTATAAATCAGACCATGTACGGAGGTATCATAGGGTAACTTATGTAGAAGGCCAGATATTGGTTTTAGTGTGGCTCTGTGTGCCAGGTTTCAATCGAATCCAAAGGAATCTCATCTGGAAGTTGCCAAGAGAATCCTAAGATATCTAAAAGGGATGCATGACCGGATTCTCTATTATCACCAAAGATATAACCTTGATTAAACAGTATATGGTGGTTCCAATTATGTTGAATATCCACTAGATAAAAAAAGCACATTTGGAACTTTATATTTTCTCGGGTCATGCTTGATCTGATGGGCTACAAAAAAACAAACTTTGTGGTACTTTACTACTGAAGTTGAATATGTGGTTGCTGCTTCTTAGTGTGCTCAACTACTATGTAGTAGACATCTTCACCAAGGCGCTAAGCAGTAAACACTTTGAAAGAAATCTTTTGGAGTTGGGGTTGATCAAACTTAACAATGAGACCTAGTTCCTTGATGATTGACTATGTTAAAAAGGAAAGGTAGAATGCTAAAAAGTTTTTTTCAGCGACCTCTAACGCAAATCTATACTGTTATAGGTATACACACATGGTAGTTTCAAGACAAAAACAAATAACAGTGACATTGCACTTCTAGGAGTCTTCGCAAAAATTTTAAAAAATCGTCAAGGAACCTCGTTCACGTGACTTAAGTTAGTAGTCTCTTCAATACTTTGTATGCCTTTTTAAACTGCTGAAGTGTAATATCATTAACTATTCCCATCTCTCTCAAAATTTTGACGTCCAATCTGTAACCTTTTTTCCAAAATGACTGTTGCCTCGAAAACACTATTTCCATCTCTCACACCCAACCAAAATCCTGAAATCCAAAATCAACCTCGTCTAAAAAAGAATCCTTCTCCCCAAATATGTCAGAAGTGAACCCAACTCTATTCCTTTCCAAAATCCTAACTCTATCTTAATAAAACCCCCAAAAGTTCTTTAGTAGATTTTCATGAGAGTTTGACTTAAAGGGAATGGGGTAGATCTAATATTGTAGAGTTTGCCGGTGAATTTATTGGTGGGTTTGTACAAGCCTTGAAGGATGGAAAAATTGGTGAATGTGCCAAAAAAGAAGGGAACTGAATGAGTCACCCGGTCCTTAAAATCCTTCTTGAGATGTTAATTTTGATGATGATCTTTTTTTCTTGGGTTATTTGCTTAAACAAACCTCTTATCCAGTAAAAAGGATTGAGAAAAGTAGGTTAACTAATGATGAAGTGGTGTAACCTGCTGATGTGGTGATTGTGGAAGAGAGAGTGGAGTGGAAAAATCTCCATTTGTGAGAAAGAATTCGAAAAAAAGGAGAAAAGAAAGTTGGCTGAGAAAGACACGACTGATGATAAAGGTGAACATACTGAGAAGAAAAAGAGGGAGACATGGCTCCTTAAGGATAGAAAAGGTAGTGTAAGTGACGAATCGGGTTCCTTACAAAAGCAAAAGATTGAGTTATCAGGTTTGGAGAGGAAGAAGGCTGAAGTCTCAAAAAGTGCTGTTAGGCAAAGTGTTGACTATGATATTGTTGAAAAATGGAGAAACGTCTTGACATTACTAAGTCCAAAAATAGAATCACCTCTTTGTTCATCCAAGTACTAATGCTTATGAAGAAGAAGTAATAACATCTATATTTTATGTGATACTATGATACTATATGTGCATGGGACTGAGTTTGTTCTTGATGAGAAGAAGCTTGCGGGATTCTTGGTAATTTGAGTTGGTTCAGCTTACTCAGATAGGTTAAGAACCATGTCCTCGTGGACCCTTGGCTGAATATAATGATAAGTGAAGGGTGAGAATGAATAATTAAGGAAGCAAGTGGAGGAACTCAGGGAGCAGATGATCATTGATCAAATGAGGTGGATGAATGAATGAAGAAGCTCACTAAGGCCTTAGCCTATTTCTTTTCCTCCTGCCTTGTGATCCATGTGTTCCACTTCTTCCAAATTCCCTCGAATTCCTATATTATTTTGATCCCTATATTTGATGATATTGGTCTTGAGTTGTTTAAGTTGTCATATTCTGTATTATTGAAACTACTATGCTTTGGTTATAATTACAGTGCTATAGGCAATCACTTTATTTTTTGCAATGACATTCACTTGTTGTTCTTGTCATTGTTTATGTTGTGTTACCTAAGTGGCATGAGTTAATGTTGCTGAATTTTATTTTTGTTGTACTTCCTCTATTATTCTTTTCAATGATGTCAAAAGTGGGAAGTTACATAAGTGTCAACAAGAGGAGGAACATAATCGAATTGATATGTTTTGTTGTACATGAAAGATAGCATATGCTTCGAAGGGGGAATGTTAAGGAACATAATCGAATTGATATATTGTGTTGTGTATGAAAGATAGATATGCTTTGCAGGGGTAATGTTTTTGATGACATATTGATTATAGGTCTGGTTTCCGGGGAACATTTGAGGAATCTGTTTCTCATTGAAAACATCGATTTTGGGTTTGTCATCATCAAAAAGGGGGAAATTGCTCTAAGTTATGATGCTTCATGTTTTGATAATTTCCCAAATATTCTAAAGGAACCAAGTAAGGACTAGATATCATTGGTACAGGTAAGTAATCTGATTCTAAGGGAAAATATCAATTTGAGGATTGTCATCATCAAAAAGAGGGAAATTGATAAGTTATGGTATCTTATGTTTTGATGATTTTCCAAACAATCTTGAATAACTAGTTGTGATCAATTCCTTTGGTTTGGTTTATATAAGGAATATGGTTGATTTGTATGGAGAACAATGTGGAGATCTGGTTCTCAGAGGGAATATCATTTCTAAGTATGTCATCATCAAAATGGAGGAAATTGATAAGTTATGCGACCTTTGTTTTGTTGGTTTGACAAACATCATGATAGAAAGAGATAAGAAACCCGATATAATCAGCTCACTTGTATTTAGAGTAACTTGTTCGATGTCTGGTTAGATTCTCAACGAAATCAGATAAGGGAACAATAGAGGGAATAAATATGGATCAACTCCCATAGTCGTCGTATAGTCAATTCTACATCTTTAAACATTCTCAAAAGTTAAATATCACAATGTTACAGTTAAAGCTCCAGTTTGGGATATGACTCAACTCTTCAGAGTCGAAGGAACTACTAAGGGAACATGTCCCTACCAGTTCCCGAGGTGACTGTACAAAGTCAACTCTCACATTGGAAAGTGCTGCCTGCACACGCTATAGTGCAAGAACAGTGTAGCAATCACCTTTCTGCAGTACAATTTTTAGTTAAATTGCTTACATAATTATATGTGAGGTCACACATGTATTATTAACAACAAGGGAGGTAAAACCACAATCACTTGAATACTTGCAAATAAAAATAAATATTCTCTCAAGTGCTAGATGCAACCTCTCTTAAGAACAAAGCTGCTGCAACCTCAAAGAACGTATCAAAATATTGAAGATATCGTAAGTCCTTAGGTTTGTTGAGTCTTTGTTATGTGTTCTTCATTTGTAACTCCTACTTAACTTAGATAGAAGTATTGTGTAGGAAACTCTTTGTAAATCATAAAACTTTTGGTTTGTGTATTGGCTAGAGGTAGTTGAGTTGTGAAGTCTTTGTAATGTAGTTATTACAAAGTGGCTTGTAATAGTGTTGTTACAAGTTAATGAGTGATTAAGTATTTGTAATAGAGTTATTACAAAGGGGCTTCCAATAGTGTTGTTACAAGTTACTGTGGGACTAAGATGTTAATTCATTGGTTACAATAGCTTGTAATCTAAAGATTGTTCAGTAGTGAAGTTAAAATCTTACAAGAGTAGGTCATGGTTTTAATCCCATTGAGATAGGAGTTTTCCATGTTATATTGCTTTGTTTACTTCATTTACTGCCAATTTACTGTGGAAAAGAATAGAGAATCTGATTCCCTATATAGACAGTCTATTGCTTCAGTGGGAAGTGATAGAGAACCCGGTTCTCCATAAACTTAGGTGGACACTAAGTTTCTATCAAGGTTAAACAAGATGATTCCAAAGATGTTAGTATTGAGATGATGCTGTGTTGATGATGCATGGACGGATGTGTGAGCCCAATGTAGATGGACTACATGTGTTTATTGTTTAAGAGGACCACTATGAGCACGTGATTTTTACCCTATATGCGAATAACTCCTAAATAATAGACCAAAAATAATTTTCGAAATTTTTCTTTATTTATTTGCATTTCATGTGTTTTTAACATTTTTAAATCATAGAAAAATCATAAAAATGGTCATTTTTGCATGTCTATCTTTTAGTATTTAAAATTAGCATTTTTCTTTAGCTTTTAAGTTAAGTAGTTGTTTTAATGTTAAAAAATAAATAAAGAGTTCTAGTTTCTTAAAAAAAAGAAGATTAATTTAGAAATTTTAATTTCTACGATTATTAATTAAAAAATAATAATAATAATAAAAGAAAATAAAAGAGAATTAGGATTTAATTGCAATGAGATTTTAATTTTGAGCAATTGAGCCATTTTTAAAACTAAAACTAGCCAAAACCATAATTTTTCTACCCAAATCCACATAACCCAAACCCATACCCCAAACCTAATCCCAACCCTATATAATACTATCTAGACAAACACACACTCTAATACACAAAAAGCTAGAAAAAACGGCAGCTTTATCCCAAAAATCCCCAAAAAAGACTAGCCGCTTCAGTTTCTATGTTTGGGATTGAGAATTCTGCATGGTCCTTTTGCTTTTCAGTTATTACTCCTTCTAATTTTTCCTACCTAGGATCTTCTCAGATTCAAAAGAGTTCGGTGTAAGTTCATATACATTTAGAAAAACAGAGGTGGAAGAGATAGCTACTCAAAAATCGATCCACTCAGCTGTAATACAATGATAACCAACGAAATCTTCCTCAACAGAATTTGAATTTAAGGGTCATTTAAGCTCATATTTCATTTGTTCACTTCTCCTTTGTCAAAGCAAAAAAGCGGGTAGCACATGGACTAATATTAGCCATCACCAACAATAACCACATTGGATTGGAAAAATCCATTAAACGTTTTCCCAAAGGTGAAGCATTCGCCAAGGTTGTCGGCAAGGTATCCTGGTGTCCCTGTTCATATTCATACATTGTTGCCTCGTATCGGCTTCCGATTTTATTTATAGTTAGAAGGATAAATTTCTTTTGCTGCATTACAGGTCCGTTTATCTATCTATTTCATTCCTCCATGCTCTTCTTAGTTTTGCTAAATAGTGTAAAGTGCTTTAGCCCATGAAATGCCTCCGATGTTGTTTGTTTGCTTCTGTTATATATAAATCCATGAAGGTCCTTTCCTCTTTTTTTTTTTTTTTTAATTATTCTATTGCTAAATATGTCTTTAATGATATTTCTTCTTTGATTATTGTGCCCGTTCTTTCTTTAGTTTACTTGCTCGCTAATTTTTCTGAAAAGGAATAGTTTTGGAATGGGCAATAATAATATAACGTAGAATGGCCATGATTAGCTAGCCCATTTGGATCGTATGGTCACTAACTCTAAATTGTTTAATTTGAGGCAGCAAATTAAATTATATCGTGTTAGTAAGTCTTTAAAAATATCTTATCCATAATCCATGGCCCTCTAAAATGGGAACTAATTTGAGGCTTGGCATGCCAAATAAAATTGCAAAACCCATGGCCTCACTTAATAAATTTTAATCTTTCGAAATCGAGGTGTGCTATTTAGTTGAATTCTCATGGACCTCGCAAACTTGCGTGATTGCTTTAGGGGCGTTAGTTAATAATGTACTTCGCAAAACTCGGTGCGCATTTATGTGACCCAAATTCAAATCTCAACGTTAGATAAAATGTGTCGTGAATTATGGGTGCATTTATGTGACGTTGTTCAAGACGCGTCTTAACAACGTTGTAATCTTCTTAAAATTAAATAAAAGCGGGGTTAATAATTTTAAAACTTGCCTTGTAGTATGAACATGCAGCGTGCTTGTGTCATTGATTTCGGGGGTTCATGGAACCTCAAAGTTTCTGCTGCTCGTGGAGTTTCATTAGAACTTAAGCTATTAGTCAAGAATTCATATGGATCCATACGAGGGTTTATATGGGAGGCAGTATAGATCTCCGGTGGGTTGCTTTGAGCCTGATGAGGCTAGACTAGTGGATATTGACTTGGTTCAGGATGCATTGGAAAAGGATAAATTGATTCAGGAGCGTCTTTACACGGCACAATCAAGGTAGAAGAGCTATGCCGATAGGAAGGTTCGTGATGTATCTTACACGGTTAGGTTGAAGGTTATGCTAAATTTTCACGCATGAAGGGTGTTATGAAGTTTGGTTAAAAAAGGCATGTTTATTCCTCGGTGCACTTGGCCTTTTGAGGTCATTCAGAGGATTAGGAAGATGCCATACAAGGTTGCCTTGCAGCCTAAATTATCGAGTGTGCATCCAGTATTTCACATTTCTATGCTCTAGAAGTATATACGCAACCCGTCTCATGTTTTGGATTTCAACACAGTTTAGTTGGATGGTGATTTGAATTATGATGTGGAGCCGATGGCCATTTTGGATCGGCGGGTTTGAAAGTTGAGGTCAAAGGATATATCTTCTGTGAAGGTGCAACGAAGAGGTCAGGCCGTGGAAGAGGCTACTTGGGAGACCGAGCTGTAGATGTGGAGTAGATAGTCACGCCTATTTATGACTCCAGTATGTTTCTAGACCCGTTCGATGATGTACGTTTGTTTAAGAGGGGGAGTATGTGACGACCCGGCCGGTTATTTTGCGAGTTGTAGCCATGTTCCCCCATTTAGTGCTCCTTCTATATCTCAAAATATTATATGACTTACTGGGTTAGTAGGTTTGGGTCTGCAAATATTTCAAAGTGAATTGAGATACTTGGCCTCTTAATTGAAAGCTTAAGTTGGAAAAGTTGAATGAATGCTGACTTAGTTAAAACGACCTCGGGTGAATTTGATGCTGATATTAGCTTCTATAGGTTATTTTTGACTCATGAGCGCGTCCGTTTTGTGATTTGGAGGTTCGAAGTAGAATTACGCTTGAAATGACAAAGTTGAAATTTTGAAAGTTTGACTAGGAGATGGCCTTTTGCTATCGGGGTCAGATTGGATTTTTGCAATTTTAAGTATATTTGTGGTATCGTTTACGAATTATGAGTAAATTTTGAGGTTAATCAGATGTGATTTGATATGTTCTGAAGTCGTTTGTAGAATTTTGGAACTCAAAGTTTTTTAGGCTTGAATTTGTGTGTAATTCGTCTTTTTGATGTTTTTGAGGTGATTTGATGATTCGATTAAGTTTGTATCATGATTTAGTTCTTGTTGGTTGAGGTACCGGGGCCCCCGGGTTGATTTCGGATGGTTAAAAAACAGGGTTTTAGGTTGGTCAAATAGTGGAAGTTGTTGGGTTTTACTCATTTGATTTGTGTTCCCAAATTGTACCTAGGAGATTGTGGAAATTTGTTCTTTGCGTTCACCAATTCGCGAAGGTTTGGTCAGAGTAGGCATCACGAACATGGAAAGGGTAACACATTCAAGAAGAGATGTTGAGTCAGCTGCAGACACCAAGCCCTTGGACTATGCATTCGCTGAGCAGGGGTCACGTTCGTGAAGAGTGTAGTTGGCAGAGCTTCTGCCACAACCAATGCACTGGTCATGATGACACCTAACCAACCTATCCAATTTGAATAATATTAATGAGACAACTGAACAATGAAATTATCTGAATCATTCACATTTTTCAAGGACTAGTCGTACAAATCATGAGCGCCTAAAAATAGTATTTACAAAGATGATATGAAGTAAATACATCTTCTCTTTGAAAAGTACATAAACATAGTTTTATAATGTAAGGCTACCATGAACAAAAGGCAGCTAGAACAGGGACTCTAGTAAATCTTCAAATCCAGCAACCATCGAACACAACAATAACAACAGCCAACATCTGCACACAATGAGCAGAAGTGTAGTATCAGTACAACCGACCGCATGTACTGAAAAGTAAATATCCTAATCTTAGATTAAAAGTACTGACGAGCTAGATGAAGGTTGGGTCCAACACCAATAGTCAACAATAATTCATAACAATGTAGCGTATATAAATGGAGAAGTAACTCAGACATAAAAATGCTCAGCTTCTTCATAGTTTTTTGAAAATAATTGTGCTTTTCAGAAATATAAGTGAAAACCCAAATACTTTAGCGAAATAGTTGAAAAATATGAGATAGCATGAAAACAATAATTGTTTTGAAAATCCATTCCACAATAAGTAAAATGTTTTAATTTCTTCCAAATATCAAGTGTGAAATATCACTCTATGCCCACATATCAATTTATGTAAAAAGTCATGAATGACGTGATACCGTACAACATGCAAAAAAATGTATTTCTATGCATGCATGTCATGTCTGCGTGCCAATGCAATGTATATTAATGATGAATCATGTACTCACACTCTTATAGTACTCAATATCATTGTCTCACACTTTCCCCTCATCATGCTCAAGCACTCGGTATTGTATATGGCCTATATGGCCCAGGGAAGATCCATCCCAGAATATATACATCACTGATGATCAGTCACACAATACCAAGGAAGCTCAATCCAGCCCCATGGAGAAGATCCATCTCCAATTATATAATGATTCAGATAAGATCCATGTCTAGGAAAGATCTATCCCTCAATATCAACAACCGCGCTCACTGGGGTGCGTACACACTCTGGAGGGGATCCTATAGTCGAAAAGCTACCAAAAGCCAGATCCATGCATAAATCAATATAACATGTTGCGGCGTGCAGCCAGATCTTAGAACTGTCACTCATTATCAGGCTTTCAGCCTCACTCAGTCATCAATCTGTCTAGTCTAACTCACGGGCTCGTAATGTCATGAAACTAGCCCGACAACAATGAAATGATGTATCAATATACAACAAGTGTGACTTAGATATGATATGATTCCATGAATATGATTGAGTAAGAAATAAAATCAGTGAGATAACAGCAAGAAACGACAACTATGGGTTGTAACAATATCAACAAAAAGCCTAACATGATATCTAGCTTGATTGACAGCTCAGTTACTTTATCCCATGGTGAGAACATAGATATCAACAAAATAAGGCCACTATACAGTGCCATGGAAATAATAGAGTCACAATTTACAGGGTGCATGCCCACTCACCCATCACCTAGCATGTGAGTCACTGCATCATCAATCACACAACAGATAATTGAGGGTTTCATATCCTCAACACAAAGTTAAGAAGAGTTACCTACCTCGAGCAAACCAATTGAACCGAGCAAGACAAGCGATTCTCTAAAAATACAATATCATGCATTTCGATCTCTGTAAATCTAGAAACTAACCAAAAACAAGTTAAATACAACAAAAAATGCTAAAGGAGCCAATTTCAATTGAAAAATGTCGAATCGTTAATCAAAAGCCTAAAATCAGCCAAAAAGACAAACTCGAGCCTGCACCTTGGATCCCGAAAAAATAACAAATTCTAAAAACCCATTCAAGTATGAATTCAACTATAATAATTTCATCTAATCCTAACTCCAAATAAATGTTCAAAGCTCAATTACTCACTTTAGAAAAGCTGTTTGATGAAAATCCCCAATTCTCCAATCAATAAATAGATAAGTTCAAAAATGAACTTTGGTATGTTGGAAACACGTTTCAAATGCAATATACTAAACGTGTGTTCTTTTGTAGGTTTTGATGAATGTCAAACAAAGCAAAAAGCGATATATAGCAATGCTCAAGGACAAGCACAAAATGGATGCATTACAAGAAGCTCAAGACAAAGTTTAGAAATGTTATAATTGAGTCAATATTAATTGTGATCTTGATTCCTCAACTTGGCTCATAACATGGCTTCTCTACTAAAATTATTTTTCCAAAATCATGCATATTTAAATTAAGTGTCAAATGATTTTAAACTATGCATATTTACATTTGTTAAAATGTTTTCCAAGCATGCCTCAAAAATCTGGGCTAAGATAATCGATTATGTACTTATGATAATCGAGTATCTCTAAGCCAAGACTGCATGACAATCGATTGTGAATTAATGATAATCGATTGTGAGTAAGTCAGTTAACATCAGGTTTTTGCAAACTGCATAACAATCGATTGTGTACTTATGATAATCGATTGTTAACTGAGGCAAAGTTTTCAAAACTCATAAAAATCGATTATGACTAATGGTAATCGATTAGAATGAGAAAAATGTCTCCCAGTGATTTTAAATAAAATGATAATCGATTGTGGCTTTTGATAATCGATTATATATGAGACAGAGAGTTTTGAAATTAATTAATAATCGATTATTCCATTTGATAATCGATTGTTGAAGCTGACCGTTGTCATATATTTTCAATTACCGTCAGGTAATCGATTGTTGATATTTAACAATCGATGTTTTGCATAAAATCTGGAAAAGATTTTCTGAACGTTGTTAAAATAATCGATTGTTGATTTCCGGACAATCGATGTTTTATGCCAAAAATTGGAAAGGATTTCTTAACGTTATAAATAATCGATTATTGATTTGAAGTAATCGATTGTTGACGTAAAATCTGGGATTGAATTTTTAATCTGATAGGCAAACAATCGATTGTTTAGTCTTGACAATCGATTGTCACTGAGTAATTTCAGCAATCCTTAATTGGCAATTAGACAACGGTAAGACTGAGTTTTTCACCTATAAATACAGCTTCAACTCAGTGTTTTCACAACAACAACATATACACTTTGAGTATTTTCATTGCTGAAAGCTTTCTTACATTGATCATCATTTTCCATTCATCCATAAAGCTTTTTGAAGAGCCATTCTATTGAGCTAAGTTGTTGTGATCTTGAGCGTACTATTTCTACTCATATCTACTCATTAAGGAGTGCTTTGTAAAGTGAGTGTGTTTTGTGTTTGTAAGAGAATTGCGATTCTCGTTTGTTGAGGAACTTGTGATTCCTCGGTTGAAGTCTTTGGGATTGTTATCCCCGAGCAGTTGAAGTCTTTGGGATTGTTATCCCCGAGCAGTTGAAGTCTTTGGGATTGTTATCCCCGAGCAGTTGAAGTCTTTGGGATTGGTATCCCCGAGCAATTGAAGTCTTTGGGATTGGTATCCCCGAGCAATTGAAGTCTTTGGGATTGTGATCCCCGAGCAACTAGGTGAGGCTTGTGTCCTCAGCTGTAACGGTTTGTTAAGCACCCGTAAGCTTGACAAGTTTAGTGGAAATCTCGAGAGAGTCTCTCGGGGACTGGACTAACCACGTTTGTGGCCAACCAGGATACATCATTGTGTAAGTTTATTCTACTGCACTTGTTTTAATTTCTGCAAAGTTTTTAAATTCCGCACTAAAACGCTTAATTTTTTTAAAACGCTATTCACCCCCCCCCCCCTCTAGCGTAAAGCGTATTGTCCAACATGGTAATCATAATAAAATACAAAAATTGTAGTTAGATACTCAAACCCATGAAACGACGAGAAGAACAACTCAAAAATTACCTCAATTAGAGCTCTAGAACTCATGATATGCTCAAAATACCAAAAGAATGCAGTATGATTTTTATACACAGGGATTTTCGCCCTTCCGCTAAAAACTCCGCATCTGCACATTTTCTGCTGTCATTTCTGCTTTTGCAGGCCATTTCTTGCACCCACAGGTACACAGATACAGAGCCAACTTCGCATATGCGGAAACACCAGCACCAACTCTCTTATCCGACACTAAAATGAGCATAACTCGCTCATACGATGTCCAAGTTTGATAATTCTTTTTGCTATGGCTCCGTAATTATGATACATATATAATGCTTCAATAAAAACTTAACTTGAGATTTTTTTCTTTATATGCTACAATTTATGCTTGAAAAAATAACATCAAAACATAAAAAACTAGCACAACACAATCCAAACCTATCTGTAACTCATCCGAGCCCATCAGGACCCAGTTTGAACATACCAACAAGTCCGATCTCATTGCACATGATTATTTGAGGCCTCGAAACATACATTACAATATCAAGATTACGAATTACACATAACATCATCAAAATGACGAATCACACCTCAATTTGAAATCAACGAACTTGAACTTCAATCTCCACAATCAATACCGAAACCTATCAAATAACGTCCTATTGACCTCAAATTTTCCACACTAGTCAAATTCAACATTATGAACTTGCTCCAACTTCTAAAACTTGAATGTGATCCCAATATCAAAAATTTCACTCCCGGTCAAACTTTTCCATATTCAGCCAAATTATACTACGAACCTCCAAATCACAATCCGAAGTGCTCCTAAGTCCAAAATCATCCAACAAAGCTAACAAAACTATCAGAAATCCAATCAGAGGTCAAATACTAAAAAGACAAATTTGGTCAAATCTTTCAAATTTAAATATTCTAGCTAAGAATTATTCTTCCAAATGAATTTCGAATAACCTTAAAACCAAAATACACGATTCACATAAGTCATAATACATCATACATATCTACTTGTACCCTCAAATTATCGAGTGAAGTGCAAATGCTCAAAACGACTGGTCGAGTTAATACAACATCACATTTGTGAAATTATGGTCTCATTCATGTTCGCAAAGTGTTAAATTGAGAGGCATGCAGAATGTCTATGTGAACGTGAGGGGATGGTTGTGTTCACGATGAAGGTGCATCTTGGCAAATTTAAAATATTCGAAACGAGGTTTCCAGTTCATATCAAAAAAATGAAGGGGGAGTTCGATAGAAGGCGATTTTTTGAGAGATTCTTGCGTTGGTGTTTAGGGTAAGTGATTCCTATATAATTTTGGTCAAACTCCATGATTGTGACATTAATTCTATTATCTGATTTTTTATTTAAGGTGGAAAATTTGAGAACATGAGAAAGAATTATTGGGCTCGAATTTTGAGGTTTTGAATTTGATTTTATTATCTTATTTAAGTAAATTTTATATGATTGGACTCGTGAGTGAATGGACTTTAGGGTTTTATGACCTTTGTCAGATTTCAAGACATGGGCCCGGTGGCCAATTTTGGATTTTGTTTATAATTTAGTATTCATCTCTTGAATTGATTCCTTTAGTTTATATTGATTGTATTGTACTACTTTTGGCCAGATTTGGGACATTTGGAGGCCTATTCACGAGGAAAATGAATTTCGCAGTAGAGTTTTTGCTCAGATTGAGGTAAGTAACAATTTTATATTTGGTCTTGAGGATATAAAACCCTGGATTACACGTTATGTTATTATTTTTGCAGTGAAAAACATGCTAGGTGATAGACGTGTACGCGTGCACTGTAGGCATTGGGACTTGGTCCGTTCATTGGAACTGTAAAGTTGAATAACTTGTTGTTAGCTATATTCTCTCTCTTTGTCGATGTGAAGTTTATTACATGTGTAATTTAGTGTGAGTGCTATTGAATGTGAGTGTTGAGGGCTAAGAGTCGAGTTGTGGAGCTTTTGGGAAATATTGAGTGATTGTTGCCCTAAGAGGATGTACTTGCTTTTATTTGTTGTTGCACTTAGGTGCTATTTGTCACTGTTTTGAAATTTCTGGAAGATATGGGATTCAGTTTTACTTGAACTTGGTAATGTTTAAACTGATTTCACTTAAATTGCTGGATTTGAAAGCATGTCTACTTTCTTGCTAAAATTACTAAAAATAAACCTGTGTAGCTCGTGATTATTTTTCTGTTCCTTATTTATTATTGTTACTTACTGAGTTGGTTATACTCAATCTACATCCCTGCACTTTTTGTGCAAATCCAGGTGTTTTCGGACATGGTGGTCATTGATCTCGTGCTCGGTTGATCGTTACAGATTTACTAGGTAGCTGCCCGACACTCGCAAACCTTTGTTTCTCCTTTCGTGTCTTGTATTTAATTGTATTTTCTTACACATGCTTGTAGACCCTTCTTTCTTGACTGATTGTGTAGATGCACATGAACTCCATGACGCCTCGATTTAGGTAGTTATGTTTCTGCACTTGCGTTTGGGTTGTTACCCCATTTCTATGACAACTCTGGTTATTTTAAATTTCTTAATTAATTTTTCTATTAAATGTTTAATGCATTTTTGAAATATCGGCTTGCCTAGTACCACGATAGATGCCATCATGACATGTTAGGTTTGGGTCGTGACACACCCTCCCAGAACCCCATAAAACTACACATTCATGAGAAAAAGGATGCGTCGCGAAGGGACAATCTCCCGCTACTTCACATTTTTTACTAGCTCCTCACGTTCGTGAAGAAGAAACTCCTCTGCAGCCTAGATTTCCCTTTGCACATGACACATGATATCAGCAGTAGCCAAAACTAGCAATTCATTCTAAGTTCAAATAGTCCCTAGGCTATCCAAAACTCACCTGATACTATTGGGCTCCAAACCAAACATGAATACATGTGTAATAGCATCTCAAGAACTCATTCGCGCGATTAAAATACAAAAGTAACACCTAGAACTATTAATGGGTCCAAAAAACAAATGAAATTTTGAAAGAAACTTAACAACTTTTAATTTTACAACCATATGTCCAAATCATGTAAAATCAATTCTGTTTTGCCCCTAAATTTTGAAGACAAGTCATAAATATTGAAATGAACATATACCATGTTTTTAAAATTAAATTCAAACGCGGTAATATCAAAGTAAACCTACGGACAAACTTAAGAATTCATTAAACCTTTAAAGTGATAATTTTCAACTGTTAAATCAAGTTAAGGACTTCCAAAATTTGATCTCGGGCATATGCACAAGTCCGAAATCATGATGCCAACCCGTAGGACCGTCAAAGTATTAATCCGGGTCAATTTACATAAAATGTTAACCGTAGTCAACTCCAATAAGTTTTAAGGCTAAACTTCAATTTTTTTTTATCAATTTCTCACGTAAAACGTTTTTCGAAAAAGACATGGACTATGGATGTAAATCAAGAAAGCCTAAACGGAGTTGTTCGAGGTCTCAAAACACATAAATGAAGGCAAAAACTAAACAGTGACCTATCAGATCATCACAATTAGCCATAGATTTTATGTTATCGATGACATATTATTTTGTCACTAACGATGTACCTAAGTTGTGACAAATCATAATTTGTCTTAAAATTGGTAAACTATAGACACGAAAAAGTCTTTCCAAAAAAAAAATGTTATTACAATAGTAACAATAAGTATGTAGTTTAACTATGACCTTATTTTTTATCACTAATAGTTCAAACAATTAGTGTTATTGTTTACCGTAAAAATGGTGATAACAATTAAATTTGTTGACGGGACTCTATAATTATATGATCTACTTTTATGCTAGTTGCTAAGCAGTTGATGTTAGGTATATGAAGTATAAGGATGAAATGCAAGCTAAAATAGATTTATAATCAAACCGATGAGCTAGATATTCGGGGGCTCAGGCTGACCGATGCGGGGCCTCGATGCAGATTACAGGGATCAGGCTTGAGCTATTTGGGATAATCAGGGAAGAACTAATAGTTAGAATGTAATTAAGGGAGGTACTTTATGGCAACTGATAATCAATAAATGAAGAACAAATATGAAGATAATAAGAGCAAAATATCGAGAGAGTATGTTAGAGAGAAAAGAGAGAATAAAGAGAGTTATTATTTATCTCGCGTAGAATAGTTGGAGTAACAACAGTTGGTTACAAAATGGTAAGGATCCCCTTTACATAGAAGGGAAATCCGAACATAATGCAAAAAGTATTAATTACAAAGATAAGGGGATGGGACAGATAGATAGCACTAGGCTATGTCAATACCTGCTGCATGCCTTACAAACTCCCTCTTTCCTATCGTATCTATTGGTATGCATTGCCTCTGAGGTCGAAACCCGATATCTCCTGAAGCTGAGTCTCTACCTCGGCCTTGAACCCTGAGAAGCACATTCGCTGGGCTACTAGTGATGGGGAAATCAGACCCCCCGGTTTGACCATATCAGATAGTCTCCATATTTATTAGAGGGAAAGTGATAAGAAATGACCTTGAATTTCTTCCTCCGCTAGTACTCTCAAAATCGGCAATTGCCACAAGATGCCACGATACGATACGCATGCAGCCCCTATAGATTCCCACATTGACTATGGCAGTTGGTTGTTTCTTGTCCATCTTCAATGCACACATGGAGCATTTATAAATACTCCCATCTTATTTTTCTATAAACTACTGCGCTCCAAAATCCTAGAAAGGGTTTGATCTTCCTTTGCTTCTTCCGGAATTTTCTAGGGGGGAAAGAACTTCCGCCTCTGCTTCTTAGGAGGTTGCGGCCATATCCTCTTCACTTTTATCTCAAGGTGAAGTGGACATACCTCCTCGTGCTGAGTAATGCGTCCCAGGATCCATTGCAATAACTTCCGATTAAAGATCAAGAGACCATTCTCGAATTCGGAGTGTCATAAGCCCATGACTCGTTATATTAGCTCGGTAACGGATGTTGGAAGAGTGAGAGGTGATTGCCATTGGAGGGATACCGTGCTTGTGGAGATCCCTGATCGGGAAGAAGTTATTAGGGAACATAAAGCCGGCATTTCGAGTGTGTATACCTATCAATTTACTTTAGGGCCGCTAGGGTCATCCTCGCCCCCAATTGATTTCGTGATTCGAAACATCTGCCGGCGATATCAAGTAACCCTTTGTAAAATTCATCCTTCGTTCTGGCACGTCGTTTGTATGATCAGGCATTACATAAACATGATCGAGGAGATGCCCTTCACCCTCAATCACCTAATTAGGAGGTATATCCCTCTTCTACTTTGCAAGGGCCTAATCAAGCTTCATTATTAAGAGTTAAGGTCTCTCCTTGCCTGTAGGAAGAAGCTAAAAAATGAGGGATTGGTAAGCCGATTTTTCCGAGTGAGGACTTCTGCTCTGATTCCAGTGAAAAAGATGTCGTTCCCTGAGAGGTGGAACGCGAGGTATAAGTAGATAAATTGTCCAGTCTTCCTTCGCTTATCTTTAATAATGTTTGTCCAAGCATCTAACTCTACTTCTCTTGCTATATCAGCCATAACGACCTACCCCGGCACGATTTCCGAGCTCTAGGATTGGGTTGTTGGCTTATACTCGATTTGACCATATGCCGAGCAAGTGTGGCATGATTTATCCCGAGTTTGGTGGAAAGACAAGGATCATTGTAAGCTATGAACCTTGTTGTAGCGACACTCTTTGGTTTAAATCACTATTAGTAGCGTTCCTCACTCCTTGCTCTTAACTTTTGCATTTGTGTAGCTTTGGGGGATGTCCTTTTGATGAAGGACGCACCACCCGTTGAGTGGGATGTCCTAGTGCCCGACAAAAGGAAGAGAAGGCAGGGTGATCCATCAGTATGGCTGCCAAAATTCAAGAAGGTTAAGGTTGAAGAATCCAAGGCCAACCTGACAGCTCTTACTACGAAAACAGCCAGAAACCCTCAAGTTGAAGGCGAGGGGGATAGTAGCTTCCTAGCGTCCCCCGATGAGTGTATAAACTCGGCCGATCCTTTGTCCGTAGGGATGGAGTATTCTGAACCGGAGCTTGGTGCTGTTGTCATCTATCTTTGTAAAGGGTAGCTAACGGATGGAGTATCCAGCATTACCCCCAAGTTGGCTAGTGGCTAGGATTCTCCTCGAGTTGAGGTGCCCTTGATAGGCAGTTTAAAGGGGCCCAGCTCTACGGCCATGGGAGGACCAGGGATGTAGACTTTGATTGATCCTACCAATGTTATGTTCGTGATTGATTCTCCTTAGGGAATGACCCTACGACCTCAAGGAGTTCAAGATGCCCCATATAAGGAGCCGTACAATGATAGGAAACTAGTCAAAGGTAGAGATGTGCTCGATTGACTACCAACCATCCTCGATGGAATTTCTAAGGTTGATGTTTACTCGTTTTTGGCGAGATAGGCAGTCTTTGCTAGCGGGTAATTTTTGCCAACTTTGTCCGCCACTCCAGGCTACTCCGATCTTTGTTTTTCTAACATATATTTTTTTGTGGCTTCAAGCCAATGCGCTTTATAGCCAGGATTTCACCCTATACTAGGATGAGGTGACCCATCGTGAGCGTGAGAAAGCCTATCTTTGCGATAAGGTAACTCAGCCTCCATTTACTATTATCCGAATCTTTGTTAGAATCCAGTGCTTTAACATCTTGTACTTGATTTGTGCAGTTTGAGAAGGAAGGTGCTTTGTCGAGGTAGGAACTCCGCATAAGAGATGCCAAAATTTCCAAGCTTACAAGGCATGTAGGGGTTATAACTTTTGAGAGGAAACCCTCCAATACAATGTGACCTCAGTCAGACGTCAGCTTCCGGATGCGAAGGAGGACAGTGACAAGTACAAAGGTCTCCATTCCGAGTTGGTAGTTGCTTTATCTAGGATCAAAGCTGAACAAAGGTGCTTGTATCCTTACACGGGGAGGAAACTATTGCCTCAAATGCTTGTGTCGAGAGGGCGCCAAAGGAGGCTAGTCCTAAATTAACTAGATCTGTGGATCGTTCTTGGCTGGGATCTTGAAAGCAAACTTTTTGAGTTGTGCCGGACAATGGCTCAAGTGGTGCTAAAAATAAGGGTGGATCCCCAAATTGGTATGATTTCATTGAGAAGGGGCCACTAGTGGATTCATAGTTTTTGAGGTGCAACCCTTGGTGGAGCCATTGAGAATGTAGGCTCGACGATGGATTAGGACTCTATCCATTTACCTCTTTGTATATAACAATTTGATACTTGCATATGTTTAAAAGAAAACCATGTGGATTTTCTTTTTCTATTCATATTTCTGTCTTGAAATCAGTTGGGTAATCTGGTTTCAAATTCAGCAAGAATCCTTTTTATTCGCGTTAAGGCCCTGGGGCTCATTAGGCAGGTCTGGGGGCTCATACATGCTCGATCGATGTGACTTTTAGTGTAGGCAAGCGTTGAAGATTTTATGTTTTTGCTCAACTATTTTGGGTTTAGTCTCTGAGTCAGGTTTTGACTCAAGCTCATTTGACCCTCAAACCTTTGTGTTTGCATGGGCTAGCGACAATGGCTCTTACGCCTCTGATCAAAGTGATCTTTTATGTGTGCGGCTCTTGCGCTCATTAAGTTGGAAACAATGGCTCTTACACTTTTCCCTAAGGCATATGTAGATAAATTTTTTTTGTTCTATCTATGAATCAGGCTAACACTCGAGCTCATTTGACCCTCAAGTTTAATGTTTGTATGAGCTGGAGACAATGGCTCTAACGTTTTGGGCCGATGTAACCATTTATGTATGGTAGCGACAATGGCTCTTACGCTTTGGGTCGTAGTTACCTTTTCAATGTAAGCTTTATTTTTATCTAGTTAAAGTATTTTGAAATGAATTTGCCTAAACCTTCATCATTTTGGGAAGAACCTTGATTTCAAGTCATTTGCGGGAATGTTCAAGCACCTTAAAAGGTTTGGCTCATAGACTAAGTAGCTCGAAGCCTCGTGATTTGGAGTTGACATGGTCGAAGCTATTTTTCTTGTCGAGCGTAGCCTGTTTGACCGGTTCTTTTGGAATTATATTCGAAGTAATGGCCTATGATTTTGTAGCGAAGGTCGCGCATCCCTAAGTTGCTTTAGTTTGGCAGGTACAGTCGTATGACCGTTCATTTATGTTTTGATGGAGCAAAATTTTGGTCCCTTTTGTAGTAGTTTAGGTTTCTATATTGAGTATATGCCCTTTTAGGAATCTTACAAATGTGATATATAGTCTAAACTTCAGGATCGAGTTTATGGTTGTAGCAAGGTCTTACAAAATTTTCATGCCTTTGAGGTCTTACAGTTTTGCTGATACATGGTACAAGTATGGTTTATTCCTTGCTTGAGGTCTTATATTTTTTGTTGATACTTAGCATCGGTATGTTCCATTTGCTCGGAAGTTGTTCGCCCTCCATGGTACTAATCTTATATGACCCTTTGTCGACTACTTCAAGGATGCGGTACGGTCCTTCCCAGTTCTGGCCTAGCTTTCTTTCATTATGGTTTCGGGTATTGAGAGTGACTTTTCTTAGGACTAAGTCTCCGACCCCGAAATACCAGAGGTTTATTCTCATGTTATAATACTTTTCGATTCTATGCTTTTGAAGGCCATTCAGATCAGTGAGGATTCCCTTTTTTCATCCAGTAGTTCGAGGGTTGTTGTCATGGACTCGTTTTTCAAGCAATCAATAGTGTGTTGGAATCTGGTGCTCAACTCCCCGACTTCCACTGGTATCAAATACTCGGTGCCTTATACTAGAGAGAAAGGTCTTTCCCATGTGCTTGACTTTGAAGTCGTTTGGTATGCCCATAATACCTCGGGTAGTGTTCTCTCCATTTTCCCATGGCACTCTCAAGCTTCTATTTTGAGTTTAGAATGATGGTTTTATTTGTGGATTCGGCCTGGCGGTTCTCACATGGGTGGTAAGGCATTGATAGGATTCTCTAGATTTTTTTGTCTTCAAGGAACCGTGTTACCTTAATCCCGATTAACCGCCTCCTATTATCGCATGTTATTCCAGATGGGATTCCCAGTTGGCATATCATGTGATCCCATATGAAGTTTATGTATTCCTTTTCTCTTATTTATTCAAAGGCATGCACTTTCACTTATTTTGAGAAATAGTCAGTAATAAATAAAATCAGTCTAGATTTACCTGGTGCCGTCGGCAACAGGCCAACAATGTTTATTCCATATTTCATGAATGGCCATGGCGATAAGACAAAATATAACTGCTTTCGGGGCTGGTGAATCCTGGGGGCAAATCTCAGGCACTTGTGGCACTTTTGGAAAAATATTTTGGTATCTTTTTCCATGTTGTCCCAATAGTAGTTTGCTCTGAACACCTTCCAGACTAAGGAGTCAGCGGTGGAATAATTTCCATAGGTACCATCATGAATATCACGAAGTACATAATCTGTGTCACTTGGTCCTTGACATGCCACCATGGGGCCATCAAAAGTTTACCTAAACAAAGTCACATTTTAGTCGAGCGGGAACCATGCTACTTTGGTTCGCATGGCCCTCAATTTTATTGGATTTACAAGAAACTTCCTCTCCCTTAAATAATAAATATATTTATTCCTCCATTCCTATGTTAGGCTGGTGGAATTAATCTCAGCATGACCTTCCTCGACCCCTAATTTAGATAAAAGAACAATAGCCTCGGGGAGTAGGTCCCCTTCTTCAATAGAAGATCCCAGATTTGTGAAGGCATCGACCTAACTATTCTGCTCTTGAGGTACATGGACTAAGGTCCATTTATTGAAGCGACGTAATATGACTTAGATTTTGTCAAGATATCTCTACATTCTATCTTCTCGAGCTTCTTAGCTACCATTCAACTTCCTTACTGCCAGGAGTGTGTCGCATCTCGCCTCGAAGGTATTGGCTCCCAAGATTTTGGACATTTCTAAACCTGTAATCATAGCCTTCTACTCGGCTTCATTGTTAGTCAATTTTTATATATTATTTGATAACGCCGCCAACTGGTGGCTTGAGAACTCTATTGAGATCAGATATTCTTATATTTGTGCTGTCGTTTGCGAAAAGGGTCCATATCCCGGAAGACGTGCCCAATTTTAATAAATGTTCCTTCTCCACTTTGGATACGAGGGAGGGAGAGAAATCGGCCACGAAGCCCGCCAGAATGTAGGACTTAATGGTCATTAAAGGTTGATACTCGACATCATACCCGACTTCGATGGCCTATTTGAACAATATGCACGATAGCTGGGGTTTGTGCACCATGCTTTGGTGGGGTACGTCGACACAACACAGGTACGATGGCATTGAAAATATGGCTTTAGTTTTCGCGAGGTGCTTATTAATGCGAGAGCCAAATTTTGTAGATGGGGATACATGGTTTCAACTTCCCCTATGGCCCTTCTTGCATTATAAATAGGGAATTAGGTACCATTCTGCTCTGAAACCAATATGACATTTAGTGCTATTTCAGACACGGCTAGGTACAAATATACTGTTTCATCCTAATTTTGCATATGCAATAAATGTGGACTAGTTAGATATCGTTTTAGCTCCTCTAAGGAATGTTGGCCTTATGGAGTCCATTCAAAGTTGTTCTTTCTTTAAGTATATAGAAAAAAATAATGGCTATTTTCTGATGACCTTGCTATAAATATGCCCAGGGCTGCTATCTACCTTGTTAGCAGTTGCACGACCTTCACATTGTTCACCATCGTGATTTCTTCATCGGCCTTTATTTTTGCCTGGGTTAATATCGATCCCCCTCTTTGATGACATGAAGCCCAGAAATTTGCCCGAAACCACTTTGAAGGCACACTTCTCAAGATTGAGATTTATGTTGTAACTTTTGAGGATGTCAAAAGTTTCCTGCAAATGAGTTAAATTGTCCTCTACTTGCAGGGACTTAACTAGCATGTAATCAATATATACTTTCATTGATTTACCTACTTGATTCTCAAACATTTTATTAACGAGGCGCTGGTACGTTTCCCTTGCGATTTTCTACCTGAAAAGGAATTACGTTGTAGCAGTACGTAGCATACTTTGTGATGAACGAGGTTTTCTTCTTGTCCTCGAGGTTCATCTGGATATGATTATACCTTGAGTAGGCATCAAGAAAGGTGAGGGTCTCATGGCTGGATGTAGCATCAATCAAGCGATCGATGTTAGGAAATGGGAAGGAATGTTTGAGACACGCCTTATTCAAGTCTTTATAATCTACGCACATTCTTAGTTTATTTCCCTATATAGATACCACTACTACATTAGCCAGCCATTAGGGTTACATTACCTATATAATGGATCCTATTTTATGATGTTTCGTTACCTCTTCATTGATGAAAGCATGTTTTACCTCGGACTGTGGTCTTCTCTTCTACTTCTCGTGTTTAAACTTGGGGTTGACGCTCACTCTGTGGGAGGTTATTTTTGCCAGAATTCCTATCATATCCAAGTGGGAACAAGTGAAACACTCGATATTGTCAAAAAGAAATTGAATGAACCCTTTCCTATATTCAAGGGTTAGCCCCGTTCCCAGGTATACCTTATGGTCCGAGAGGTGTTCGATCAAAACGGTCTGCTTTTATTATTCGACTGTTGACTTAGTTGTGTCCGATTATTCGCGGTCAACAAATGTTCGAGGAGTGAAAAATCTTCTTCATAATCCTCAGGGGTCTGTGTATTCTTAGGCTCGTCCGAGATTGGGTCCGTAAGGATCGAAACCTCATGATGGATGGCGAACATTTCTTTTGCCACACGTTGTTCTCATATATGGTCGTTACATTTTCCTTTGTGAGAAATTTTATCACCTGGTGTAGGGTTGACGGTACTACCCTCATGCTGTGAATCCAAGACCTGCCAAGCAATGCATTGTACTTCGCCAGCACATGACGAAGTCGATCGGGAGGGTGATCTCCTCGTTTGTTACTTCGCCAGTCATGTTGAAGTTGTGGAGGACTCGAGAGATGGGAGTAAATTGATCGAGTAGCCCCAGTTGTCCTATTACCTCTGATCTGATAAATTTGGCCGATCTGCTTGGATCCACGAGACATATTTTATCCTAGCATTGCCTAAAAGAAATGAGATCACCACCACACCATTGTGCAGTTCTATCATGGCCTTGAGAGCCTCCTCGTTGAACGTAAGGGTATCTTTGGGCACGCGGTTTTGGGTCGGTCCTTCTTTGACAATGGACGTTATTGTCCGTCTCAACATGGGCCTTTGGGGGATATCTTTCCCTCCAATAATCGTATGGACGTCGTGTAGGAGAATTTGTTCTTCCACCCAGATTGAGTTTTGCAGTAGTGTACCGACATCTGGAATAGCCATGTTCTTCTCTTTGTAGTTTTCGAGGTTGTCATTTGTAGAAAATCACTCTATCTATGATATGTGCGCTTTGGTTGTATGAGCATGATTTTCAAGTATAGATTTTGATGAATGACAAACAATGAAGTCAAGTGTCAAACAACGATATTATATGACAAACAATCAAGAGTGAATGCCAAGAAGCATATTGATGACGGAATTGCATAGACAAGCCAAAGACGAGTTCAAAAGTTCAAGACCAAAGACCCAAGGCGTAGGTCGTTAGGTAGAACAAATGTAAGAGCAACTTTTAAAGTTATCTCGTCTTTTGGCTCAACATAGGTCATCATAAATATGCATAAAATCATTTTATCAAATCATATTTATCATAAATATATTTTAAATACTTCAAACAAAATGATTTTAACGTTTTCATTTTAACCAAAATGGTTTTTGAAGTAAGTTTTCAATTCTGGTATATTCTGGTATATTACATAGGTCATCATTAATATGCATAAAATTATTTTATTAAATATATATATCATAAAAAATTTTAATATACTTCAAATAAAATGATTTTAACGTTTTCATTTTAACCAAAATGGTTTTTGAAGTAAGTTTTCGATTATGGTATACTCTGGTATATTTTGGTATACTCCAGCTTTGATTCTGGTATACTCTGGTATATTCCAGCTTTGCTGGAAATTTCGCAAGGGTAAATAATCGATTATTTAACTCACAAAATCGATTATTTACTGTCAGTAGCCTTCCCAACGTTCTGATTTATGAACGTTGAGAAGATAATCGATTATGCAGATCATATAATCGATTATGTAAGCATAAAATCAGCATAATTGATTGTAAATTAAGCAACGGACATACACCTTTTAACCCCTATAAATAAAGGTCTTTTGAGCTGATTTTTAACACACAACACCTCCCAATATTGATATACATATTGAAATTATTTGAGCATCATTTTAGAGCTTTTGTTGAGCCATTTGAGGGACAACTTTGCGTTGTTCATAGAGCTAAATTTGTATCTCTTTATCTACTCTTTTGAGAGAGTTCTTGTTGTAAAAGAGAAAGGTGTTTGAGAAGAACATATCTTCTCATTAATTGTCAGGTTCGCTAAGTACCCTAAGTCTTAGTGTGTGAAGTCTTGTGGTGCGGTATCCACGAGCAAGGTTGAAGTCTTGAGGTGCAGTATCCTCGAGCAAGTTGAAGTCTTGTGGAGTGTACATCTACGAGCAAGTGTAACGGTTTGTTAGGAACCCGAAAGCTTAACGGAGTTAGTGGAATCTCGAGAGAGTCTTTCGGGGACTGGACTAACCACAAGTTGTGGTGAACCAGGATAAATTCGGTGTGTTCTTTCCTTGCTATTTTTATTACCGAATTTATTTTATTCCTGCATTTTTTAATTCCGCAATATTTATCAATATTCTCGTGCCGCACTATTCACCCCCTCTAGTGACGGGCATAAATCCTAACAATTGGTATCAGAGCCTAACTCTCTGAAAGCCTTAACCGGTTGAGAGCACGATATATATATTTTTGTTGTTGAGAATATTTAACGCAGGAATGATGAGCGAAGGACACTCCACCTATAGCCCTCCACTATTTGATGGAACAAACTATACATATTGGAAAGAGAGGATGAGAATATTCATCCAATCAAATAACTTTCGATTATGGCAAATCATCAAGAAAGGTGAACAAATGCCAACAAAGAAAGTTGGGGAAATCATGGTTCCAAAGGAGGAAAATGAATATGATGCCGAAGACATCAAGAAGGTTGAAAGAAACGCAAAGGCCGTCAACTTACTATTTTGTGCGGTGAATCCGGACGACTATCGGAAAATTTCTTGTTGCACAACCGCAAAGGAAATGTGGGATAAACTCGAGATCACTTATGAAGGTACGTCTCAAGTCCGAGAATCTAAAATTGATTTTCTAACACATGAATATGAACTTTTTAGAATGAGGGAAGATGAAAACATCGATAGTATGTTCGAACGATTCTCAATGATCGTCAACGATCTTCATGCTCTCGGAAAAGTATACTCGAACAAAGATCTAGTTCGAAAAATCCTACGGAGTCTCACTCCCGAATGGCGTTCCAAAGCAAATGCTATCCAAGAGTCGATAGGAATCATGGACGTCACAATTGATGGACTACGAGGTAACCTTAAAGCTTATGAAAGCACAATTCTTAATCCTTATCTTAGAAGTAATTCGAATATTGCCTTCAAAGCCTCATCCTCTAAAAGAGAAGAGGTAAGTGATTCGGAAAACGATGATGATATTACTTCCAATGATATAATTGAAAAGTTTTATAAGTTTATTAAGAAGGAAATAAAGAAGGAAGAACCAAGTCCTTCATGTCAAAATTGTGGAAAACTTGGCCACACCAAATCACATTGTCCAAAATCAAAGGACAAGAAAAAGAAGAAACACCATAGGCGCGTAACATGGGATTCCGACAGCTCGGGCGATGAAACTGCCGCATTATGCCTCATGGCAAACGAAGAAGAAAAGGTAAGTATTTTTAACTCTTACTCGTTTGAAGAAATACAAAATGCCTATGATGAATTATATGGTCAATTTGTTAAAGCTTCCAAAACCATAAAAGAATTGAAGAAACACTTTCTTTGCAAGAAAAAGATTTTGAGAAAACACTTTCTTTGCAAGAAAAAGATTTTGAAAAATTGACTTGTGACAATGAAAAACTAAAAGAAGAAAATGATCTTTTAGAAAATGACAATACTGTTCTTAAAAATAAAATCAAAATTTTAGAAGAAGAAAATAGATTTTTGGAAAATGACAATGTCGATCTCAAAAATAAAATCAAGGAGATGAATGAAGCCTCTATAATTGTTCAAAGTTCAAATTGTTCTTCTTGTAGTTCTTTGAAATAGAGAACGTAGAACTTAGAAATACACTAGAAAAATATAGTGTAAATGATTCTAAAACAAGTAAAGTAATTAAAAAGGATGATAGAAATGAGGTTAAACCACCTAGAAACAACTATAGGAATTTTGTTAATAAGTCTAAAACTAATCATATTAGACCACCTAGACACAATTCTAGGAATTTTATTAATGAGTCTAAAATAAATAATTTTAGATCACCTAGAAATGACTCTAGAAATTTCAACGCTTCTAGGAATAACAACTTTAGATCACCTAGAACGCATTTGGCTCAACCAAAACATATGCACAACCCGAACGTTGTATGTTATTATTGTAACCGGGTAGGACACATTGCACCCGTATGTTTTGCTAAACATAGAGATTCATATTTTGATTATGATTATTATTTGCCTAACCCCCAAGGACCCAAAAGAAGTTGGGTACCGAAAATCTATTTTTAGGTACTTTTGCAGGTGTGCTTGAAGACTACGATATTGTAGTAGATGCACCAAGCACGAAACCTTACTGCATCGAGGGTGAACGTCGGTTAGTTATCGTATTTTTGATAAAAACGTAATAGTTGATATGTGCTAACAATTGATATTAATTATTGATTCATGTTTTCATAAGTTTTATTTTGAATTGGTATCAATTATTTTTATGTTAAATGATTGATTCATGTTTTGATGAATATTTTTAGTTTAAATAACAGTTGGTATATTTGCAAAAAATGACCGTTATTATGATTGGTATGTTTTTACTAACATTTGGTATTATTTTGATGTTGATATGATTTTTTTTATCTAACAATTGGTATCGTCAATAATTTCAATAACAATTGGTATACTCTTTTTGCTAATGCCAAAAGGGGGAAGAATTTAGGCGATATGCATCGAATAAGGGGGAATGTCTTCACATTTTAGTATGCTTTATTTGAGGGGGAATTATCATTGAGGGAAATTGTTTGCATGAATTGTATAGCATGAATTTAGGGAGAATCCGATATGCATATCTCATGTTGTTTGTCATTATCAAAAAGGGGGAAATTGTAGAGAATCACTCTATCTATAATATGTGCGCTTTGGTTGTATGAGCATGATTTTCAGGTATAGGTTTTGATGAATGACAAATAATGAAGTCAAGTGTCAAACAACGATATTATATGACAAACAATCAAGAGTGAATGCCAAGAAGCATATTGATGACGGAATTGCATAGACAAGCCAAAGACGAGTTCAAAAGTTCAAGACCAAAGACACAAGGCGTAGGTCGTTAGGTAGAACAAATGTAAGAGCAACGTTTAAAGTTATCTCGTCTTTTGCCTCAACATAGGTCATCATAAATATGCATAAAATCATTTTATCAAATCATATTTATCATAAACATATTAAATACTTCAAACAAAATGATTTTAACGTTTTCATTTTGACCAAAATGGTTGAAGTAAGTTTTCAATTCTGGTATATTACATAGGTCATCATTAATATGCATAAAATCATTTTATTAAATCATATATATCATAAACATTTTTAATATACTTCAAACAAAATGATTTTAACGTTTTCATTTTAACCAAAATGGTTTTTGAAGTAAGTTTTCGATTCTGGTATATTTTGGTATACTCCAGCTTTGATTCTGGTATACTCTGTTATATTCCAGCTTTGCTGGAAATTTCGCAAGGGTAAATAATCGATTATTTAACTCACAAAATCGGTTATTTACTGTCAGTAGCCTTCCCAACGTTCCGATTTATGAACGTTGAGAAGATAATCGACTATGCAGATCATATAATCGATTATGTAAGCATAAAATCAGCATAATTGATTGTCAATTAAGCAACGGACATACACCTTTTAACCCCTATAAATAAAGGTCTTTTGAGCTGATTTTAACACACAACACCTCCCAATATTGATATACATATTGACATTATTTGAGCATCATTTTAGAGCTTTTGTTGAGCCATTTGAGAGATAACTTTGAGTTGTTCATAGAGCTAAATTTGTATCTCTTTATCTACTCTTTTGAGAGAGTTCTTGTTGTAAAAGAGAAAGGTGTTTGAGAAGAACATATCTTCTCATTGATTGTCGGGTTCGCTAAGTACCCTAAGTCTTAGTGTGTGAAGTCTTGTGGTGCGGTATCCACGAGCAAGGTTGAAGTCTTGAGGTGCGGTATCCTCGAGCAAGTTGAAGTCTTGTAGAGTGTACATCTACGAGCAAGTGTAACGGTTTGTTAGGCACCCGAAAGCTTAACGGAGTTAGTGGAATCTCGAGAGAGTCTCTCGGGGACTGGACTAACCACAAGTTGTGGTGAACCAGGATAAATTCGGTGTGTTCTTTCCTTGCTATTTTTATTACCGAATTTATTTTATTCCTGCATTTTTTAATTCCGCAATATTTATCAATATTCTCGTGCCGCACTATTCACCCCCCTCTAGTGACGGGCATAAATCCTAACAATTGGTATCAGAGCCTAACTCTCTGAAAGCCTTAACCGGTTGAGAGCACGATATATATATTTTTGTTGTTGAGAATATTTAACGCAGGAATGATGAGCGAAGGACACTCCACCTATAGCCCTCCACTATTTGATGGAACAAACTATACATATTGGAAAGAGAGGATGAGAATATTCATCCAATCAAATAACTTTCGATTATGGCAAATCATCAAGAAAGGTGAACAAATGCCAACAAAGAAAGTTGGGGAAATCATGGTTCCAAAGGAGGAAAATGAATATGATGCCGAAGACATCAAGAAGGTTGAAAGAAACGCAAAGGCCGTCAACTTACTATTTTGTGCGGTGAATCCGGACGACTATCGGAAAATTTCTTGTTGCACAACCGCAAAGGAAATGTGGGATAAACTCGAGATCACTTATGAAGGTACGTCTCAAGTCCGAGAATCTAAAATTGATTTTCTAACACATGAATATGAACTTTTTAGAATGAGGGAAGATGAAAACATCGATAGTATGTTCGAACGATTCTCAATGATCGTCAACGATCTTCATGCTCTCGGAAAAGTATACTCGAACAAAGATCTAGTTCGAAAAATCCTACGGAGTCTCACTCCCGAATGGCGTTCCAAAGCAAATGCTATCCAAGAGTCGATAGGAATCATGGACGTCACAATTGATGGACTACGAGGTAACCTTAAAGCTTATGAAAGCACAATTCTTAATCCTTATCTTAGAAGTAATTCGAATATTGCCTTCAAAGCCTCATCCTCTAAAAGAGAAGAGGTAAGTGATTCGGAAAACGATGATGATATTACTTCCAATGATATAATTGAAAAGTTTTATAAGTTTATTAAGAAGGAAATAAAGAAGGAAGAACCAAGTCCTTCATGTCAAAATTGTGGAAAACTTGGCCACACCAAATCACATTGTCCAAAATCAAAGGACAAGAAAAAGAAGAAACACCATAGGCGCGTAACATGGGATTCCGACAGCTCGGGCGATGAAACTGCCGCATTATGCCTCATGGCAAACGAAGAAGAAAAGGTAAGTATTTTTAACTCTTACTCGTTTGAAGAAATACAAAATGCCTATGATGAATTATATGGTCAATTTGTTAAAGCTTCCAAAACCATAAAAGAATTGAAGAAACACTTTCTTTGCAAGAAAAAGATTTTGAGAAAACACTTTCTTTGCAAGAAAAAGATTTTGAAAAATTGACTTGTGACAATGAAAAACTAAAAGAAGAAAATGATCTTTTAGAAAATGACAATACTGTTCTTAAAAATAAAATCAAAATTTTAGAAGAAGAAAATAGATTTTTGGAAAATGACAATGTCGATCTCAAAAATAAAATCAAGGAGATGAATGAAGCCTCTATAATTGTTCAAAGTTCAAATTGTTCTTCTTGTAGTTCTTTGAAATAGAGAACGTAGAACTTAGAAATACACTAGAAAAATATAGTGTAAATGATTCTAAAACAAGTAAAGTAATTAAAAAGGATGATAGAAATGAGGTTAAACCACCTAGAAACAACTATAGGAATTTTGTTAATAAGTCTAAAACTAATCATATTAGACCACCTAGACACAATTCTAGGAATTTTATTAATGAGTCTAAAATAAATAATTTTAGATCACCTAGAAATGACTCTAGAAATTTCAACGCTTCTAGGAATAACAACTTTAGATCACCTAGAACGCATTTGGCTCAACCAAAACATATGCACAACCCGAACGTTGTATGTTATTATTGTAACCGGGTAGGACACATTGCACCCGTATGTTTTGCTAAACATAGAGATTCATATTTTGATTATGATTATTACTTGCCTAACCCCCAAGGACCCAAAAGAAGTTGGGTACCGAAAATCTATTTTTAGGTACTTTTGCAGGTGTGCTTGAAGACTACGATATTGTAGTAGATGCACCAAGCACGAAACCTTACTGCATCGAGGGTGAACGTCGGTTAGTTATCGTATTTTTGATAAAAACGTAATAGTTGATATGTGCTAACAATTGATATTAATTATTGATTCATGTTTTCATAAGTTTTATTTTGAATTGGTATCAATTATTTTTATGTTAAATGATTGATTCATGTTTTGATGAATATTTTTAGTTTAAATAACAGTTGGTATATTTGCAAAAAATGACCGTTATTATGATTGGTATGTTTTTACTAACATTTGGTATTATTTTGATGTTGATATGATTTTTTTTATCTAACAATTGGTATCGTCAATAATTTCAATAACAATTGGTATACTCTTTTTGCTAATGCCAAAAGGGGGAAGAATTTAGGCGATATGCATCGAATAAGGGGGAATGTCTTCACATTTTAGTATGCTTTATTTGAGGGGGAATTATCATTGAGGGAAATTGTTTGCATGAATTGTATAGCATGAATTTAGGGAGAATCCGATATGCATATCTCATGTTGTTTGTCATTATCAAAAAGGGGGAAATTGTAGAAAATCACTCTATCTATAATATGTGCGCTTTGGTTGTATGAGCATGATTTTCAGGTATAGGTTTTGATGAATGACAAATAATGAAGTCAAGTGTCAAACAACGATATTATATGACAAACAATCAAGAGTGAATGCCAAGAAGCATATTGATGACGGAATTGCATAGACAAGCCAAAGACGAGTTCAAAAGTTCAAGACCAAAGACCCAAGGCGTAGGTCGTTAGGTAGAACAAATGTAAGAGCAACGTTTAAAGTTATCTCGTCTTTTGCCTCAACATAGGTCATCATAAATATGCATAAAATCATTTTATCAAATCATATTTATCATAAACATATTAAATACTTCAAACAAAATGATTTTAACGTTTTCATTTTGACCAAAATGGTTGAAGTAAGTTTTCAATTCTGGTATATTACATAGGTCATCATTAATATGCATAAAATCATTTTATTAAATCATATATATCATAAACATTTTTAATATACTTCAAACAAAATGATTTTAACGTTTTCATTTTAACCAAAATGGTTTTTGAAGTAAGTTTTCGATTCTGGTATATTTTGGTATACTCCAGCTTTGATTCTGGTATACTCTGTTATATTCCAGCTTTGCTGGAAATTTCGCAAGGGTAAATAATCGATTATTTAACTCACAAAATCGGTTATTTACTGTCAGTAGCCTTCCCAACGTTCCGATTTATGAACGTTGAGAAGATAATCGACTATGCAGATCATATAATCGATTATGTAAGCATAAAATCAGCATAATTGATTGTCAATTAAGCAACGGACATACACCTTTTAACCCCTATAAATAAAGGTCTTTTGAGCTGATTTTAACACACAACACCTCCCAATATTGATATACATATTGACATTATTTGAGCATCATTTTAGAGCTTTTGTTGAGCCATTTGAGAGATAACTTTGAGTTGTTCATAGAGCTAAATTTGTATCTCTTTATCTACTCTTTTGAGAGAGTTCTTGTTGTAAAAGAGAAAGGTGTTTGAGAAGAACATATCTTCTCATTGATTGTCGGGTTCGCTAAGTACCCTAAGTCTTAGTGTGTGAAGTCTTGTGGTGCGGTATCCACGAGCAAGGTTGAAGTCTTGAGGTGCGGTATCCTCGAGCAAGTTGAAGTCTTGTAGAGTGTACATCTACGAGCAAGTGTAACGGTTTGTTAGGCACCCGAAAGCTTAACGGAGTTAGTGGAATCTCGAGAGAGTCTCTCGGGGACTGGACTAACCACAAGTTGTGGTGAACCAGGATAAATTCGGTGTGTTCTTTCCTTGCTATTTTTATTACCGAATTTATTTTATTCCTGCATTTTTTAATTCCGCAATATTTAACAATATTCTCGTGCCGCACTATTCACCCCCCCCCCCCTCTAGTGACGGGCATAAATCCTAACATCATTTTCCGTCATACTTACCATGCCAAACATTTTGACCTGAAATTCAAGATCCTTGGCAAGAAAAGTGTGAAAGATAACTTGCATTGTGTAACGAAACTAGGAAGAAAATGATCACTATTATTTTTGGTCCCACATTGAGCGCCAAACAGTTTACTATGAAAATGGTAATAAAAATTAAACAGTTTTTAAGCAATTGATGCTAGGTGTATGAAGTTTAAGGACAAAATGTGAGCTAATATGGAGTTATAATCAAACTGACGAGTTAGCTATTCAGGAGATTGGCCGATGCAGGGCCTCGAGGCTGACTACTGGGCTCGTGCTCAAGCTATTAGCGATAATTAGGGAAGGGACAACAGTTAGGATGCAATTAAGTGATGTTATTTACCAATGATAAGCAGTTAATGAAGAACAACTATGAAGACAATAAATAAGAGCAACAATATCGTGAAAGTATGTTAGAGAGAAAGAGAGAATAGAGAGAGTTATTATTTATCTCGTGTAGAATAGTTGCAGCAACAATAGTTGGTTAAATTTGGTAAGGATCCCCTTTATATAGAAGGAGAATCCCAATATTGTATAAAAAGAATTAAATAGAAAGATAAGGGGATGGGACAGTAGGATCGCACTGGGCTCTGTCTATACTAGCTCCATGCATTAGAAAGTCACCTTTTTCCTATCGTAGCCGTTGGTATGCACTTCCTCCAAGGTTGAAATCCGACGGTTCCCGAAGTTGAGTCTCGACCTCATCCTCGAACCCCGAAGTACTTTTTTGGGGAAACCTAATGGCGGGGAAATTGGACCCCCCTCCGGTCTTACCGTATACAATTATTTAATTGTCTATGCTTAACCTAAAAATTAGTCACAATTAAAATTTTCATGAAAACTATAATTTTTAAATGGCTACAACTTAAATTTTGCAGTTGAATAGTACAAATATTGGCGAAAATTCAAAGTTAAAAACCAAAAGACATACTTCTGTTTCATACATGATACATAAAATTACTTTAGGTCTAATTAAGCTTATGACTAAAGCACCGATCTTCAAAGATTATCAAGTTCGAAAAATTTGAATTCCATTTTGTAAAGTTCTATTCAAAGTCTATATGGCCAGCAAAATTGAAAAACATCAAACAAAAACCGTACTCAATTTAATAATCTATCAACATATAAAATATCAAACTTCAATTCATTGTTATGGAAAAATAAATTCTTCAAGCCAAACAATGGTCAAACCTAGGAAAATTGTAAACCTTTAAATTGCCAATTTCCTCCAAATGATGCTAAAATCCTATAGAAACATCCAAATGATACTCCAGGAATATGCCCAATTCCAAAATAACCATCCGAGCCTACCAAAACCATCAAAACTACGTTCCGAGGTCAAATACTTAAAAGTCAAACCTAGTCAATTCTTTCAACTTTGAGCTTCTCAATTGCGAGTCACTCCTTAAACATCCTCTTCGAACCTCTGAAAAACTCAAGCCGATGATGCATGCAAGTGATAATACACTATGTGAAGGTACTTGCGACCTCAAACTAACGAACCAACCGCAATTGCTCAAAACGAACAGTCATTCATTACATCCTCCCCCATATAAACTAATGTTCATCCTCGAGCATGCCAAGAGTAGTTCCAAAGCTATCAAATCACTGCATGAGCTCACCATACATACCCCGGGGGTTATTCTAATAAGCCAAACTTATGTAGGTTCGACAATGCAACTTATCTGAAGATCTCATTTCCTCTTTAGCCCATAATATTAGGATAAAACCCAACCCTGAATATTTGAAATTCATAAAAGGATCTGAACCTCACATCAATATGTTGTATAAACCAAAAGAATTTGAATGGAGCCGCAATTCCAACACATGGCACAATTACATGATGTTCCGTACAACTCAAATTCCTGTAGTAATAACTTCCGACCACCATAGATGTCCAATAACAATCCTGGCACCGGTAATATACTTCACATTGTATAAATTTCGTTCTGGACTTCCGGAATGTTGCCCATGATAAAGAAACATGTGAAAAATCATAACCTCCTATGAGATCTACAAGTCAAGAAACTCTCTTGTACGTACAATAAGAAAGCAGCACAACTAACAACTCATCACGGAACCACACAAATCCTCACACAGGATTGGTCGTGTACCAAACCAGCAATAACTCATTCATGCTGCCAATATAGAAGGATAGAAAGGTACGAGGACTACCTATCAAGTACAACAAATATAAAAACAAAAGTACAATTTTAACTCGTCCCACAAAGGGAAAACAAAACACTAAAGAAAGATAAAGAATAGGTGTCCCACATAACATACGTTACAGCATGCAGCCCAGTTCCAAATATGTCAATCCACATAGGGATACTCATCGAGCCAAAATGCTTTGGACCTTTAATAGCATGAATGCTTATGTCATGCACAATAGAGTGTACAAGTATAACTCATGAAAAATTAATGCAGATAATACAACATGAAGGAAAGCAAGCACAACTAAAGTCCAATGAGCAAATCAATATCACGAGGGCCATCTTGCCCATATTGCCATAAGGCAAGAACGAAATTACAACATGGATGGAGATGAATCAGATAACCTCACAGCCCATGATAGAATAAAGGAGGAGAACATAACATAGACTGGGGCACAAATAACATCCATTTTTACCAGTAACATAATCGCGATATCAACTTCATAAGAGTACCCGCACCTGATCCGATATAAAATACACATTCTCGGTTGGCTTTCAAATAGCCCCCAAACCAAATCCTGCTCATTCTTTAGCGGGAGTCCTTGTAAAAATCCATAACAACCTATCGATAATTTAAACCATCTGTTATCCCATTCTCAATATTTCTTCACCATTCGCAAATAAGAAATAGTCTGCCTATGAGGACATCCAGCCTCATAACCTCATGAATACCAAAATTTGCATACCCGATCTTAACTACGCTACTCAAATGGCTAATAGATAACTCACACCCCATCATCTTACTCCAACACCCGTATAGATTTTTCGTGCCGCATAACAAAGCCTGAACCTTAGAAGCATCAAAACCCAGTACACCCTGCTACTATCCATGCATCTGCAAACAAAAACACAAGCTGCCTTCCTAATATTTAAGATCTTAACGTATGATGTCCAATAATGCCAGTATTTTATAAATTTGTGATATCCATCCAGGAAAATATGAAATGTACAACATATTACTTATGCTTGCAGCAGATATCCGACTCAAGCCGCGACTGACACCATCGAGAACTCTTTGAGACCTGCCCGGACACAACTAAGCCATCAAGATTTCATCTCCCCAACTCAAAAGAGTCACATATATCATCCAACCCAAGAGCACTGCCATAAATGATTGTCGAGGAATTCCACAAAAAAGGATCAATTACTTCCATTGCTATGACGACCCAACCTTACCAAGTTGACCCATTTCTTCGGATGCTCCTCTACCTCTCTCTGGTGTAACAGTTCTTCCTATCGCTACACAACAATCCCCACCAAAGCTCAATGCAGAAAATCCTAGCACAAACCATATAGCCCAAAAACCCATAAAACTACCATATTTCCTCTAAAGCACCCCATAATTCCCCAAATCGAGATGGCCACACTAAATAGACCTTCTGGGAATCTGATTTCTTTTCTGACCCCTTTTATACAAAAATGTAGATACATTTATAACAAAGAAACAATGTAAGCCCCAACATCATCCCATGCAAATCTTATATCCTAATCATATGCCAATTTTAGGGAACCTTTCAATACCGTATACATACACCTCATGCCAAAATTGATATATTACCTTACCTTGCAAGCTGTTCATCGTTAATGGACTCCCCCAC
The DNA here is from genome assembly GCA_034376525.1 of Nicotiana benthamiana. Taxonomy (NCBI): domain Eukaryota; kingdom Viridiplantae; phylum Streptophyta; class Magnoliopsida; order Solanales; family Solanaceae; genus Nicotiana; species Nicotiana benthamiana. The sequence goes on along the minus strand of CM067333.1, from coordinate 190,276 downwards.
TTGGTACGAAGCCGTAAAACACAACATCCGATGATGCACAATCTCATGACAGTCAAACTCGCTTTCTCCAATGCCTCGAATTATAATATGTACCTTCCACTGAGTATAAAAACCATCTGAACCACATAGTCTTTATTGCCATAAACTATCCTTAAATCAAAATCCACCTCATGACCCTACTAAGATCGCGACCACAAGGCAACCAATTAAACCATTACAAGCTCGACTTATCAACCAGACTCCAGAACCCGTTGCACCCCCATGAATGATATAATAGTCTCTCAATACCTCTGCATCCTCAATCCGAACGACATGTTGAGAAATTGTTTGAGCATTCCCGACTCCAATGTACCCCATCTGGAGCATCACGAACCACTGGCATATATCTAATACCAAGGGAGCAATATCGTACACGAGTGTATGTAAAGGAACATAAGACATATGTTTAAAGTTGAGTCAATGTCATACAATACGAAATAAAATAATTGGAATTTCCTAATTTTTTCCGTTTCCTCTCGAAGATAAGCAGAAATGTCTCTATGCCGATCTGCAGGACTCTGCTAAACCTACTTATGACTCGTCGCACCAATGAACCTAGAGCTCTAATATCAACTTGTCACGACCCAAAATCTCTCTGAAGGAGCCGTGATGTCACCTAGTCTCTAAGACCGTGTAAGCCTAACACATACCGAAAAGATAATAGTCAACTAAATAGCTATAAAATTGTCACGAACCAATTCTATTATAGGTTTTGATTTCGCCCAGTACCATCTCTAGGCAAGACAACAATAAAATAACCCCGTGATTTCCCCTTTTAAAAAGATTTTAAAGTAATTTAAACTTCCTTTAATTCAAAATATTTGAAAAATAACATGCTTAAAATAAACAAAACGAAAAAAACTAAGTGCAATCATGACCATAGGATAAAACCAAAACTACAAGTCTATTAATATATGGCAAGACCTGGTGTCACAAGTGTATGCGTAACCTGTAGAATATACAAAACTATACTAGTCTACTGTCTGAGATGAAATATACAAAAAATACAAGAAAAAATGAAGACCTGTACAATTGCAGAACGGTCTTAGAAGGGGTAGCTCACCACGAAGTCTCGGGTATCAGGGATGCACGCCACTCTGATAATGCCTCAGCCCCTACACATTTAATGTAGAAGTGTACCGTGAGTACACAAATAATATGTAACTCGTAAGTATCCAATGTAACCTCAAAGAAGTGTTGACGAGGGATCGACTTTAACACTTACTATCATCAAACAAAATATAGATATTATAATTAAGCATGTATTATGCAGAAACAGCTGAAAACTCAAGAACAAGAAATAAGTAAACAATTCTTTAACTGATAGTAAATCCCAAATTAATTTCCATTATTTAACCATTTATATCTCAAGCTAAAGAATCAATATCAATTTTTAATTAATTCTAAAGATTTATTTCATGCAATTTTTGCCAAAGGTCATACGTCCCAATCCAGCTTAACATATTTAAACTGTGCACTATTGAGGGTCGAATGACACAGACCATAGATGGATCTATTTGTTACAGATGCGTTCGACTCGTTCCCAAAGAAGAGAAAAAAATAAATTAAGACAGCCTATTCAATATTTATTACAGAGCAATTATTCAAATAAATATCAATTCTCATGAATGGTCCTATAAATGAAGTTTAACCTCTCGCAATTCCTTTATCAATTTTAAACACGATTTACACAATTTAGTGAACAAGTAGGATGAAAATTTCACAAGTATAACATGATTTGGGTCCTAGACTACCCGGACATAAGTATAATTAGAAGTCACGTATGGACTCTTGTCAACTCGTGTGTATGTAGCACCTACAAATGGAAGCACATATTCATTCAATTCACCTATGTGGTTAATTCCCTCTTACAAGGTTAGAAATGAGACTTACCTCATCTCAAAGCCTACTTTATGGTCCAACCTCAATTCAGTGCCAAACAATAAAAAATTTAATCAAATGGTATATAAACTAATCAATACACGCTGAAAAGATCATAGTCCATCTATTATAGGGATTACTGAACACTAAATGTAAGATTCCTTAAATTCACCCCCGGGCCCATGTGCACGAATTCTGGAATTTATTTGAAGAAAGTTGTTACTCATAATCTCACGAAATTTTATATATATATATATATATATATATATATATATATATACCAAATTCGATAACCAATTTCGTTGTTAAATCCCATTTTTATCAAAAACCTAGGTTTTTCATCTAACCCATAAATTCCACAGATTTACTTGTTAATATCTACTAAAAATGTATGTAATAAACTCAAATTAGGCAGAAATTATTTTCCCTCAATAGCTAGGTTGAAATCCTCCTTTTTGAAGCTCCAAAATCTCCTAAATGTGTGAAAAACGAGAGAAAAGAGTCCAAGTCCCTTCTTTAAAACAAGGTTCTACCCACCTGAAACCCCCTTTTTCGCGAACGTGGATGAAGCCTTGCATACATAAAGGCCTAAGTTGATTGGGCATCATGAACACAACAGCAACATTACGAATGTGAATGGCAAGTGTACTGACCCCAACCTCTTTCCCCTATACGAATGCAAGAAGATCTTTGCTAACGCATAGCCCAAAGATCATCTAAATTCGCGAATGCAAAGGGTAATTTTGCACTACCCCAAATCCTTATTGCGAACGTGAAGGCCCTCCCGCATTCATGAAGAAGGAAACTATAACTAATAAATCTAGTTTCCTAGATTTAGCTCCGGGCGGTCCGAAACACACCCGAGCTCCTTGGGACCTCGTCCAACTACACCAACAAGTTTGTAAACATATTATAGTCCTGTTTGAATTCTCAAAATGGGGAAAACAACGATAAAACGAAGAGTGACACCCCAAACCAAATTGAGTAAAAATATGAATTTTAAGTTTTCAAATAGCTTAGAACGCGCCGAATTAAACTTAGATTCCTCAGAATGACACCAAATTTTACGTGCATATCTTAAATAACATCACAGAACTATCGATACTCTTGTAATCCCATTTAGATCTCGATATCATGCAAATATACTCAAAACTAAATTTAATGAACTTAACCTTCAAAGAGTCAACTTTTATTATTAGGCGCCAAAATGCTCCCGAGACATCCAAAATCCGATCTGAACATACGCCTAAGTTCGAAGTTGTCATACAAACCTATTGGAATGGTCAAGTCATGATTCCAAAGCCGTTTGCTCAAAATATTGACCAAAGCATACTTAGACATTTTAGCCAACATTATGGAACCAAGTGTTCCGATTTCAACCCGAACCCTTCCAAATGCCAAACTAGCCATTCCCGCAAGTTACAAAATAGTAAAAGAACATACATGAAGTCTTATTTAGGGGAACAGATTTATTGAAAGCAAAACAAACGGGCGGGTCTTTACGTAAACAGGAACCAAAAATTTCTGTATAAGCCAATCGACTCAACATGATACAATATCCCAAAACCGGTAATACAAGTCATAAAATTTTATAGGAGTAATTATACATAAAAAAATACATCAGTATTCCAAATTAATAGGAAACAATGGAAATAAATACGATAGCAACTGACTTCAAAGCCTGCAAACGTCAAACATGTATACCTTGAAGTCTCCAGTCGCAGAAGCATGAATCTCAAAATCAACTCGATCAGAAGTACCTCTTCTACACAAAAATGCGCAGAAGCATAGCATGTTTACGCCAAAGTGGTATCAAGGAAGTATCAAGCCAAACCTCAATAGAGTAGTGACGAGGCTACGTCAAGACACCTATCATAGATATAAACCTGCACAAGATATGACATAAAGTCAACAAAGAAGGAATATCAAAGTATGCCAATAGAAGAAAGAATTCATATTACAAACCGTAGTAAAGATAAGGCGGACACGAATAGCAATAAGAAATAACCAAGTAATTAAGTAGCAACATAGTCAACGTACAGATGTTGTACAAATGTGCTCACGTAGGAAAAACAATTTTTATTCAACCAATCAAATGATTTCTAAAACACAATTGCAACAATCCCACTTATCGTAATCTCATATAATAAATCAAAACTTTCAAATCTTTAACACACATGACACCTTGTGCCTATATTTTTCATCTCACTTACGGAAAAACCCACATGCTACTCGGCACATAATATCCGTGAAAAAAATACTAATTAGGATGTTCAACATATTTTTTTTATATATTATAAAGTAAAATTAATGTTTCTAAACCAATTAGGAGTTAAATGAGAATGATGAGTTTATTTTAGAAATCATTTGGGTGAAGAAAATAACAATTTCAAATAAAATACAATATCAGATATGTTACTAAATTTAATATAGAATTTATTAACTTGAAATATAATAATAATTCCTAATGTACAAACACCTGACATGCTAAGAAGATTAAGTTGAGAACTCAATTAAGTAAAATATGACAACTATTAGACATAATAAAGTGCCGAATAAATTAACGAGTTTTAACTTAAAAGTCACATAAGATAAGCATGTTATTGATTCTATTAATTAAAATTGTTATGTTACCACAACTCAATAAAGTATGACATAATGACTCCGAATAGTAAAAGCAACTTACCAAAATAATAGTAAAAGGAAAGGAAAACATAAAACGACGGCAAAACAAATAAACAATTGCAGCGTACAACCGGATTCCACCATACAACATTACCTAACCCTATTCTACCATGTAATTATCAACAATAATAATAATAATAGTAGTAATAAATAAATAAATAAATATATGCTGCGGCGTGCACCCCCATCCCACCATATAATCAAAGTCAATCTCATAATTCACCTTTATTTCACCATATCAATCCATCCTTATTTCACTTGTTGCAGCGTGCAAAATCATCCCCCTCCCCCATACAATATCAATGTCACAATATAAATATTCTCCCTTACATCACATTCTCCATTATTTCTCCTATTGCGGCGTGCATCTCGTTCCCCTGTACAATAATTAAAATCAACAGCTATATTTCAACAACTCAATTTAAAAGAAATTCTACAATCAAATGTATGAGTAAACGGCAACAAAGAAACCATATAAAATCAAAGTAATACAACAACCTTTAAAAAATGATAGGACAGGCAAGACACGTAATAGCTATGTATGCAAGCACAACAATTTGGATATGTAGTAGATACGCACAGTCATAGAAGATACTCAACAATTAAGAGGTAACAACATAATAAGGAAGGCAATAACTTCAACTAAGGCATATAAGGGCCGAATAACGAGTAAGAGGTATAATAAGTACTAACAACCTTAAATAGAGAATGTACAAATGACTAAAAAGGAGATATCACATGTTTTGACAATTCAATCAAACGCATGGTAAGAGACTAGACAATTTTGAACCGGTCAAAAATCACATATCGAAGGTGTACCCACTCGTCACCTTGCATACACGACTTTCACATAACAAGATAGAACAATTAACTCAATTCCTAACGGGTAGCACCCCCCCCCCCCAAAAAAAAGTAGACAAGACAGTTGCCTCAATTCGTCTAACTTAATACTCAATTTAGCTTTTCCTTTACCAATTCACCACCGTTCGGCCTAATCTATCCAAAGAAGACTTGAATACATCACAAAATGCAACAGAAAATAATTTTAATTAATAAAGCTATGATCTTTATATAATTTCTAAAAAGTGAACAAAAGTCAACCACGAGCTCACCCGTGAAAACCCGATTACAAGGTTTGGTCTTGGCTACCCATAGCCCTACAAGTCCATATATGTATTTTGATTCTAAATTAGAGTCCAATTCGACTCTCGAATCCCAAATTTTAAGTTTTCATAACTTTGACAAAATCTCAGAATTTTTCCCTTAGATTCTCATGAATTTGATGTTATATCTAATGTATAGCCCTAAAATAAAATTAAAAACTGATACCTTCAAATACTAAGCGTTTAAGAGTGGAGGGAGGTGAGGATAGGCCGTCCATGGCCTTAGAGGCTATTGTCACACCTCCTTTATACCGCTTACACATTGTTACCCCGAAAGGTGACACATGTATAGGAGTTTTTCCAATTAAAGTGACATTATTCGATATGGGATTAAGTATTTTATTTAAGAATCGCCACTTGATATAGGTTTGGCTTTTTGGTGTCCCAAGTCACCGATTTATTTAAATCCTAAATTGAGGAAATTTCGTCTGTCCAATTGGAGTCTGCGAACCAGAAATTCCTGAGTAAGGAATTCTGTTGACCCGAGGGAAGGTGTTAGGCACCCTCGGATCCCGTGGTTCTAGCACGGTCGCTTAAACTCATTTTAAGTGGCTAAAATAAGATTTTCGATACAGGTTAACTCGTAATTTTATATTATCAACCGCTTTTAATGTCGTTTTAGGAAAATTTGCAAGATTGTTAAAACACGTCGCGAATCACATCACATAAATGCACCCGCAAATTTAGACGTATTTTTAACTCCATTTAGAGTAGGATTTGCGTCGCATAAATGCGCACCCGAAATAAGGAAGGTATTTTTTATAAAACACGCGCTCCCACAGCAACTACGTCTTTGACATTTATGGGAAGGCCGTGAAATTTGCTGAACGACACCTCCTATTTTTCTATATGTTTTAATGAATTAAGGATCCATCGCATAGTATTTGCTTGAACTACGTGGCTACATTTTATCAGGATATTCTAACATATGCTAAATTCTCTACCCTAGAAAGTGCTTAAAATTGTTTTATGTATAAACTGGGTATTAGAGCAATATTATGTGCATCCTAGCCTCATTAATGGCCAATTGCATATGATAAGTAAAGTTTGGACTAACCCAGGAGCATATATTGCTCAGGCTATGACTGAGAGATATTGTGATTGGCTTGGGCCTTTAATCACTTAGCCTGTCAAACATGTTGACTTACACTGGGCCTCGCGAATGAGCCCAGTGTTGGTTTGGACAAAGGGGTCCAGTCCTCAGTAACCATTTCGGTTCAAAACTATATACAAAGTTGAACATATGCACATTTCCAAAGAAAATACTAACAGTCATTTTATATATCAAACTTTAACATTGGATTTGGACTCAATGATTCATATACTCGTCAGTCAGAGTACATGAATCTAGTTCTTCAAAATTCAGTTATGACTTTGCTTTACAGCTTATAGATCTAAAAGACAACACTAATAACACATTGATATTTGAGTGCACTTCATCATACGTAATGACTAGATTTTGATAATTTCTAAGCAAATATTTCATGATTTTCTTAGTTCTAAACAACATGAAATAATCATCTAGGACAGCTATACATTCACTACCAGTACTAAGTATGCTTCATACTTTTAAAAAAAATCGAATGTTCAATTATTACAAATAGACGAGTCTCTAGAGTCCAATTATTACTATAAATGTATCAGTCTAACGTTAGTTACAACCTCGGGACTATCTTATCAATACAGCTATAACCAAAACTAGATATGGGAAAATAGGGACAGGGTTTAGAATGACATAGTAACTCAAATATGCATATTCATGAAAATTTTATTCTTGAACTTCAATGTATCAGATGAACAAGGAAATGTACCTGTAATTAAAGAAAAACAGAAGCCTATGAGTAACTATAAGAGACCAGCTAAACAATTAACAACCAATCAAACAGTGTATCCAAACTTCAGCAGAGTTTTTAGAGACCAATCTTTCAAAAAAAATTAACCCAACATCACTAATGGTATATTTTGCAGATATAGGAGAAACTAGTTTGTATTTTTAACTCTAGAACTCAAAGAGAAGGTTTTCCGATCCTCATGCTGTGCCCAGAGGGTTCATTTTATAATAGAGCCATTAGGGAATCAGATTTTTCCCTAGTTTCTTTTTAGTCCTTAACTCAAAATTTCATTTTGTCTAAATGATCCTTCAATTTCAGACTTGTGCCTCAAATTTGAGGCAGGTATTGTGCAATAGTTCTTGCTAGAAGGTTCTATCATATTTTTTAAGAGTTTAAGTCCCTCTTATACCCTCACTTCCTTTCCTAAATTACCCCACTCCTGAAATTTGACTTTAGTCAATTCTTTGACCCTAGTTTAGTTACAATTGACCCTGGTCAATCAAACTTGGGTCACCCTTTAGACAAACAGGCTAATGAAAATCATTATTAGCCAAAATTGACAAGGTTCAACACAGATGCCTTAATATAGACTTCCAGATCCAAACATCACACAGGATTATCAAAACAAGGATAATAAGAAAGAATATATTTATCAACACTCACTATTCAGAAATGCCTCAATCAAAATGCTTAAGAAATACTTAACAACGAGAAACACACAACAATGGGTGAATATTTAGTTCAGGAATCATCTTAGGAAGCAGGTAAAAGCTACCATTGAACAAGTAAAGGTCCCAAACAAACAGATCAACTTAAACAGGTGTCAATACCAAAAATCAAAATTATTATGGCAATCAGTTACTTACGGACAAACCAGAAATCATAGAATGAAACGACAGAAGAATCAGAAGATGGATGTCGATTAAACCACAAAAATAACAATTCTGATAAACTAACTAAGCTTTCAAGATCAAGGAGCTGATATTAACAAGATATACAATTATTCAAAAGATGAAGATATTTCAAGACCAGTGTCAAATAAAGCATATGAATATTGAAACCTATTTTAGATGAACTTGTGGACAAACAGAAAAAAATAACTAAAGAAAATCAAATAAAAGAACTTCAACTATTTGGCATGCAACTACTGAACCTAATCAATTATTAAAAGAAATCAAGCATTTAACAGCTAATGAAAGGAAAATATGCAGGAAACTTAGCTTTTTATTTTTGTTCCATTTAAACAATTTCAAACTGGCTCTTGAGCCTTTCCACATGGTTTCGAACACTCATAGGACGATGATAATCAGTTTAAGATCTCAGGGGAGGGATCAGGAAGGAACCGAGACTGCCTTGGAAACCATTTCTGGCGTGTTTTGTGTTTTAGGGTTAAGCATTAAGTTGAAATTTTAGGATGATTTGAGAGGGGTGACCTATACGGTTGGAACGAGGTCGTTAAAGTTCCTTAGGGGTGTAAATTTGGAGGGCTTTGGAACAGGGTCGCCAGAAATATGGGTTCCGACGACCTTTCTGAGAATATTTGAGATGATGGGGGGATTCGAGGGGAGTGGGTTGCAGGACGGGGAAGGGGGTGTCCTAGTGGTTGTAGGGTGTAAAAGTGGAACAGATGGGAACAGGTTCGCCGGAGACGGTGGTTCCGACGGCCCTACTTTTGAATATTCGAGACGTAGGGGCATGTTTGACGGGAACTGACCATAGGACAGGGTAGGGGAGGTTATGGCGGTTGAGTGGTGTAAATCTGGGATAGTTTGGTTGTCGGCTGCCGCCATGAGGTGATTTCTGTCAGCGGCACTAGGGTGGTAGGCCGGAGGTAGAAGGGTGGTCGTGGGGTGGTCAATGGATGGTGTTAGGTCGGTGGTAGATGGTACGAGGAAGAAGGGACTCTTTCTCTAATGTGTATTAGAGACGTTTGGGCATATGTATACAAAAATGAGGGGAGTACTGTTGTCGTTGGATGAGATGGGGATGACAGATGAGATGGGGATGACAGATGAGATGATCCCTTCTTGAAACTGTGTCATTTGGTTTGGTGCTGTGTGGACTGGGTTGAGGCTAGTCCTTTGGGCTGAGTTGTGTATTGAAAGGGAGAAGCAGGTTGGGCCACTCAGGTCAGGCCCAATTGCGGCCAGCGTGAGTGGCTGTATATGTGTGCATATATACTTTTTTACCTTTTTCTTTTAATTTAATTTAATTACTAACTTTATTTAAAAAACTAAAATATCACAACTAAAAATAAACTAAGTCAAATATAAACAAATATTTTCAAATTCCGGAAATATATATAAATATAAATATATATATATATATATATATATATATATATATATATATATATATATATATATATTATTTTAATTTGCAAACAAATTTATTAAATCCTAATCAATCTTAAAACTCACAGTAATGGACATGCGCATGCAATTAAATCATAAACAATTAAAATCCTAATATATTTTAAAGAAAAATCGTAAATTTTAAGAGTCTTGTAGGAGCTTGTTTCGGCCGAGTAAAAATCATATGCTCACAGCTGCCCCTCTTTGCTCGGGAACTCAAAGGGTTTTCGTCCAAAGATAAGTGAGTAAATATGAGCGGTTTCCGTCTGATTGAATACTCCATGTAAAGCCTTTTGAATAATTTCTGACCGAATCTTGCTTCAAAGGTTGCCTACATATCCTTGGCAATAAAGGAATCAGGTCAGTATAGTTCTGGAAGTTTTGGTAGCTGGGACTACCGAGAGACTGTGATTGGCTGCTGTTGTTGCTGTTTCTGCTTGCTAAGCTCCTTATTACACCGAAAGAAAATCAAAACTAAGCTAGCTAAGTCTATCAACTACAAGTTACAAGATTCCTATCGATGAGTCTCTTGAAGCTTGATCTTGAGTCTTGGTTATCGTTCGCGGCAGACTCTGATCTGAATCTTGATGCTCGTTAATTTCAGCTGTTGGCTAAGTCTTCAATCTTAAAACAAAACAGGATATGCTGAGTTTGTGACTTCCATTAATTTGGAGCAGTCCGCGTCTTTGTCCGCCTCATTATTTTGAGTTTACCTTTTGTCCCCTTTTCTTTGAGTTAACCTTTTGTCTCTTTTCTTTCTTTTGTTCTAAATTGACACCATGCTTTCAATTATGTCGAATCTTGTGCCTTAAGGTGACTCCTACTCAGATGGCAAAACAAGCAAACGAATTAAATTTTCTGCCCCAGTTTTCACTGGAAAATTCGGTGAGTTATTTATATAACACATATATGTTATTCTTTACTAAAACAAAAGGATCGGTATCGTGTATCCCTTGGAAAGATCGCCAGGTAATGCTGGAGAGGAGAAATGGTTCTTGTTGGGGATAAGATGGGAATCTTCGGGTTATGCCGGGATTAGAATGAAAAGGTCTCTCTAGCGATGGAAAGAAACGATCCGCGGGTTATGTAGGGATAGGAAAATATCTTACGTTATGCTAGGGGAATCCACAGGTTATGTCAGAATGAGAATGAAAGGTCCCTGCTGAGGATGAAAGGGATCATCCACGGGTTATGCCAGGATTAAATGAAAAATGATTCCTGGGTTATGCTAGGGAGATCCACAAGTTATGCCGGGATGAATGAAAAAGGTTCCTGGGCTATGCCAGGTAGATCCGTGGGTTATACTGGGATGAGTGAGAAATCCTAGGTTATGCTAGGGAGATCTGCGGGTTATTCCGGGATGAAGGAAAATCCTGAGTTATGTCTAGGGAAATCCACAGGTTATGCTGGGATGATAGAACAGTCCTAGGTTATGCTAGGGGAATCCATGGGTTATGCCGCGATGAAGGGAGATCTTGAGTTATGTCAGGGGAATATACGGGTTATGCTGGGATGAAAGAACAATCCTAGGTTATTCTAGGGGAATCGACGAGTTATGCCAAGATGATGGGAGATCCTGAGTTATGTCAGGGGAATCCACGGGTTATGCCAGGATGAAAGAACAATCCTAGGTTATGCTATGGGAATCCACGGGTTATGTCGGGATGAAGGGATATCCTGAGTTATGTCGGGGGAATCCACGGGTTATGCCGGGATTAAATAACAATCCTAGGTTATGCTAGGGAAATGCAAGGCAGCGGAGGATCACAGAGATCCCTTTGACTGTGCTGGGAATAGAGAAGGAAAGGAATAATTCTTAGGTTATGCTAAGGGTAGGGGAGTGTTAGCTCCTAGACCATGCTGGGGACTGGGAAGTGTAGGGAGAGAGTCCTCTGGTTATGCTGGGGATGTGGAGGGAAACTTCCTTGACTTATGCTGGAGGGGGTAGAACACAATCCTTAGGTAATGCCTGGGAAGTCCACAATCTGTACAAAGGGGAACTAGAGATTAGGATCTCGTGCTGTCATGCTCATATACGAGTTTGCAGAAAATGAAAAGAAACCTTTCCTTTGGTCATTAACGCAGCAGCACCTTTGGCCCTTGTGCCTATCCTTTGGTTGTTTTCTAAGTTTCCCCTGCATCTATTTTAGTTCATAAACAAAACAAATTGTTAGTTTAATTAGTGATCGGTTTTGTGGTCTTGTCATGCTTGATTTTGACTTCCTTTGTATTCAAAACCGAACCCTCAGCTTTCCGTCCTTGCTTAGTTGGCCAGGGGGTCCTCATTTCGGTGGGTCTTTGCTTCTCGGGCCTTGGGTCGTGAGTTTTGTCCTGCCTTTGATTTTGGGCTGGCATTTGGACCTTTGATAAGTATCAACATCCTTATCGGCTTAAAAATCTTGATTTTGCTTCAAATCCATGCCTTTTGACTTTGAATTCCTTCCTTTTATTTCTTTATTTTTGAGACATTAACCGTCATGATCCACACGGATAGGCCAAACATACTTGACAATGTCGGTCATTTTCCAATTCTTGCCTGGAGAAAAGCCTCGAAGTCGGCCCTGCTACGTTTTTTTAAGGAACGGCGAGGAAGTTAAAGCGGAAATGAGTGAAGTATGAATTTAGAGAGGTATGCACTTTGAAGGAAAAGAGGGAGCTTACGAGCTGGATCTAAATGGTGACGATATGCTTCTTGAACTGGATACCCGGCCCAAATCCATTTCTCCTTTTTGACTCCAGCTTCCGAAAACAAAAAATCTTGCTCAGATCCGGGCAGCACTATTTCTTCTTTTCGGCCGACGGTGCCCTTTGCGGGTTTTCGCCCATCGACCTCTCTCGTTTCTCTTCCCCCGTCGCCTGATGGCGCTCTTTGCGCGTTTTCACTAAACAAACTCTCTCATTTTGTTTTTCTCTGCACACCGTCGCCTTATGGTGCCCGGAGGTTTTCACCGATAAGACTTTCTCATTTACTTTTCTCACAAACTTGATTAGTGTCGAACCCCAACAAATGGTATTCTCTTCCCCGGGGATCTATAACTTTGTAATCATTCGGACGGAAACGAACCGATACATTTCTGCCCCAGTTTTAATTTTCTTGGGTGAATGGAGTTTTTATTTTGATATGACTGAACCTCAGGGAGAGGCTGCCTATGTATCCTTTTGTAATCAAGTCAGACATAGTTCAGGAAGTTTTTCCTAAACTAATTTTGTTTTGTATTCCTTTTTTTGAATTTTCTTTTCTTTTTTTTTCTTCTTCTTTTTTTCTTTTGAATTTTCTTTTCTTCTTTTTTTTCGTTCTTCCTTTTTGAATTTTCTTTTCTTTCTTTTTTATGAATTTTCTTTTCCTTTTTTTGACTTTTTTTTGGGTTACAAAGAGGGCGAGGATAGCGGGAGAATAAAGCCTTCGTCCTTTCGATCCACATGGGTAATTGTTGTAGGGGATTTAAACATAATACCTTTTTACTTCATCTGCGTGTACCGCTGCCTCGGGCTCATTTCCTTCAATGTCGCCCAAGTGCAATGGTCTCCTCGGTAATATCTTCCTTATTATGTATGGGCCTTTCCAATTTTGAGCAAATTTTCCTTTGGCCTCCCTATTATGGGGAAGTATCTGTCTCAAAACAAGCTGTCCGTCTTAAAAATTCCTGGGGCACACTTTCTTGTTGTAGGCATGGGCCATTCTTTGTTGGTACAACATCCCGCGGCATACCGCGGCCATTCGTTTTTCATCAACTAATGCCAGTTGCTCCAAACGGGTTTTGACCCATTCACTATCTTCAATTTTTGCTTCGGCGATCTCTCCGAGCGAAGGGATTTCCACCTCGGCAGGTATAACTTCCTCAGTTCCATAGACCAGCAAATAGGGAGTTGCTACTATAGATGTACGTATTGTGGTACGATATCCCATCAATGCGAAGGGCAGCTTTTCATGCCATTTCCTCGAGTTTTGAATCATTTTCCTCAAGATTTTCTTGATGTTCTTGTTGGCTGCTTCGACCGCACCATTAGCCTTAGGTCGGTAGGGCGTGGAGTTTCTATGTGTTATTTTGAATTGTTCACATATCTCTCCTATGAACCAATGTTTAGATTAGCTGCATTGTCAGTAATGATGGTAGCCGGGATCCCAAAGTGGCAAACAATGTTGGAATGCACAAAATACACTACCGCTTTCTTGGTGACAGACTTGAGGGTGATGGCCTCAACCCATTGTGTAAAATAATCAATAGCGACCAATATAAATCTGTACCCATTTGAGGCCTTTGGCTTGATTGGCCTTATGACGTCCATTCCCCAGGCAGCAAATGGCTAGGGTGCTGAAGTAGGATGCAACTCATTTGGTGGTGCATGAATCAGATCTCCGTGCACCTGGCATTGATAACATTTCCGCACAAAGCTGAAGCAGTCTTTCTCCATGCTCATCCAATAATCACCAACTCGGAGTATCTTCTTTGCAATTACATAGCCATTCATATGGGCCCCACATATTCCCTCATGTACTTCGTGCATAATTCTCCCAGATTCTTCAACATCCACACATCTCAACAAATTAAGATCTGGAGTCCTTTTGTACATAGTGTCACCACTCAAGAAGGAATTCCTCGCATGCCGTCGGATAGTCTTATTTTGTTCTCCCGTGGCTTGCTCAGGGTACTCCTATGTTTTTAGTACCCTCAAGATGTCGTAATACCATGGCTGTGGGCTAGGCTCTGCTTTGGTTGCTTGACAATACCCATGTCTTTCTTTGATTTGGATTTGTAAAGGATGAACATAGGTATTCCCAGGGTATGGTAGCATGGAGACCAAAGTGGCAAGTGCATCTGCTAACTCATTGTGGCAAAGAGGAATGAAGCTGAAATGTATCGACATGAACTGTTTGGTGAGTATATACGGGAGGAGCTTAACGTCACTTGTCTCCCATTCTCCTTGAGTTTGTGAGATAATTAGATCGGAATCCCCATGATTAGTAACTCTTCGACATCTCGGTTAATAGCCATGTTCATACCCATGATGCAAGCCTAATATTCAGTGGTATTATTGGTTAAAAAGAACCGAAGTCTGGCTGTAGCTGGATAATGTTGGACTGTAGGTGAGATTAGAATTGCCACTATCCCTACGCCCTTTGCATTTGCCGCTCCGCCGAAAAACATTTTCAAGACTGGGGTGTCCTCAGCTACTAATTCCAATGAGTTAACTTCTTTGTAAGGGAAGAAAGTGTTTAAAGGATGATACTCGTCATCAATAGGGTTTTCTTCCAGATGGTCCACCAACATCTGAGCTTTTATCGCCGTACGAGTGAGACAAACAATGTCGAACTCGGTAAGCAGGATCTGCCATTTAGCCAGTCGCCCTGTGGGTGTTGGTTTTTGGAATATATACCTTAAAGGATCCAGCCTGGTAATGTGGTATGTGGTATGAGCTTGCAGATAGTGCCTTAGCTTTTGAGCTACCCATGTCAAGGCGCAACATGTTCTTTCTAACAATGTGTACTTAGCCTCATAGCCGGTAAACTTTTTGCTTAGATAATAAATGGCCTGCTCTTTCTTTCCCGTAGCGTCATGATGCCTGAGAATACAACCGAAAGAACCTTCCAAGACCGTCAGATATAGAAAAAATGGCCTTCCTGATTCTTGCGGAACTAAAACTGGTAGATTGGACAAGTATTGTTTCATTTTGTCAAAAGCCTCCTGACACTCGACTGTCCACTTAACTGCCACATCCTTCTTTAGTAGTTTGAATATAGGCTCACATGTTAAAGTCAAGCTGGCGATGAACCGACTGATGTTATTTAATCTCCAAATAGACTCATCACATCCTTTTTGGTCCTCGGCGGGGACAGCTCCCGAATGGATTTGATATTGGTTGGATCTTATTCAATGCCTCTCCGACTGATGATGAACCCAGGAAATTTTCCCGACGAAACTCCAAATGCGCATTTTGCCGGATTCAATTTCAACTTATATTTTCGGAGCCTTTCGAAGAATTCCCTCAAATCCTTTACATGATCGCCCAGAGTTTTAAATTTGATAATCACGTCATCTACGTACACATCTATTTCTCTATGCATCATGTCGTGGAAGATGGTGGTCATAGACCTCATGTAGGTTGCCACGACGTTTTTCAATCCAAAAGGCATAACTTTATAACAATATGTTCCCCAAGGTGTGGTGAATGCGGTTTTCTCAGCATCTTCCTCATCCATCAACACTTGGTGATACCCCACATAGCAGTCTACAAAGGATTGAATCTCATGTTTGGCACAATTATCGACGAGGATGTGGATGTTGGGTAGAGGGAAGTTATCCTTGGGACTCGCCTTGTTCAGATCTTTATAATCCACACACACTCATGTTTTCCCGTTCTTCTTTGGCATTGGGACCACATTGGCAAGCCATATGATGTACCGCACTACCCGGATTACCCCTGCTTCAAGATGTTTTGTAATTTACTCTTTGATTTTATCACTGACATCGGGCTTGAACTTTCTTTGCTTTTGTTTTACTGGAGGGCATTCAGGGTATGTAGGAAACATATGAACCACCAAATCCATACTCAGACCAGGCATGTCGTCATAGGACAATAATTACGTCTTTGAATTCCAACATGAGTTGAACCATTGAATCTCGTATCTCTTTATTTACGTGGATGCTTATTTTAGTTTCTTTGATTTCATCGAGATCACCCAGGTTAATCGGCCGGTGTAATTTAAGTTAGGCTTAGGTTTGTTCTCAATGTGTTCCAATTCTCGAGTGATTTCCCTAAAAGCCTCTTCTTCATTGTATTCCGGTTCCTGGTTCGTTATTTCACAAACAGACAGTCGGTTTGGGTCGTGGCAAGAAGTCCGCAAGCATGTCGTTTTATTTAAGGCCACCTTATTGGGACCGAAAGAAAATATGAAAAATGAACAAAGAAAAAATTAGAGAAGGCAGAGAAATGAAAAATATTAATTTTATTTCTTTGAAATTGAAAGATAAAAGGTGTTTACAGCTTGAGATTTAAAGTGCTAAAAGGAAAACAAACAACCAAGCTACACCCTGAAATAGCTCAGGATGTGGGAAGAGGTAGAAAGGCGAGACTACCGGGTCTCTCGCCTGACCACAAAGGGCGTTGCCTTCCAATTTTGAAGTTTAGAATCTTGCCCCATGTACAGCACTTAAGCGGCGCTTGAACCTTCTCCCCGTTGGACCATGTTTACATCATAGAGCAGCTCTCTCACAGCCCGGCAGATTTCATCAATTTCTTCTTATGGGAAAGTTTCTTCTTCCTCCTCTTCATTGTACTTTTGTTTTATGAAGGTTTTGTAAAAATGAGGCAGGGGTTATTGTAAGGTCCATCCTTGGTGCTTTTTGCGATTAGCCCAGGTGATATCTTCTAAGGTTGGATGAAATCCCAGGCCAAAAAACTTTGCTGTGGCAGGCAAGGCGACTGGCTCGGTTACGCCTTGTAGGGAGCTTTCGGGTCCCTTGCCGGGCTTGAAACCTTGGCGTGTCATTTTCTTTGCTATCGTAATTGAAGCATTTGGCAGAAAGGGTTGAGGAAGCAGCTTTCCCTCTTCATGCCAGTCAGCTACTATGACTTTGAAAGCATGATAAACTATGTTTTCACTCTGTTCCTTGGCTTCTAGACAGGTAACAGAGCGGTCCCAGTAAATTGATTGCTCGTCCTCTCCAGGAACTCTAATCTCCTGATTTTCATTCTCAAATTTCAGCATTTGGTGCAGGGTTGAAGGCACTTCCCCTGCTGCATGAATCCACGGCCTTCCCAGGTGGTATTTGTAGGAGATGTCCATATCCAACACCTGGAATGTTACTTCGAAATCGACTGGACCAATAATGAGCACCAATTCGATTTCACCTATGGTACCCCTTTTTATTCCATCGAAGGCTCGGACACTTATGTGTTAGGACGGATCCTCCTGTCCCAATCTCCATTCTCTGCAAGGTAGATAGTAGACATATGTATACTCCGGTACCTCCGTCAACCATCACTCTCTTGACAAAATATCCCTCACAATTGACAGTAAGGTGCAAAGCCTTGTTGTGAGCAGCTCCCTCTGGGGGTAAGTCATTATTGCTGAACAATATCATGTTAATAGCGAAGAATCTCTCTGCCATTTTCTCTTAGCTGTTTTACAGAGGTCACAACTGACACATAAGCTTCATTTAATGTCTTGGCCAACACCTGTTGATGCTCAGGATATTTCATCAGGAGCGACAATAAAGAGATCTGCTCAGGGGATTTTCGGAGTTGATCTACCACTTCGTACTCCGTTTCATTTATTTGAAAAAGGCTTTTGCTTCCTCAGCATTGACTGGCTTATTTGGCGGAAATTGCCTTTTGGTAGAGACATTCACCTCTTCCATGTCTAGGTATTTCTTGGTGGGCCATCCCTTTTGGGCTTCTCCGAGAACTTCTTTGCCCTTATATGTAACAATGGTTTCCTGATAATTCCAAGGAACAACTGAAGGGTTGGCTATGGGTTTCTGTGGCACGCGACAAATAACCACGGTTTCATTCAGCAGTGGTGGCTTAATTGATCCACGTACCACATATTACTTCTTGGGCACATTCATGGCTTTGTTCAGCTCAAAACTTTTGGGATGGCTTAAGGTGGACCGCTTTTCTTTGCTTACCCGGGGGATATAGAGTATTGTTTCTTTGGCAGGGATTGTCTCGGCTCTGACCTCAAACCTCTTCTCTGCTTCAGGGCATTTGGCTTCATTTGTTTTCTTTTCATCCATCTTCTTTGGGGCGACTTTTGGCTTCTTATCGGCCTCCGCGATGGCTATGATAGCTTTCAGAGCGGGATCAAATTCTTTGTCCTCGTAGATGATTCCATGACTAGCCCATTTTTGTGAGCCGGTAACGGGTTATTAGTTACATTTGGGACTTCATCATCTCTTAAAACAATCTTCTTTTGATCAATAAAGTCTTCCACCGCTCGCATAAAGGTCCAACAATTTTCAGTATCATGCCTCTCTGCCCCAGAGTGGTAAGCACATCGCACCCCATTTTGGAAAGATGGTGATTCAGGATTCTATCTATTTGGGGGTACAGGCTAGAGGATACCCAGATGAACTAGCTTTGGGAATAGTCTGGCGTAGGATTCTCCAATTAGGGTGAAGTTCTGTCTCCGGGGTTGCTCCCGGGGACTACAGTTGTTTTACTGAGGGCGGGGATTGTAATGAGTCTGAGGGAGTTAATTCCTCAGAGCTTGATTTCTGTTATTCTGCATTGAGGTCGGGGAAATGGTTGAGAGTTCATAATTGCATAGGGTTGAGGGACATAGCGCATGTCTGTGTGAGGATAGTAATGTTGGGGCGCTCTTTCAGACAATGCATGTCTGTGGGTATGTTGTTTCCTCGCCCCGCAGGCTGCCATGGATGCCTCCTCTTTTTTCTTGTTACTGGGAATTCCTCCTGCCCTACTTGTATGGCTTGGGAGGTGGCCCTAATTGCAGATTGACTTAGAATCCTTCCTGTTTTGAGGCCATTTTCCACCATCTCCCCAATATTTATTGCCTCGGCGAATGGTTTGCCCATTGTGGACATCATGTTCTAGAAATAGTCTGCCTCTTGTTCTTGCAGAAAGACGGTGACCATTTATCTTTCATCCATAGAAGGCTTCACCCTTGATGCTTGCTCTCGCATTTTAATAACGCCCTCCCTAAAGCTTTCAGCAGGATTCTTCTTCAGGTTGGCTAGGGTATTCCTATCTTGGGCGATGTCGACAATGTACTGGAATTGTTTTACAAAGTCCCGGGAAAGGTCATCCCATATATGCCATCGGGTGATATCTTGTTTATATACCATTCAGATTCAATATCCACTAAACTTTCCCCAAAGTATGCCATCACGAGCTCTTCCTTTCCGCCGACTCCACGTAATTGATTACAATAACTTTTCAGATGGGCGATGGGATCGCCATTGCAATCGTATTTCTCGAACTTTGGCATTTTAAACCCCAAAAGAAGATGCACATGAAGGAACATGCACAGATCTTAATTGGCTACACTTTCCTGTCCGCTCAGTCCCTGCATATTCTTCTGGCTTTGCTAAAGAATCTTCATTCTCCTTCTGATCTCATCCTGCTTAGGTGCTTTGGATGTTTTGTCTGGCATAGGGGTAAGTTCATGTTTGGGCTGAGGGTAGCTATATGTAGGGTACACGGGAGGCTCATTTTTGTAATTACGAGTCTAGAAGGTAAAGGCTGGGGGATCAAACACCGGCCTTGGTACTGCTGGTTGTGTTGTAGCTGCACACGTAGGGGCCGTAAAGATATTAGGAACTGGCCTGGATGCTAACATTGGAGGGTGGGTCTCAGAGGGCACCCCAACAAAATTGGTTGAAATAGTGGGCTGCCCCAGGAGAATGTTCGGTGACTGATAGGAATAGTAGAGGTACCCCCTTAAAGCGGAAATAGCTTAGGTAATCAAGGTATGGCGCTGGGAGGTTCCTTTCCATTGGTCCATGCGTCCCAAATTTTGCATGACCCAAAGCCGCAGGATTTTAATTTCTTCGGCCACTAAAGATTCAGAGGCGTATAATCCTCTTATTGGACCGTCTTCTGGAATAGGGACGGTGGGTAGAATAATTTCAGTAGACATCTCTATATTTCCCTTTGAACGAGTGAGGTCCATGTGAAGCCAGTTTACAACAAAACCAACCACTGTTCTAAACACCTGAACACACCTGAACTGTAATTCTAGAAAACATAGTTAGTTTCGGGATAGATGAGAAACAGGAAATCACACATTGAGCATGATGCACCTATGCACATAATGGGGTTTCTAAATGCTTGCCACAGTCGCATGTGTCATCCCGACACTTATTTCAATTTCCTTTTGCTTCTTCCCTCTTATTACCTCTTTTTGTTGTTTTTTTATTCGATATATTTTTAGCCTTTTAAAGAATACGATTGAATCCTATGGAGATATCCTACGTATCATGACTTTGCATGAATCAGACCGAGCGTAGTTCATGGATATGAAAGGTTGAGTACGCAGCAAAATATTTTTGGGATTTTCGATTTGATAGAGATACGAACTTTGATTACAATGGCTAAGAGAAACTACCAGACAGGTACTCAACACCCTCACAGACTCGAAAAGACAACATACCGACTCTTTTTTTCCAGAAAAATATAAGTCTATGAATACATTAACACTTACAATGCTTTTGGAGCTTGCTGGGCATCATTCGGCCTTGACGGTTTGCACGCTAACCTTCCTTAGAGATAATGAAGATCTTCCATTACTTGTCAGACAAAGGTCATAGCAGCGACAAAAACATAGACTTTGTCATGTCTTCACAGTGATTGCATTTAGTGGTAATGTAGTCTGCAATTGCCCGCACCTTCTCCATTATAATCCATTTTTTAGTAGCAGACACCCTATTGGTTCAGCCTGTGCTTGCAAAGTCCGCTAAGCTGCCTGATTTAACTTTTGAAACTGCCAAAAATCTCTTTCCAATCCCGCTATTACCGTATCGCAATGCTCCCTCTCAGCTTTGAAATCCTTGGCCTACTTGGCCATTTTGCTTTTAGCTATGATAACTTTCTGTTTTAGACCAGTGCTTTCATTGCTGCTCTCTTTTTTAACTGCTCCAGTATGCGGGCCCTTTCTTCAGCACTTTTAATTAATTGTCTCCAAGCTCTAGACAATTCACCCAATGCCTTATTCAGGTCAAAACCGTATTTTGTTACTTTTCTTCGCAGGTTCTCTATGAGCTTTTCATCCTTTATACTACTCAGAGGGTTTTCCGCGGATGTATTCATTTTCTGAATCTGGGCTCGCAGGGCTTCGTTTTCTTTAACCAATACATTCTTTTCTTCCTCGCTAGCAGGGATTTGCAGGCTGTTTTCCAATTGTAGTTCTTGAATTTTCTTTTCTAGCCTTCCTATAGTAGCACAATATTCATGTTCCTTTGCTAAACAATCCCACTACTCTTATGATATTCCGACAAATTCTCGGAGGTGAGGCCTTTTGGATGGTCTTTTATGCTCAATTTCTCTCTTATACCAAGCAAGGTACCCGGAGACACTTCATCTCTGGTAGGATCTAGCACACAAGTGTCAACGGTTAGGTATTGGCATTCAATCCAGATTTTGCGAACCATGGCTTCGAGGAACTAACTTCCAGGCCCAATTTCGACTATTCGAATGCTGAGATCTTCTTCTTTTAGCACTATTTGGCATCTTCCGAGTTGTCTCAAGACCCGATACATGGCGTAAGGCTGGATGTTTCTAAGGCCCATCAAGAGAAAATGCAGTTCTTTTGCGGGCATATACACCACTTCGTCCACGGAGAGCCAATTGAACGTCCATTGTATTTGATTTGCAGAAATAGACCGAAGATGTGACATCCATTCGGCAATACCCTCTGGTAATTTAAACCCATTTATCCTGTTGTCAACTTCTTATATACAACCTTTTTTGGCAGCCCACCATTCATGAACCGAGGCCTGTGACATAGATGCTCCATCATCAAGATTTGTAATAGCAAGTTACAGCGTTCAAAGAAATCCCCTTCTGCTTTACAAACTGTAAGGGCACGGAAGATATCAACTAGGATCATTGGAGCAAGAGTGCACTTTACATGAGTCATCAAATTTCTAACGACCCTCGCAATCCATATATCGATGTTCCCGTACTTTCATGGGAATACTAAAAGACCCAAAAAGCATACCACAAAAGTGAAGCATCGATGCTCCTCCCATTTGATTCGATTGCCCTTGCTACAGATTAGGCTTTGAAGGTTGTTGAGTCCTCCAATGTGGCCATATCTTTGGTATATAAACTGGAGGGTACAAAATCCAGCCGACAAGTCAGGGTTGTGAATCATTCTACTAATTTTCAGAACATCCAGAAATTTGTGCACAGCGAGGGCCCTGCGTGCTATCAAGTATTGATGCCTCAGTGGGATTGTGTGGGTCGCGATGTATCCGGTCATTTCCTCCAAAGTCGGGGTTTACTCAAAATCTGAGAAGTGGAAGACGTTGTCGACCGGGTCCCAGAAGGTGATTAGGGCCTTTATGATATATCCCCTAGGGTTAATTTTCAGCAAACTAGTGAAGCCCCCGAGATGTGCGTTGACCTTTTTATGTCCAGTTTCTCCGGGGTCATTCCACCACAACCGCAGCTCCAAACAAAATTTGTTCATTATCATGCTCATTCTGCATATTTATTAGGGCAAATTAGTTTACCCGAAACATACAAACTGACATTTATGAAATTTATTTTAAAACAGGAACCGGCTTTGCGAATACGACCTTTTGACAATTCGGCTACAAGTTTTTCATGATGTGCTTGCTCACTAGCCCGAATAAAATTCGCAGTAATGGCACCGCACAACTTATTTCGAAGTAAGAAAACTCGGACATTTTTGACATTTTGAAAAAGTGGGTTGGACCCGGCCAAAATAATTAATCAAAACCCGCAGAAATTATTGAAAAATTCAAAAAATTGGTGCCTTTGTTTTTTTTTTCTTTTTTTGTACTTTGGTTTTTTTCTTTTTTTTTTTAAAAATGCTGACAGCATTTCGGCGCTATTTGAGCATTGTTTTTTTTAAAGCGACTACAATGCTTATTTTCTCTGATTATTCCCTTTTCTTACAAACTGATCAACATGCGAATCCAAGGCAAATAAATGCGCAAGTAGCACGTAAAAATGCATCAGGGTGCTCTTTTATTTCAGGGCACTTGTCCTAGATGGACCCAACCCCTGTGTTGAGTCTCCTAATTCAAAATTCTTGATGTAAATAAACGATCCTATTAGGGATCTTGCATGAAGTTTCGTTATACAAATTTGAGAACCTCGGTATAAGGTCTAAACCGTGTACCCGAGCGGACAACTCGAGTCGAGGAGGGGGCTACGTACCGGGGATCCGCGAGATCGTCTGGCTTTGTAATTTGTCCGGCCTCTTTCTTATATCAGGGTAAGCCGCTAACAAAATAGGGAGTCTCAACCAGTAAGCACATCCCGGAGGTGAGACGTGAAGGGTTCCGTAGCTGTTTATATATACAGTTCAGACAATATTAAAGCGGTAAATCATATGGCATTTAGCCCAGAACAGGCAAGAAAATCAGAAGAAGCCAAATATAAAACTTATTGCAAGCTCGAATTCTTGAACCCTGAACCAAAGATTCTGGATTCTCTGTCCCCAGCAGAGTCGCCAGAGCTGTCAAACCTTCTTTTTACCGCTTACACGTTGTTACCCCGAAAGGTGACACGTGTATAGGAGTTTTTCCAATAAAGTGACATTATTCGACATGGGATTAAGTATTTTATTTGAGAGTCGCCACTTGGGATAGGTTTGGATTTTTAGTGTCCCAAGTCACCGATTTGTTTAAAATCCCAAGTCGAGGAAATTTCAACTACCCGATTGGATTCTGCGAACTAGAAATTCTTGAGTAAGGAATTCAGTTGACCCTAGGGAAGGTTTTAGGCACCCTCGGATCTCGTGGTTCTAGTACGGTTGCATAAACTCATTGTAAGTTGCTAAAATATGATTTTCTATACCTGTTAACCCGTAAGTTTAGATTATCAACCGCTTTTAGTGTCTTTTTAGGACAATTTTCAATGTTGTTAAAAAACGTCGCAAATCGAGTCACATAAATGCACCCGCAATTTTAGACGTATTTTAATCCAATTGAGAGTAGGATTTGGGTCGCATAAATGCGCACCCGAATTTAGGAAGGTATTTTTTATTAAACACGCGCGCCCATAGCAACTAGGTCTTTGACATTTATGGGAAGGTCGTGAAATTTTGTGAACGACACCTCCCATTTTTCTATGTGTTTTAATCAATTAAGGATCCATCGCATAGTATTTGCTTGAACTACGTGGCTCACTTTTATAAGGATATTCTTACATATGCTAAATTCTCTACCCTAGCAAGTGCTTAAATTCACTAATTGTTTTATGTATAAACTGGGTATTTAAGCAATATTCTCTGCGTCCTAGCCTCATTCATGGCCAATTGCACATAATAAGTCAAGTTCGGACTAACCCAAGAGCATATATTGCTGAGGCTGTGACTGATAGCTATTGTGACTGGCTTGGGCCTTTAATCACTTAGCCCATCGAACATGTTGACTTACAATATTTGAGTACTTACTAGGCCTTGCAAATGAGCCCAGTGTTTGCTTGGACAAAGGGGTACAGTCCTCTGTAACCATTTCAGTTCAAAACTATATACAAAGTTGAACATATGCACATTCCCAAAGAAAATACTAACAGTCATTTTTTATATCAAACTTTAACATTGCATCTGGACTCAATGATTAATATACTCGTTAGTCAGAGTATATGAATCTTGTTCTTCAAAATTCAATTATGACTTTGATTTACAACTTATAGATCAAAAACACAACACTCAAACACCTTGTAATTTGTGCACTTCATCATACATAATGACTGGATTTTGAAAATTTATGAGCCAATATTTCATGATTTCCATAGTTCTAAAAAAACATGAAATAATCATCTAGGACAACTATTCATTCACTACCAGCACTACTGATGGTTTAAATTTTTTAAAAAAAATCGAAGGACAAATTATTACAAATAGATCAATCTCTAGAGTCCAATTATTACAAGAAATGAGTTAGTCTAACGTTAATTACAACTTATGGACTATCTTATCAATACAGATATAACCAAAACTTGATAGAGGAAAACATGGAAAGGGTTTAGAATGACATAAGGAACTCAAATCTGCACATTCATGAATATTTTATACTTGAACTTCAATGTATCAGATGAACAAAGAAATGTACCTGTAATTCAAGAAAAACAGGAGCCTATGAGTAAATAAAAGAGACAATCTAAACAATCAACAAACAATCAAACAATGTATCCAGACTTCAGTAGAGTTTTTTAGAGAACCAAACTTTCAGAAAAAAATTGAATCCAACAACACTAACGGTATCTTTTGCAGATATAGGAGAAACTAGTTTGTATTTTTATCTCTAGCACTCAAAAAGAAGGTTTTCCGATCCTTTTACAGTGCCCAGATTGTTCATTTTATAATAAAGCCTTTAGGGCGTCACATTTTGCCCTGTATTCTTTTTAGTCCTTAACTCAAAATTGCATTTTGTCTAAATGATCCTTCAATTTCTAACCTGTGCCTCAAGTTTGAGGAAAGAATTGTGCTTTAGTCCTTGCTCGAAGGTTCTATCAGATTTTTAAGAGTTTAAATCCCTCTTATACCCTCACTTCCTTTCCTAAATTACCCGACCCCTGAAATTTTACCTTATCAATTCCTTGACCCTAGATTAGTTACAATTGACCCTGGTCAATCGAACTTGGGTCACCCTTCAGACTAACATGCTCATGAAAATATGAATTAGCTAAAATTAACAAGGTTCAACACATATGCCTTAATATTGGCTTCCACATCCAAACATTACACAGGATTACCAAAACAAGGAAAATAATAAAGAATTAATTTATCAACACTCAATTTTAAGAATTCCCTCAATCAAAATGCTTAAGAAATACATAACAACGAGAAAAACACAACAATGAGTGAATATTTAGTTCAGGAATCATCTTAGGAAGCAGATTAAAGCTACCATTGAACAATTAAAGGTCCCAAACCAACGGATCAACTTAAACCACTAACAATACCAAACATCAAAATTATTAAGGCAATCAGATACTTAGGGGCAAACCATAAATCATAGGAATAAACGATTCAAGAATCAGAAGATGGATGTCGATTGAACCACAAAAATAACAATACTGAAGAATTAACTAAGCTTTCAAGATCAAGGAGTTGATATTAACAGGATATACAATTATTCAAAAGACGAAGAGATTTCTAAACCAGTGTCAAACACAGCATATTAATATTGAAACCTATTTTGGATGAACTCGTGGACAAACAGACAAAAGACTAAATAAAATCAAATAAAATAACATCAAACTATTAGGCATGCAACTACTGAACCTAATCAATTATTAAAAGAAATCAAGCATTTAACAGCTAAAGAAATGAAAACATGCAGGAAACTTAGCTTCTTATTCTTGTTCCCATTTAAACCATTTGAAACTAGCTATTGACCCTTTCCACAGGGTTTTGAACAGTCCTAGGACAATGATAATCAGCTTAAGAGCTCAGGGGAGGGTTTTCAAGGTTTTGAGACCTCACTTAGGCCTCAAATTTGGATATTTTAGTGGTTGGGGTTATTTTGGGAGTCATGGGTTGCACGGTTGGGGTCAAGAAGGAACCCAGACTGCCTTGGAGGAGCTTGAACCATTTCCGGTGTGTTTTGTGTTTTAGCGTTAAGCTCGAGTTGAAATTCGAGGAGTTTCACGAAGATTTTAGAGGGGTGACCTATAGAGTTAGAACGAGGAGGTTGAGGTGCCTTAGGGGTGTAAATTAGGAGGGCTTTAGAATAGGGTCGCCAGAGATAGGGTTTCCGAAGACCTTTCTGAGAATATTTGAGATGATGGGAGGACTCGAGGGGAGTGGGTTGCAAGACGGGGAAGGAGGTGTCCTAGTGGTTCTAGGGTGTAAAGGTGGAAGGGTTTGGAACAAGGTCGCCGGAGATGGTGATTCTGACGACCCTGTTTTTTGAAGATCCGAGACGTAGGGGGCATGTTTGACGGGAAATGACCATAGGATGGGGTAGGGGAGGTCATAACGGTTTAGTGGTGTCAATTTGGGAAAGCTTGGTTGTCGGCCGCCGCCGTGAGGCGATTTCCGACAGTTGCACTAGGGTGGTAAGCCGGTGGTGGAAGGGTGGTCGTGGGGTGGTCAATGGATGGTGTTAGGTTTGTGGTATATGGTACGAGGAAGAAAGGACTATGTGTTTAATGTGTATTAGAGACGTTTGGACATATGTATACAAAAATGAGGGGAGTTCTATTGTGGTTGGATGAGATGTGGATGGACGGATGTGATGATCCCTTCTTGAAACGGTGTCGTTTGGTTTGGTGTTGTGTGGATTGGGTTGAGGCTAGTCCTTTGGGCTGAGTTGTGTATTGAAAGGGAGGAGCAGGTTGGGCCACTCAAGTCTGGCCCAATCGTGGCCAGCCTGAGTGGCTGTATATGTGTATGCATATATATTTTCTGCCTTTTTCTTTTAATTTAATTTAATTACTAACTTTATTTAAAAAATAACTAAAAAAAAACTAACTGAGTCAAAATTAAACAAAAATAATTTCAAATGCCGGAAATATATCTATATATATATATATATATATTTTTTTTTTTTTTAATTTTGAAAACAAATTTATTAAATCCTAATCAATCTTAAAACACGCAGTAATGGACATGCGCATGCAATTAAATCCTAAAAAATTAAAATACAAATATTTTTTTAAAGAAAACTCCTAAACATTAAGAGTATTGTAGGAGCTTGTTTTGACCGGGTAAAAATCATATGCTCACAGCCATGGATTCCAGTAAGATTGATGTTGAAAATGGTAGAAGACGATAGAGGTACTTACCATTGGTTTTGTATAAAAATCTTTCTATTAAATTGCCTCGTATCAAGGAAATGGTTCAAAATATTTCAAATTGAATCTAAGTCCTAGAATTGTTCAGCAATATGCAGGATGCAGATGTCGCATTTGAGATACAAAGTCCGCAAATGCAAAGTCAACAGGCTTCACAAAATCAATATTTATTCGCAAATGTGAATCCCTTCCCCAGTATCCCAGGTTTTGAAATGCGAGGACTATCTCGCAAATGCACTAGTTGCGTTTGCAACAAAAACATCGCAAATGCGATGGAACCAGAACAAGCTATCAACAACTTAACTAAATCAATCTGAAACCCATCCGACAATCTCCCGAGCTCCTGAGTGTGACGACGTGACCAGTCGTTTCATGAATTACAACTTTGTTTCCCCCATTTCTACTTCTTTATGTTTTGTTTATCCATGTTTTGAGGAATCGAGTTAGTCGGATTGAATCTGGATTGGTTTTGTTGAAGTTTGAGACACTTAGTCTCTTTTAAGATTTAAGTTGGAAAAGTCAATTTGGTATGACTTATGTGTTAGTGGGCTTAGAAGGGATTTTTGATGGTTTGATTAGCTTTGGGAGGTGATTTGTTACTTAGGAAAGTTATCGGAGTGGGTTTTGGAATTTAGGAGAAGATTTAGGCTTGAATTGGCGAAGTTGGTATTTTGGCTATTTCCGGTTGGTAGATGAGATTTTTATATTGAGGTCGGAATGGAATTCCGAGAGTTGCATCAGTTTCGTTGTGTCATTTGGGATATGTGTGCAAAATTTAGGGTTATTCGGACTTGGTTTGGTTAGGTTTTTGATCAAAATAAAATTCAGATGTTTTTAGAAACTTAGGCTTGAATCCAAGGTTTTCTGAAGGATTCGATGTTGTTTGACGGGTTTTGACAATTGGAATAAGTTTAAATAAGGTATTAGTATATGTTTACATTTTTGGTTAAGGTCCCAGAGGCCTCGGGGTGATTTCGTGTGGTTAACGGAGAAGTTGAGATGCTATTGCAGCTACTGAAATTGCTGCTTCTAGTGTTTTCCCACCTGCATTTGGGGACCGCAGGTGCGGTACCGCATGTGCATTGGATTGACCACAGAAGCGAAAAAGGATTGAGAGACAGGAACCGCATAAGTGGCTCTCTGGACCGCCTCTACGGAGCGGCGGATGTGGAAGGTGATCGCAGATGCGGAATTGGCTTGTTAAGTTATTTCCACAGAGGCAGAGTAAAGACCGTATATGCAGTACCGTAGAAGCAGGAAAAGTACCGCATATGCGGAACAAGTGAACAAAAGAAACTAAAGGAGTCATTCGCGAATTTTGGGTTATTTCATCATTTTTTACTTTGGCCTTGGAGCGTTTTTGGCGAATGGGGAGAGGGATTCAAGTGAACTTCATTGAGGTAAGGATTTTGGACCTAAAACTCATTCCTATGCTATTATCTCATGTATTATAGATAGAAGTTATGGAAATTAAGGGTGTAATTTGGGGAAGCTAGAGTTTAGTATTGGAGACCTATAGTTGAGGTTTTGATTAGCCATTAGAGGTCGAATTTCTGATTTTTTGTATGTATGAACTCGTGGAAGGATGAAGAATCTATTGGTGTAAAAATTTCTGAATTTCGAGACATGGGACATAGGGTCAGCTTTTGTGTAATTTCAGGATTTGTCCCCTTTATTGATAGATTTGTCTTGGGGTTTATTCCCATAGCATATTATGATGTCCTCGTTTTGTTTTTGGATAGATTTGAAGCGCGTGGAGGCTGATTAGAGGGGCAAAGCCATTGCGAGCTAGAGATTTAGCTGGTTCAAGGTGAGTAATGATTGTAAATGATGTTCTGAGGGTTTGAAACCCCAGGTTGCACATTGTAGTGCTATATTGAGGTGAGGCACACGCTTGATGACGAGCATGGGGTCGTGCACTATTGGGGATTGTGACTAGGTGTGTCCCGACTGACAATTTTATCGCATATTTTGTTGAAAACTTATTGCTATCATCATTATTTGGTCTGAATGCCATATTGGGGCCTAGTGCAAAATATTTGAACCCTTCGCGGCTTTTTACATATATTTCCTTACTGTTTTGACTTAATACTTGAACTGAGTCATGTTATTTTAAATTATTTTACTACTCAACCATTCATACTCAAGTTTGGGGACTTAAATGGTATTTTAAATGATTTTTTGGCTGAGAAACAATATTTTACTATTACCTGAGGGGCTTATAATGATTTTTGACTAAGTAAGGCAGATAGCCTATTGAAACACTGATATCGATTTGAGGCCGAGGGGCTGAGATATCTATGGCATGAGGTGGCTTGGTTGATATGAGGCCGACGGCTTAGTTTTGATGCCACGAGATGGCTTGTTATTGTGCTTGGGTCGTAAGGGGCCCCTCCAGGAGTTGCACACCCCTAGTGAGCGCAGGTACCCATTGTGATGTGAGATTGAGCACGAGGGTCTTTTACTGTTCTGAGATATTTCCCAAGGGGCATATAGTTGATATTGTTGCCCGATGAGAGAACCTTTATGTGTTTACTTCTCTTTAATTGCCTATTCCTTATATGATAAACAATAGAAAACAATCTTTCATAAAATTATGACCGAGTTAAGGGGTTTAACTTGTCTTCCACTAATTTATGATTTTTAAATAATTTTAATTCTTCATATTATAAAATTCCCTGTGCCTTATGTGTTTTCTTACTTTCATCCACTATTTATACTTGTCACTCACTTAGTTGGAGTACTCACTCTATTCCCTGTACCCTGTGTGTAGATTAAGGCATAGCTGGTTCCATTCCTGAATGTTGATTTCTCCAGATTCAGGCGGACATTTGGAGTACACGAGGTAGCTTCGTGGAATTCGCATTACCGTGTTTCTCCTCTTTTGTCTTTTCCATTTTGTGTCAAACAGTTGTTCTAGTTTTCAGATTTAGCAGACTTGTGTTATTGCTTATAGACATTGATGACTAGTGACCCCCCGGTTAGGGCTATCTTTTGGTTTTACTTCCGCATTTGTTGTGGTATTATCTGCTCTTACAGATTTATTTCATCATGTTTAGTCCATTTTTTTATTTTTAATAGTTTAAAAAGGCAAATTGGGTTGATTGGCTGGCCTTATTTTCACGAGAGTCGCAATCATGGCCGGGTATTGGGTTTAGAGTCGTGACAATTTGGTATCAAAGACCAGGCTATATAGCCTCACATATTGGTATGGAGATGTTTGTATTTATACTCGAGAGGTTGCAGAAACCTTTAGGAAAAACTTCATATTCTTGAAATTCTTGTCATGAAAACTTGTTGATCCGAATACTAAACTTCTATTCTTCTATTCTTTCACACATGCTAAGGAGTAGACGACCACAAGTGCCAAAAATTATGGCCACCAAAGGTCGAGGACACGGTCGTGGTCGTGGTAGAGGTAGAGCAAGAACGACAGCTCCTGTAGATCCAACATCTTCCCCAGTTCAGGACTAGGTTCCAGCCATGGATGCTCCACCAGCACCAGCTGAGGCACTCGCTGTGCCCATTATGATTTCATGTCTTCAAGAGGCCCAGGCTCAGATCTTATCAGTTTGCACTGGCCTAGGTTAGGTGCTTTCAGAAACTACAGCTGCAACTACTTCTCATGCCGGGGGCGGTAGTTAGACTCCCACCGCACGTACACCTTAGCAGGTCGTACAGCGATTTCAGATGACGCGGGCACACCCCGCCCAGACGGTTGCAGCTGCTCAGGACTATGTAGTTCCTGATATGACAGAGGACAAGCAGCGTATGTTAGAGAGGTGTGGTAGACTTCAGCCTCCATCATTTAATGGTGTAGAGGGCGAGGATTCCCAGGGCCTTTTAGACATGTTAGAGGATGCTTCGTACTGCAAGAATTCTAAAGACCTGGGGGTCCCTCTCATTACATATCAATTTCAGGACCAGCATTCACTTGGTGGGAGGATTTTGAGAGGAGTAGTCTTGTTGGAGCAGCACCCCTTACCTGGCAACAATTCTCTATTTTATTTCATGAGAAGTATGTGCCGCAGTCTCGTAAAGAGGAGCTTTGTTGGTAGTTTGAGTTGTTACATTAGGGGGAGATGACTGCATCGTAGTATGAGTTGAGGTTCACCGAGTTCGCTCGTCATGCTATCCGGTTTGTCCTGACATATAGATAGATGATTAATAGGTTTTTTGATGGTCTTACTTATCATCTCTATATTTTTATGACCAAAGAGAGGGTAACTGGTGCTATATTTTAGAAGGTTGTCAATATTGCTCAATAGATTGACTCTGTTCGCTGCAAGGAGTGAGAGGAGAGGGAGTCCTTGAGGCCTCGAGGATCTGGTCATTACAGTAGTGCTCTTTTGAGAGACCTATTTTAGCATGGCAGAGGTTGTCCATTTTACCCTGCTCAGCCAGCACGCCCAGTTTATCGTAGGGAATCATCGGGTTATGGTTCTCATAGTTCACATCAAGGCCAGTCATCACTTAGTGCCTTTGCAGCTTAGAGTTCATCTCGTGCTCCCTCAGTTAATGGCTCTTCCGCGCCAGGCGCATCTTCTAGTCACACCGCTGCGAAGTATTCCCTTTAGTCCCCTTCTCCAACACCTGCGAGCTGTTATAAGTGTTGTGAGATTGGCCACCTGTGGAGGCAATGCCCTTGTTGTTTTGTTACTTCATCAGCTTCGTTGTCAGTTGCTTTACCACTACCCACCTAGCCAGCTAGGCGTGAAGGTTAGTCATCTAGGGTTAGCCCTAGAGGGGGAGTTCGATCAAGGCTGGTTAGGCCCATTTCTATGCTCTTCCAAGTAGACCCGATATTATTGCTTCAGATGTTGTTATTACAAGTATTTTTTCAGTCTTCCATAGAGATGACTATATATTACTTTGCTCATTATTTGGGTACGCCCCTTGAGTTTTTTGCTTTACACGTTCATGTATCTACCCCGATGGTTAATACTGTTATTGTAGACTATGTGTACCAGTCGTGTGTGGTGGGACCCGAGTTGATATGTTATTCTTCAACAAGGTGTATTTTAATTTTATTTTGGGCATGGATTAGTTATCTCTGTGTCGTGCTATATTAGACTGTCATGCTAAAATAGTCACATTGACTATATTAGGGGTGCCACAGATTTAGGGGCGAGGTATAACTGATTATATTCCTGTAGAGTGATAACTTTCTTAGCGTATGGTTGGGAAGCATTGTCCCTCGTATCTTTCCTTTATGAGAGATAACGGATCTAATATTCATAATATTGTTTCTATCCCAGTTGTGAGGGATTTCCCTAATGTATTTTTGGTAGACCTGTCGGGCATGGCACCGGACATGGATATTGATTTTGTTATTAACCTGGTATCGGTCACTAGTCCATTTCTATTCCGCTGTATCGTATGGAACCAGCAGAGTTGAAGGAGATGAAGGATCAGCTTCAGGAACTTATAGATAGAGGGTTCATTTGGCCTAGTGTATCACCTTGGGGTGCGCATGTTATGTTTGTGAAGAAGGGATGCCATAATGAAAATGTGCATTGATTAGGGGTAATTGAACAAGATAGCAATTAAGAACAAGTATCCTTTGCCTTGCATTGATGATATACACCAGCTTAAAGGAATGAGGGGGTTCTCCAAGATTGATCTCCGTTCAGGTTATCACCAGTTGAAGATCAGGGATTCAGATATTCTTAAGATTGCCTTCAGGACTAGATATGATCATTATGAGTTCCTCGTTATGTCGTTTGGGCTGACCAATGCCCCAAAAACGTTCACGCATTAGATGAACAACATGTTCTGGCCTTATATTGACTCATTTTGTATGGTATTCATTGATGATATTCTGGTATATTTGCATAGTAAGGAGGAGCGCGCGATGCATTTGAGGGTTGTGTTGCAGAGATTAGGGGAGGAGAAGCTTTATGCAAAGTTGTCGAACTTTGAGTTATGGCTCTGTTCAGTGGCATTCTTTGGACATGTATTGTCGAGTGAGGATATTCAGGTTGACCCAAAGAAGATAGAGACATTTCAGAGTTGGCCCAAACCGCTCTCAAATACTGAGATTTGCAGCTTTCTTGGTTTGGCAGGCTATTATCCCTAATTTGCTCAGGGATTCTTATATATCGTGTCGCCCATGACTATGTTGACTCAAAAGGGTGCTTCATTTACATGGTCGGACAAGTGTGAGGAGAGCATTCATAATCTCAAGACAGCCTTGATCGAAAATCAAATGTTGGTTTTGTAATCAGCTTCAGGTTCATATACCATGTATTGTGTTTCTTCAAGAGTAGGGATTGGCTATGTGTTGATGTAGAAGGGTAGAGTTATTGCTTATCTTCTCGTCAGTTGAAGCCCCATGAGAAGAACTACCCCGTTCATTATTTGGAGATGGCTACCATAATTCACCCATTAAATATTTAGAGGCAATACTTGTATGGCGTATCTTATGAGGTGTTTACCAATCATCGCAGTCTTCAGCATTTGTTCAAGGAAAAGGATCTGAATATGAGGTAGCAGATATGGTTGGAGTTGCTTAAGGATTATGATATCACTAGATTGTACTGTCCAGGGAAGGCTAATGTGGTGGCTGATGCTTTGAGCCGAAAGGTAGTGAGTATGGCGAGTTTGACATATATTCCAGTTTAGGAGAGAACTCTTGTAGTTTATGTTTAGGCGTTCGCCAATAGTTTTGTGAGGTTAGATATTTCTTAGCCTATTCGTGTATTGTCTTGTGTGGTTTCTCAGCCTTCTTTATAAGATCGCATCAGAGAGCGCTTGTAAGATGATCCGCATTTGCTTGTCCTAAGGGATAGAGTTCAGCATAATGATGTCAGAGATGTGACCATCGGTGATGGCAGGGTTTTAAGCATGCAGGGCCGGATTTGTATGCCCAATATGGATGGGCTTCGAGAGTTGACTCTGGAGGAGGCCCATAGCTCATGGTATTCCATTCATCCAGGTACCGAGAAAATGTATCATGATTTGGGGAAGCACTATTGGGAGGAGAACGAAGAAAGATATTGTTGGATTTTTAGCTTGGTGTCTCAATTATCAGCAGGTAAAATATGAGCATCAGACACCGGGTGGCTTGCTCTAACGGATGGATATTCCAGAGTGGAAGTGGGAGAGGATCATTATGGACTTTTTTGAGGACTTCCATGGACTTTGAAGAAGTTTGATGCTATTTGAGTGATTGTGCATTGGCTGACCTAGTCCGCATATTTCATTCCTATCTATACTATTTATTATTCTAAGTGGTTGGTAGAGATCAATATCTTATAGATTGTTCCTTTTCACGGTGTCCCAGTTTATATCATTTCAGATAGGGGCATTCAATTTACTTCCCAATTTTGGAAGTCTGTTCAGCGAGAGTTTGGTACTCAGTTGGAGTTGAGAATACCTTTTCACCCTCAGATGGACATGCGATCTGAGCGCATCATTCAGATATTGAATGATATCCTACGCACTTGAATTATTGATTTTGGAGAGTCATGGAATCAGTTTCTACGACTAACATAGTATGCTTATACCAACAACTACCAGTTGAGCATTAAGATTGCCCCACATGAGGCTTTGTATGAGAGGCGATGTAGATCTGTAGTTGGTTGGTTCGATCCCGGAGATGCTAAGCTATTAGGGACATATTTCGTTCAGCATGCTTTGGAGAAGGTTAAGGTGATTTAGGAGAGGATTCGTACAGCACAGTCGAGGAAAATAAGTTATGCTGACGGGAAGGTTTGAGATGTGTCATATATGGTCAATGAGAAGGTGTTGTTGAAGGCCTCGCTGATCAAGGGTGTTATGACATCTGGGAAGATAGGGAAGTAGAGTCTCCATATCATTGGGCCTTTTGAGATACTTTGGTGGATTGGGGATGTGACTTTTAAGCTTTCTTTGCCACCGA
This sequence comes from Nicotiana benthamiana, assembly GCA_034376525.1. Classification (NCBI taxonomy): domain Eukaryota; kingdom Viridiplantae; phylum Streptophyta; class Magnoliopsida; order Solanales; family Solanaceae; genus Nicotiana; species Nicotiana benthamiana. The sequence goes on along the minus strand of CM067333.1, from coordinate 153,978 downwards.
AATTGTCCATTGTGCATCCGGTGTTCCATGTTTCTATGCTCCGAAAGTATATCGGAGATCCGTCGCATGTTCTCGATTTCGGCACGGTTCAGTCAGTAGGTGATTTGACCTATGATGTAGAGCCAGAAGCTATTTTGGGTCGTCAGGTTCAGAAGTTGAGGCCAAAGGATATAGCTTCAGTGAATGTGCAGTGGAAAGGTCGGCCCATGGAGGAGGCTATCTAGGAGACCGGGTGGGATATGTAGAGCATATACCCTCACCTGTTTGATGTTTTAGGTATGTTTCTTGACTCGTTCGAGGATGACCGTTTTTTTATGTTGGGGAAAACGTGACGACTTGGCCAATCGTCTGATGAGTTATCGCTATGTTTCCTATATTTCTTCTTTTTATGTTTTGTTTATCCATGTTTTGAGGTATCAGATTGTCGGATTGAATCCTGATTGGCTTTGGTGAAGTTTGAGACACTTAGTCTCTTTTAAAAAGGTTTAAGTTGAAAAGTTCAATCGAGTGTTGACATATGTGCTAGAGGGCTCGGATGTGAGTTCTGATAGTTCAGTCAGCATAAGGAGGTGATTTGTGATGTTGGAGTGTGATGTAATGGGTTTTGGAGGCGTGGAGCAGATTTGGGCTCGAATTGGGGAAGTTGATATTTTTGCAATTTCCGGTTGGTAGACGAGATTTATATATAAGGGTCAGAACGGAATTCCGAGAGTTACACTAGCTTCATTATGCCATTTGGGATGTGTGTGTAAAATTTTAGGTTATTCGGACATGGTTTGGTCAGATTTTTTATCAAAAGCGGAATTCGGATGTTTTTAGAAACATAGGCTTGAATCCGATGTGGTTTAATTGATTTGATGCTTTTTGAAGTGTTTTGACGATTGGAACAAGTTTCAATAAGGTATTAGGATATATTTTTTCTTTCAGTTGAGGTCCCAAAGGTCCTTGGTGATTTCGGGTGGTTAACAGAGAAGTTGAGATGCTATTGTAGCTGTTGAAATTGCAGCTTCTGGTGTTTTCGCACCTAAAATTTGGGGACCGCTGGTGCGGCTCCGCACGTGAATTGGATTGGCTACAAAAGCAAAAGGGGCTTGAGGGAAAGGAACCATAAAAGCGGCTATGTGGACCCCATCCACGATTGTGATCGCGGAATCAGGATTGGCCCGGTAAGTGATTTATGTAGAAGCGAAGTAAAGAGTGGATATGCAGTACCGCAGATACAGAACAAATGGACAGAAGAATTTAATAGAAGTCCTTCGCAAATTTTGGGTTATTTCACTATTTTTGACTTTGACCTTGGAGCTTTTTGGACCAATTGAGAGAGTTATTTCACGGGAACTTCATTGAGGTAAGGATTTTTGACAAAAAAACTTATTTTTGTGCTATTATCTCATGGATTTGAAGTAGAAGTTATGGAAATTAATGGTGAAATTTTCGGAACGTAGGGCTTAGGATTGGATACCTATAGTTGAGGTTTTCATGGGTCATTTGACGTCGGATTTCTGAGTTATTATTATGTATGAACTTGTGGAAGATAAGGAATGTATTGGTGTAACAATTTATGAATTTAGATATATGGGCCCGAGGGTTGGGTCTTGGTAACTTCAGGATTTGTGCCCACTATTAATTGTGTTTTTGGCTTTGTTCCCTTAGTATATTTTGATGTCCTAGTTCTGATTTTGGTTTGATTCGATGCCCGTTGAGGCCGATTCGAGGGGAAAAGGCATTGGGAGCTAGAGATTTAGCCGGTTCGAGGTGAGTAATGATTGTAAATGATGTTCTGAGGGTTTGAAACTCCAGATTACACATCGTAGTGCTATATTGAGGTGAGACAGACGCTTCATCACAGACGCTTCATGACGAGTGTGGGGTCGTGCACTATTGGGGATAGTGACTTGGTTTGTCCCGACTGATGATTTTACTAAATATTGTTTGAAAACTAGTTGCTATCATCATTATCTGGGCTGAATGCTGCCAAGTGCTATCTATTTGAACCCTTTGGAGCTTTTTCACGATATTTCCTCACTATTTTGATTTATTACTTGAACTGAGTCATGTTATTTTCCACTATTTCACTCATCAGCATTTTTAGTAATTTTTGGAGACTTAAATGGAATTTTAAATCATGTTCTGGATGAGAAATATGTTTTACTATTGCCCGAGGGGCTTATGATGATTTTTGAATGAGTAAGCCCGAGGGCCTATATTGTTAGGAAACACTGATATCAATTTGAGGCCGAGTGCCTGAGATATGAACTTCATGAGGTGGCTTGATTGGTATGGGGCCTAGGGCCTATTATTGATGCCATGAGATAGCTGTTTATTGCGCTTGGGCCGTAAGGGGCCCCTCCAGGAGTCTGCACACCCCCAGTGAGCGCGGGTACCCATTGTGATGTGAGATTGAGCCCGAGGGGCTGTTACTGTTTTGATATATTGCCCGCGAGGTGGATTGTTGATACTGTTTCCCGAGGGGCATACCTTTATGTGTTTACTTTTCCTTTATTTCCTATTACTTATCTATTAAACTGTTGGAAAAGATCTTTCATGAAATTATGTCCGAGTTAAGGGATTTTACTTGTCTTCCACTGGTTTACGATTTATAAACGGTTTTACTGTTTAATATTAGAGAATGCCTTGTGCCTTATGTGTTTTCTTACTTTCAGCGATTATTTACACTTGTTACTTACTGAGCTGGAGTACTTACTTCACTCCCTCCACCCTCTTGAGTGTTATTCCTCTAGCTTCAGGCAGGCATTCGGAGTACACGAGCTAGCTTTTTGGCATTCGGAGTCTCATGTTTCTTCTCCTTTATTATTTCTACTTTGAATCAAGTAGTTGCTCTAGTTTTTAGACTTAGCAGACTTGTGTTTCTGGTTATAGATGCCAATGACTAGTGACACCCAGGTTATGGTTGTGTTTAGGTAGTACTTCCGTATTTGTTGTAGTATTATCTGCTATTTCAGATTCATTTCATCATGTTTAGTCAGTTTGTCAACGTTTAATTGTCTAAAAAGGAAAATTGGGTTGATTGGCTAGTCGTTTCTTCACAAGAGGCTCTATCAGAACCGAGATCGGGTTTAGGCTAGTGACACCGAGGCGCAAAACCAAGCACCCAAACCAGTCTAACAAAATAATACGAACTCGCTCGCATGATCAAAACATCAAAATAACCTCTAGAATCATGAATCGGATGCAAAAAACACATAAAGATCACAGTAAACTTCAAGAAATTCTAGAATCGCAACCAAGCATCTGAACAATATCAAATTCACTACAAATGACGCCAAATTTTGTAGGAAAGTTTTATATGAAAAAACAGACCTATTCCAAGTTCCGAAACAAAAATCCATACCCAATAGCCTTAAATTCAAACCTGAGAAAATTTTAATCCTTTATATTGCCAACTTATTCCAAATGATGCTGAAACACTCTAGAAGCATCAAAATGAAATTTGAGGCATATGCCCAAGTCTAAAATCACCATTTGGATCTACAATAACCATCAAAACTGCATTCCAAGGTTAAATACTCATAGCTAAAACCTTGGCCAATTCTTTAAAATGTGTGTGGCTCCTTAAAATTCCTTTCCAAACCTCTCAAAAGCCCGAGAGATGCACGCAAGTCATAATATACTATGTGAAGCTACTCGCAACCTCAAACTGCTGAACTAGACGCGCTTTCTCAAAACGACCAGTCGGGTCGTTATATCCTCCCCTCTCAAACATACGTTCCTCCTCAAATGTGTTAGCAGTTGTTCCAAAGATATCAATTCACTACATGAGCTCACCATACACACATACGAGGTGATTCCCATCACTCAAACCTATGTAGGCCTTAAAACAAAACTTGTCTAAAGATCTCATTTCATGCTTAACCAATAACCTTAGGATAGAACCAATTTCTCTACAAATGAAACTGATCATAGGATATGAATCTCGCATCAATATACTGTATAAACCCAAACAAGCTTAATCAAGCCACCGTCTTAACCTAGGGTACAATAACGCGTTCCACACACTTTAATTCACTTAGTAATAACTTCCAACCACCATAGTTGTCCAGTAAAATTCTTGGCACCGGTATTATACTTCACATCGACGAAGACTTTGTTCCAGACTTCCCTAACGCTGCCATTGATAAAGAAACATGAGGATACTCATAATTGCTCATGAAATCAACAAATCAAGAAGCTCTCTCGTACATACACCAACCAATAAGCCGAACTCACAACTCATCATGGATCCACACAGGTCCTCAAAGTACATGGTTTAGTCACAAAACCAGCAATAACTTAGTTATGCAACAAAAACTAGAAGGAATCCAAGGTACAGGGACTGTCTAACAAGTACAACATATATAATAACAAACCTATAGTTTTTACTCATCCCAAAAACGAAAATAAAAAATCAAACAAACACTAGGAAAGGGTATCCCACATAACATCCGATGCGATGTGCATCCGAGTTCAAAATATGTCAATCCACAAAAGGATACTCGTCAATCCAAAGTGCTCGGATTCACCGATCACATGAATGTTGATGGCAAGTATAATAGAGTGCACAATTATAACCGCAGAAAAATAAACAGAGATAGTACAACATGGAGGAAAGCAAGAACAACTAAGGTGAAATAAGAAAATGAACATCACAAGGACTATCACGCCCATATTTCCATGAGGCCTGAACAGAATTAAAACATGCATGGAAAATAATCAAACAGCCTCACAACCCATAATAACATAAGGGAGGAGCACATAACATAGTGTGGGTCACAAAAAATGCATTCTGCCCGGTAAAATTACAATGATATCAACTTCACAAGAGTACCCAAACCTGGTCTAATATAACATACGCATTGTCGTTGGGCTTTAAAATAGATCCAAAACCAAATCCCCATCTTTCCTAAGAAGGTAAATATCCTTTCACAATTCCATAGCAACCTATCGACAATTTATGATATCATTTATCCCATTCTCAACATTTATTCTTAATTCTAAAAAAAAAGAGAAATAGTATGTCTGCGGGGACATCCATCCCCAAAACCTCATGAATACCAGAATTTCTATACTGATCTCAACTACACTACCCAAATAGATTATACATCACTCACACCCTATCATGTTAAGGAAACACCTGTATAGATTATTTGTGCTGCATAACAAAACTAGAACATTAGAAGTCTCAAAACCCGGTAATCTCCTTTCTATTAGCCACACATTCACAAACCAAAACACAAGGTGCCTTCCTAAAATATATGCTATTCACATATGATATCAAATAATGGCAGCATTTTATTAACTCTTGATATCCATCTAGGAGAAGACCATAATGTAATATATAATTCTTATGCCCGTATTAGACAACCGACTCAAGTCGAGGTCGATACCATCGACAACTCTCTGAGACCTGCCCGTACACAACTTATCCATTAGGACTTCATCTTCCCAAGTAAAAGAGGTAACAATATCATCCAACCTAAGAGCACTTCCACATGCGCCGATAGAGACATTACACCCAAAAAGGAGCCTTTACTTTCATTTTTATGCAGACCCAACACAATCGAGCTAGCCCATTCCTTCAGATACTCCTCTTGTTTCCTATCGGGTAACACTTCTTCCCATCACTACAAAACATTCACGAACAAATCTCTATGCCAAAAATCCTAGCATGAACAACAGAGCCCATAAGCTCATAAACCATCTTATTTTCTCTGAAGCACCCTAGAATTCCACCAACCGAGATGCCCACATTGAATAGACCATTATGTGATTATGAAAAATTTTCTCTAACCCTTTTGATACTGATATATACATTCATTAATGACATAGAAACACCATAAGCCCCAACATCATCCGTGTAAATCTCACATCTTAAAGATATGAAAATTGCGAGGAACCTTTCAATACCATCTACATATACCTCAGGCCAAGCTGATACAAAACCTTACCGTGCAAGTTGTTTGTCAATAGTGGACTCTACCACTTGGAGTTAAGCCATGGGACACAACATGCGATGTTCCATAAACTCGTGAAAGTATAACTCACTTCAGCCAATTCCTCGAATGATAATATATACCTTCCACTGAATAAAAATTCCATACAAACTACATAGTCTCCAATACCACCAATCTTCCTCAAATTGGAATTCGCCTCGTGACCCTACTATGATCACGACCACTAGTCATTCAATTAAAGCTTTCAAACTCGACATATCAAGCAGGTGCTAGAGGCCGCTTCACCCCATGTACGCATGGTCGGAATTGGAATTTCGGAAGCTCAAAGTTAGTTTGGGAAGAAAATTTTTATTCCCCAAGATTTGAGTTGGAAGAATAGACTAAGGTTGTATTTTTGAGAAACGACATCGGAATCGAGATTTAAAAGGTTCCAACAGTTTCTCAAATGATTTTGGACTTGGGCGTACGTTCGGACCGGGTTTTGGATGACCCGGGAGCGTTTCGACGCATATTGTGGAAGTTAACATTTTCAATGAATTTCATAAATTTGGGTTGAAGTGCATTTCAATGTTATTTGTGTCCTTTTCGGATTCCGAGTCTCGGACTAGCTTCGTATGGTAATTTTGTTGTGGAAGTTAATCCGAAAATTGATTTGGAGGACATAGGTCATTTTGGGACCGTTTTGCAAAATAAGAAATTTTAAGAGTTTTGTGAAGTTTCACCGGAAGTGGACTTGTTGATATTGAGGTCAGATTCCGACTCTGAATGTTGGAGTAGGTCGTGATGTCGAATGTGACTTATGTGAAAAGTTGAGGTCAATCGGACGTTATTTGATGGGTTGTGGCATCGAATGTAGAAGGTTGAAGTTCTTAAGTTCATTAAGCCTGAATTAGGGTTCGATCCATGATCTTCATATTGTTTGATATGATTTTAGGCCTCTAGGAGGTCCTTGTAATTTTATGAGACTAGTTGATGTGATTGGACAAGGTCCTGGGGGGCTCTGGTGTATTTCAGAGGTGTTTGGGTTGTGTCAAAGTCTTATTTGATGTTTATGCGTCGTTTCTTTGGGAATAAAGGCCAGTACATTGATAAAAAACCTTTGGTTTGTAATTGTATTGAACCATGAGATCCGCATCGTAATTATAGAGTCATATCAATTAGAATAGTTGAATTTTGATGTCGTATGAGATGGTTATTATAATATCCCGGAATACTTGTATATATTATTAATCGTGAAATTGGCTCGAACCATAAATGCATCTATTTCTACCTAGGCGATCAGCCCGATCCACAGATATCAATTTATATCGAGAAAATACATGAATGTGCATTTATTTCAAAGTAAATTCATATAAGTATCCAACAAGTGTATACGGTCACTTATTTCCTTTTCAAGTCTCTAGCATGTCCTAAATGGTCACACTAGGAAAAAAGTATATAGACATTCTCAATATAGCATGATACGAGCCCTAGATTACCCAGACAATTAACGTAATAGTAGTTATGCATGGAATCTCACCCATTAGTGCGTACGTGGCCCCAACATTTGATAGCAAATTACTCAATTATTATACCTATGGGAACAATTCCATCTTAAAATTTTAGAAGGGAGATTCACCTTGTTTCAAAGCACACTTCCAATACCAAGAACGAGCTCAACCTCTTAATTTGAGCACAACAATTTCAATCTAGTTAAATGAAGTAGGAACTAATCAGTATAAGCTTGCAAGATAGTATTCTAACTATTTAAGAGATTTCCCACCCTTAACACCAATTTCCAAAAATCCGACCCTGGGCCCATATTCCCGAATTCCCAAATTCTTTGAATGAAGTTGTTATGCACAACCTACGGATCAATAATATATGAATTCTAGTTCATTTCATGACAACATTCGTGGTCAAATTTAACTCTTGCCAAAACCCTAGGTTTAGCTCTAACCCCATGATTTTTCCTTAAATCCTATCGCTTTATCAACCTAGGACATACATATTAAACTATCAATCGGTATAACACATTTACCTAAAGAATCTAGATGAATATCTACTCTTAAAAGCTCTAAAATCAACAATGGAAGAGTAAAAAATGAATAAAATGACTTAGAACCCGTATTAAAAAAATCTCACTGCTTCAGCAATTTTCGCATCTGTGGTCAGGATACCGCATATACGAAAAATTAGTCCGCATCAGCAAAATGGGCCGAAAGAACTGGGACGGCTTCTGGGGTATCGAGGACGCATCTGTGGAGCCGCTTCTACGGCTTCGGTGCCGCTTCTACGGTTCCTAGCATGGCTGCCCTGGGCTGCTTCTTTGATGAATGGACCACTTTTGCGATCTCGCACATGCGGTCCATCAACCGCATATGTGGTTATGACAGAAGCAGCACGCTTCAGCTTTTCTCAAAAAATTCCATTTCACTCGAGCTTCATCCGATTGACGCTCGGGGATCTCGGGCACCGTTCGAATGCACTGATAAGTCTGAAATTACGGCACGGACCTACTTAGACCTTAGAAACATTCAAAACAATGCTAAATCTAGAATCACCCTTAAAACATAATGAATCAAACTTATGAACTTCGAGTTCTTAATATTCTCCAACTTGCCAAAACGCCTTTACACTACTCAAATTAACGTCAAATTTTACAGGTAAGTCTTAAATGATATTTCCGACCTGTACCAGGCTTCAGAACCAACATACCAGCCTTATACATATGAAATCAATCATTATTTAGTTTCTTTAAATCCTTAAAACCTCATATTAACAAATTCTAATAAAAAAGTATTACTCTGGCTAGGAACCTCGGAATTTGATTTTGGGTATACGCCCAGGTCCCATATTTTCCTACAATTCCTCCGGGGTCGTTTAATCACAATCCTAGTCTGTTTGCTCAAAATATTGACTATGATCAAACCTAGCTTTTTAAGAAAATGTTAAGGAATTAAATGAGCATATTGCACTCAAAACTCTTGCAAATCCAAACCCACCGTCCTCGCAAATCATAAATTAGTTAAAATAGGTACGAGAAGTTTTATTTAAGGGAACGAGGTTCTAAAAGATAAAATAACCGGTCGAAGCGTTACAGTTTCTGCTAGATCTTTCTATATTATTTCTATTTTTGTTCGGAAATGTCGTTAAGTTGGTACAGGTGTTTGGGTTCGTTTTTGTTTATTAAGAAAATATCATTGAGATGTTATTTTTATCATTAATTTTGCCTTGTCATATGATACTTTGTGTGAATAATCGTGCTGTGATGTTAGCCCATTAGGAACAAAGATGCACGCCTTCCCAAATATTCTTTCCATCATCTATGACCTTTCACATGTTATCTAAATTTAGGAAGTTAATTAACAAATGAGCTCGCATAGTTGCATTAGGCACGGTTAATAATAAATCATCGTAACTATGCATATTATTTCTGTGGCATAATTATGATACATACATCCCAAATTTGAGTGTACGTTTCATGTTGCTCGACCGTAACTCCGAAAAATAATAAAAATAAACATGTTGTAAATTGTGGGTTCATTTCATGTGACGCCATTTGAAATGTGTACCAAAATAACTAGTGTACGACAATCATGGCTTGTTCTAAAAATAACTCTATAAATGAATAAAAGCGTATATAAAGTTAGAAATGAACACTAGGTTCTAAACATGTAATAAATTAGATAATTAGGCCAATTATTAATAGTTGAGCGACCGTGCTAGAACCACAGGGAATGCCTAACACCTTCCTCGAGTTAATGGAATTCGTTACCTAGATTTCTGTATTCGCAGACCATAAATAAGAGTCAACTTCCTCAAATCGGGATTTTAAATTGGTGACTTGTGACACCATAAATTATCCTAAGTGGTGACTCTGGAAAAAAATAAAATAATTCCATTTCTATTTATGTCACTTTAATTGGAAAAACTCCCTTATACCCACCGTATCGGGGTAGAAAAACGAGGTGTGGCAGCTCTGGCGACTATGCTAGGGAGAAGAACCCAGAATCTCTGGTTAAGGATTCAAAATTCGATCTTAGAATAATTATTATGGTTGGCTTTATTTATTATCTGATTTTTACGTGTTTAAGACTGTGCTAAATGTCACTTTTTAACGTTTTGATATTACTTGAACTATATATAAACTGTTGTGGAACCCTCTCTTCTGATCTCCTGGAAAGTGCACGCTGGCATAACTTCTTTTCTGTAACTTTCATATCCTAATTTAGAACGAGGGTTAGATCAGTTGCAAAGCTCGATGTCTTTTTGGTTACCGACACGTTTCCCCTCCCCCCTCCGGCTCGAGTTGCTTGCTCAGGTAAGTCAAGTCTAGAACAATACACACAGGTTTTAAACCTACAATAACATAGCCTCATACCGGATCCATAGTAGGAACCCTTGTTTGCATCACGTGCATTTGACTTCGTGACTAAACATAGGGGTTGGGTCTGTCTAGGATACGTGTAGAAAAATTATGAGATCATTCGGATGCATCTTACGTGCTACTTGCATATCTGTCTATTTCAGCTTGCATGTTGATTGGTTTCTAGAATAGGGAAAGAAAATTAAAAAAAAAAGAGAAAGAAGAAGAAGAAAAGAGAGTGAGAGGTATGTATTTGAAATATCCTAAAACTCAGTTTTGATAGGAAGAAGAAGAGGAAAATTCATTTCAAAATAAGTCAATTCCTATTCCGTCAAAACTAGCTAAACTACACGGGTCATATTCTTACCAGATTGAGATACGAAGGCAAACCTAATTAGTTCCGGCCCCAATTTTTTATACTCTCCAAACAGATTTTCATTTATTTCCTTCCTTAGAGAAGTCTTTCCTTAAGACCCATATTTTCAAAAAACCAAAAATATTATCCTGTACTTCTTTAGAAAAGTCTTTCTCTGAGACTCCATTTTTTTTAAAAAAAAATACAAAGTATTTTCTTTCAATTTCTTCTAAAAATCCCAAAATATTTTCATTCTTGTCAGTGGTTTTTCTTTGAAAAATTGAAAAGAAAATTTATGATTCAAAATCACTTTCTTTAGAAGTCTTTCTTTCATAATATTAACATAAAAGCTGAAAAATTAAAAATATTTTCTTTCTTGTTTAGAAGTTTTCTTTCGAAATTCAAAACAAAAATAATAAAAAATATAAATATCGAAATAAAAAAATATTTTCTTTCGTCTATATAAGCCTTTCACTCCAAAAATATTTTAATAAAATTCAATAAAAAAATTATTAGTTTGTTCAATTTATTCCTGGTCTTCCTGAACTACATAGAATCTGATTCATGTTCCCATATAATACGTAGGCAACCCGCATCAGTTTCGATCAAATGATTTAACAAAAAGGTGAAAAAAGAGAGAAAGACTGATAATAATGAGGACCTAATGAGTCCATTCTAATACGTTTTAATTTTGAATTATGAAGAAAGTTGAGGTGGTTGGTTTGTGGTAAGCCGCCAACAAAAGATCCAACGGAAAAATGTCAATGACAATTGACATGGAAATTATTATGAGAGGTCAAGAGGCTCGGGGTCAGAGGGTTCAAAAAGAGTCTACTGTACTGAGAAAAATAAAATATTTAAAAAACAAATTACTAAAATGTGTAAACAATAGGCCAATGGTCAAGGAACACCCTTTTCGATTCATGGTTTCCTAGATTTCACACCCATCTCGACTACTACCACTTAGGTCTCATTGTCTGATGAATCCTATCCACATGGGTTCAGTCTTTATCCCAACTATATGACTACAGCTAAAACAACTGTTGAGCGCCCCCAAAGTGTGCCATTGCTCAACTCCCCAACCCCCCCAGGTGAAGGGTGAACCTTCTGTCTTATTCAATCTCATCAATTGCAGCTTTCGAATCGGCTGAAATAGTATATTAATCTGATTTAGGAGAAGTATAGGGATGTGTGCCTGAGTCATATATAATAAGTAGTTGTGACTCGGTCTAGTGAATTCCCAATTATCTGACACTAGATCAGTAGAGTAGGCTCAACGAGCTATCCTCCATGATTTCCCGAAGGTAATGCCAGGGCCTTTTCAGTACTAATGACTCTTGATTCTAAGAAGGAGACCAACTAGACAAGACATACCATTGTTCCCTGGAAGGGCAAACCAAAGAACTCAGACTGTGGAGCAGCAACCTGTGATCCATTCGGTTATCTATATGTTCTTTTTACTCGTGAAAATGGTGCCTTTAAAAGCAAACTAAGAGTAGAAAGGAAACTATGCAAGCAGTTCAAATAGCTTCCAAAAGAATGCCTATCTGAGAGGGCCTCTTTCGGGAAAAGAAAGGTTAAATAGTTAGTAGGCTTTCCACGCTTGGCTTACCTTAGAGATAAAGCCGAAGGAAAAACCTGAGGAGTTGTTCTCCTCTGATAGAGTGGAAACTGTCTCTCCTTCTTATTGATTGCATTGGTCTCGGCCATCGCTGGGAAATTTCACTCTTTCTGCTACTGTTTCGGGGAAAGATGTTGAATTTCGGAAGGAATTTCTCTTGGCGTAGTCCCTAGAGTCTTTCTTCTAGTTCCCGATAACCAATCAGACTAGCAATGATATTATGCCCGTCTTCACCATCCCGCAGAAGACAGTGGTGTAGAGGAAAACTCACGAGTCACAATTTTTTACCAAGCATGAGCAGTACTACTCTCCAAAGTACCACTCACACTTGTTTTATCTTCCTACAAATATTTAGATGCGTGTCCGAATGATGGCACAGGAAGAAATGACCCAAAGAGTGACAAGGTTGGAACAATAGTTGAAAAATATGCAAGGGTTGGCAAGTTAGAAGAGAATTTCCTTGAAGGATCAATGTATGTTCCCTGATTTCCACTTGCCACCTAGTTTCAACACTCATAAATTTGAAAAGTATGATGGATATGGAGACCCCACAACCCACTGAAAAGTTATTGCCCTCAACTAATAAGTATGGGAGGAAAGGAAGAATTACTGATGGCTTATTTTGGGGAAAGAATTACGGGAGTAGCCTCAAAATGGTTTATGGATCAAGACACATCTTTCAAAACCCAAATCAACCCAATTCCCACGACCCAAACCAAGCCCAAGTACCCTAACCCGGTCCCTTCCCCCAAGTCCCAAAACGTCCTCGTTTTGCCCTTGCTCAATCCTGGCTTTCGAGGATTTATGATCTAATGGCCAGGAACTTGGGGTTCCTTCAAATATAATTGTCCAAACAGCCCCTAACCCCAAGTACTGTCTCCAACCCCCATCACTCAGAAACCCTAACGTCGTCGCCCAGAAATCGTCTCCGCCATCGGCAGTGTTTCAAATCGTACCAAATTATACCATCTATGCATCTCGATGACCTATCTCCAAATATCAAACTCTCGTCCTTCAAATCTTTTGTAGACTTGTAGAATATTCATAGAAGTGATCGCCGGCTCTGTCGCGTCCGACACCATCACTTCAAAATTACCTCAAAATTCAAAGAAGTGACCCGTTCACCTCCCTCGTCTCAAATCCATGTTCAAGCGCCCTCAAACATATCTGTAAGTGCTAAAAACCCCAAATCTAAAGTTTTCAGAGATTGCATGGAAGTCACCTTTGAAACCAAGGTCCAATTCGGATTTAAGCTAAGTCTCCTAGGCTCTTCTTTTCTGAATGTCCCTCCTCCTCATCTTTTCGATCAGTTTGGTTTTGTTTTTGAATTAGGTTAAAGTCATTGAATCTTTTCTGGAAAGATTAGCATTTGTTTGTTACTTGACTTCAAAATTAGGTTTAGTTTTGTGTTAGTTAAATTTGTTCTATTCTATTGTTTGAATTGCATCCTTGAGTTCAATTGGTTTTAGTCTTGTTGTTAAGTGGATTTCATGATTGGTTCCTATTGTCGAATTGGATTTTGTGCATGACAGTTGAGTCTATCATTTTGTAAATCTGGTTTGGATTATTTTCTTTTAATATATCTTGGGGTCGAAGTTTGGTACATTGCATGTATAGTTCATTATGCTGATTTGCTTTCCATTTATTTCGTAATCGGCTTTAATAGGACTTATCATGATTCAAACCTGAACAAGAATGTATTTAGAATCAAAGGGCACTTTAGGGTGATAAAAGAGGTAAAAACAAGTCACTTCAGGGGTAGTTTAGGAAGTATAGAGTAAGGAATCTTAGAATAACTGATTTTAGAAGCTCTAGTAGGGGTCATAGGAGAAATTCAGCCTTTTAACAGCATAACTTGGGTAGCAAGCCAATACGTGAAGGAACCTAAGCTAAAAATAGAAATTGAAAGAGGGACTAACGGGAAAAAATGAATTTCTGAAGCTTGCCCTAACTCTTGCATATAGAGGCACTGTGTACTTGCTTTGAAAGGGCGAATAAATGGAAAAGAATTTTTTTCATAAAAAAAAAGAATCACAGGTGGCTAAAATTTGATCAAGAATTCTACTATTTAATTTCTGCTTTGAATTTTGGAACTCCCAATCTTTGAAAAATAATTAGTCTTGTATGAGTGTTTTGCAATGGCTCGAGTTTGATTTCTGTTGAAAATATGGGTAGATTCAGTAGTCAAATTACTATTTTATTTGTTATCTCTATGTCGATTTCCTGGATCTCAGTTGTTAGAATTGTTGTTGCTGGTTCCTGCTATAGGGTTTCTTGTTAAGCTCATAGCCCCCTTGTTTATCTTCTGTATCAGGTACATACTTCAAACCTCAATGTGTAATCGGGTTTGGAGATGAATAAAGCCATTTCAGTGTTGCAGCATTAATTCTCTTTCAAACAAAGTGACCCTGTCCCCTTGCTTGTTTATTTTCGACTATTGATGTGGACTTCTTTCTTAAAGTAGTTAAGGATTAAGTTATAATTAATCATGGACTATAAATTATTGTTTATCTAGCACAATAGTTTTGTTTATTATCTGTAGCGTACTAATTGGACATGTATAACTGGACGATTGGTACCTTGGTTTATAGCCATTGCTTGAAATGATTTGTATGTTCGCTCTCAGTTCATCCCTCCACTTTAATTCCATTAAGTGGTGAGTGATTAAATTCACCGAGGAACTGTGTAATTGTTAACCTCATTAGTATGGCTCTGTTTCTAATTTATGTCAACTGGGAGTGCTATCAGGTTCTATCAGTGGTTTAATGTGCGTGAACCTAATAGTAATCTGGTAGTTTGGCCAAGCCATGTTAGTTAAAGGTCTGTTGTTTGATTAATCCAGAGCTTAACCTATACTGACACTGATTTACTTCGAGTGTTTCGAGATTTATTAGCATGTTCAAATGATAATTTTAAAATGGGAAAATTTGAAATATCGGGTGAGCAAAAATGGTATTTAGTTTTTTTACAATTCAGTTATGTGATCGTTCAATTTAAGTCACGTAACCTAGAAAAATAATATTAGTTTTCAATGCCCTCTTTAGCTTAATCGCTTATTCTAGGCAATTGTTTAAACGTCATAATAGGGTTTCTTTCCCGTTCATCTGGATTCGCTCGTCGTAGTTGGGCTTGTTTCGAGCCTAGGTTGGTTCTATCCTGGCGTTGCCATCATCAGTGGTTATGAAGTTTCATCAGGTACGCCTCATACGGACTGGGCTCCTTTTGGCCCAGGATCGAAGTAGTGATTGTTCCATTCATAATCAAATGACAGGCTTAGGGCCTTTCGAGTTAAGTGGAAGACTTAAGCAAAGGGTTTCTTCTGTAATGTAGATGACTTTTGTTCGAAGTTAGGACTTGAGCTTGGGGCTCAAATTTCCTTAAATACTGATGTTAGCTAATTCTTGACGTTGACAAATCATGTTTTTTTGTGTTTTTTTAGCCAACCATTAAAAGATAATATTAGTTTCTCTTTAGGGTTCTTTTGAAAAAATAAATGGAGGTGCGTCACGCCAAATAAATACAAACTTGTGGCCCTCGTATAAGTTAAGCTCCTAAAATATTTAAAACTTGGGACGTTGAATTTAGCATATTTCCATGGCCTCCCGCAAATTTAATAACACGTTAGTCCCTTTAGGCGCGTCATTTAATAATTTTATTTCCTAAACTCGGGTGTGCATTTCATGTGACCCAAATCAAATCCAAAATGTTGAATAACATATGTTAAGGAGTGCGGGTACATTTCATGTGGTGCAATCCAGAGACGTGGTTTAAACGACATTCAACCTTCTTTAAAAACAAAATAAAAGCAAATAAAGGTTAAAATTCGCACATAGGTACAAATGGATTAAAATCAAATAATCACGCAGAGTATAACAGTCGAGCGACCGTGCTAAAACCTCTGAATTTGGGAGTTCCTAACACCTTCTCTCGGGTTAACAGAATCCCTTACCCGGATTTCTGGCTCGCAGACTGTATACAGAGTCCAACCTTCATTGATTCAGGATTTAAACCAGTGACTTGGGACACCATTAATTATCCCAAGTGGCGACTCTGAAAATATCTTAATTAAATAAATCTCGTTTCTACTTTTCATTTAATTGAAAAAATTCCCTTATCTATGCCATTTGTCGTGGTTGTAGATGTTAAAAAGGAGGTGTAAGAGCTCTGGCGACTCTGCTGGGGATTGAACCAAGAATCTCTAGTTCAGGGTTCAAGAATTCGAGATTAAAATAATTGTTATATTGGGTTTTATCTTATTTTTTACCTGTTTAAGCTTAATGTGCTAAATGCTTTATTGTTTCGATATTTGGTGAATTGTATATATAAACTATTACGAAACCCATCTCCTCCGTGAGTCTTCTAAATCATGAAGAAGGGTGCTCTTTGTGTGACTTCTTTTCTCTTTAGAGTCTTATACCAATTTAGAACGAGGTTCGGACAAGCTGCTAAGCCGATAGAGCTTTTATATCCCCGGTACGCTGTCCCTTCCCCCCCTCCGGCTAGAGTTGTACGCTCGGTTAAGCTAGGTCTAGAACATAAACCCAGGTTTTAAACCTAGTATAACAAAAACTCATTATGGATCCATAGTATGAATATTTGTTTGCATCACGTGCATTTGACTTAGGGGACTCAACACAAGGGTTGGGCCTTTATAGGACAGGTGTACCCTAATTTAAAAGACCATCCTGATTCATCTTACTTGCTACCTGTGCATTTATTTTTTTCGGATCTTCATGTTGACCAGCCTGTAAATAACGGGAGAGAGTTGAAAGGAAATAGCCTTGGAGGATCACCTGTGTATGAAAAACCAAATACTCAAATAGTTCCAGAACTCTGCTGGATTTTTGTTTTTTCCAGAATTTATTCTCACAGGGCGTGAAATACATAGGCAACACCTTCGGGTCCAACATCCATTTTTGTAACAATGAAATTTTTTAGTTTTTCGTCACAAATAAGTCAGGTGATGCCATCCTTGTCTAAAAGAACATTAGAAGGATGTTTTGCAAGAACACCCACCTTGGGTCACTTTCAACGGTTAGCAGGCACAACCTTAAAATCTTCTTTCCCAAGTGCCCAAAGTCCATATCTGCAAAGCCGAAGTCTTGTTTTTCGAAATGATAATTTGAGAAATTTTGAAAAAAGTGATGTTGTTGTTTTTTGTTTTCTTTGAGGTCACAATAAGTTATTAAATCACACTAAATAAATATGCAGGATGAGCACAAATGAAATTGAATCCTTCAAAGTTTTTAAAGAGATCCCCATGAAGCTCCATATGTGGTAGGATGGCTTAGGAACGGGCAGCAAAGAAAGAGTGACAAGAGTTCTCAGAGGCCTCGTTGGTTTATTAAAAGTCAAACCAAGGTTGGACATAGTTGAGGCTTTGATACATTTCTAGGACACCACTCGCAATGTATTCCATTTCTCTGACTTTGAGCTCACGCCTACACTGGAGGAAGTTGCGGGTTATGCAGGCCTCAATGCTAAACTTAGAAGCCGATATGCGTTGGCACCAATATCGGTAACTCCCCATAGGTTCCTACATTACTAAACATTAGTCGGGAGGTTCGGGACAAAAATATATCGCAAGGGTACTGCACACTTCATTTCTTGTATCATCGATATATCAACCCCCGAGGTTTTAATGAGCTGAAAACTTGTCTAACCTATGCCGGAAACAGAGATAAGTGGGAGACAAGGCGTGGCTTAGCCTTCATGGTAGCTTTTTTGGGAGTTGTGACCTGTCCTTGAAGAGATGGTCATATAGAGATTCGCCTTGTAGGAATCCTTGATGTTGCAATAAAAAAATCCAATAGTACGGTGGTTCCACTAATCATGACTGAAATCTATCGATCCTTAATGATAAGCGGAGAAGGGGTAAAGTTCTTCAAAGGTTGCAATTTGTTTCTACAGCTATGTATACAAGAGCATCTCTGTTTCCGGATTGGGTACATGAACTGTGGTTTGAATGGTTTGAGCTGTATTGAAGAACTTAAAGCCCGGGAAACAGGTATTGAATTCTCGAGGGCACCGAGGCTTGGCTATCATGTTTGAGATCTTTGACCACTGGAAAAATTGAGTTGGCTTTCAAATGGCTTCACGTTACTGAGCAGTATACACATCAGCTGAAGTACCTTATATTCTCTTGATGACCATCCGGAGCATCCAACGTTATGCTCCCCACAAGGTTTTGCGCCAACTAGAAAGATTTAAAAATATCCACGGTGATGAAGGTCTGAGTAAATAAGTTATCGAACTAGGCCCAAAAGCTGCATTCCTAGAAGGAAAAATCAGCCAAATATGGAATGACGGTAGGTTTCATGAGCCTAAGACCAAAGTGCGTAATCGGGCCTGGGGCGAAGTAGACCCTAACTACATGGCTTGGTTCGGCAAAAGGTTCCAGATTCCTCAAAGGACCACGAAGAGGCCACATGTCCGACAATTCACTTATGGGGACCATGTTCAATAAGATTGGTTAGCCAAAGAGAATGAGATTGTTCGATTCTGTATTTTCTTTTGAAGAAGATAGTTGACTTCGGAATCTGTATTTTTTCTGCTCATCATAGCCTATTAGATGTTTTAATCGTTCAGCTTTGAGTCTTTGTTGTCAAAGTATGTGCTATCTATAACGATCGAAAATCTCCGACCAGTTTTCTTCTATTTAAATTTATTTTCTAGAACTACGCTCAGTCTAATTCATGCGGTGTCATGATACGTGGGAAATCTCCATAGGATTTGACCATAACCAAATAAACAAAAGGAAGAAAAGGGGAGTAACATGAGCGAAATAGTGGTAAAATAAAGAAACGAAAGGGAAGAAGAAAAAGAAAAAAAACAAGAGTTAGAAGAATGATTACATAGAATAAGAGCCGGGATGACACAAGCAATCACAGCTGCGCATCATAGAAATGGATAACTGCTCAGGTGTATCATCTTCAAACATGTGGTTGCCTATGTGTTGAAACTTAACCACAAACCAGTGTTCATGTTGCCTTTCATGTATCAGATAGGTGGTTAGTTCTTGCGGCATTCTGGCAACCCACTCCTACAACACTCGGTCCAAGAGCAAGCTGATTATGGCTAATCAAGACAATGATGCCAGTATCATTGACCCCTCGAAAGAGGTAGAGGAAATGGGCGTTAATGCAATGAAAGAGGAAATGTAAAAACTAAAACACTAGATGGCTGGGATGTATCTAGCATGGCTAAGAGGGCAGCCACCACCAACCTGTCATGCTAATCCAACCTTCATCCCACCACTTGCCCAGACACATTACCATCCCACCACTAATCCACCCCCAAGTTTCCTCGTCTACCCGCAATACAAGGGTACAACCTCTTAAGCACCACTAGCCAAAGATGTTCCTCACCCCTCTCAACCAATTGCTCTAATTTATGTGGCACCCCCACCCCATAGACTCTACAGATCATCAAGTGAGCCTTTGTTTCAAGCTCACAACAATCAGTATTACCCACCAAAACCCGCTTACAAAGCCCATGATCCTTACTTTTATGCTTCCCATTTTGAAATCCCGACGGAGGCTGAAAAACTAGTCAAAGATCCCGAGCAAGAAGAGGTGCTCAGGAAAGTCAGAAGCTTAGAACAATCATTCCGAGATATGCGAGGGCTAAGTTGCCAAGTGAGTGTGGCATTCAAAGACCTTTGTTTCTTTCCAGATGTGCAAATGCCTCCAGTTATTAAGATTCCCATGTTTGACTAATATGATGGACATGGTGATCGGGTTGCAAACATGAGGGTTTTCTGTAGAAAAATGAGAGGAGCGGGAGGAAAGGATGAACTACTAATGGCGTACATCAGCAAAAGTTTAAGTGGGTTGGCATTGGAATGGTACACTTGACAGGATCTTGCTCAATGGTACACTTGGGATGATCTAGCACAAGGATTCGCCTGTCCTTTTCAATATAATCGTGAAATTGTCCAGGACCGTCAGTCTTTGACGAAACTGGAAAAGAAACACAATGAGAGATTCACAGAATATGGTTTCTGTTGGAGGGAACAAACAGCGGGGGTCCACCCCCCAATGAAGGAGAGTGAGATGGTAGATTATTTCTTGCAAGCTTTGGAGTCTACATATTTTGGTCACCTAGTATTGGCACTAGGAAAATCCTTCAATGAGGTAGTTAAAATGGGAAGTATGGTTGAGGAAGGAGTCAAATCCAACGATATCATGAGTTACTCTACAATCAAAGAAACCACTAAAGTTATCCAAAGTGGGACCGGGGAAGCATTTAGAAAGAAGAAGAAGGAGGAAGTAGCGACAGTTGAGTCAGGGACTTGGTTCAAGCCCCGGGCTCCAACCCACTACAGCCAACCTCGTCCTAATAACCAAAGCTACCTACATACTCGATATAGATCACCACAATGCTATTACCACCTCCGAACCCCCTTTTAGCCGTACTTCATGCACAAACATATATCTAACCTCCCACCCACGCAAACATAGCGTGTGCCTGTCCTACAAAATAATTAACCAGCTCCACAGAATAACTACCGACCTCTAAGAGCCTACCAACAACCCCTAAGGCCAGCCTTTGGGGCCAATCCAGCCTCGAAAAATGAAAGAGTGCAAAAGAAAAGTCTTTCACCCCATTGGAAAAGTAATAAACTAGCTTGTTCCACAAGTTGAGACAGTTGAATATGTTAAGGCCAATCAAAGTAAATTTTCCAAATCCTTCTCCAAGGAATCTGGCCCCGAAGCATGAAACCGAAAAGTGTTAGAATCTGAAGAATGTCATCAAGGAACTTATTGAGTCACATTGGATTGAGGTTCAAGGTCCAGAAGCACCCAACATTAACTAAAACCCGTTACCTGCTCATCGTGAGACAAATATGATTGAGATAGCGAACAAAGGATGAGAGCCTAAAAGCCCTCACAAACTGTAATGATGATCAAATCCAGTGAAGTCAGCCAACAAAGAATGTGAGCGGTGATAAGTCATTGATCAAGATGAAGGAAATAGATATCAAACCTATCATGGTGGTTCAGGGGGAGTCATCAAGGATTGTTGCACTGAAATAGGAAAAGGAAAAAGTGGTAGTGCATGGGGCATTTAGGAAACCCATCATAGTTGTGGAAGGCGCTCACATAGATCCTGTCATCGTAAAACCGATAACTTAGCCACCAATCATCAATATCAAAGCCTTTCCTTGGAGAAATAAACAAGAAATAGTGATGTACAAAGGTAATGAAGTTAGAGAAAAAGTCTCTGAAGCCCGGGGTTTGATTTGGTCATGGAGATATTTCACCCCTAAGGAGTTAAGGAAAAGCCGAATCCCCAAGGATAAACTGGAATTGGTATAGAAAGTTTTATCAGAAAAAGAGGCAGAAGAATAATTGAAGAAAATGAAAATACAGGACTACTCCATAATAGAGCATTTGAGGAAAACAGCCGCTCAGATCTCCTTGCTCTTCTTGTTAATCCATTAAGATAAGAACCACTGGGCCTTGATGAAAATTTATAATGAGGCCCATGTTCCTAAAGAGATAACAATGAATCACTTGAAGAAGATTGCAAACAAGATATTCAAGGTAAATCAGGTCACTTTCTCTGACGA
This sequence comes from Nicotiana benthamiana, assembly GCA_034376525.1. Taxonomy (NCBI): domain Eukaryota; kingdom Viridiplantae; phylum Streptophyta; class Magnoliopsida; order Solanales; family Solanaceae; genus Nicotiana; species Nicotiana benthamiana. The sequence continues at coordinate 132,129 of CM067333.1, read as the reverse complement.
GGAGCAGCCCATGGTTGGCACCGAGCATAATATGGATCTTTACTTGATTGTGAAGTGTGAAGATGTTATGGTCACCTGAGTTCTAGTTGATAATGGGTCAAATGTGAATATTTTCCCGCTCTCACATTGAATAAGCTGAAGGTGGATGATGAAAGGATCCACAAGAATAACATTTGCGTTAAAGGGTTCGATGGCGGGGGCAAAGACTCAGTGAGAGATATAGTGTTGGAGCTGACAATAGGTCCCGTAGAGTTCATCTTGGAGTTTCAAGTGCTGGATTTGGTAGTTTCTTATAATCTAATGCTGCGAAGACCCTGGATTCACGCCTCTAAGGTAGTGTCGTCTACCTTGCACCAGATGACCAAATTTGAATGGGACATATAGGAGATTGTGGTGTACGGTGAGGATAATTAGGGCATATAGGGTAATCCCGTTATACCTTTCATTGAAGCTGAAGACAGGAAGGTCCCCTTGGTCTATCAAGTTTTTTACACAGTGTCAATTGGAAAGATCCCCGAATGTGAGGTCGTTCCAACTTCAAAGATAGCAGTCGTTCCAGTAATGGTGGCTTTAGAGATGTTAAAAAATGGTTTCATGCCCGTCAATGGATTGGGTGCTTCTCTGCAAGGCTTCATACAACCAGTATCTCTTCCTAAAAACATGGACACTTTTAGTTTAGGGTTCAAACATACAGATGCAAACATAAGTCCAGCAACAAAATAAAAACAGAGGGCATGGGTTCTCCCAAATCCCATCCCGTTGTTGTCCAGATCATTTGTCAAGCCTACTGCCAAAAAGTGCCTAGTGCCAATGGTTGCCATCCATTGATTGATGCTGATGCAGATTTGGATAGGGGGCTCGAGAGATTGTTCAATGAAGTACACATGGTGGAGGCTGGGGAAAGGTCAAGAAAGGCAAATATGGAATTTATGGGGCCTCGTGCAAGAGCTAAAAACTGGGAAGCAACTCCTCTTCTTACTCGGAGGGAGTCGTGGTAGTGGGCTTTGATTTTTCTTTTCAGTGTAGTATGGATTATCTTAAGTGTTGTTAACTCAGATGTTATGTTCCATCTGTTTGGATGTGTAAACTTTGTTATCTTTCTAAAATTTCAATGAAATGCAATTTCCCTTTATCAGTACTGATAGTTTTATTTTTCTTTCTTTGCTTTCCTTTTCTTTCTTGTACAGTTATTTTTATGCTGGTTCCAATGATATGACATGCATAAGGACTCTTTGGCCCGGTCTTCAAAGATGGTATAATTCAGAAATAATCATCCAAGAGATAGAATGTGAGGATGAGCTAGAATATGATGACGAAAAGGCCTTTGAGGAAATTATTAAAGAGCTAAGCTACTTTGAGGAAAAATCCAAGCCAAACCTGAGTGATACAAAAGTGGTTAAGTTAGGGGATCACGATAATGTCCGTGAAACTAAAATAAGTGTCCATCTTAAACTACGGCTCGGGGTAGAAATAATCAAAGTGCTTCTAGAATAAAAAAATGTTTTTGCATGGTCTTACGATGACATGCCAGGGTTGAGCACTGACTTGGTGGTTCATAACTTACCCACTGACCTGGCCTGCTATCCTGTCAAACAAAAGTTGAGGAAGTTTAAAACTGATGTCAGTGTAAAGATTAAAGAGGAAGTGACTAAGCAGTTTGAGGCAAAAGTCATCCGAGTCACAAGACATCCCACCTGGTTAGCCAATGTCATACCCGTGCCAAATAAGGACGGCAAAACTAGGGTGTGTGTCGATTATCGTAACCTCAACTTAGCAAGTCCAAAGGACAACTTCCCTCTACCAAACATGCACATACTGATTGACATCTGTGCAAAACATGACATTGGGTCATTCGGGGATTGTTACGCAGGCTACAACCAGATCTTGATGGATGAGGAGGATCCAAAGAAAACAACATTCATCACATCGTGGGGAACGTATTGCTCCAGGGTCATGCCCTTTGGTCTGAAGAATGCTGGAGAAACATATATGAGGGCAATGACAACCATCTTCCACGATATGATACATAAGGAGATTGAGGTCCATGTGGATGACGTAATTGTGAAATTCAGGAAGCAATCCGACCATGTCAGAGATTTGATAAAATGCTTTCAGAGGCTCTACAGGTATAATCTTAAACTCAATCCCGTGAAATGTGCATCTGGGGTTCCCTTGGGGAAGTACTTAGGTTTCATACTCAGCCGTCGTGGCATTGAACTAGATCCATCAAAGATCAAAGCCATACAAGAATTGTCGCCTCCATGGAACAAAACACTTGTGATGAGTCTCATGGGTAGTCTGAACTAATTCAGTCGATTCATTGCTCAGCTCACGACAACGTGCAAGCCCATCTTTAAGTTGTTGAAAAAAGATGCTGCGGTGAAATGGACAGGAGAGTGCCAGGAGGCTTTTGATAAAATAAAAGAATACTTTTCAAACCCACTGGTGTTTGTCCCACCTGAACTAGGAAGGCCTTTGATCATATATCTAACAGTCTTGGACAACTCATTCGGATGTGTGCTAGGTCAGCATAATGTCACCGGGAGAAAACAACATTCCATATACTACCTCAGCAAGAAGTTTACGGTCTGTGAGGTTAAGTAATCTCATCTTGAAAGGACGTGTTGTGCCCTGACTTGGGTAGCCCAGAAGTTGAAACATTATTTGTCATCGTACACTAGTTTCCCCATCTCACGTGTAAACCCGTTGAAATACATTTTTTAGAAGCACATACCCATGGGAAGGCTTGCAAATAGAAAATCTCACTCACCGAGTTCGACATTGTCTACGTGACTAGGACTCCAATGAAAGCACATACTTTCATGTTGAAATATGATTCAGTTAAGAGTTGTCAGGACCCTTCTAGAAAATAAGACCCAGTTTAAAACTCAAACAGTCACAAATATTTCCCCAACAAGAGTCGTATGGACCCTCCTAGATAATGGGATTTCATTGTAAAAGCTTCAGGACTCTCTTGGATAATGGGACCTAGCTCTAAATACTAATCCCCAGCAAACATAATTTGTTATATAATTAAGAGTTATCAGGACCCTCCTGGATAATGGGGCATAGATCTAATTACTAATCCCTAGAAGAAACATTTTGTCACCTGGTTAAGAGTTGTAAGGATCCGCCTGGATAATGGAAAGTAGCTTTAATCATCAGTAGATACCCAGCAGATATAACTCAGATAACAAGATATATGGAATGCAATACCTCAATGATCAAAGCCATACAAGAACTTTCGCCTCCATGAAACAAAACACAGGTGATGAGTCTGTTGGGGAGACTGAACTACTTCAGTCGATTCATTGCTCAGGTCACGACAACCTGCGAGCCCATGTTTAAGTTGTTGAAAAAGGATGTTGTTGTTAAATGGACGGAAGAGTTCCAGGAGCTCTTGATAAAATAAAAAATACTTGTCAAACCCACCGGTGAAGGTCCCACCGGAACTAGGAAGGCCTTTGATCATATATCTAATAGTCTTGGACAACTTATTCGGATGCGTGCTAGGTCAGCGTAATGTCACAGAGAGACAAGGGCATTCCATATACTACCTCAGCAAGAACTTTACGGCCCGTGAGGTTAAGTATACTCATCATGAAAGGACGTGTTGTGCCCTGACTTGGGTAGCCAAGAAGTTGAAGCATTACTTGTCATCGTATACTACTTTCCTCATCTCACGTCTAGACCCATTGAAATACATTTTTCAGAAGCCCATGCCCACGGTGAGGCTTGAAAAATGGCAAATCTTACTCACTGAGTTTGACATTGTCTACGTGACTAGGACTGCAATGAAAGCACAGTCTGATCATTTGGCCGAGAATCCAGTATTCGAAGAATATGAACCTTTAAAGACATACTTCCCAGCCGTGGAAATAATGCATATTGATGAAATGGAACAGGGAAAGAAGCCGGGATGGATATTATTTTTTGATGGGGCCGCCAACATGAAAGGCATCGGGATATGAGCAGTACTCATTTATGAAATTAGGCACAATTACCCAGTTACAATGTGGTAGAATATAAGGCATGTGTTTTGCGTTTGAGGTTAGCGGCAGACATGGGTGTTCAGGAAGTCTTGGTCTTGGGAGACTCAGACCTTCTGGTACACCAAATTTAAGGGGAGCAAGAAACACGAGATTTAAAGCTCATACCATACCGGCAATGCTTGCATGATTTTTGTCAAAGATTCTGTTTTGTAGAGTTCAAGCATATCTCGAGAATTCACAATGAGGTTGCTGATGCCATAGCTGCTTTGGCGTAAATGTTACATCATACGGATAAAGCGTATGTTGACCAAATACCTATCCAGGTTCATGATCAACATGCTTAGCGTAATATGGTGGAAGAAGAGCTTGACGATGAACCTTGGTGCCATGGTATCAAAGAATATATCAGGATGGGCATGTATCCAGTGTAGGCCACAAGCGATAAAAAACGAACAATCTATCGCCGACCAATAAAGTTTTTCTTCAATGGGGAATATTATTATAAAGAACACCGGATCTTGGGTTGTTGAGATGCGTAGATGTTGGGCAGGCTACAACTAAAATGAATGAGTACATTTCGGAGTTTGCGAGCCGCACATGAGCGGATATGTTTTGGCAATGAAGATTCTCTGAGCAGCGTAATATTTCTCACCATGGAGCGAGATCTTATTGTCTTTGTGCGCAAATCTAACTAATGTCAGGGGCATGGAGACTTGATTCACTCCCCACTATCTGAAATGTATACAATGTCTACACCATGACCCTTTGTTGCTTGGGGCATGGATGTCATCATACTCATCGATCCAGTAGCTTCCAATGGAAACAGGTTCATCCTGGTTGCTATTGATTATTTTACCTAGAGGGTCGAAGCTAAGCCCTTTAGGGAAGTGACCAAGAAAGCCGTGGTCGACTTTTTACATGCAAATATCATTTGTTGATTTGGAACCCCGAAGACCCTCATCAATGATATTGGAGCAAATCTCAATAGTCATTTGATGAAAGAGGTATATCAGCAGTTCAAGATTATACATCACAATTCAACCCCATACCGCCCCAAGGTGAATGGAGCAGTCGAGACAGCAATTAAGAACATAAAAAAATACTTCGAAAAATGGTGGGTCCAGGAAATGGCATGAGAAGCTACCCTTTGCATTGTTAAGCTATTGCACCACTATTCGCACTTTGGTAGGGGAAACTCCATATTTGTTTGTGTACAGCATAGAAGCAGTAATCCCGACTGAAGTTGAAATCGCATCCCTTCTGATTGTTGCCGAAGTAGAAATTGCTGATGAAGATGGGTCAAAACCTGTATGGATAAATTGAGTCTGATTGATGAGAAAAGATTGGCAGTAGTATGTCACGGCCAGTTGTAACAACAGAGAGTTGTCAACTAGTATTGAAACGCATCCTCCCTCACCGAGCAGAAGCAAAGGGCAAGTTCTCCCCAAATTGGCAAAGACCGTTTGTCGCGTATAGGGTGTTGTCCAACGGGTCATTGTATCTAACAAATGTGGACGTCAAGTGTGTGGAAATGGCCATAAATTCAAATGCAGTTAAGAGATACTATATATTATTTCCTTTTGTTTAAATCATTGTCTATACTTGGCATATTTGTTTGTACTTGGCATATTTAAGAGATTAAAACGATGAAGGAATTTTCTTTGGCTATCCAAACACTTTACACTTTTCTAACCCTTTTGAGTTTTTACTATTTTCTTTTCATACCCCTCTTTCAAAATTAGTAACAAAAGTCAGAAACACAAGTGTGAGAAGTTAGTGAAAGGAAAAGAAAGGAAAGAATGAAAATAAAGGAAAAGAAAAAGAGAAAAAAAAAATAGAAAAGCAAAAAGAGAAAAAGAAGAAAAAAAGCAGAAGATTGAAAAGCAACAAGAGAAAAACAAAAGAAAAGAAGAAAAAGAAAGGAAAATTAAAACGAGAGAAGAATATAAGAAAAAAAAGAGAAAAAGAAAGAATAAAATAGACAAACAACAACACAAAAAAGGAATTGGCAGGAACTATGTTTGACCTTATTCATTTTTAAAGGATATGTATGCAGCCTCACGGCTCGCTCATATTCAAATAATGGGCAAAGATCCCAAGCAAGAAACATGGGTAGAAGTTGTGGTTGTTGTAATAATTACGAAAGTTGTAACTCTTGAACCCATAGGAATATGCCTTTATACCCCTTTCTGTGTAACCTTATCCAAAAGTTTGTATCCAAAGAAAGACCTTCTGATCAGTCTCTAAGAAATGTCAATCAAACAAGAAGAGATGATTCATACCCCGTGGCAACACTCTAATTTTTGCTTGATAATAATAAAATGAGAGAGTCTTATTGGTGAAAACCCTCATGGGCATCGTAAGGCGACAAAAATTGAGAGAAATAAAAATTAGAAAGACTTATCGGTGAAAAACCTCGCGGGCAGCGTAAGGAGAAGGCAAGACAACAAGCAAATAACTGGAAAAAGGTTGTTAGTGTAAATCCGTTCAGAACACCAAAAGTTAAGCAAAAGTTAGGGTTTGGTTAAAGAAATTGGGTTAAAAATTGTCACAACAAAAAAGCATGGCAATCGAACCGATTATCTAGACAGAATGGGTCGACTAAGCCGAAGTGCATGTCATGATCATAAAAACCATTTGTTCCTTTATAGATAAGTTTCTTTTCTTCTCACCTCAATAGTCGCCTAATTTGGAATTCTCTTATTCTAAAACAATTCAAAGTCATTGCATTTCATTTTCTTTCGCGTCTCCAATGACATTTTGTTTAAGAAAGCAAGAGAGAAATTTCAAATCTTACAGGTTCCTAAATGGAAAAGCACATGCCGGTCAAAAATGTAACAAAGGCAGTAAAAGTTGAAACAACAAAGGGAAGGATCCACGAAAGTTTTGTTAGTAAACAGACTCGCTAATCAGGGAGGATGCAAGGATTTCAGCAAAAGGGTCAGAAGTGCAACAAAAAGATGGGGGAGCAGAGTAAAGCCACAAGGGTTACGGGTCAGCCGAGCATAGTACATTGACTCGGTAATCTTAGGAAAGACGTAAAATTTCTGGCAAAAGGGTTAGAAGTGCAATACAAATATGATAGAGCAGAGTAAAGCCACAAGGGTCAGGGGTCAGCCAAGCATAGAATTAGGAAAGATGTAAGAATTCTAGCAAAAGGTCCAAAAGTGCAACACAAAGATAGGGGAGCAAAGCTAGGCCATAAGGGTTCGGAGGTCAACAAAGCATTTCAGGAAACTCATCATCAGTGCAGGAAACTGAACACAATTAGAACACGACAATGAGGAGGCCATTTCTACAAGAATTCTACAAGCTAACCATCACTTTTATAACATATAATATTTTCTTTGATCGAGACAGGGGTAGGAATTTCTAGAAGACCCCAAATGAAGGGCTCCATAGGGGAAGGTAGGCACATGGCAGGTATGATCGAAAGTATCAGGAACCTCCAGGAAAATGAGACTCAGTTAAAATTCGACTAGGAACACAATCCGACATAAGTATTCTCCCCAACAAGAGTCATCGGGATCTGCCTGTATAATGGGATGAAACTTTGACTAGCAGTTCGTAACAGAAACAATCGAAAGTTAGAATTGGCATTTAGTATGGAACCCTCAGAAACCTCCTAGAAAATGAGACTAATTTTGAGCTTGGAGGTAATCATTAATAGCAAAAGAGCATATAGTGACTTGCATGTTGAAATAGGATTCAGTTAAGAGTTGTCAGGACCCTCCTGAAAAATTGGACCCACTTTAAAAACCAAACAGTCAAATATATTTCCCCAACAAGAGTCGTAAGGGCCCTCCTGGATAATAGGATTTAATTGTAGATGCTTTCAGGACCCTCTTGGATAATAAGACCTAGCTCTCAATACTAATATCTAGAATACATGATTGGTCATTTAATTAAGAGTTGTGGGGAACATCATGGATAATGGGGCATATCTAATTACTAATCCATAGAAGACACATTTTGTCACCTGGTTAAGAGTTGTCACGATCCGCCTGGATAAGGGGAAGTTGCTTTAATCATCAGTCCCCACTAGATCCCCAGCAAATATAACTGAGATAACAAGACATAGCCGAAACTAATACCTTTCAAGAAACATAACCTAATCTTTAAAGTTGTCACTAGTTAAAAGCTGCCAGGACCCTCCTGAATAATAGGATTTAGCTTTAAGATTTTATAAATAGTTGATAATGGGATTTGATTAACAGCAACAGATGCACCTAGTACAAAACTTGGGCAGAAAAATTTCTTTGTTTTGTTTATTTTGTTCTGATAAAATTAAAAGGATGCAGTCTCACGGAATACTTTTCAAATTCAATTTTTGGTAATCAGGCGCCTGATTTAAGAATAAGGGAATACTTTTCTTGTCTCAAGTTTAGGTAATCAGGCATCCATCTGGAGAACTAGAGAATATTTTTCAAGTTGCAAGTTTTGGTAATTAGGAGCCCACCTGGAGAACAAGGGAATACTTTTCAAGTTGCAAGATTTTGTAATCAGGCGCCCATATGGAGAACAAGGGAATACTTTTTAAGTTGCAAGTTCTAGTAATCAGGTGCCCACCTGGAGAACAAGGGAATACTTTTCAAGTTAAAAGTTTTGGTAATCAGACGCCCACCTTGAGAACAAGGGAATACATTTCAACGTTAAAGTTTTGATAATTAAGCGCCCACCTGGAGAACAAGAGAAACCATTTAACAAGTTTAGGTAATCAGGCCCCAACTTGGAGAACAAAAAAATACGTTTCAAGTTTCAAGTTTTGGAAATAAGGCGCCCATTTGAAGAACAAGGGAATATATTTCAAGTTTCAAATCTTTTTATTCAGGCGCCCACCTCGGGACCAAGGGAATATTTTTTAAGTTGCAAGTTTTGGTAATCAGTCGACACCTAGAGAACAAGGAAGTACTTTTCAAGTTTCATGTTTTGGTAATTAGGCGCCCACCTAGATAACAAGGGAATACTTTTCAAGATGGAAGTTTTGCTAATAAGGCGCCCAGCTGGAGAACAAGGGAATACTTTTCAAGTTGATAGTTTTTGTAATCAGGCGCCCACCTGGAGAACAAGGGAATACATTTAAAATTTCAATTTTTTGTAATCGGGTACCCAATTGGAGAACAAGGGAATAGTTTTTAAGTTTCATGTTTTGGTAATTAGGCACCCACGTGGAGAACAAGGGAATACTTTTCGAATTTCAAGTTTGATAATATGGCGCCCATCTGCAGAAAGAGGGAATACATTTCAAGTTTTATGTTTTGGTAATCAAGAACCAACCTGGAGAACAAGGGAATACATTTATGTTTCAAGTTTTGGTAATCAGGTGCCCACCTAGAGATTAAAGGAATACATTTGACAAGTTTAGCTAATCAGGCAACAACCTAGAGAACAAGGGAATACATTTCAAGTTTCGAGTTTAGGTAATCACGCGCCAACCTAGAAAACAAGGGACTACTCTTTAATTTCAAGTTTTGGAAATAAGGCGCCCACTTGAAGAACAAGGAAATACTTTTCAAATTTCAAGTTTGTGTAATGAGACCCCCACTTAGAGCAGAATGGAAATTTTTTCAAACTTCTGGTTTGTTTATCAGGCACCTGCCTGGATAACAAGGGAATATTTTTCAAAATTCAAATTTTTGTACTCACGCGCCCACCTGGAGAATAAGGGAATATTTTTCTAGTTGCAAGTTTTGGTAATTAGGCACCCACTCTGAGAACACGGCAGGACTTTTCAAGTTAAACGTTTTGGTAATCAGGAGCCCACCCAGAGAACAAGGGAATACACTTCAAGTTTCAAGTTTTGGAGTTTCAAGTTTTGGTTAGAAGACGCCCACCTGGAGAACAAAGGAATACAATTTCATGTTTTGGTAATCAGGCGCCCGCCTGGAAAACAAGGGAATACTTTTTAAATTTCAAGTTTTGATAATCAGGCGCCCACTTTGAGAAAAATTGAATACATTTCATGTTTTATGTAATGGTAATCAGGTGTCCACTTGGAGAACAAGGGAATGCATTTCATGTTTCAAGTTTCAGTAATCAAGCGCCCACCTGGAGAACAAGGGAATACATTTCACAAGTTTTAGTAATCAGGAGCTCACCTGGAGAACAAGGGAATATTTTTCACGTTGCAAGTTTTGGTAATGAGGCGCCCACATGAAGAACAAGGGAATACTTTTCATGTTGAATGGTTTGGTAAAGAGGCACCCACCTGGAGAATAAAGGAATACATTTCAAGTTTTAGGTTTTGTCAATCAGGCGCCCAAATGGAGAATACGGGAATACATTTAAGTTTCATGTTTTGGTAAGCAGGCGCTCACCAATAGATTAAGGGAATACTTTTCAAGTTAAAAGTTTTGTTAATCCGGTGCCCACCTGGAGAAGAAGGGAATACATTTCAAGATTCAAGTTTTGGTGAATAGACGCCCACCTGGAAAACAAGGGAATACTTTCATGTTTTGTATTTAGGCGACCACCTGGAGAACAAGGGAATACTTTGTAAATTTCAATTTTTGGTAATCAGGCATCCACCTGGAGAACAATGGAACAAGGGAATACTTTTCATGTTTCATGTTTTTCTAATCTGGCGCCAACCTGGAAAACACGGGAATACTTTTCAAATTTCATGTTTTGATAAGCAGGCGCCCACGCGGAGAACAAGGACTTACCGTTCATGTTTTATGTTTTGGTAATCAGCCACCCATTTGGATAGCAAGGGAATACATTTCAAGTATCAAGTTTTAGTAATTAGGAGACCACTGGAGAACAAGGGAAGACATTTCACAAGTTTTTATAATCAGGCGTCAACCTGTAGTACAAGGGAATATTTTTCAAGCTACAAGTCTTAGTATTCAGGCGCAAACCTGGAGGACAAGTGAATACTTTTCAAGTTGAAAGTTTTGGTAATCAGGCGCCCATATGGAGAACAATGGATTACATTTCAAGTTTCAAATTTTGGTAATCAGGCGCCCACCTTGAGAATAAGAGAATACAATTTCAAGTTTAGTAATCAGGCAGCTACCTGGAGAACAAGCGAATGCATATTAAATTTCAATAATAAGATGCCCACCTGGAGAACAAGGGAACACATTTTATCTTTCATGTTTCGTAAATCAGGCGCCCACCTGGAGAAAAAGGGAATACTGGAGAGCAAGGGAATGAAAAATCAAGTTTAAAGTTTTGGTAATCAGGCGCCTAACAGGAAAACAGGGGAGTACATTTCAAGTTTCAAGTTTTTGTATTAAGGCTCCCACCTGTAGAACAAGGGAATACTTTTCAAATTCCATGTTTTGGCAATCAGGCGCCCAACTGCAGAACAAGGAAATATTTTTCAAATTTAAAGTTTTTGTAATCAGGCGCCTAACAGGAAAACAGGGGAATACATTTCAAGTTTCAAGTTTTTGTAATAAGGCTCCCACCTGTAGAACAAGGGAATACTTTTCAAATTCCATGTTTTGGCAATCAGGCGCCCAACTGCAGAACAAGGAAATATTTTTCAAATTTAAAGTTTTTGTAATCAGGCGCCCATCCGGAGAACAAGGGAATACTTTTCAAACTTCATGTTTCAATAATCAGGCGCCCGCATGGAAAACAAGGGAATATTTTTCAACTTTCATGTTTTGGTAATCATGCGCCCACCTTGAGAATAAGGGAATATTTTTCTACTTGCAAGTTTTGGTAATCAGGCGCCTACATAGAGAACATGGGAATATTTTCAAGTTGCAAGTTTTTGTAAGCATTCGCCAGTTAGAGAACAAGGTAATACATTTCACGTTACACATTTTGGTAATAAGGCGCCCACCTGGAAACAAGGGAATATTTTTTAAGTTGCATGTTTTGGTACGTAGGAGCCCACCTGGAGAACAATGGAATACAATTTCAAGTTTGAGTAACCAGGTTCCCACTTGGAGGACAGGGAAATATTTTTCAAGTTGCAAGTTTTTGTAATCAGCCATCACTTGGAGAACAAGGGAATACTTTTAAAGCTGCACATTTTTGTAATCAGGCGCCCACTTGGAGAATAAAGGAATATCTTGCAGTTGCATGTTTTGGTATGTAGGCGCCCACCTGGAGAACAAGGGAATACTTTTCAAGTTGAAAATTTTAGTAATCAGGCGCCCACATGTAGAAAAAAGGGAATACATTTCAAGTTTTAAGTTATTGTAATCAAACGCCCACCTGGAGAACAAGTGAATACAATTTCAAATTTTAGTAATCAGGATCACACTTGGAGAACAAAGTAATACTTTTAAATCTTAAATTTTTGGTAATCAGGCACCCACCTGGATAACAAGGGAATACTTTTCAAGTTTTATGTTTTGTAATCAGGAGCCCACTCGGAGAACAACGGAATACTTATAAAATTTCATGTTTTTATATCAGGCGTTAACTTGGAGAACAAGGGAGTACACTTCAAGTTTTAAGTTTTGATAATCAGGCGTCCACCTATTGAATAAGGAAACACTTTTCAAATTTCATTTTTTGGTAATGAGGCGCCCACCGGGAGAAAAATGGAATACTTTTAAAATTTCAAGTTATTATAATCAGGCGTCCACCTGGAGAACAGGAGAATACATTTCATGTTTTAAGTATTGTAATCAGGCGCGCACCTGGAGAACAAAGGAATGTACTTCAAGTTTTATGTTTTGGTAATCAGGCGCCCACCTGTAAAACAAGGGAATACTTTTCAAATTTCATGTTATGGCAATCAGGCGCCCACCTGGAGAACTAGGGAATACATTTCATGTTTCAAGTTTGGGTAATCAGGCGCCCACCTGAAGAGCAAGAGAATACATTTCAAGTTTCAAGTTTTTGTAATCAGGCGCCCACCTGTAGACCAAGGTATTACTTATAAAATTTCAAGTTTTGGCAATTAGGCACCCACCTGGAGAACAAGGGAATGCATTTGAAATTTCAAGTTTTGGTAATAAGGCGCCCACTTGGAGAACTTGGGAATGCTTTTCAAATTTCAAGTTTTGATAATCAGGCGCTCGCCTGGAGAACAAGGGAATATTATTCTAGTTGCAAGTTTTGGTAATCAAGAGCCCACCTGGAGAACAAGGGAAAAAATTTCAAGTTGAATGTTTTGGTATTCATGCGCCCACCTAGAGAACAAGGGAATAAATTTAAAGTTTCACGTTTTGGTAGTCAGACACCCAACTGGAGAACAAGGGAATACAAGTTCTAATTTTGGTAATCAGGAGGCCATCTGGAAAACAAGGGAACAAGGGAATACTTTTAAAGTTTCTTGTTTTGGTAATCAGGTGCCAACCTTGAAAACAAGGGAATACTTTTCAAATTTGATGTTATTGTAATCGACGCCTACTTGGAGAACAAGGGAATACAATTGAACTTTTAAGTTTTTGTAATCAGGCGCCCACCAGGATAACAAGGAACTACATTTTAAGTTTCAAATTTTGGTAACTAGTCACCCACTAGTAGAAGAAGGGAATACGTTTGAAATTTAATGTTTTAAAAATCAAATGCCCACGTGGAGAACAAGGGAATACTATTCAAATTTGAAGTTTTAGTAATCAGGCGCCTACTAGGAGAACAAGGGAACATCTTTAAAGTTTCATGTCTTTGTAATTAGGCGTCCACCTGGAGAACAAGAGAATATTTTTTAATTTCCAAGTTTTGGTAATCAGGCGCCCACCTGGAGAAGAAAGGAATACTTTTCAAGTTGAAAGTTTTGGTAATCAGGCGGCCACCTGGAGAACACGGGAATACATTTCAAGTTTTAAGTTTTGGTAATCAGGAACCCACGTAGAGAATAAGGGAATACAATTTCAACTTTTGGTAATCAGGAGGCTACGTGGAGAACAATGGAATACTTTTCAAATTAAATTTTTCTGTAATTAGGAACCCGCCTAGAGAACAACAAAATACATTTCAACTTTAATGTTTTGGCAATCAGGCGCCTACCTTAGAACAATGGAATATATTTAAATTTTCATATTTTGGTATTAAGGCACCCACCACCAAGGGAATACATTCAAGTTTTAATTTTTCTGTAATCAGTCGCCCAGCTGAAGATCAAAGGAATACATTTCAAGTTTTAATTTTATGTAATCAGGCGGCCAACTTGAGAACAAGGGAATACTTTTACAAATTCAAATCTTTTTAATCAGGCGCCCACCTGGGGAACAAGGGAATATTTTTTAAATTGCAAGTTTTGGTAATCAGCCGCCACCTGTAGAGCAATGGAATACTTTTCAAGTTGCATGTTTTGGCAATCAGGCGCGCACCTGAAGAACAAGGAAATATTTTTCAAGATGGAAGTTTTGGTAGTCAGGTGCCCATCTGGTGAATAAGGGAATACTTTTCAAGTTGACAATTTTGGTAATCAGGTGCCCACTTGGACAACCAGGGAATACTACTTCAAGTTTTTGTATTCAGGCAGCCACCTGGAGAACAAGGGAAAAATTTTAAATTTCAATTTTTGGTATTCAAGCACCCAATTTTAGAACAAGGGATTAGTTTTCAAGTTTCACGTTTTGGTAATAAGGTGCCCACTTGGAGAACAAGGAAAAATTTTTGAATTTCAAGTTTGATAATAAGGCGCCCATCTGGAGAACAAGGGAATACATTTCAAGTTTTAAATTTTGGTAATCGGACGCCCACCTAGAGAACAAGGGAACACATTTCAAGTTTCAAATTTTTGTATTTAGTCACCCACTAGTAGAAAAGGGAATACTTTTGAAATTTCATTGTTTGGAAATCAAATGCCCTCCTGGAGAACAAGGGAATACTTTTCAAATTTCAAGTTTTGGTAATCAGGCGCGTAATAGGAGAAGAGGGAACAATTCTCAAAATCAAGTTTTGGTAATCAGGTGCCCACCTGAAGAACAAGGGAATATTTTTAAAGTTTCAAGTTTTTGTAATATTGCACCTACCTAGTGAACAAGAAAATATTTTTCAGGTTGCAAGTTTTGGTAAACAGGCGCCCACCTAGAGAACAAGGGAGTACACTTCAAGTTTTAAGTTTTGATAATCAGGCGTCCACCTATTGAATAAGGAAACACTTTTCAAATTTCATTTATTGGTAATGAGGCGCCCACCGAGAGAACAATGGAATACTTTTAAAATTTCAAGTTATTATAATCAGGCGTCCACCTGGAGAACAGGAGAATACATTTCATGTTTTAACTATTGTAATCAGGCGCGCACCTGGAGAACAAAGGAATGTATTTCAAGTTTTATGTTTTGGTAATCAGGCGCCCACCTGTAAAACAAGGGAATACTTTTCAAATTTCATGTTATGGCAATCAGGCGCCCACCTGGAGATTTAGGGAATACATTTCATGTTTCAAGTTTGGGTAATCAGGCGCCCACCTGAAGAGCAAGAGAATACATTTCAAGTTTCATGTTTTTGTAATCAGGCGCCCACCTGTAGACCAAGGGATTACTTATAAAATTTCAAGTTTTGGCAATTAGGCACCCACCTGGACAACAAGGGAATGCATTTGAAATTTCAAGTTTTGGTAATAAGGCGCCCACTTGGAGAACTTGGGAATGCTTTTCAAATTTCAAGTTTTGATAATTAGGCGCTCGCCTGGAGAACAAGGGAATATTATTCTAGTTGCAAGTTTTGGTAATCAAGAGCCCACCTGGAGAACAAGGGAAAAAATTTCAAGTTGAATGTTTTGGTAATCATGCGTCCACCTAGAGAACAAGGGAATAAATTTAAAGTTCAAGTTTTGGTAGTCAGACACCCAACTGGAGAACAAGGGAATACAAGTTCTAATTTTGGTAATCAGGAGGCCATCTGGAGAACAAGGGAACAAGGGAATACTTTTAAAGTTTCTTGTTTTGGTAATCAGGTGCCAACCTTGAAAACAAGGGAATACTTTTCAAATTTGATGTTATTGTAATCAGACGCCTACTTGGAGAACAAGGGAATACATTTGAAGTTTTAAGTTTTTGTAATCAGGCGCCCACCAGGATTAGAAGGAAATACATTTCAAGTTTCAAATTTTGGTAACTAGTCACCCACTAGTAGAAGAAGGGAATACGTTTGAAATTTAATGTTTTAAAAATCAAATGCCCACGTGGAGAACAAGGGAATACTTTTCAAATTTGAAGTTTTGGTAATCAGGCGCCTAATAGGAGAACAAGGGAACATCTTTAAAGTTTCATGTCTTTGTAATTAGGCGTCCACCTGGAGAACAAGAGAATATTTTTCAATTTCCAAGTTTTGGTAATTAGGCGCCCACCTGGAGAAGAAGGGAATACTTTTCAAGTTGAAAGTTTTGGTAATCAGGCGGCCACCTGGAGAACACGGGAATACATTTCAAGTTTTAAGTTTTGGTAATCAGGAACCCATGTAGAGAACAAGGGAATACAATTTCAACTATTGGTAATCAGGAGGCTGCGTGGAGAACAATGGAATACTTTTCAAATTAAAATTTTCTGTAATTAGGAACCCGCCGAGAGAACAACAAAATACATTTCAACTTTAATGTTTTGGCAATCAGGCGCCCACCTTAGAACAATGGAATATATTTAAATTTTCATATTTTGGTATTAAGGCACCCACCTAGAGACTAAGGGAATACATTCAAGTTTTAATTTTCTGTAATCAGTCGCCCAGCTGGAGATCAAAGGAATACATTTCAAGTTTTAATTTTATGCAATCAGGCGGCCAACTTGAGAACAAGGGAATACTTTTACAAATTCAAATCTTTTTAATCAGGCGCCCACCTGGGGAACAAGGGAATATTTTTTAAATTGCAAGTTTTGGTAATCAGCCGCCACCTGTAGAGCAATGGAATACTTTTCAAGTTGCATGTTTTGGCAATCAGGCGCGCAGTTGAAGAACAAGGAATTATTTTTCAAGATGGAAGTTTTGGTAATCAGGTGCCCATCTGGTGAATAAGGGAATACTTTTCAAGTTGACAATTTTAATAATCAGGCACCCACTTGAACAACCAGGGAATACTATTTCAAGTTTTTGTATTCAGGCAGCCACCTGGAGAACAAGGGAATAATTTAAAATTTCAGTTTTTGGTATTCAAGCACCCAATTTTAGAACAAGGGAATAGTTTTCAAGTTTCACGTTTTGTTATTAGGCGCCCACTTGGAGAACAAGGAAAAACTTTTTTAATTTCAAGTTTGATAATAAGGCGCCCATCTGGAGAACAAGGGAATACATTTCAAGTTTTAGATTTTGGTAATCGGACGCCCACCTAGAAAACAAGGGAACACATTTCAAGTTTCAAATTTTTGTAATTAGTCACCCACTAGTAGAAAAGGGAATACTTTTAAAATTTCATGGTTTGGAAATCAAATGACCACCTGTAGAACAAGGGAATACTTTTCAAATTTCAAGTTTTGGTAATCAGGCGAGTAAAAGGAGAACAAGGGAACAATTCTCAAAATCAAGTTTTGGTAATCAGGTGCCCACCTGAAGAACAAGGGAATATTTTTAAAGTTTCAAGATTTTTGTAATCTTGCGCCTACCTAGTGAACAAGAGAATATTTTTCAGGTTGCAAGTTTTGGTAAACAAGCGCCCACCTAGAGAACAAGGGAATACATTTCAACTTAAACGTTTTGGTAATCATGCGGACACCTGGAGAACACGGGAATACATTTCAAGTTTGATGTTTTGGTAATCAGGTACCCTCGTAGAGAACAAGGGAATACAATTTCAAATTTTGGTAATCAGGCGGCTACCTCGAGAACTGGAATACTTTTCAAATTTAATTTTTCAGTAATTAGGCACCCACCTAGAGAACAAGAGAATACATTTCAACTTTAATGTATTGGAAATCAGGTGCCCTCCTGAGAACAATGGAATACATTTAAAGTTTCAAGTTTTGGTAATCAGGCACCCACCTAGAGAACAAGGGAATACATTTCAAGTTTTAATTTTCTGTAATCAGGCACCCACCTGGAGAACAAGGGAATACATTTCAAGTTTTAATTATGTTTTATCAGGTGCCTAGCTGGAGAACAAGGGAATACTTTTAAAATTTCAAATCTTTTTAATCAGGCGCCCGCCTGGAGTACAAGGGAATATTTTTTATGTTGCAAGTTTTGGTAATCAGTGGCCACATGTAGAACAATGGAATACTTTTCAAGTTGCATGTATTTGTAATCAGGCGCCCACCTGGAGAACAAGGGAATATTTTTCAAGATGGAATTTTTGGTAATCAGGCGCCTATCTGGAGAACAAGGGAATACTTTTCAAGTTTAGAGTTTAGGTAATCAGGCGCCCACCTGGACAAAAAGGGAATACGATTTCACGTTTTTTTAATCAGGCGCCCACCTGGAGAACAAGGAAGTACATTAAAAATTCAATTTTTTTAATCAAGCACCAATTGGAGAACGAGGGAGTTTTCAAGTTTCAAGTTTTGGTAATTAGGCACTCACTTGTAGAACAAGGGACTACTTTTGGAATTTCAAGTTTGATAATAAGGCGCCCATCTGGAGAACAAGGGAATACATTTCAAGTTTTAAGTTTTGGTAATCAGGTGCCCACCTGGAGAACAAGAACATATATTTATGTTTCAAGTTTTGTTAATCAGGTGCCCACCTGGACGACAAAGGAATACATTTCACAAGTTTAGGTAATCAGGCAACCACCTAGAGAACAAGGGAATACATTTCAAGTTTCGAGTTTTGGTAATCAGGCGTCCACCAAGAGAAAGAGGGACTAATTTTCAAATTTCAAGTTTTGGCAATCAGGCGCCAACCTGAAGAACAAGGAAATACCTTTCAAATTTCAAGTATTAGTAATAAGGCACCTACCTGGATAACAAGGGAATATTTTTCAAGTTTTAAATTTTTGCAATCACGTGCCTACCAGGATAATAAGGGAATATTTTTCTTGTTGAAAGTCTTGCTAATTAGGAACCCACTTGGAGAACAAGGGAATACTTTTCAAGTTAAAAGTTTTGGTAATCAGGAGCCCACTCGGAGAACAAGAGAATATATTTCAAATTTCAAGTTTTGGTAAACAGGCGCCCACCTGGAGAACAAAGTAATACTATTTCAAGTTTTGGTAATCAGGCGCCCACCCGGAAAAGAAGGGAGTTTTTTTTCAAATATTAGTTTTTCGGTAATCAGGCACCCTCCTGGAGAACAAGGGAATAGTTTTTCAAGTGTTAAGTTTTGGTAATCAGGCGCCCACTTGGTAAACAAGGGAATACTTTTTAAATTTCAAGTTTTGATAATCAGGCGTCCACTTTGGGGACAAGTGAATACATTTCAAGTTTTAAGTTATGGTAATCATGTGTCCACTTGGAGAACAAGGGAATGCATTTCAAGTTTCAAGTTTCAGTAATCAGGAGCCCACCTATACAACAAGGGAATACATTTCATAAGTTTTTGTAATAAGACGCTCACCTGGAGAACAAGTTAATATTTTAAAAGTTCTAAGTTTTGGTAATCAGGCTCCAACGTAGAGAGTAAGGGAATACTTTTCAAGTTGAATGTTTTGTTAAACAAGAACCCACCTGGAGAATAAGGGAATACACTTCATGTTTTATGTTTTGGTAATCAGGCGCCCACCTGGAGAACAAGGGAATACATTTAAGTTTCATATTTTCGTAAACAAGCGCTCACCTTGAGAACAAGGGAATGCTTTTTATGTTTTGGTAAGCAGGCGCTCACCTGCAGAATAAGGGAATATAATTTCAAGTTTTGCTAATTAGGCGACCACCTGGAGAACAAAGGAATACTTTGTAAATTTAAATTTTTGGTAATCAGGCATCCACCTGGAGAACAAGGGAATACTTTTCAAGCTTCATGCTTTTGTATTCAGGTGCCAACCTGGAAAACAAGGGAATACTTTTCAAATTTCATATTTTGATAATCAGCCGCCCACATGGAGAACAAGGGACTACATTTCATGTTTTATGTTTTTGTAATCAGGCGCCCACTCGGAGAACAAGGGAATACATTTCAAGTTTCAAGTATTAGTAGTCAGGAGACCATCTGGAGAACAAGGAAAGACATTTCACAAGTTTTTGTAATAAAGCGCCCACATCTAGATCGAGGGAATATTTTTCAAGTTACAAGTCTTGGTAATCCGGCGCCTACGTGGAGAACAAAGGCATACTTTTCAAATTGAATGTTTTGGTAATCAGGCGCCCACCTGGAGAACAAGGGATTACATTTCAAGTTTCAAGTTATGGAAATCAGGCGCCCACCATGAGAATAAGAGAATACAATTTCACGTTTTAGTAATCAGGCAGCCACCTGGAGAACAAGGGAATACATATTAAATTTCTATAATTAGGCGCCCACCTGGAGAACAAGAGAATACTGGAGAGCAAGGAATACATTTCAAGTTTAAAGTGTTGGTAATCAGGCGTCTACTAGGAGAATGGAATACATTTCAAGTTTCAAGTTTTTGTAATCAGGCTCCCACTTGTAGAACAAGGGAATACTTTTCAAATTTCATGTTTTGGCAATCAGGCACCCAATTGGAGAACGAGGAAATACTTTTCAAATTTAACATTTTTGTAATCAGTCGACCATCTGGAGAACAAGGGAATAAATTCAAAATTCAAGTTTTGATAATCAGGCGCCCGCTTGGAGAACAAGGGAATATTTTTCAACTTTCAAATTTTGGTAATCATGCGCCCACCTGGAGAATAAGGGAATATTTTTCTAGTTGCAAGTTTTGTTAATCACGCACCCACCTGGAGAACAAGGGAATATTTTTCAAGTTGCACGTTTCTTTAATCAGTCGCCACTTAGAGATGAAGGGAATACATTTCAAGTTGCACATTTTGGTAATCAGGTGCCCACCTAGAGAACAAGGGAATATTTTTTAAGTTGCATTTTTTGGTAAGTAGGCGCCCACCTGGAGAACAATGGAATACATTTTCAAGTTTTGGTAATCAGGTGCCCACCTTGAAGACAAGGGAATACTTTTAAAATTTCAATTTTTTGTAGTCAGGAACCCACCTACAGAACAAGGGAATACTTTTCAAATTTCAAGTTTTGATAATCAGACGGCCGCCTGGAGAAGAAGGTAATAAATTTTAAGTTTCAAGTTTCGGTAATCAGGCGCCCACCTAGAGAACAACGGAATATGTTTCAAGTTGCAAGTTTTTGTAATCAGCCGCCACTTGGAGAACAAGGGAATACTTTTCAAGTTGCACGTTTTGGTAATCAAGCGCCCACCTGGAGAATAAAGGAATATTTTCAAGTTGGAGGTTTTGGTTAGTAGGCACCCACTTGGAGAACAAGGGAATACTTTCAAGTTGAAAGTTTTAGTAATCAGGCGCTCACCTGTAGAGAAAGGGAATACATTTCAAGTTTCAAGATTTCGTAATCAGGCGCCCACCCGGAGAACAAGGGAATACAATTTCAAGTTTTGTAATCAGGATCCCGCTTGGAGAACAAGGGAACACTTTTAAAATTTTAATTTTGTGTAATCAGGCACCCACCTGGAGAACAAGGGAATACTTTTCAAGTTTCAAGTTTTGGTAACCAGGCGCCCACCTGGAGAACAAGGGATTACATTTCAAGTTTCGAGTTTTGGTAATCAGGCACCGACCTTAAGAATAAGAGGATACAATTTCAAGTTTTAGTAATCAGGCAGCCACCTAGAAAGCAAGAGAATACATATTAAATTTCAACAATCAGGCGCCCACATGGAGAACAATTGAATACTAGAGAGTAAGGGAATACATTTTGAGTTTAAAGTGTTGGTAATCAGGCGCCTACCAGGAGAACAAGGGAATACATTTCAAGTTTCATGTTTTTGTAATCAGGCTCCCACTTGTAGAACAAAGGAATACTTTTCAAATTTCATGTTTTGGAAATCAGGCGCCCAACTGGAGATTAAGGAAATGCTTTCAAATTTTATGTTTTTGTAATCATGCGCCCATTTGGAGAACAAGGGAATACTTTTCATAATTCAAGTTTTTATAATCAGGCGCCTGCAAGGAGAACAAGGGAGTATTTTTCAACTTTTAAGTTTTGGTAATCAGCCGCCACTTGAAGAACAAGGGAATACTTTTCAAGTTGCACGTTTTGGTAATCAGGCACCCACCTGGAGATTAAAGGAATATTTTTAAGTTGCAAGTTTTGGTAAGTATGCACCCACCTGGAGAATAAGGGAATACTTTTCAAGTTGAAAGTTTTAGTAATCAGGTGCCCACGTGTAGAAAAAGGGAATACATTTCAAGTTTTGGTAATCAGGCGCCCACCTGGAGAATAAGGGAATACAATTTCAAGTTTTGGTAATCAGGATCCCACTTGGAGAACAAGGGAATACTTTTAAAATTTTAATTTTTGCTAATCAGGCACCCACTTGGAGAACAAGGGAATACTTTTCAAGTTTCAAGTTTTTGTAATTAGGCGCCCACTCGGAGAACAAGGGAATACCTTTAAAATTTAATGTTTTTTTAATCGCGCGCTCACCTGGAGAACAAGGGAGTACATTTCAAGATTTATTTTTGGTAATCAGGCTCCCACTTAGAGAACAAGGGAACACAGTTCAAGTTTAATGTTTTGGTAATCAGGCGCCCACCTATATAATAAGGGAAAACTTTTTGAATTTCATGTTTTGGCAATCAGGCGCCCACCTGGAGAACAATGGAATACTTTTAAAATTTCAAGTTATTATAATTAGGCGTCCACCTGCAGAGTAAGGGAATACATTTCAAGTTTTAAGTATTGTAATCAGGTGCCCACCTAGAGAACAAGGGAATATATTTCATGTTTTAAGTTTTGGTAATCAGGCGCCCACCTGTAGAACAAGGGAATACTTTTCAAATTTAATGTTTTGGCAACAGGCGCCCACCTGGAGAACTCAGGATTACATTTCAAGTTTCAAGTTTTGGTAATCAGGCAACCACCTGGAGAGCAAGGGAATACATTTCAAGTTTCATGTTTTGGTAATCAGGCACCCACCTGGAGAACAAGGGAATGAGTTTGAAATTTCAAGTTTTGGTAATAAGGCGCTCACTTGGAGAACTAGGGAATACTTTTCAAATTTCATGTTTTGATAATCAGGCGCTTACCTTGATAACATATTTTGGTAATCAGGTGCCAACCTGGAAAATAAGGGAATACTTTTCAAACATCAAGTTTTTGTAATCAGTCACCTACCTGGAAAACAAGGGAATAAATTTCAACGCTTAAGTTTTTGTAATCAGGCTCTTACCTGGATAACAATGGAATACATTTCAAGTTTCAAATTTTTGTAATTAGTCACCCACAAGTAGAACAGGGGAATACTTTTGAAATTTCAAGATTTGGAAATCAAATGCCAACCTGGAGAACAAGGGAATACGTTTCCAATTTCAGGTTTTGGTAATCAGGCGCCCGCCTGGAGAACAAGGTAATATTTTTAATGTTTCAAGTTTTTGTTATCAGGCGCCCACATGGAGAACAAAGAATATTTTTAAAGTTGCAAGTTTTGGTAATCAGGCGCCCATCTGGAGAACAAGGGAATACTATTTAAGTTGAAATTTTTTTGTTAATCAGGCGGCCACCTAGAGAACACGGGAATACATTTCAAGTTTCAAGTTATGGTAATCAGGAACCCATCTGGAGAACAAGGGAATTTAATTTCAACTTTTGGTAATCAGGCGGCTACCTGGAGAACAATGGAATACTATTCAAATTTCATTTTTTTGTAATCAGGTATTCACCTGGAGAACAAGAGAATACATTTCAACTTTAATGTTTTGGTAATCGGACGCCCACCTGAGAACAATGTATACATTTAAGGATTCATGTTATGGTAATCAGGCGCCCACCTAGAGAACAAGGGAATACATTAAAGGATTTAATTTTATGTAATCAGGCGCGCAACAAGAGAACAAGGGAATACATTTCAAGTTTTCATTTTCTCTAATCAGGCGCCCAGCTTGAGAACAAGGGAATACTTTTCAAATTTCAAGTTTTTGTAATCAGGCGCACACCTGGACAACAAGATAATATTTTTCAAGTTTCAAGTTTCTGTAGTCAGGCGCCCACCTGTAGAACAAGGGAATACATTTCAAGTTTCAAGTTTTAGTAATCAGAAGACCACCTGGAGAACAAAGGAATACATTTCACAAGTTTTTGTAATCAGGCGCCCACCTGTAGAACAAGGGAATATTTTTCAAGTTACAAGTTTTGTAATCAGAAGCCCACCAGGAGAACAAAGGAATACTTTTAAAGTTTCAAGTTCTTGTAATCAAATTTATGTTTTGGCAATCAAGCGCCCAATTGGAGAACAAGGAAATACTTTTCAAATTTAAAGTTTTTGTAACCAGGCGCCCATCTGGAGAACAAGGTAATATTTTTCAAGCTTCATGTTTTGATAATCAGACGCCCGCATGGAGAACAAGGGAATATTTTTAATCTTTCAAATTTTTTTAATCACGCGCCCACCTGGAGAATAAGGGAATTTTTTTAGTTAAGAGTTTCGGTAATCAAGCACCCACCTGAAGAACAAGAGAATATTTTTTAAGTTGAATTTTTTGGTAAGTAGGAACCCACCTGGAGAACAAGGGAATACTTTTCAAGTTTCAAGTTCTGGTAATCAGGTGCCCACCTGGAGGACAAGAGAATACTTTTAAAATTTCAATTTTTTGTAATCAGGCACCCACCTAGAGAACAAGGGAATACTTTTCAAATATCAAGTTTTGATAATTAGGCGGCCGCCTGGAGAAGAACGGAATATTTTTCAAGTTTTGGTAATCAGGTGCCCACCAGGAGAACAAGGGAATATTTTTCAAGTTGCATGTTTTTGTAATCAGCCGCCACTTAGAGAACAAGGGAATACCTTTCAAGTTGCACGTTTTGGTAATCAGGTGCCCACGTGGAGAATAAGGGAATATTTTTCAAGTTGCAAGTTTTGGTAACTAGTAGCCCACCTGGAGAACAAGGGAATACTTTTAAAGTTGAAAGTTTTAGTAATCAGGCGTCCACCTGTAGAAAAAGGGAATACGTTTCAAGTTTCAAGTTTTGGTAATCAGGCGCCCACCTAGAGAACAAGGGAATACAATTTCAAGTTTTGGTAATCAGTATCCCACTAGGAGACCAAAGGTATACTTTTAAAATTTTAATTTATGGTAATCAGGCATCCACCTGGAGAACAATGGAATAATTTTAAAGTTTGAAGTTTTTATAATAAGGCGCCCACCTGGAGAACAAGGGAATGATTTTAAAATTTTAAGTTTTTATAATGAGACGCCCACATAGAGAACATGGGAGCACATTTCAAGTTTTAAGTTTTAGTTATCAGGCGTCCACCTGGAGAACAAGGGAAAATAGTTCAAGTTTTAAGTTTTGATCATCAAGCGCCCACCTATCGAACAAGGAAACACTTTTCAAATTTCATGATATGGAAATCAGGTGCCCACCTGGAGAACAAGGGAATACTTTTGAAGTTTCATGTTTTGGTAATCAGACTCCCACCTGGAGAACAATGGCATACTTTTATAATTTCAAGGTATTATAATCAGGCGTCCATCTAGAGAATAAGGGAATAATTTTCAAGTTGAAAGTTTCAAGTTTTGTAAATTAGGTACCCACCTGGAGGACAAGGGAATACTTTTAAAATTTTAATTTTTGGTAATAAGACACCCACATAGAGAACAATGGAATACTTTTCAAATTTCAAGTTTTGATAACTAGGCGGTTGCCTGGAGAAGAAGGGAGTAATTTTGAAGTTTCAAGTTTCAAGTTTTGGTAATCAGACTCCCACCCGGAGAACAAGGGAATATAAGTTGCAAGTTTTTGTAATCAGCCGCCACTTGGAGAACAAGTCAATACTTTTCAAGTTGCACGCTTTGGTAATCAGGCACCCACCTGGAGAATAAGGGAATATTTTTCACGTTGCACGTTTTGGTAAGTAGGAGCCCACCTAGAGAACAAGGGAATACTTTTCAAGTTCAAAGTTTTAGTAATCAGGTGCCCACCTAAAGAAAAAGGGAATACATTTCAAATTTAAAGTTTTTGTAATCAGGTGCCCACCTGGAGGACAAGGGAATACTTTTAAAATTACATTTTTTGGTAATCAGGCACCCACCTCGAGAACAAGGGAATACTTTTCAAATTTCAAGTTTTGATAACTAGGCGGCCTCCTGGAGAAAAAAGGGAATAATTTTCAAGTTTCAAGTTTTGGTAATCAGGCGCCCACCCGGAGAACAAGGGATCATTTTTCAAGTTGCAAGTTTTTGTAATCAGCTGCCACTTGGAGAACAAGTGAATACTTTTCAAGTTGCACGTTATTGTGATCAGGCGCCCAGCTGGAGAATAAGGGAATATTTTTCAAGTTGGAAGTTTTGGTACGTAGGAGCTTACCTGGAGAACAAGGTAATACTTTTCAAGCTGAAAGTTTTTGTAATCAGGCGCCCATTTGTAGAAAAAGGGAATATATTTCAAGTTTCAACTTTTGGTAATTAGGCACCAACCTGGAGAACAAGGGAAATAGTTCAAGTTTTATGTTTTGGTGCGGCCACATATAGAATAAGGAAACACTTTTAAAATTTCATGTTTTGGCAATCAGGCGCTCACCAGGAGAACAAGGGAATACTATTCAAGTTTCAAGTTTTGGTAATCAGGCGCCCACCGTGAGAACAATGGAATACTTTTAAAATGTAAAGGTATTATAATCAGGCATCTACTTGGAGAACAAGGGAATACATTTCAAGTTTTTAGTTTTTGTAATCTGGCGCGAACCTGTAGAACAAGGGAATACTTTTCAAATTTCATGTTTGGTCAATCAGGGTCCCACCTAGAGAGCTAGGGAATACATTTCAAGTTTCAAGTTTTGGTAATCATGCGCCCACCTGGAGAGCAAGGAAATACATTTCAGGTTTAAAGTTTTGGTAATCAGGCACCCTCTCGTAGAACAAGGGATTACTTTTCAAATTTCAAGTTTTAGCAATCAAGCACCCACCTAAAGAACAAGGAAATGCTTTTCGAATTTTATGTTTTGGTAATAAGGCGACCGCCTGGAGAACAAGGGAATAAATTTCTAGTTTTAACTTTTGGTAATCATGTGGCCACCTAGAGATTAACGGAATATTTTTCTAGTTCCATGTTTTGGTGATCAAGCGCCCACATGGAAAACAAGGGATAGCTTTACAAGTTGAATGTTTTGGTAATCAGGCACCCACCTAGAGAACATGGGAGTACATTTCAAGTTTCAAGTTTCAAGTTTTGGTAGTCAGACACCCAATTGGAGAACAAGGGAATACAATTTTTAGTTTAGGTAATCATGCGGCCATCTGGAGAACAAGGGAACAAGGGAATACTTCTAAAGTTTCATGTTTTGGTAATCAGGTGATAAGTCGCCTAGCTGGAGAACAAGGGAATACATTTCAAATTTCATGTTTTTGTAATCACGCGCCCACCCGGGTATCAAGGGAATAAATTTAAAGTTTCAAATTTTTGTAACTAGTCACCCACTAGTAGAACAATGGAATACTTTTGAAATTTCATGTTTTGGAAATCAAATGCCCACCTGGAGAACAACGGAATACTTTTCATATTTCATGTTTTTGTAATCAGGATCCCACCTAGATAACAAGGGATACAATTTCAACTTTTGGTAATCAGGCAGCCACGTGGAGAATAATGGAATACTTTTCAAATTTCATTTTTCTGTAATCAAGCACCTACTTGGAGAACAAGAGAATACATTTCAACTTCTATGTTTTGGTAATCAGACTTGCACCTAGAGAAGAATGGAATACATTTAAAGTTTCAAGTTTTGGTAATCAGGCGCCCACCTGTAGAATAAGGGAATACTTTTCAACTTTCATGTTTTGGTAACCAGGCGCCCACCTGCAGAATAAAGGAAAGAGCTTACAAATATCAAGTTTTGGTAATCAGGTGCCCACCTAGAGAACAAGGGAATATTTTTATAGTTTTAAGATTTTGTAATCGGGCGCTCACCTAGAGAACAAGAGAACATTTTCTAAGTTGCAAGTATTGGTAATCAAGCGACCATCTGGAGAAGAAGGAAATACTTTTCAAGTTGAACGTTTTGGTATTCTGGCGGCCACCTGGAGAACACGAGAATACATTTCAAATTTCAAGTTTTGGTAATCAGGTGCCCACCTGGAGGACAAGGGAATACTTTAAAATTTACAATTTTTGGTAATCAGGCACCCACCTAGAGAACAAGGGAATACTTTTCAAATTTCAAGTTTTAATAACTAGGTGGCCTCCTGAGAAGAAGGGAATAATTTTCAAGTTTCATGTTTTGGTAATCAGGCGCCCACCCGGAGAACAAGGGAATATTATTCAAGTTGCAAGGTTTTGTAATCAGCCGCCACTTGGAGAACAAGAGAATTATATTCAAGTTGCACGTTTTTGTAATCAGGCGCCCAGCTGGAGAATAAGGGAATATTTTTCAAGTTGGAAGTTTTGGTAAGTAGGAGCCCACCTGGAGAACAAGGGAATACTTTTCAAGTTGAAAGTTTTAGTAATCAGGCGCCCACCTGTAGACAAAGGGAATACATTTCAAGTTCCAAGTTTTGGTAATCAGGCGCCCCACCTGGAGAACAAGGGAAAATAGTTCAAGTTATAAGTTTTGGTCATCAGGCGCCCACCTATAGAATAAGGGAATACTTTTCAAGTTGAAAGTTTTAGTAATCAGGTGCCCACGTGTAGAAAAAGGGAATACATTTCAAGTTTTGGTAATCAGGCGCCCACCTGGAGAATAAGGGAATACAATTTCAAGTTTTGGTAATCAGGATCCCACTTGGAGAACAAGGGAATACTTTTAAAATTTTAATTTTTGCTAATCAGGCACCCACTTGGAGAACAAGGGAATACTTTTCAAGTTTCAAGTTTTTGTAATTAGGCGCCCACTCGGAGAACAAGGGAATACCTTTAAAATTTAATGTTTTTTTAATCGCGCGCTCACCTGGAGAACAAGGGAGTACATTTCAAGATTTATTTTTGGTAATCAGGCTCCCACTTAGAGAACAAGGGAACACAGTTCAAGTTTAATGTTTTGGTAATCAGGCGCCCACCTATATAATAAGGGAAAACTTTTTGAATTTCATGTTTTGGCAATCAGGCGCCCACCTGGAGAACAATGGAATACTTTTAAAATTTCAAGTTATTATAATTAGGCGTCCACCTGCAGAGTAAGGGAATACATTTCAAGTTTTAAGTATTGTAATCAGGTGCCCACCTAGAGAACAAGGGAATATATTTCATGTTTTAAGTTTTGGTAATCAGGCGCCCACCTGTAGAACAAGGGAATACTTTTCAAATTTAATGTTTTGGCAACAGGCGCCCACCTGGAGAACTCAGGATTACATTTCAAGTTTCAAGTTTTGGTAATCAGGCAACCACCTGGAGAGCAAGGGAATACATTTCAAGTTTCATGTTTTGGTAATCAGGCACCCACCTGGAGAACAAGGGAATGAGTTTGAAATTTCAAGTTTTGGTAATAAGGCGCTCACTTGGAGAACTAGGGAATACTTTTCAAATTTCATGTTTTGATAATCAGGCGCTTACCTTGATAACATATTTTGGTAATCAGGTGCCAACCTGGAAAATAAGGGAATACTTTTCAAACATCAAGTTTTTGTAATCAGTCACCTACCTGGAAAACAAGGGAATAAATTTCAACGCTTAAGTTTTTGTAATCAGGCTCTTACCTGGATAACAATGGAATACATTTCAAGTTTCAAATTTTTGTAATTAGTCACCCACAAGTAGAACAGGGGAATACTTTTGAAATTTCAAGATTTGGAAATCAAATGCCAACCTGGAGAACAAGGGAATACGTTTCCAATTTCAGGTTTTGGTAATCAGGCGCCCGCCTGGAGAACAAGGTAATATTTTTAATGTTTCAAGTTTTTGTTATCAGGCGCCCACATGGAGAACAAAGAATATTTTTAAAGTTGCAAGTTTTGGTAATCAGGCGCCCATCTGGAGAACAAGGGAATACTATTTAAGTTGAAATTTTTTTGTTAATCAGGCGGCCACCTAGAGAACACGGGAATACATTTCAAGTTTCAAGTTATGGTAATCAGGAACCCATCTGGAGAACAAGGGAATTTAATTTCAACTTTTGGTAATCAGGCGGCTACCTGGAGAACAATGGAATACTATTCAAATTTCATTTTTTTGTAATCAGGTATTCACCTGGAGAACAAGAGAATACATTTCAACTTTAATGTTTTGGTAATCGGACGCCCACCTGAGAACAATGTATACATTTAAGGATTCATGTTATGGTAATCAGGCGCCCACCTAGAGAACAAGGGAATACATTAAAGGATTTAATTTTATGTAATCAAATTTGATGTTATTGTAATCAGACGCCTACTTGGAGAACAAGGGAATACATTTGAAGTTTTAAGTTTTTGTAATCAGGCGCCCACCAGGATAACAAGGAAATACATTTCAAGTTTCAAATTTTGGTAACTAGTCACCCACTAGTAGAAGAAGGGAATACGTTTGAAATTTAATGTTTTAAAAATCAAATGCCCACGTGGAGAACAAGGGAATACTTTTCAAATTTGAAGTTTTGGTAATCATGCGCCTAATAGGAGAACAAGGGAACATCTTTAAAGTTTCATGTCTTTGTAATTAGGCGTCCACCTGGAGAACAAGAGAATATTTTTCAATTTCCAAGTTTTGGTAATTAGGCGCCCACCTGGAGAAGAAGGGAATACTTTTCAAGTTGAAAGTTTTGGTAATCAGGCGGCCACCTGGAGAACACGGGAATACATTTCAAGTTTTAAGTTTTGGTAATCAGGAACCCACGTAGAGAACAAGGGAATACAATTTCAACTATTGGTAATCAGGAGGCTGCGTGGAGAACAATGGAATACTTTTCAAATTAAAATTTTCTGTAATTAGGAACCCGCCGAGAGAACAACAAAATACATTTCAACTTTAATGTTTTGGCAATCAGGCGCCCACCTTAGAACAATGGAATATATTTAAATTTTCATATTTTGGTATTAAGGCACCCACCTAGAGACTAAGGGAATACATTCAAGTTTTAATTTTCTGTAATCAGTCGCCCAGCTGGAGATCAAAGGAATACATTTCAAGTTTTAATTTTATGTAATCAGGCGGCCAACTTGAGAACAAGGGAATACTTTTACAAATTCAAATCTTTTTAATCAGGCGCCCACCTGGGGAACAAGGGAATATTTTTTAAATTGCAAGTTTTGGTAATCAGCCGCCACCTGTAGAGCAATGGAATACTTTTCAAGTTGCATGTTTTGGCAATCAGGCGCGCAGTTGAAGAACAAGGAATTATTTTTCAAGATGGAAGTTTTGGTAATCAGGTGCCCATCTGGTGAATAAGGGAATACTTTTCAAGTTGACAATTTTGGTAATCAGGCGCCCACTTGAACAACCAGGGAATACTATTTCAAGTTTTTGTATTCAGGCAGCCACCTGGAGAACAAGGGAATAATTTAAAATTTCAGTTTTTGGTATTCAAGCACCCAATTTTAGAACAAGGGAATAGTTTTCAAGTTTCACGTTTTGTTATTAGGCGCCCACTTGGAGAACAAGGAAAAACTTTTTGAATTTCAAGTTTGATAATAAGGCGCCCATCTGGAGAACAAGGGAATACATTTCAAGTTTTAGATTTTGGTAATCGGACGCCCACCTAGAAAACAAGGGAACACATTTCAAGTTTCAAATTTTTGTAATTAGTCACCCACTAGTAGAAAAGGGAATACTTTTAAAATTTCATGGTTTGGAAATCAAATGACCACCTGTAGAACAAGGGAATACTTTTCAAATTTCAAGTTTTGGTAATCAGGCGAGTAAAAGGAGAACAAGGGAACAATTCTCAAAATCAAGTTTTGGTAATCAGGTGCCCACCTGAAGAACAAGGGAATATTTTTAAAGTTTCAAGATTTTTGTAATCTTGCGCCTACCTAGTGAACAAGAGAATATTTTTCAGGTTGCAAGTTTTGGTAAACAAGCGCCCACCTAGAGAACAAGGGAATACATTTCAACTTAAACGTTTTGGTAATCATGCGGACACCTGGAGAACACGGGAATACATTTCAAGTTTGATGTTTTGGTAATCAGGTACCCTCGTAGAGAACAAGGGAATACAATTTCAAATTTTGGTAATCAGGCGGCTACCTCGAGAACTGGAATACTTTTCAAATTTAATTTTTCAGTAATTAGGCACCCACCTAGAGAACAAGAGAATACATTTCAACTTTAATGTATTGGAAATCAGGTGCCCTCCTGAGAACAATGGAATACATTTAAAGTTTCAAGTTTTGGTAATCAGGCACCCACCTAGAGAACAAGGGAATACATTTCAAGTTTTAATTTTCTGTAATCAGGCACCCACCTGGAGAACAAGGGAATACATTTCAAGTTTTAATTATGTTTTATCAGGTGCCTAGCTGGAGAACAAGGGAATACTTTTAAAATTTCAAATCTTTTTAATCAGGCGCCCGCCTGGAGTACAAGGGAATATTTTTTATGTTGCAAGTTTTGGTAATCAGTGGCCACATGTAGAACAATGGAATACTTTTCAAGTTGCATGTATTTGTAATCAGGCGCCCACCTGGAGAACAAGGGAATATTTTTCAAGATGGAATTTTTGGTAATCAGGCGCCTATCTGGAGAACAAGGGAATACTTTTCAAGTTTAGAGTTTAGGTAATCAGGCGCCCACCTGGACAAAAAGGGAATACGATTTCACGTTTTTTTAATCAGGCGCCCACCTGGAGAACAAGGAAGTACATTAAAAAATTCAATTTTTTTAATCAAGCACCAATTGGAGAACGAGGGAGTTTTCAAGTTTCAAGTTTTGGTAATTAGGCACTCACTTGTAGAACAAGGGACTACTTTTGGAATTTCAAGTTTGATAATAAGGCGCCCATCTGGAGAACAAGGGAATACATTTCAAGTTTTAAGTTTTGGTAATCAGGTGCCCACCTGGAGAACAAGAACATATATTTATGTTTCAAGTTTTGTTAATCAGGTGCCCACCTGGACGACAAAGGAATACATTTCACAAGTTTAGGTAATCAGGCAACCACCTAGAGAACAAGGGAATACATTTCAAGTTTCGAGTTTTGGTAATCAGGCGTCCACCAAGAGAAAGAGGGACTAATTTTCAAATTTCAAGTTTTGGCAATCAGGCGCCAACCTGAAGAACAAGGAAATACCTTTCAAATTTCAAGTATTAGTAATAAGGCACCTACCTGGATAACAAGGGAATATTTTTCAAGTTTTAAATTTTTGCAATCACGTGCCTACCAGGATAATAAGGGAATATTTTTCTTGTTGAAAGTCTTGCTAATTAGGAACCCACTTGGAGAACAAGGGAATACTTTTCAAGTTAAAAGTTTTGGTAATCAGGAGCCCACTCGGAGAACAAGAGAATATATTTCAAATTTCAAGTTTTGGTAAACAGGCGCCCACCTGGAGAACAAAGTAATACTATTTCAAGTTTTGGTAATCAGGCGCCCACCCGGAAAAGAAGGGAGTTTTTTTTCAAATATTAGTTTTTCGGTAATCAGGCACCCTCCTGGAGAACAAGGGAATAGTTTTTCAAGTGTTAAGTTTTGGTAATCAGGCGCCCACTTGGTAAACAAGGGAATACTTTTTAAATTTCAAGTTTTGATAATCAGGCGTCCACTTTGGGGACAAGTGAATACATTTCAAGTTTTAAGTTATGGTAATCATGTGTCCACTTGGAGAACAAGGGAATGCATTTCAAGTTTCAAGTTTCAGTAATCAGGAGCCCACCTATACAACAAGGGAATACATTTCATAAGTTTTTGTAATAAGACGCTCACCTGGAGAACAAGTTAATATTTTAAAAGTTCTAAGTTTTGGTAATCAGGCTCCAACGTAGAGAGTAAGGGAATACTTTTCAAGTTGAATGTTTTGTTAAACAAGAACCCACCTGGAGAATAAGGGAATACATTTCATGTTTTATGTTTTGGTAATCAGGCGCCCACCTGGAGAACAAGGGAATACATTTAAGTTTCATATTTTCGTAAACAAGCGCTCACCTTGAGAACAAGGGAATGCTTTTTATGTTTTGGTAAGCAGGCGCTCACCTGCAGAATAAGGGAATATAATTTCAAGTTTTGCTAATTAGGCGACCACCTGGAGAACAAAGGAATACTTTGTAAATTTAAATTTTTGGTAATCAGGCATCCACCTGGAGAACAAGGGAATACTTTTCAAGCTTCATGCTTTTGTATTCAGGTGCCAACCTGGAAAACAAGGGAATACTTTTCAAATTTCATATTTTGATAATCAGCCGCCCACATGGAGAACAAGGGACTACATTTCATGTTTTATGTTTTTGTAATCAGGCGCCCACTCGGAGAACAAGGGAATACATTTCAAGTTTCAAGTATTAGTAGTCAGGAGACCATCTGGAGAACAAGGAAAGACATTTCACAAGTTTTTGTAATAAAGCGCCCACATCTAGATCGAGGGAATATTTTTCAAGTTACAAGTCTTGGTAATCCGGCGCCTACGTGGAGAACAAAGGCATACTTTTCAAATTGAATGTTTTGGTAATCAGGCGCCCACCTGGAGAACAAGGGATTACATTTCAAGTTTCAAGTTATGGAAATCAGGCGCCCACCATGAGAATAAGAGAATACAATTTCACGTTTTAGTAATCAGGCAGCCACCTGGAGAACAAGGGAATACATATTAAATTTCTATAATTAGGCGCCCACCTGGAGAACAAGAGAATACTGGAGAGCAAGGAATACATTTCAAGTTTAAAGTGTTGGTAATCAGGCGTCTACTAGGAGAATGGAATACATTTCAAGTTTCAAGTTTTTGTAATCAGGCTCCCACTTGTAGAACAAGGGAATACTTTTCAAATTTCATGTTTTGGCAATCAGGCACCCAATTGGAGAACGAGGAAATACTTTTCAAATTTAACATTTTTGTAATCAGTCGACCATCTGGAGAACAAGGGAATAAATTCAAAATTCAAGTTTTGATAATCAGGCGCCCGCTTGGAGAACAAGGGAATATTTTTCAACTTTCAAATTTTGGTAATCATGCGCCCACCTGGAGAATAAGGGAATATTTTTCTAGTTGCAAGTTTTGTTAATCACGCACCCACCTGGAGAACAAGGGAATATTTTTCAAGTTGCACGTTTCTTTAATCAGTCGCCACTTAGAGATGAAGGGAATACATTTCAAGTTGCACATTTTGGTAATCAGGTGCCCACCTGGAGAACAAGGGAATATTTTTTAAGTTGCATTTTTTGGTAAGTAGGCGCCCACCTGGAGAACAATGGAATACATTTTCAAGTTTTGGTAATCAGGTGCCCACCTTGAAGACAAGGGAATACTTTTAAAATTTCAATTTTTTGTAGTCAAGAACCCACCTACAGAACAAGGGAATACTTTTCAAATTTCAAGTTTTGATAATCAGACGGCCGCCTGGAGAAGAAGGTAATAAATTTTAAGTTTCAAGTTTCGGTAATCAGGCGCCCACCTAGAGAACAACGGAATATGTTTCAAGTTGCAAGTTTTTGTAATCAGCCGCCACTTGGAGAACAAGGGAATACTTTTCAAGTTGCACGTTTTGGTAATCAAGCGCCCACCTGGAGAATAAAGGAATATTTTCAAGTTGGAGGTTTTGGTTAGTAGGCACCCACTTGGAGAACAAGGGAATACTTTCAAGTTGAAAGTTTTAGTAATCAGGCGCTCACCTGTAGAGAAAGGGAATACATTTCAAGTTTCAAGATTTCGTAATCAGGCGCCCACCCGGAGAACAAGGGAATACAATTTCAAGTTTTGTAATCAGGATCCCGCTTGGAGAACAAGGGAACACTTTTAAAATTTTAATTTTGTGTAATCAGGCACCCACCTGGAGAACAAGGGAATACTTTTCAAGTTTCAAGTTTTGGTAACCAGGCGCCCACCTGGAGAACAAGGGATTACATTTCAAGTTTCGAGTTTTGGTAATCAGGCACCGACCTTAAGAATAAGAGGATACAATTTCAAGTTTTAGTAATCAGGCAGCCACCTAGAAAGCAAGAGAATACATATTAAATTTCAACAATCAGGCGCCCACATGGAGAACAATTGAATACTAGAGAGTAAGGGAATACATTTTGAGTTTAAAGTGTTGGTAATCAGGCGCCTACCAGGAGAACAAGGGAATACATTTCAAGTTTCATGTTTTTGTAATCAGGCTCCCACTTGTAGAACAAAGGAATACTTTTCAAATTTCATGTTTTGGAAATCAGGCGCCCAACTGGAGATTAAGGAAATGCTTTCAAATTTTATGTTTTTGTAATCATGCGCCCATTTGGAGAACAAGGGAATACTTTTCATAATTCAAGATTTTATAATCAGGCGCCTGCAAGGAGAACAAGGGAGTATTTTTCAACTTTTAAGTTTTGGTAATCAGCCGCCACTTGAAGAACAAGGGAATACTTTTCAAGTTGCACGTTTTGGTAATCAGGCACCCACCTGGAGATTAAAGGAATATTTTTAAGTTGCAAGTTTTGGTAAGTATGCACCCACCTGGAGAATAAGGGAATACTTTTCAAGTTGAAAGTTTTAGTAATCAGGTGCCCACGTGTAGAAAAAGGGAATACATTTCAAGTTTTGGTAATCAGGCGCCCACCTGGAGAATAAGGGAATACAATTTCAAGTTTTGGTAATCAGGATCCCACTTGGAGAACAAGGGAATACTTTTAAAATTTTAATTTTTGCTAATCAGGCACCCACTTGGAGAACAAGGGAATACTTTTCAAGTTTCAAGTTTTTGTAATTAGGCGCCCACTCGGAGAACAAGGGAATACCTTTAAAATTTAATGTTTTTTTAATCGCGCGCTCACCTGGAGAACAAGGGAGTACATTTCAAGATTTATTTTTGGTAATCAGGCTCCCACTTAGAGAACAAGGGAACACAGTTCAAGTTTAATGTTTTGGTAATCAGGCGCCCACCTATATAATAAGGGAAAACTTTTTGAATTTCATGTTTTGGCAATCAGGCGCCCACCTGGAGAACAATGGAATACTTTTAAAATTTCAAGTTATTATAATTAGGCGTCCACCTGCAGAGTAAGGGAATACATTTCAAGTTTTAAGTATTGTAATCAGGTGCCCACCTAGAGAACAAGGGAATATATTTCATGTTTTAAGTTTTGGTAATCAGGCGCCCACCTGTAGAACAAGGGAATACT
Organism: Nicotiana benthamiana; assembly: GCA_034376525.1. Lineage (NCBI taxonomy): Eukaryota > Viridiplantae > Streptophyta > Magnoliopsida > Solanales > Solanaceae > Nicotiana > Nicotiana benthamiana. The sequence continues at coordinate 95,039 of CM067333.1, read as the reverse complement.
TTTCAAATTTAATGTTTTGGCAACAGGCGCCCACCTGGAGAACTCAGGATTACATTTCAAGTTTCAAGTTTTGGTAATCAGGCAACCACCTGGAGAGCAAGGGAATACATTTCAAGTTTCATGTTTTGGTAATCAGGCACCCACCTGGAGAACAAGGGAATGAGTTTGAAATTTCAAGTTTTGGTAATAAGGCACTCACTTGGAGAACTAGGGAATACTTTTCAAATTTCATGTTTTGATAATCAGGCGCTTACCTTGATAACATATTTTGGTAATCAGGTGCCAACCTGGAAAATAAGGGAATACTTTTCAAACATCAAGTTTTTGTAATCAGTCACCTACCTGGAAAACAAGGGAATAAATTTCAACGCTTAAGTTTTTGTAATCAGGCTCTTACCTGGATAACAATGGAATACATTTCAAGTTTCAAATTTTTGTAATTAGTCACCCACAAGTAGAACAGGGGAATACTTTTGAAATTTCAAGATTTGGAAATCAAATGCCAACCTGGAGAACAAGGGAATACGTTTCCAATTTCAGGTTTTGGTAATCAGGCGCCCGCCTGGAGAACAAGGTAATATTTTTAATGTTTCAAGTTTTTGTTATCAGGCGCCCACATGGAGAACAAAGAATATTTTTAAAGTTGCAAGTTTTGGTAATCAGGCGCCCATCTGGAGAACAAGGGAATACTATTTAAGTTGAAATTTTTTTGTTAATCAGGCGGCCACCTAGAGAACACGGGAATACATTTCAAGTTTCAAGTTATGGTAATCAGGAACCCATCTGGAGAACAAGGGAATTTAATTTCAACTTTTGGTAATCAGGCGGCTACCTGGAGAACAATGGAATACTATTCAAATTTCATTTTTTTGTAATCAGGTATTCACCTGGAGAACAAGAGAATACATTTCAACTTTAATGTTTTGGTAATCGGACGCCCACCTGAGAACAATGTATACATTTAAGGATTCATGTTATGGTAATCAGGCGCCCACCTAGAGAACAAGGGAATACATTAAAGGATTTAATTTTATGTAATCAGGCGCGCAACAAGAGAACAAGGGAATACATTTCAAGTTTTCATTTTCTCTAATCAGGCGCCCAGCTTGAGAACAAGGGAATACTTTTCAAATTTCAAGTTTTTGTAATCAGGCGCACACCTGGACAACAAGATAATATTTTTCAAGTTTCAAGTTTCTGTAGTCAGGCGCCCACCTGTAGAACAAGGGAATACATTTCAAGTTTCAAGTTTTAGTAATCAGAAGACCACCTGGAGAACAAAGGAATACATTTCACAAGTTTTTGTAATCAGGCGCCCACCTGTAGAACAAGGGAATATTTTTCAAGTTACAAGTTTTGTAATCAGAAGCCCACCAGGAGAACAAAGGAATACTTTTAAAGTTTCAAGTTCTTGTAATCAAATTTATGTTTTGGCAATCAAGCGCCCAATTGGAGAACAAGGAAATACTTTTCAAATTTAAAGTTTTTGTAACCAGGCGCCCATCTGGAGAACAAGGTAATATTTTTCAAGCTTCATGTTTTGATAATCAGACGCCCGCATGGAGAACAAGGGAATATTTTTAATCTTTCAAATTTTTTTAATCACGCGCCCACCTGGAGAATAAGGGAATTTTTTTAGTTAAGAGTTTCGGTAATCAAGCACCCACCTGAAGAACAAGAGAATATTTTTTAAGTTGAATTTTTTGGTAAGTAGGAACCCACCTGGAGAACAAGGGAATACTTTTCAAGTTTCAAGTTCTGGTAATCAGGTGCCCACCTGGAGGACAAGAGAATACTTTTAAAATTTCAATTTTTTGTAATCAGGCACCCACCTAGAGAACAAGGGAATACTTTTCAAATATCAAGTTTTGATAATTAGGCGGCCGCCTGGAGAAGAACGGAATATTTTTCAAGTTTTGGTAATCAGGTGCCCACCAGGAGAACAAGGGAATATTTTTCAAGTTGCATGTTTTTGTAATCAGCCGCCACTTAGAGAACAAGGGAATACCTTTCAAGTTGCACGTTTTGGTAATCAGGTGCCCACGTGGAGAATAAGGGAATATTTTTCAAGTTGCAAGTTTTGGTAACTAGTAGCCCACCTGGAGAACAAGGGAATACTTTTAAAGTTGAAAGTTTTAGTAATCAGGCGTCCACCTGTAGAAAAAGGGAATACGTTTCAAGTTTCAAGTTTTGGTAATCAGGCGCCCACCTAGAGAACAAGGGAATACAATTTCAAGTTTTGGTAATCAGTATCCCACTAGGAGACCAAGGGTATACTTTTAAAATTTTAATTTATGGTAATCAGGCATCCACCTGGAGAACAATGGAATAATTTTAAAGTTTGAAGTTTTTATAATAAGGCGCCCACCTGGAGAACAAGGGAATGATTTTAAAATTTTAAGTTTTTATAATGAGACGCCCACATAGAGAACATGGGAGCACATTTCAAGTTTTAAGTTTTAGTTATCAGGCGTCCACCTGGAGAACAAGGGAAAATAGTTCAAGTTTTAAGTTTTGATCATCAAGCGCCCACCTATCGAACAAGGAAACACTTTTCAAATTTCATGATATGGAAATCAGGTGCCCACCTGGAGAACAAGGGAATACTTTTGAAGTTTCATGTTTTGGTAATCAGACTCCCACCTGGAGAACAATGGCATACTTTTATAATTTCAAGGTATTATAATCAGGCGTCCATCTAGAGAATAAGGGAATAATTTTCAAGTTGAAAGTTTCAAGTTTTGTAAATTAGGTACCCACCTGGAGGACAAGGGAATACTTTTAAAATTTTAATTTTTGGTAATAAGACACCCACATAGAGAACAATGGAATACTTTTCAAATTTCAAGTTTTGATAACTAGGCGGTTGCCTGGAGAAGAAGGGAGTAATTTTGAAGTTTCAAGTTTCAAGTTTTGGTAATCAGACTCCCACCCGGAGAACAAGGGAATATAAGTTGCAAGTTTTTGTAATCAGCCGCCACTTGGAGAACAAGTCAATACTTTTCAAGTTGCACGCTTTGGTAATCAGGCACCCACCTGGAGAATAAGGGAATATTTTTCACGTTGCACGTTTTGGTAAGTAGGAGCCCACCTAGAGAACAAGGGAATACTTTTCAAGTTCAAAGTTTTAGTAATCAGGTGCCCACCTAAAGAAAAAGGGAATACATTTCAAATTTAAAGTTTTTGTAATCAGGTGCCCACCTGGAGGACAAGGGAATACTTTTAAAATTACATTTTTTGGTAATCAGGCACCCACCTCGAGAACAAGGGAATACTTTTCAAATTTCAAGTTTTGATAACTAGGCGGCCTCCTGGAGAAAAAAGGGAATAATTTTCAAGTTTCAAGTTTTGGTAATCAGGCGCCCACCCGGAGAACAAGGGATCATTTTTCAAGTTGCAAGTTTTTGTAATCAGCTGCCACTTGGAGAACAAGTGAATACTTTTCAAGTTGCACGTTATTGTGATCAGGCGCCCAGCTGGAGAATAAGGGAATATTTTTCAAGTTGGAAGTTTTGGTACGTAGGAGCTTACCTGGAGAACAAGGTAATACTTTTCAAGCTGAAAGTTTTTGTAATCAGGCGCCCATTTGTAGAAAAAGGGAATATATTTCAAGTTTCAACTTTTGGTAATTAGGCACCAACCTGGAGAACAAGGGAAATAGTTCAAGTTTTATGTTTTGGTGCGGCCACATATAGAATAAGGAAACACTTTTAAAATTTCATGTTTTGGCAATCAGGCGCTCACCAGGAGAACAAGGGAATACTATTCAAGTTTCAAGTTTTGGTAATCAGGCGCCCACCGTGAGAACAATGGAATACTTTTAAAATGTAAAGGTATTATAATCAGGCATCTACTTGGAGAACAAGGGAATACATTTCAAGTTTTTAGTTTTTGTAATCTGGCGCCAACCTGTAGAACAAGGGAATACTTTTCAAATTTCATGTTTGGTCAATCAGGGTCCCACCTAGAGAGCTAGGGAATACATTTCAAGTTTCAAGTTTTGGTAATCATGCGCCCACCTGGAGAGCAAGGAAATACATTTCAGGTTTAAAGTTTTGGTAATCAGGCACCCTCTCGTAGAACAAGGGATTACTTTTCAAATTTCAAGTTTTAGCAATCAAGCACCCACCTAAAGAACAAGGAAATGCTTTTCGAATTTTATGTTTTGGTAATAAGGCGACCGCCTGGAGAACAAGGGAATAAATTTCTAGTTTTAACTTTTGGTAATCATGTGGCCACCTAGAGATTAACGGAATATTTTTCTAGTTCCATGTTTTGGTGATCAAGCGCCCACATGGAAAACAAGGGATAGCTTTACAAGTTGAATGTTTTGGTAATCAGGCACCCACCTAGAGAACATGGGAGTACATTTCAAGTTTCAAGTTTCAAGTTTTGGTAGTCAGACACCCAATTGGAGAACAAGGGAATACAATTTTTAGTTTAGGTAATCATGCGGCCATCTGGAGAACAAGGGAACAAGGGAATACTTCTAAAGTTTCATGTTTTGGTAATCAGGTGATAAGTCGCCTAGCTGGAGAACAAGGGAATACATTTCAAATTTCATGTTTTTGTAATCACGCGCCCACCCGGGTATCAAGGGAATAAATTTAAAGTTTCAAATTTTTGTAACTAGTCACCCACTAGTAGAACAATGGAATACTTTTGAAATTTCATGTTTTGGAAATCAAATGCCCACCTGGAGAACAACGGAATACTTTTCATATTTCATGTTTTTGTAATCAGGATCCCACCTAGATAACAAGGGATACAATTTCAACTTTTGGTAATCAGGCAGCCACGTGGAGAATAATGGAATACTTTTCAAATTTCATTTTTCTGTAATCAAGCACCTACTTGGAGAACAAGAGAATACATTTCAACTTCTATGTTTTGGTAATCAGACTTGCACCTAGAGAAGAATGGAATACATTTAAAGTTTCAAGTTTTGGTAATCAGGCGCCCACCTGTAGAATAAGGGAATACTTTTCAACTTTCATGTTTTGGTAACCAGGCGCCCACCTGCAGAATAAAGGAAAGAGCTTACAAATATCAAGTTTTGGTAATCAGGTGCCCACCTAGAGAACAAGGGAATATTTTTATAGTTTTAAGATTTTGTAATCGGGCGCTCACCTAGAGAACAAGAGAACATTTTCTAAGTTGCAAGTATTGGTAATCAAGCGACCATCTGGAGAAGAAGGAAATACTTTTCAAGTTGAACGTTTTGGTATTCTGGCGGCCACCTGGAGAACACGAGAATACATTTCAAATTTCAAGTTTTGGTAATCAGGTGCCCACCTGGAGGACAAGGGAATACTTTAAAATTTACAATTTTTGGTAATCAGGCACCCACCTAGAGAACAAGGGAATACTTTTCAAATTTCAAGTTTTAATAACTAGGTGGCCTCCTGAGAAGAAGGGAATAATTTTCAAGTTTCATGTTTTGGTAATCAGGCGCCCACCCGGAGAACAAGGGAATATTATTCAAGTTGCAAGGTTTTGTAATCAGCCGCCACTTGGAGAACAAGAGAATTATATTCAAGTTGCACGTTTTTGTAATCAGGCGCCCAGCTGGAGAATAAGGGAATATTTTTCAAGTTGGAAGTTTTGGTAAGTAGGAGCCCACCTGGAGAACAAGGGAATACTTTTCAAGTTGAAAGTTTTAGTAATCAGGCGCCCACCTGTAGAAAAAGGGAATACATTTCAAGTTCCAAGTTTTGGTAATCAGGCGCCCCACCTGGAGAACAAGGGAAAATAGTTCAAGTTATAAGTTTTGGTCATCAGGCGCCCACCTATAGAATAAGGAAACACTTTTCAAATTTCATGTTTTGGCAATCAGGCACTCACCTTGAGAACAAGTGAATACTATTCAAGTTTCAAGTTTTGGTTATCAGGCGCCCACAGTGAGAACAATGGAATACTTTTAAACTATAAAGGAATTATAATCACGCATCTACCTGGAGAACAAGGGAATACATTTCTAGTTTTAAGTTTTGGTAATCTGGCGCCAACCTGTAGAGCAAAGGAATACTTTTCAAATTTCGTGTTTTGGCAATCAGGCGCCCACCTAGAGAACTAGGGAATACATTTCAAGTTTCAAGTTTTGGTACTCATGCGCCCACCTGGAGAGCAAGGAAATAAATTTCAGGTTTAAATTTTTTGTAATCAGACGCCCACCTGTAGAACAAGGGATTACTATTCAAATTTCAAGTTTAGCAATCAAGCACCCACCTGGAGTACAAGGGAATGCTTTTCAAATTTTATGTATTAGTAATAAGGCGACCGCCTGGAGAACAAGGGAATATTTTTATAGTTTCAACTTTTGGCAATCAGGTGCTTACATGGAAAACAAAGGAATGCTTTACAAGTTGAATGTTTTGGTAATCAGGCGCCCACCTAGAGAACAAGGGAATACATTTCAAGTTTCAAGTTTTGGTAGTCTGACACCCAACTGGAGAACAAGGGAATACAAGTTCTAGTTTTGGTAATTAGGCGGCCATCTAGAGAACAAGGGAACAAGGGAATACTTTTAAAGTTTCATGTTTTGGTAACCAGGTGCCAACCTTGAAAAGAAGAGAATACTATTCAAATTTCAAGTATTTGTAATTAGTCGCCTAGATGGAGAACAAGGGAATACATTTCAAATTTCGTGATTTTGTAATCAAGGGCCCACCTGGGTAATAAGGGAATACATTTCAAGTTTCCAATTTTTGGTAATTTGTCACCCACCAGTAGAACAATGGAATACTTTTGAAATTTCATGTTTTGGAAATCAAATGCCCACCTGGAGAATAAGGGAATACTTTTCAAATTTTAAGTTTATATAATCAGGAGCCCACCTAGATAAGAAGGGAATACAATTTCAACTTTTGGTAATCAGGCAGCCATGTGGAGAACAATGGAATAGTTTTCAAATTTCATTTTTCTGCAATCAAGCACCTACCTGGAGAACAAGAGAATACATTTCAACTTCAATGTTTTGGTAATCAGACTTGCACCTGGAGAAGAATTGAATACATTTCAAGTTTCGAGTTTTGGTCATCAGGCGCTCACCTATAGAATAAGGGAATACTTTTCAACTTTCATGTTATGGCAACCAGGCGCCCACCTGGAGAAAAAGGAAATATTTTACAAATATCAAGTTTTGGTAATTAGGATGCCACCTAGAAAAAAAGGGAATATTTTTGAAGTTTCAAGATTTTTTAATCAGGCGCCCACCAAGAGAACATTTTTCAAGTTGCATGTTTTGGTAATCAAGCGCCCATCTGGAGAATAAGGGAATACTTTTCAAGTTGAAAGTTTTGGTAATCTGGCAGCCACCAGGAGAACACGAGAATACATTTCAAATTTCAAGTTTTGGTAATCAGGTGCCCACCTGGAGGACAAGGGAATACTTTTAAAATTAGAATTTTTGGTAATCAGGCACCCACCTAGAGAACAAGGGAATACTTTTAAAATTTAAAGATTGGATAACTAGGCGGCCTCCTGGAGAATAAGGGAATTATTTTCATGTTTCAAGTTTTGGTAATCAGGCGCCCACCCAGAGAACAAGGGAATATTTTTCAAGTTGCAAGTTTTTGTAATCAGCCGCTACTTGGAGAACAAGTGAATACCTTTCAAGTTGCACGTTTTTGTAATCAGGCGCCCAGCTGGAGAATAAGGGAATATTTTTCAAGTTGGAAGTTTTTGTAAGTAGGATCCCACATGGAGAACGAGGGAATACTTTTCAAGTTGAAAGTTTTAGTAATCAGGCGCTCACCTGCTGAAACAGGGAATAGATTTCAAGTTTCAAGTTTTGGTAATCAGGCGCCTACCTGGAGAACAAGGGAACATAGTTCAAGTTTTCAGTTTTGGTCATCAGGCGCCCACCTATTGAATAAGGAAACACTTTTCATATTTCATGTTTTGGCAATCAGGCGCTCACCTGAAGAACAAGGGAATACTATTCAAGTTTCAAGTTTTGGTTATCAGGCGCCCACCGTGAGAACAATGGAATACTTTTAAAATATAAAGGAATTATAATCACGCACCTACCTGGAGAACAAGGGAATACATTTCAAGTTTTAAGTTTTGGTAATCTCGCGCCAACCTGTAGAGCAAGGGAATACTTTTCAAATTTCATGTTTTGGTAATCAGGTGCCCACATAGAGAACTAGGGAATACATTTCTAGTTTGAAGTTTTGGTAATCATGCGCCCACCGGGAGAGCAAAGAAATACATTTTAGGTTTAAAGTTTTTGTAATCAGGCGCCCACCTGTAGAACAAGGGATTACTTTTCAAATTTCAAGTTTTAGCAATCAAGCACCCACCTGGAGAACAAGGGAATGCTTTTTTCGAATTATATGTTTTAGTAATAAGGCGACCGCCTGAAGAACAAGAGAATATTTTTATAGTTTCAACTTTTGGTAATCAGGAGCCCACCTGGAGATTAACGGAATATTTTTCTAGTTACAAGTTTTGGTAATCAAGCGCTCACATGGAAAACCTAGGGAATGCTTTACAGGTTGCATGTTTTGGTAATCAGGCGCCCACCTAGAACAAGGGAATGCATTTCAAGTTTCAAGTTTTGGTAGTCTGACACCCAACTGGAGAACAAGGGAACACAAGTTCAAGTTTGGGTAATCTGGCGGCCATCTGGAGAACAAGGGAACAAGGGAATACTTTTAAAGTTTCATGTTTTGGTAATCAGGGGCCAACCTTGAAAAGAAGAGAAAACTTTTCAAATTTCAAGTTTTTGTAATTCGTCGCCTAGCTGGAGAACAAGGGAATAAATTTCAAATTTCATGTTTTTGTAATCAGGCGCCCACCTAGGTAACAAGAGAAATACATTTCATGTTTCAAATTTTGGTAATTAGTCACCCACCAGAAGAACAATTGAATACTTTTGATATTTGATGTTTTGGAAATCAAATGCCCACTTGGAGAACAAGGGAATACTTTTCAACTTTCAAGTTTTTGTAATCAGGAGCCCACCTAGATAACAAGAGTATACAATTTCAACTTTTGGTAATCAGGCAGCTACGTGGAGAACAATGGAATACTTTTCAAATTTCATTTTTCTGTAATCAAGCACCTACGTGGAGAACAAGAGAATACATTTCAACTTCAATGTTTTGGAAATCGGACTTGCACCTGGAGAAGAATGGAATACATTTAAAGTTTCAAGTTTTGGTAATCAGGCGCCCACCTGTAGAATAAGGGAATACTTTTCAACTTTCATGTTTTGGTAACCAGGCGCCCACCTAAAGAAAAAGGAAAGAGTTCACAAATATCAAGTTTGGTAATCAGGTGCCCTCGTAGAGAACAAGGGAATATTTTTAAAGTTTCATGTTTTTGTAATCAGGCGCCCTGCTAGAGAACAAGAGAATATTTTTCAAGTTGCAAGGTTTGGTAATCAAGCGCCCATCTGGAGAACAAGGGAATACTTTTCAAGTTGAAAGTTTTGCTAATCTGGCGGCCACCTGAAGAACACGGGAATACAGTTAAATTTTCAAGTTTTGGTAATCAGGAGCCCACCTGTAGAACAAGGGATTACTTTTAAAATTTCAAGTTTTTGCAATTAGGAACCCACCTGGAGAACAAGGGAATAGTTTCGAAATTTCATGTTTGGGTAATAAGGAACCCACTGGCAGAACAAAGGAATATGTTTCTAGTTTAAATTTTTGGTCAAGCGCCCACCTGGAGATTAAGGGAATATTTTTCTAGTTGCAAGTTTTGGTAATCAAGCGCCCACCCGGAGAACAAGGGAATACTTTTCACATTGAATGTTTTTTGTAATCAGGTACCCACCTAGAGAACAAGGGAATACATTTCAAGTTTTGGTAATCAGACACCCAACTAGATAACAAGAGAATACAAGTTCTAGTTTTGGCAATCAGGCGACTATCTGGAGAACAATGGAACAAGGGAATACTTTTTAAGTTTCATGTTTTGGTAATTAGGTGCCAACCTGGAAAACAAGGGAATACTTTTCAAATTTCAAGTTTGTGTAGACAGGTGCCCACCTGGAGAATAGGGGAATACATTTCAACTTTCATGTTTTAGTAATCAGGCACAAAGCTAGAGAACAGAGAAATACATTTCACAAGTTTTAGTAATCAGTCACCTACCTGGGGAACAAGGGAATACATTTCAACTTTCAAGTTTTTTTAATCCAGCACCCACCTGAATAACAAAAGAATACATTTCAAGTTTCAAATTTTTGTAATTAGGCGCCCTCCAGTAGAACAAGGGAATACTTTTGAAATTTCATGTTTCTGTAATCAGGCATCCACCTGTAGAACAAGGGAATACTTTTTTCAAGTTCATGTTTTGGCAATCAAGTGTCCACATGGAGAACAAGGAAATACTATTCAAATTTCATGATTTGGTAATCAGGCGGCCACCTGGAGAACAAGGGAATAGTTTTTAGATATCAAGATTTTGTAATTAGGTGCCCAGCTGTAGAACAAGGGAATATTTTTGAGGTTTCATGTTTTTGTAATCAGGCGCCCACCTGGAGAGCAAGAGAATATTTTTCAATTTGCAAGTATTGGTAAGTAGGCACCCACATGGATAACAAGGGATTACTTTTCAAGTTGAAAGTTTTGGTAATCAGGCGTCCACCTAGAGAACATGGGAATAGATTTCAAGTTTCAAGCTTTGGTAGTCAGACACCCAACTGGAGAACAAGGGAATAGAAGTTCTAGATTAGGTAATCAGGCGGCCATCTGGAGAACAAGGGAACAAGGGAATACTTTTAAAGTTTCATGTTTTGGTAATCAGGTGCCAACCTTGAAAAGAAAAGAATACTTTTAAAATTTAAAGTTTTTGTAATTAGTCGCCTAGATGGAGAACAAGGGAATACATTTCAAATTTCATGTTTTTGTAATCAGGAGCCCACCTGGGTAACAAGGGAATACATTTCATGTTTCAATTTTTGGTACTTAGTCACCCACCAATAGAGCAGTGGAATACTTTTGAAATTTCATTTTTTGGAAATCAAATGCCCACCTGGAGAACAAGGGAATACTTTTCAAATTTCAAGTTTTGGTAATCAGGAGCCCACCTAGATAACGAGAGAATACAATTTCAACTTTTGGTAATCAGGCAGCCACGTGGAGAACAATGGAATACTTTTCAAATTTCATTTTTCTGTAATCAAGCACCTACCTGGAGAACAAGAGAATACATTTCAACTTCAATGTTTTGGTAATCAGACTTGCACCTGGAGAAGAATAGAATACACTTAAAGTTTCAAGTTTTGGTAATCAGGCGCTCAGCTGTAGAATAAGGGAATACTTTTCAACTTTCATGTTTTAGTAACCAGGCGCCAACCTGGAGAAAAAGGAAAGAGTTCAAAAATATCAAGTTTTGGTAATCAGGTGCCCACCTAGAGAACAAGGTACTTTTATAATTTCAAGTTTTTGTAATCATGCGCCCACCTAGAGAACAAGAGAATATTCTTCAAGTTGCAAGTTTTAATAATCAAGCGCCCATCTGGAGAACAAGGGAATAATTTTCAAGTAGAAATTTTTGGTAATCTAGCGGCCACCTGGAGAACAAGGGAATAAATTTCAAACTTCAAGTTTTGGTAATCAGGTGCCCACCTGTAGAACAATGGATTACTTTTCAAATTTCAAGTTTTTGCAATCAGGCACCTACCTGGAGAACAAGGGAATAGTTTTGAAATTTCATGTTTGGGTAATAAAGCATCCACTGGGATAACAAGGGAATATATTTCTAGTTTAAATTTTTGGTAATCAGGCGCCAACCTGGAGATTAAGGATGTATTTTTCTAGTTACAAGTTTTGGTAATCAAGCGCCCACCTGGAGAACAAGGGAATACTTTTCAAGTTGAATGTTTGCGTAATCAGGCATCCACCTAGAGAACAAGGGAATACATTTCAAGTTTCAAGTTTTGGTAATCAGACACCCAACTGGAGAACAAGAGAATACAAGTTCTAGTTTTGGTCATCAGGCGACTATCTGTAGAACAATGAACAAGGAAATAATTTTTAAGTTTCATGTTTTGGTAATCAGGTGCCAACCTGGAAAACAAGGGAATACTTTTCAAATTTCAAGTTTGTGTAGACAGGTGCCCACCTAGAGAACAAGGGAATACATTTCAACTTTCATGTTTTAGTAATCAGGCACAAAGCTAGAGAACAAGGGAATACATTTCACAAGTTTTGGTAATCAGTCACCTACCTGGAGAACAAGGGAATACTTTTCAAGTTTTTAATCAGGCGCCCACCTGGATAACAAGCGAGTACATTTCAAGTTTCAAATTTTGGTAATTAGGCGCCCACCAGTAGAACAAGGGAATACTTTTGAAATTTCTTGTTTCTGTATTCAGGCGCCCACCTGTAGAACAAGGGAGTACTTTTTTCAAGTTCATGTTTTGGCAATCAAGTGCCCACATTGAGAACAAGTAATTACATTTCAAATTTCATGTTTTGGTAATCAGGCGGCCACCTGGAGAACAAGGGAATAGTTTTCAAATATCAAGTTTTTGTAATTAGTTGCCCAGCTGTAGAACAAGGGAATATTTTGAGGTTTCAAGTTTTTGTTATCAGGCGCTGACCTAGAGAGCAAGAGAATATTTTTCAATTTGCATGTTTTGGTAAGTAGGCACCCACCTGGATAACAAGGGAATACTTTTCAAGTTGATATTTTTTGTAATCAGGAGTCCACCTAGAGAACAAGGGAATACATTTCAAGTTCTAAGTTTTGGTAGTCAGACATCCAACTGGAGAACAAGGGAATGAAAGTTCTAGATTAGGTAATCAGGGGGCCATCTGGAGAACAAGGGAACAAGGGAATACTTTTAAAGTTTCATGTTTTGGAAATCAAGTACCAACTTGGAAAACAAGGGAATACTTCTCAAATTTCAAGTTTTTGTAATCAGTCGTCTAGCTGGAGAACAAGGGAATACATTTAGACTTTTATGTTTTTGTGATCAGGCGCCCACCTGGGTATCAAGGGAATACATTTCAAGTTTCAAATTTTTGTAATTAGTCACCCACCAGTAGAACAATGGAATACTTTTGAAATTTCATGTTTTGGAAATCAAATGCCCACCTGGAAAACAAGGGAATACTTTTCAAATTTCATGTTTTGGTAATCAGAAGCCCACCTAGATACGAAGGGAATACAATTTTAAATTTTGGTAATCAGGCGGCCACCTGGAGAACAAGGGATTATTTTTAAAGTTTCAAGTTTTCGTAATCAGGCGCCCACCTGGAGAACAAGAGAATATTTTAAAAGTGCAAGTTTTGGTAATCAGGCGCCCACCTGGAGAACAAGGGAATGCTTTTCAAGTTGAATGTTTTGGCAATCAAGCGGCCACCTGGAGAACACGGGAATACATTTAAAGTTTCAATTCTTTGTAACCCGGAGCCCACCTAGAGAACAAGGGAATACAATTTAAAGTTTTGGTAATCAGGAGGCCACCTGGAGAACAATGAATACGTTTATAATTTCATATTTCTGTAATCAGGCACCCACATGGAGAACAAGAGAATACATTTCAGTTTTAATGTTTTGGCAATCAGGCGCCCACCTCAGAACAGTGGAATACATTTAAACTTTCAATTCTTGTTAAATCAGGCACCCACATGTAGAACAAGGGAATACTTTTTAACTTTCATATTTTAGTAACCAGGCGCCAACCTGGAGAAAAAGGGAATATATTTCATATTTTAATTTTCTGTAATCAAGCGCCCAACTGTAGAACAAGGGAATAATTTTCAAATTTCATGTTTTGTAAATCAAATGCCCACCTGGAGAACAAGGGAATACATTTTAATTTTTAAGTTTTGGTAATCAGGCGCCCACAAGGTGAAAAAGGGAATAGTTTTCAAATATCAAGATTTGGTAATCATGTGCCCACTTGGAGAACAAGGAAATATTTTTAATGTTTCACGTTTTTGTAATCAGGCACCCACGTGGAGAACAAGAGAATATTTTTCAAGTTTCAAGTTTCTGTAATCAGGCGCCCACCTGTAGAAGAAGGGAATACTTTTCAAGTTGAAAGTTTTGGTAATCAGGCGGTCACCATGAGAACACGGGAATACATTTGATGTTTCAGGTTTTGGTAATTAGAAGCCCACCTAGATAACAAGGGAATACAATTTCAACTTTTGGTAATCAGGCGGCCACCTGGAGAACAATGGAATACTTTTCAAATTTCATTTTTCTATAATTAAGCACCTACCTTGAGAACAAGAGAATACATTTCAACTTCAATGTTTTGGTAATCAGATTGGCACATAGAGAACAATGGAATACATTTAAAATTTCAAGTTTTGGTAATAAGGCGCCCACCTGTAGAATAAGGGAATACTTTATAACTATCATGTTTTTGTAATCAGGCGCCCACCTAGAGAACAAGGAAATACATTTTCAGTTTTAATTTTCTGTAATCAGGCACCCAATTATAGAACAAAGGAATACTGTACGAATTTCATGTTTTGGAAATCAAGTGCCAACCTAGGGAGCAAGGGAATTTTTTTCAAATTTCAAGTATTGGTAATCAGGCGCCCACGTGGAGAACAAGGGAATAGATTTCAAATATCAAGTTATGGTAATCAGGTGCCCACTTGGAGAACAAGAGAATACTTTTCAAATTTCAAGTTTTGGTAATCAGGCGACCGCCTTGAGAACAAGGAAATATTTTTAATGTTTCATGTTTTGTAATCAGACGCCCACCTGGAGAACAACGGAATACTTTTCAAGTTGAATGTTTTCTTAATCAGGCGGCCACCTGAAGAACAAGGGACTACATGTTTAGTTTCATGTTTTGGTAATCATGAACCCACTTTGAGAACAAGGGAATACAACTTCAAGTTTTGGTAATAAGGCGGCCACTTGGAGAACAATGGAATACTTTTCAATTTTCTATAATAAGGCACCAACCTGGAGAACAATGGAATACATTTCAACATTAAATGTTTGGCAATAAGGCGCCCACCGGGCGAACAAGGGAATACATTTCAAGTTTCAAGTTTTGGTAATCAGGCGCCCACCTGTAGAACAAGGGAATACTTTTAAACTTTCAAGTTTTGGTAATCAGGCGCACACCTGGAGAACAAGGGAATATATTTCAAGTTTAAAGTTTCTATAATCAGGCACCCACCTTTTTAACAAGGGAATACTTTTCAAATTTCATGTTTGGCAATCAAGTGCCCACTTAGTGAACAAGGGAATATTTTAAAAATTTCAAGTTTTGGTAATTAGGCGTCCACCTGCAGAACAAGTGAATAGTTTTCAAATATATAGTTTTGGTAATCAGGTGCCTACCTAAACAACAAGGGAATATTTTCAAATTTCTATGTTTTGATAATCTGACGCCCACCTTGAAAACAAGGGAATATTTTTGATGTTTTATGTTTTGGTAAGAAGGTGCTCACCTGGAGAACAACGGAATACTTTTCAAGTTGAACATATTGGTAATCAGGCGGCCAGCTGGAGAACAACGGAATACATTTCAAGTTTCAAATTTTGGTAATCAGGCGCCCACTTAAAGAACAAGGGAATACATTTCAAGTTTAGATTTTTGGTGACCAGGCGCCCACCTGGAGAACAACACAATACTTCCCAAAATTCATGTTTTGATAATTAGGAGGCCGCCTAGAGAAGAAAGGAATATTTTTCAAGTTTTAAGTTTTGGTAATCACGCACTCACCTGCAGAAGAGGGGAATATTTTTCAAGTTGCAAGTTTTTTCTAATCATACTCCAGTTGGAGAACAAGGGAATACTTTTCAAGTTGCACGTTTTGGTAATCAAGCGCCTAGCTAGAGAACAAGGGAATATTATTTAAGTTTTATGTTTTTGAAATCAAGCTCCCACCTGTAGAACAAGGGAATACTTTTCAAATTTCATATTTTGGCATTGATACGCCCGCCTGGAGAACAATGGAATACTTTTCAAATTTAAAGTTTTGGTAATCAGGCGCCCACCTGAAGAACGAGGAAATACTTTTCAAATTTCAAGGTTTGGAAATAAGTAACCCACTTCGAGAACAAGGGAATACTTTTCAAGTTTCAAGTTTTGGTAATCAGGCGCCCACCTGGAGAACAAGGGAATACTATTAATTATAATAAGGTGTCCCCCTGGAGAACAAGGGAATACATTTCAAGTTTTAAGTATTGTAATCAGGCGTCCACCTGAAGAACAAGGGAATACATTTCAAATTTTATGTATTGATAATCTGGCGCCCACCTGTAGAACAAGGGAATACTTTTCAAATTTCATGTTTTAGTAGTCAGACGCCCAACTGGAGAGCATGGGAATACATTTCAAGTTTCAAGTTTTGGTAATGAGGTGCCCACCTGTAGAACAATGGATTATGTTTCAAATTTAAAGTTTTAGCAATCAGGCACCCACCTAGAGAACAAGGGAATAGTTTCAAAATTTAATGTTTGGGTAATAAGGCACTCACTTAGAGAACAAGGAAATATTTTTGTAGTTTAAATTTTTGGTAATCAGGTGCCCACTTGGAGATTAAGGGAATATTTTTCTAGTTGCAAGTTTTGGTATGCAAGCGCCTACCTGGAGAACAAGGGAATACTTTTAAAGTTGAATGTTTTTGTAATCTAGAGCCCACCTAGAGAACAAGGGAATACATTTCAAGTTTCAAGTTTTGATAATCAGACACCCAACTAGAGAACAAGGGAATAAAAGTTCTAGATTTGTTAATCAGGCGACCATCTGGAGAACAAGAGAACAAGGGAATACTTTTCAAGTTTCATGTTTTGGTAACCAGGTGGCAACCTGGAAAACAAGGGAATAATTTTCCAATTTCATGTTTTGGTAATCAGTTGCCTACCTGAAGAACAAGGGAATACATTTCAACTTTTATGTTTTTTTAATCAGGAGCTGACCTTGATAACAAGAGAATACATTTCGAGTTTCAAATTTTGGTAATTAGGCGCCCAGCAGTAGAACAAGGGAATATTTCTTAAATTTCATGTTTCTATTATCAAGCGCCCACATATAGAACAAGGGAATATTTTTTTCAAGTTCATGTTTTGAAAATTAAGTGCCCACATGGAGAACAGGGAAATACTTTTCAAATTTCATGTTTTCGTAACCAGGCGGCCACCTGGAGAACAAGGAAATAATTTATATGTACCAAGTTTTTGTAATTAGGTGCCCAACTGTAGAACAAGGGAATATTCTTGAAGTTTCAGGTTTTTGTAATCAAACGCCCACCTGGAGAACAAGAGAATATTTTTCAAGTTGCAAGTTTTAGTAAGCAGGAGCCCACCTGGATAACAAAGGAATACTTTTCAGGTTGACAAGTTTGATAATCGGGTGCCCACCTAGAGAACAAAGGAATACATTTCAAGTTTCAAGTTTTGGTAATTAGGTGTCTACATGGAGAACAAGGGAATACAATTTAATGTTTTGGTAATCAGGCACCCACCTAGAGACCAACACAATACTTTTCACGTTTCAAGTTTTGGTAATCAAGTGCCCGCCTGGATAACAAGGGAATACTTTTAAAATTTCAAGTTAATATAATCTGGCGTCCACCTAGAGAACAAGGGAATGCTTTTCAAGTTTGAAATATCGTAATCAGGCGCTCACCTGGAGAACAAGGGAATACATTTCAAGTTTTATGTTTTGGTAATCAGGTGCCCATTTGTAGAACAAGGGAATACTTTTCAAATTTCATGTTTTGGTAATCAGGCGCCCACCTGGAGAACTAGGGAATACATTTCAAGTTTTGGGAATCAGGCGCCCTCCTGGAGAGTAAGGGAATACATTTCAAGTTTCAAGTTTTGGTAATCAGGGGCCCATCTCTAGAATAAGGGATTACTTTTCAACTTTCAAGTTTTGCTAATCAGGCGCCAACCTAGAGAATAAGGGAATATATTTCAAGTTTAAAGTTTCTATAATCAAGAACCCACTTGTAGAACAAGGAAATACTTTTCAAATTTCATGTTTTGGCAATCAAGTGCCCACCTGGAGAATAAGGGAATATTTTTCAAATTTCATGTTTTTGTAATTAGGCGTCCTTCTGGAGAACAAGGGAATTGTTTGTAAATATAATATTTTGGTAGTTAGGTGCCAACCTGGAGAACAAGGGAATACTTTTCAAATTTTTATGTTTTGATAATCAGACGCCCACCTGAAGAACTAGGGAATATTTTTGATGTTGCAAGTTTTGGTAATCAGGCACTTACCTGGCGAACAACAGCATACTTTTCAAGTTTAAAGTTGGTGTAATCAGGCGGCCACCTTGAGTACAAGGGAATACATTTCTTGTTTCATGTTTTGGTAATCGCGCGCCCACTAGGAGAATAAGGGAATACATTTCAAGTTTCTAGTTTTGGTAATCAGGCGCCCACCTGGAGAACAAGGGGATACTCTTCAAATTTCATGTTTTGATAATCAGGTGGCCTCCTGGAGAAGAAAGGAAATATTTTTCATGTTTTAAGTTTTTGTAATCAGGCGCCCACCAACAGAACAAGGGAATATTTTTCAAGTTGTAAGTTTCTATATTCAGTCGCCACTAGGTGAACAAGGGAATACTTTTCAAATTTCATGTTTTGGCAATAAGGCGCCCACCTGGAGAACTAGGGAATACATTTCAAATTTCAAGTTTTGGTAATCTAACGCTCACCTGGAGAGCAAGGGATTACTTTTCAAATTTCAAGTTTTGGCAGTCAGGCACCCACCTGGAGAACAAGGGAATAGTTTTGAAATTTCATGTTTGGATAATAAGGAACCCACTTGGAGAACAAGAAATATTTTTCTAGTTTAAATTTTTGGTAATCAGGCGCCCACTGGAGATTAAGGGAATATTTTTGTAGTTGCAAGTTTTGGTAATCAAGCACCCACCCGGAGAACAAGGGAATAATTTTTAAGTGAAATGTTTTTGTAATCAGGCGCCCACCTAGAGAACAAGGGAATACATTTCAAGTTTCAAGTTTTGGTAATCAGGCGCCCAATTGGAGAACAACGGAACAAAACTTCTAGTTTTGGTAACCTGGCGACCATCTGGAGAACAAGGGAACAAGGGAATACTTTTCAACTTTTATGTTTTGGTAATCAGGTGCCAACCTGGAAAACAAGGGAATACTTTTCCAATTTCAAGTTTTTGTACTTAGGCGCCTACCTAGAGAACAAGGGAATACATTTCAACTTTAAGATTTTTTTAATCAGGCGCCCACCCTGATAACAAAAGAATACATTTTCAATTTCAAGTTTTGG
Source organism: Nicotiana benthamiana (assembly GCA_034376525.1). Lineage (NCBI taxonomy): Eukaryota > Viridiplantae > Streptophyta > Magnoliopsida > Solanales > Solanaceae > Nicotiana > Nicotiana benthamiana. The sequence continues at coordinate 75,838 of CM067333.1, read as the reverse complement.
TAATTAGGCGCCCAGGAGTATAACAAGGGAATACTTTTGAAATTTCATGTTCTATAATCAGGCGCCCACCTGTAGAACAAGGGAATACTTTTTTCAAGTTCATCATTTGGCAATCAAGTGCCCACATGGAGAACAAGGAAATACTTTGCAAATTTCAAGTTTTGGTAATCAGGCGGCCATCTAGAGAATAAGGGAATAATTTTTAGATATCAAGTTTTTGTACTTAGGTGCCCAGCTGTAGAACAAGGGAATATTTTTGAAGTTTCATGTTTTTGTAATCAGGCTCCCACCTGGAGAACAAGACAATATTTTTCAAGTTGCATGTTTTGGTAAGCAGGCGCCCACCTGGATAACAAAGGAATACTTTTCAAGTTGAAAATTTTGGTGATTGAGCACCCACCTGGAGAACAAAGGAATACATTTCAAGTTTCAAGTTTTTGTAATCTGGCGTCCACCTGGAGAACAAGGGAATAGAATTTTAAGTTTTGGTAGTAAGGCACCCACTTGGAGAACAAGGGAATACTTTTCAAGTTATAAGTTTTGGTAATCAAGTGCCCACCTTGAGAACAATGGGATACTTTTGAAATTTCAAGTTATTATAAATAGGCGTCCACCTGGAGAATAAGGGAATAGTTTTCAAGTTTTAGTATTGTAATCTGGCGCCCACCTAGAGAACAAGAGAATACATTTCAAGTTTCACGTTTTGGTAATTATACACCCAACTAGGAAATAAGGGAATAAAAGTTCTAGATTTGGTAATCAGGCGACCATCTGGAGAACAAGGAAATACTTTTCAAGTTTCTTGTTTTGGTAACGAGGTGCCAACCTAGAAAACAAGAGAATAATTTTCAAATTTCAAGTTTTGCTAATCAGTCGCCTACCTGGAGAACAAGGGAATACATTTCAACTTTTAAGTTTTTTTGATCAGGAGCTGACCTGGATAACAAGAGAATACATTTCGAGTTTCAAATTTTGGTAATTAGGCGCCCAGCAGTAGAACAAGGGAATATTTTTGAAATTTCATGTTTCTATAATCAGGCGCCCACATATAGAACAAGGGAATATTTTTTTCAAGTTCATGTTTTGAAAAATAGGTGCCCACATGGAGAACAGGGAAATACTTTTCAAATTTCATGTTTTGGTAATCAGGCGGCCACCAGGAGAACAAGGGAATAATTTATAAGTATCAAGTTCTTGTAATTAGGTGCCTAACTGTAGAACAAGGGAATATTTTTGAAGTTTCAAGTTTTTGTAATCAGATGCCCACCTGGAGAACAAGAGAATATTTTTCAAGTTGCAAGTTTTGGTAAGCAGGAGCCCACCTGGATAACAAAGGAATACTTTTTCAAGTTGAAAAGTTTGATAATCGGGCAACCACCTAGAGAACAAAGGAATATATTTCAAGTTTCAAGTTTTGGTAATTAGGTGTCTACCTGGAGAACAAAGGAATACAATTTAATGATTTGGTAATCAGGTACCATCCTAGAGACCAAAACAATACTTTTCAAGTTTCATGTTTTGGTAATCAAGTGCCCACCTGGATAACAAGGGAATACTTTTAAAATTTCAAGTTATTATAATCAGGCGTCCACCTATAGAACAAGGGAATACTTTTCAAGTTTGAAGTATTGTAATCAGGCGCTCACCCGGAGAACAAGGGAATACATTTCTAGTTTCATGTTTTGGTGATCAGGCGCCCATTTGTAGAACAAGGGAATACTTTTCAAATTTCATGTTTTGGTAATCAGGCGCCCACCTGGAGAACTAGGGAATACATTTCAAGTTTCAAGTTTTGGTAATCATGCGCCCTCCTGGAGAGCAAGGGAATACATTTCAATTTTCAAGTTTTGGTAATCAGGTGCCCACCTCTAGAATAAGTGATTACTTTTAACCTTTCAAGTTTTGGTAATCAGGCGCCCACCTAGAGAACAAGAGAATATATTTCAAGTTTGAAGTGTCTGTAATCAGGCATCCACTTGTAGAATAAGGAAATACAATTTTTAAATTTCAAGTTTTGGAAATCAAGTGCCCACTTGGAGAACAAGGGAATATTTTTGAAATTCAATGTTTTGGTAATTAGGCGTCAACCTGGAGAACAAGCAAATAGTTTTCAAATAAATAATTTGGTAATGAAGTGCCCACCTGGAGAACAAGGGAATACTTTTCAAAATATTATGTTTTGATAATCAGACGCCCACCTAAAGAACGAGGGAATATTTTTGATGTTGCAAGTTTTTGTAATCAGGCGCTCACCTGGAGAACAACAGAATACTTTTCAAGTTTAAAGTTGTGGTAATCAGGCGGCCACCTGGAGTACACGGGAATACATTTCTAGTTTCAAGTTTTGGTAATCGGGCGCGCACTTGGAGAATAAGGGAATACATTTCAAGTTTAGAGTTTTGGTAATCAGGCGCCCACCTGGAGAACAAGGGGATACTTTTAATATTTCAAGTTTTTATAATCAGGCGGCCTCCTGGAGAAGAAAGGAATATTTTTCAAGTTTTAAGTTTTTGTAATTAGGCGCCCACCAACAGAACATGGGAATATTTTTCGAGTTGCAAGTTTTTATAATCAGTCACCACTAGGAGAACAAGGGAATACTTTGTAAATTTCATGTCTTGGCAATCAGACGCCCACCTGGAGAAATAAGGAATACATTTCAAGTTTCAAAATTTGGTAATCAGATTCCCACCTTGAGAGCAAGGGATTACTTTTCTAAATTTCAAGTTTTGGCAATCAGGCACCCACCTGGAGAACAAGGGAATAGTTTTGAAATTTCATGTTTGGGTAATAAGGCACCCACTTGGAGAACAAGGGAATATTTTTCTAGTTTAAATTTTGTTAATTAGGCACCCACTAGAGATTAAGGGAATATTTATCTAGTTGCAAGTTTTGGTAACTAGTTGCAAGTTTTGGTAATCTAGCACCCACCCGGAGAACAAAGGAATAATTTTTAAGTTAAATGTTTTTGTAATCAGGCGCCAACCTAGAGAACAAAGGAATACATTTCAATTTTCAAGTTTTGGTAATCAGGCGCCCAATTCGAGAACAACAGAATAAAATTTCTACTTTTGATAACCAGGCGACTATCTGGAGAACAAGGGAACAAGGGAATACTTTTCAACTTTTATGTTATGGTAATAAGGTGCCAACCTGGAAAACAAGGGAATACTTTTCCAATTTCAAGTTTTGGTACTCAAGCGCCCAGCTGGAGAACAAGGGAATACATTTTAACTTTCAAGTATTAGTAATCAGGCACAAAGCTAGAGAACAAGGGAATACATTTTACAAGTTTTAGTAATCAGTTGCCTACCTGGAGAACAAGAGAATTCAACTTTAAGATTTTTTTAATCAAGCGCCCACCTGGATAACAAGGGAATACATTTCAAGTTTCAAATTTTGGTAATTAGGCGCCCAACAGTAGAACAAGGGAATACTTTTGACATTTCATGTTTCTGTAATCAGGCGCCCACCTGTAGAACAAGGGAATACTTTTTTCAAGTTCATGATTTGGCAATCAAGTGCCCACATGGAGAACAAGGAAATACTTTGCACATTCCAAGCTTTGTTAATCAGGCGGCCACCTGAGAACAAGGGAATAGTATTCAAATATCAAGTTCTGGTAATTAGGTACCCAACTGTAGAGCAAGGGAATATTTTTGAAGTTTCAAGTTTTTGTAATCAAGCGCCCACCTGGAGAAAAAGACAATATTTTTCATGTTGCAAGTTTTGGTAAGAAGGCGCCCACCTGGATAACAAAGGAATACTTTTCAAGTTGAAAATTTTTGTAATCGGGCGCCCACCTAGAGAACAAAGAAATACATTTGAAGTTTCAAGTTTTGGTAATCAGGCGTCCACCTGGAAAACTAGGGAATATAATTTTAAGTTTGGTAATCAGGCACCCACCTGGAGAACAAGGGAATACTTTTCAAGTTTCATGTTTTGGTAATCAAGTGCCAACCTGGAGAACAAGGGAATACTTTTAAATTTTCAAGTTATTATATTCAGGAGTCCACCTGGAGAACAAGGGAATACTTTTCAAGTTTCAAGTATTGTAATCAGGCGCTCACCTGGCGAATAAGGGAATACATTTCAAGTAGTAAGTTTTTGTAATCAGGTGCTCACTTGTAGAACAAGGGAATACTTTTCAAATTTCATGTTTGTGTAATCAGGCGTCCACCTAGAGAACTTGGGAATGCATTTGAAGTTTCAAGTTTTGGTAATTAGGCGCCCTCTTGGAGAGCAAGGTAATACATTCCAAGTTTCATGTTTTGGTAATCAGGTGCCCACCTCTAGAATAAGGGATTACTTTTCAACTTTCAATTTTTGGTAATCAGGCGCCCACCTAGAGAACAAGGGAATATATTTCAAGTTTCATGTTTCTGTAATTAGGCACCCACTTGTGGAACAAGTGAATACTTTTCAAATTTCATGTTTTGGCAATCAAGTGCCCACCTGGAGAACAAGGGAATATTTTTCACATTTTATATTTCGGTAACTAGGCGTCCACCTAGACAACAAGGGAATAGTTTTCAAATATAATGTTTTCGTAATCAGGTGGGCACCTGGAGAACAAGGGAATGCTTTTCAAATTTTTTTGTTTTGATAATCAGATGCCCACCTAGAGAACAAGCAAATATTTTTGATGTTACAAGTTTAGGTAATCAGGCGCTCACCTGGAGAACAACCGAATACTTTTCAAGTTTAAAGTATTTGTAATCAAGCAGCCACCTGGAGAACAGGGGAATACATTTCTAGTTTCAAGATTTGCTATTAGGCGCCCACTTGGAGAACAAGGGAATACATTTCAAGTTTAGAGTTTTGTTGATAAAGCGCCCACCTGGAGAACAAGGGGATACTTTTAAAATTTCAAGTTTTGATAATAAGGCGGACGCCTGGAGAAAAAAAGGAATATTTTTCAAGTTTTAAGTTTTTGTAATCAGGTGCCAACCTACAGAACAAGAGAATATTTTTCAAGTTGCAAGTTTTTGTAATTAGTCGCCACTAGTAGAACAAGGGAATACTTTTCAAGTTGCACGACTTGGTAATCAGGCGCCTACCTAGAGAACAAGGGAATATTTTTTAAGTTTCATGTTGTTGCAATCAGGCTCCCACCTGTACAACAAAGGAATACGTTTCACAAATCATTATTTGAAAATCAGATGCCCACATGGGGAACAAAGGAATACTTTTCAAATTTAAAGTTTTGATAATCACGCGCCCACCTGAAGAACGTGGAAATACTTTTCAAATTTCAAGGTTTGGCAATCAACCGCCCACTTAGAGAATAAGGAAACACTTTTCAAATTTCAAGTGTTGATAATCAGGCGGCCGCCTGGAGAAAGAGGGAATATTTTACAAATTTCAAGTTTTGGTAATCAGGCGCCCACTTGGAGAATAGGGAAATATTTTTCAAGTCGCAAGTTTTTGTAATTAGTCGCCAATGGAAGAACAAGGGAATACTTTTCAAGTTTCACAATTGGTAATCAGGCGCGCACCTCGAGAACATGGGAATATTTTTCTAGTTGCAAGTTTTGGTAAGCAGGCGCCCAACTGGAGAACAAGGAAATACTTTTCAACTTGAAAATATTGGTAATCAGGCGCCCACCTGGAGAACGAGAGAATACATTTCAAGTTTCAAGTTTTGGTAATCAGGCGCCACCCCTCGAGAATAAGGGAATACAATTTCAAGTTTTGGTAATCAGGCGCCCACCTGGAGATAAGGGAATACTTTTAAAATTTCAATTTTTTGTAAAAAGGCACCCACATGCATAACAAGGGAATACTTTTCATGATTCAAGTTTTGTTAATCAGGTGCCCACCTAGAGAACAAGGGAATACTTTTAAAAGTTCAGGTTATTATAATCAGGCATCCACCTGGAGAACAAGGGAATACATTTCAAGATTTAAGTATTGTAATCAGGCGCCTACCTGGAGAATAAGGGAAAACATTTCAAGTTATTAGTTTTGGTAATCAGGCGCCCACATGTAGAACAAGGGAATACTTTTCAAATTTCATATTTTGGCAATCAAGTGCCCCCTGGAGAACTAAGAAATACATTTCAAGTTTCAAGTTTTGGTAATCAGGCGCCCACCTGTAGAACGAGGGATTACTTTTCAAATTTCAAGATTTTGCAATCAGGCACCCACCTGGAGAACAAGGGAATAGATTAGAAATGTCATGTTTGGGCAATAAGGCACCCACTTGGAGAACAAGGGAATATTTTTCTAGTTTAAAGTTTTGGTAATCTGCAGCCCACCAGGAGATTAAGGGAATATTTTTCAAGTTGCAAGTTTATGTAATCAAGCGTCCACCTGGAGATCAAGGGAATACTTTTAAATATTCATATTTTGGTAATCAAGTGCCAACTTGGAAGACAATTGAATACTTTTCCAATTTCATGTTTTGGTAATCAGGCGCCCACCTGGAGAACAGAGGAATACATTTAAACTTGCAAGTTAGTAATCAGGCACAAATGTGGAGAACAAGGGAATACATTTCAACTTTCAAGTTTTTTTAATTAGGCGCCCACATGGATAACAAGAGAATACATTTCAAGATTCAAATTTTGGTAAATAGGCGCCCACTAGTAGAACAAGGGAATACTTTTGAAATTTCATGTTTTTGTAATCAGGCACCCACCTATAGAACAAGGGAATACTTTTAAAATTTGATGTTTTGGCAATCAAGTGACCACATGGAGAACAAGGAAATACTTTTCAAATTTCAAATTTTGGTAATCAGGCGGCAACCTGGAGAACAAGGGAATATTTTTAAAGTTTGAAGTTTTTTGTAATCAGGCGCCCACCTGGAGAACAAGATAATATTTTTCAAGTTGCAAGTTTTGGTAAGCAGACGCCCACCTCCATAACAAGGGAATACTTTTCAAGTTGAAATTTTTTTAATCAGGCTCCCACCTGGAGAACAAGGGAATACATTTCATGTTTCAAGTTTTTGTAATCAGGCGTCCATCTGGAGAACAAGGGAACACAATTTCAAGTAGTGGTAATCAGATACCTAACTGGAGAACAAGGGAATATAAGTTCAAGTTTTTGTAATCAGGCGGCCATCTGGAGAACAAAGGAAAAAGGGAATACTTTTCAAGTTTCATGTTTTGTTAATGAGGTGCCAAACCTGAAAACAAGGGAATACTTTTCCAATTTCAAGTTTTGGTAATCAGGCGCCTACCTGGAGAACAAGGGAATACATTTCAACTTTCAAGTTTTAGTAATCAGGCACAAATCTAGAGAACAAGGGAATACATTTCACAACTTTTGGTAGTCAGTCGCCTACCTGGAGAACAACGGAATACATTTAAACTTTCAAGTTTCTATAATCAGGCGCCTACCTGCAGAACAAGTGAATACTTTTCATATTTCATGTTTTGGCAATCAAGGGCCCACACGGAGAACATGGAATTAATTTTCAAATTTCAAGTTTTGGTAATCAGGCGGCCACCTGGAGAACAAGGGAAAGGTTTTTAAATATCAAGCTTTGGTAATTAGGTGCCCACCTGTAGAACAAGGGAATATTTTTTATAAATTAATGTTTTTGTAATCAGGCGCCCACCTGGAGAACAAGATAATATTTTTCAAGTTGAACTTTTTTTAAGCAAGCGCCCACCTCCATTACAAGGGAATACTTTTCAAGTTGAAAATTTTGGTAATCAGGCTCCCAACTGGAGAACAAGGGAATACATTTCAAGTTTCATGTTTTTGTAATCATGCGTCCTCCTGGAGAACAAGGGGATACTTTTAAAATTTAAAGTTTTATAATAAGGCGGACGCCTGGAGAAAAAAAGGAATATTTTTCAAGTTTTAAGTTTTTGTAATCAGGTGCCAACCTACAGAACAAGGGAATATTTTTCAAGTTGCAAGTTTTTGTAATTAGTCGCCACTAGTAGAACAAGGGAATACTTTTCAAGTTGCATGACTTGGTAATCAGGCGCCTACCTAGAGAACAAGGGAATATTTTTTAAGTTTCATGTTGTTGCAATCAGGCTCCCACCTGTACAACAAAGGAATACTTTTCACAGATCATTATTTGACAATCAGATGCCCACAAGGGGAACAAAGGAATATTTTTCAAATTTAAAGTTTTGATAATCACGCACCCACCTGAAGAATATGGAAATACTTTTCAAATTTCAAGGTTTGGCAATCAACCGCCCACTTAGAGAATAAGGGAACACTTTTCAAATTTCAAGTGTTGATAATCAGGCGGCCGCCTGGAGAAAGAGGGAATATTTTTCAAGTTTCCAGTATTGGTAATCAGGCGCCAACTTGGAGAATAGGGAAATATTTTTCAAGTCGCAAGTTTTTGTAATTAGTTGCCAATGGAAGAACAAGGAATACTTTTCAAGTTTCACAATTGGTAATCAGGCGCGCACCTCGAGAACATGGGAATATTTTTCAAGTTGCAAGATTTGGTAAGCAGGCGCCCAACTGGAGAACAAGGAAATACTTTTCAACTTGAAAATATTGGTAATCAGGCGCCCACCTGGAGAACGAGAGAATGCATTTCAAGTTTCAAGTTTTGGTAATCAGGCGCCAACCCTCGAGAATAAGGGAATACAATTTCAAGTTTTGGTAATCAGGCGCCCACCTGGAGATAAGGGAATACTTTTAAAATTTCAATTTTTGGTAAAAAGGCACCCACATGCATAATAAGGGAATACTTTTCATGATTCAAGTATTGTTAATCAGGCGCCCACCTAGAGAACATGGGAATACTTTTAAAAGTTCAGGTTATTATAATCAGGCATCCACCTGGAGAACAAGGGAATACATTTCAAGTTTTAAGTATTGTTATCAGGCGTCCACCTGGAGAAGAAGGGAATACATTTCAAGTTATTAGTATTGGTAATCAGGCGCCCACCTGTAGAACGAGGGAATACTTTTCAAATTTCATGTTTTGGCAATCAGGCGCCCACCTGGAGAACTAAGGAATACATTTCAAGTTTCAAGTTTTGGTAATCAGGCGCCCACCTGTAGAACGAGGGAATACTTTTCAAATTTCAAGTTTTTGCAATCAGGCACCCACCTGGAGAACAAGGGAATAGATTAGAAATTTCATGTTTGGGCAATAAGGCACCCACTTGGAGAACAAGGGAATATTTTTCTAGTTTATAGTTTTGGTAATCAGCAGCCCACCAGGAGATTAAGGGAATATTTTTCAAGTTGCAAGTTTATGTAATCAAGCGTCCACCTGGAGATCAAGGGAATACTTTTAAATTTTCATATTTTGGTAATCAAGTGCCAACCTGGAAGACAATTGAATACTTTTCCAATTTCATGTTTTGGTAATCAGGCGCCCACATGGAGAACAGAGGAATACATTGAAACTTTCAAGTTAGTAATCAGGCACAAATGTGGAGAACAAGGGAATACATTTCAACTTTCAAGTTTTTTTAATTAGGCGCCCACATGGATAACAAGAGAATACATTTCAAGATTCAAATTTTGGTAAATAGGCGCCCACTAGTAGAACAAGGGAATACTTTTGAAATTTCATGTTTTTGTAATCAGGCACCCACCTATAGAACAAGGGAATACTTTTAAAATTTGATGTTTTGGCAATCAAGTGACCACATGGAGAACAAGGAAATACTTTTCAAATTTCAAATTTTGGTAATCAAGGGGCAACCTGGAGAACAAGGGAATAATTTTAAAGTTTGAAGTTTTTTGTAATCAGGCGCCCACCTGGAGAACAAGATAATATTTTTCAAGTTGCAAGTTTTGGTAAGCAGACGCCCACCTCCATAACAAGGGAATACTTTTCAAGTTGAAATTTTTTTAATCAGGCTCCCACCTGGAGAACAAGGGAATACATTTCATGTTTCAAGTTTTTGTAATCAGGCGTCCATCTGGAGAACAAGGGAACACAATTTCAAGTAGTGGTAATCAGATACCTAACTGGAGAACAAGGGAATATAAGTTCAAGTTTTTGTAATCAGGCGGCCATCTGGAGAACAATGGAAAAAGGGAATACTTTTAAAGTTTCATGTTTTGTTAATGAGGTGCCAAAACTGAAAACAAGGGAATACTTTTCCAATTTCAAGTTTTGGTAATCAGGCGCCTACCTGGAGAACAAGGGAATACATTTCAACTTTCAAGTTTTAGTAATCAGGCACAAATCTAGAGAACAAAGGGAATACATTTCACAACTTTTGGTAGTCAGTCGCCTACCTGGAGAACAACGGAATACATTTAAACTTTCAAGTTTCTATAATCAGGCGCCTACCTGCAGAACAAGTGAACACTTTTCATATTTCATGTTTTGGCAATCAAGGGCCCACACGGAGAACAAGGAATTACTTTTCAAATTTCAAGTTTTGGTAATCAGGCGGCCACCTGGAGAACAAGGGAAAGGTTTTTAAATATCAAGCTTTGGTAATTAGGTGCCCACCTGTAGAACAAGGGAATATTTTTAATAAATTAATGTTTTTGTAATCAGGCGCCCACCTGGAGAACAAGATAATATTTTTCAAGTTGAACTTTTTTTAAGCAAGCGCCCACCTCCATTACAAGGGAATACTTTTCAAGTTGAAAGTTTTGGTAATCGGGCTCCCAACTGGAGAACAAGGGAATACATTTCAAGTTTCATGTTTTGGTAATCATGCGTCCACCTGGAGAACAAGGGGATACTTTTAAAATTTCAAGTTTTGATAATAAGGCGGACGCCTGGAGAAAAAAAGGAATATTTTTCAAGTTTTAAGTTTTTGTAATCAGGTGCCAACCTACAGAACAAGGGAATATTTTTCAAGTTGCAAGTTTTTGTAATTAGTCGCCACTAGTAGAACAAGGGAATACTTTTCAAGTTGCACGACTTGGTAATCAGGCGCCTACCTAGAGAACAAGGGAATATTTTTTAAGTTTTATGTTGTTGCAATCAGGCTCCCACCTGTACAACAAAGGAATACTTTTCACAAATCATTATTTGACAATCAGATGCCCACATGGGGAACAAAGGAATACTTTTCAAATTTAAAGTTTTGATAACCACGCGCCCACCTGAAGAACGTGGAAATACTTTTCAAATTTCAAGGTTTGGCAATCAACCGCCCACTTAGAGAATAAGGGAACACTTTTCAAATTTCAAGTGTTGATAATCAGGCGGCCGCCTGGAGAAAGAGGGAATATTTTTCAAGTTTCAAGTTTTGGTAATCAGACGCCCACTTGGAGAATAGGGAAATATTTTTCAAGTCGCAAGTTTTTGTAATTAGTCGCCAATGGAAGAACAAAGGAATACTTTTCAAGTTTCACAATTGGTAATCAGGCGCGCACCTCGAGAACATGGGAATATTTTTCAAGTTGCAAGTTTTGGTAAGCAGGCGCCCAACTGGAGAACAAGGAAATACCTTTCAACTTGAAAATATTGGTAATCAGGCGCCCACCTGGAGAACGAGAGAATATATTTCAAGTTTCAAGTTTTGGTAATCAGGCGCCAACCCTCGAGAATAAGGGAATACAATTTCAAGTTTTGGTAATCAGGCGCCCACATGGAGATAAGGGAATACTTTTAAAATTACAATTTTTGGTAAAAAGGCACCCACATGCATAACAAGGGAATACTTTTCATGATTCAAGTATTGTTAATCAGGCGCCCACCGAGAGAACAAGGGAATACTTTTAAAAGTTCTGGTTATTATAATCAGGCATCCACCTGGAGAACAAAAGAATACATTTCAAGATTTAAGTATTGTAATCAGGCGCCTACCTAGAGAAGAAGGGAAAACATTTCAAGTTTTTAGTTTTGGTAATCAGGCGCCCACCTGTAGAACGAGGGAATACTTTTCAAATTTCATGTTTTGGCAATCAGGCGCCCACCTGGAGAACTAAGGAATACATTTCAAGTTTCAAGTTTTGGTAATCATGCGCCCACCTGTAGAACGAGGGATTACTTTTCAAATTTCAAGTTTTTGCAATCAGGCACCCACCTGGAGAACAAGGGAATAGATTAGAAATTTCATGTTTGGGCAATAAGGCACCCACTTGGAGAACAAGAGAATATTTTTCTAGTTTAAAGTTTTGGTAATCAGCAGCCCACCAGGAGATTAAGGGAATATTTTTCAAGTTGCAAGTTTATGTAATCAAGCGTCCACCTGGAGATCAAGGGAATACTTTTAAATTTTCATATTTTGGTAATCAAGTGCCAACCTGGAAGACAATTGAATACTTTTCCAATTTCATGTTTTGGTAATCAGGCGCCCACCTGGAGAACAGAGGAATACATTGAAACTTTCAAGTTAGTAATCAGGCACAAATGTGGAGAACAAGGGAATACATTTCAACTTTCAAGTTTTTTTAATTAGGCGCCCACATGGATAACAAGAGAATACATTTCAAGATTCAAATTTTGGTAAATAGGCGCCCACTAGTAGAACAAGGGAATACTTTTGAAATTTCATTTTTTTGTAATCAGGCACCCACCTATAGAACAAGGGAATACTTTTAAAATTTGATGTTTTGGCAATCAAGTGACCACATGGAGAACAAGGAAATACTTTTCAAACTTCAAATTTTGGTAATCGGGGGGCAACCTGGAGAACAAGGGAATATTTTTAAAGTTTGAAGTTTTTTGTAATCAGGCGCCCACCTGGAGAACAAGATAATATTTTTCAAGTTGCAAGTTTTGGTAAGCAGACACCCACCTCCATAACAAGGGAATACTTTTCAAGTTGAAATTTTTTTAATCAGGCTCCCACCTGGAGAACAAGGGAATACATTTAATGTTTCAAGTTTTTGTAATCAGGCGTCCATCTGGAGAACAAGGGAACACAATTTCAAGTAGTGGTAATCAGATACCTAACTGGAGAACAAGGGAATATAAGTTCAAGTTTTTGTAATAAGGCGGCCATCTGGAGAACAAAGGAAAAAGGGCATACTTTTAAAGTTTCATGTTTTGTTAATGAGGTGCCAAACCTGAAAACAAGGGAATACTTTTCCAATTTCAAGTTTTGGTAATCAGGCGCCTACCTGGAGAACAAGGGAATACATTTCAACTTTCAAGTTTTAGTAATCAGGCACAAATCTAGAGAATAAGGGAATACATTTCACAACTTTTGGTAGTCTGTCGCCTAACTGGTGAACAACGGAATACATTTAAACTTTCAAGTTTCTATAATCAGGCGCCTACCTGCAGAACAAGTGAATACTTTTCATATTTCATGTTTTGGCAATCAAGGGCCCACACGGAGAACATGGAATTAATTTTCAAATTTCAAGTTTTGGTAATCAGGCGGCCACCTGGAGAACAAGGGAAAGGTTTTTAAATATCAAGCTTTGGTAATTAGGTGCCCACCTGTAGAACAAGGGAATATTTTTTATAAATTAATGTTTTTGTAATCAGGCGCCCACCTGGAGAACAAGATAATATTTTTCAAGTTGAACTTTTTTTAAGCAAGCGCCCACCTCCATTACAAGGGAATACTTTTCAAGTTGAAAATTTTGGTAATCAGGCTCCCAACTGGAGAACAAGGGAATACATTTCAAGTTTCATGTTTTTGTAATCATGCGTCCTCCTGGAGAACAAGGGGATACTTTTAAAATTTAAAGTTTTATAATAAGGCGGACGCCTGGAGAAAAAAAGGAATATTTTTCAAGTTTTATGTTTTTGCAATCAGGTGCCAACCTACAGAACAAGGGAATATTTTTCAAGTTGCAAGTTTTTGTAATTAGTCGCCACTAGTAGAACAAGGGAATACTTTTCAAGTTGCATGACTTGGTAATCAGGCGCCTACCTAGAGAACAAGGGAATATTTTTTAAGTTTCATGTTGTTGCAATCAGGCTCCCACCTGTACAACAAAGGAATACTTTTCACAGATCATTATTTGACAATCAGATGCCCACAAGGGGAACAAAGGAATATTTTTCAAATTTAAAGTTTTGATAATCACGCACCCACCTGAAGAATATGGAAATACTTTTCAAATTTCAAGGTTTGGCAATCAACCGCCCACTTAGAGAATAAGGGAACACTTTTCAAATTTCAAGTGTTGATAATCAGGCGGCCGCCTGGAGAAAGAGGGAATATTTTTCAAGTTTCCAGTATTGGTAATCAGGCGCCAACTTGGAGAATAGGGAAATATTTTTCAAGTCGCAAGTTTTTGTAATTAGTCGCCAATGGAAGAACAAGGAATACTTTTCAAGTTTCACAATTGGTAATCAGGCGCGCACCTCGAGAACATGGGAATATTTTTCAAGTTGCAAGATTTGGTAAGCAGGCGCCCAACTGGAGAACAAGGAAATACTTTTCAACTTGAAAATATTGGTAATCAGGCGCCCACCTGGAGAACGAGAGAATGCATTTCAAGTTTCAAGTTTTGGTAATCAGGCGCCAACCCTCGAGAATAAGGGAATACAATTTCAAGTTTTGGTAATCAGGCGCCCACCTGGAGATAAGGGAATACTTTTAAAATTTCAATTTTTGGTAAAAAGGCACCCACACGCATAATAAGGGAATACTTTTCATGATTCAAGTATTGTTAATCAGGCGCCCACCTAGAGAACATGGGAATACTTTTAAAAGTTCAGGTTATTATAATCAGGCATCCACCTGGAGAACAAGGGAATACATTTCAAGTTTTAAGTATTGTTATCAGGCGTCCACCTGGAGAAGAAGGGAATACATTTCAAGTTATTAGTATTGGTAATCAGGCGCCCACCTGTAGAACGAGGGAATACTTTTCAAATTTCATGTTTTGGCAATCAGGCGCCCACCTGGAGAACTAAGGAATACATTTCAAGTTTCAAGTTTTGGTAATCAGGCGCCCACCTGTAGAACGAGGGAATACTTTTCAAATTTCAAGTTTTTGCAATCAGGCACCCACCTGGAGAACAAGGGAATAGATTAGAAATTTCATGTTTGGGCAATAAGGCACCCACTTGGAGAACAAGGGAATATTTTTCTAGTTTATAGTTTTGGTAATCAGCAGCCCACCAGGAGATTAAGGGAATATTTTTTAAGTTGCAAGTTTATGTAATCAAGCGTCCACTTGGAGATCAAGGGAATACTTTTAAATTTTCATATTTTGGTAATCAAGTGCCAACCTGGAAGACAATTGAATACTTTTCCAATTTCATGTTTTGGTAATCAGGCGCCCACATGGAGAACAGAGGAATACATTGAAACTTTCAAGTTAGTAATCAGGCACAAATGTGGAGAACAAGGGAATACATTTCAACTTTCAAGTTTTTTTAATTAGGCGCCCACATGGATAACAAGAGAATACATTTCAAGATTCAAATTTTGGTAAATAGGCGCCCACTAGTAGAACAAGGGAATACTTTTGAAATTTCATGTTTTTGTAATCAGGCACCCACCTATAGAACAAGGGAATACTTTTAAAATTTGATGTTTTGGCAATCAAGTGACCACATGGAGAACAAGGAAATACTTTTCAAATTTCAAATTTTGGTAATCAAGGGGCAACCTGGAGAACAAGGGAATAATTTTAAAGTTTGAAGTTTTTTGTAATCAGGCGCCCACCTGGAGAACAAGATAATATTTTTCAAGTTGCAAGTTTTGGTAAGCAGACGCCCACCTCCATAACAAGGGAATACTTTTCAAGTTGAAATTTTTTTAATCAGGCTCCCACCTGGAGAACAAGGGAATACATTTCATGTTTCAAGTTTTTGTAATCAGGCGTCCATCTGGAGAACAAGGGAACACAATTTCAAGTAGTGGTAATCAGATACCTAACTGGAGAACAAGGGAATATAAGTTCAAGTTTTTGTAATCAGGCGGCCATCTGGAGAACAATGGAAAAAGGGAATACTTTTAAAGTTTCATGTTTTGTTAATGAGGTGCCAAAACTGAAAACAAGGGAATACTTTTCCAATTTCAAGTTTTGGTAATCAGGCGCCTACCTGGAGAACAAGGGAATACATTTCAACTTTCAAGTTTTAGTAATCAGGCACAAATCTAGAGAACAAAGGGAATACATTTCACAACTTTTGGTAGTCAGTCGCCTACCTGGAGAACAACGGAATACATTTAAACTTTCAAGTTTCTATAATCAGGCGCCTACCTGCAGAACAAGTGAATACTTTTCATATTTCATGTTTTGGCAATCAAGGGCCCACACGGAGAACAAGGAATTACTTTTCAAATTTCAAGTTTTGGTAATCAGGCGGCCACCTGGAGAACAAGGGAAAGGTTTTTAAATATCAAGCTTTGGTAATTAGGTGCCCACCTGTAGAACAAGGGAATATTTTTAATAAATTAATGTTTTTGTAATCAGGCGCCCACCTGGAGAACAAGATAATATTTTTCAAGTTGAACTTTTTTTAAGCAAGCGCCCACCTCCATTACAAGGGAATACTTTTCAAGTTGAAAGTTTTGGTAATCGGGCTCCCAACTGGAGAACAAGGGAATACATTTCAAGTTTCATGTTTTGGTAATCATGCGTCCACCTGGAGAACAAGGGGATACTTTTAAAATTTCAAGTTTTGATAATAAGGCGGACGCCTGGAGAAAAAAAGGAATATTTTTCAAGTTTTAAGTTTTTGTAATCAGGTGCCAACCTACAGAACAAGGGAATATTTTTCAAGTTGCAAGTTTTTGTAATTAGTCGCCACTAGTAGAACAAGGGAATACTTTTCAAGTTGCACGACTTGGTAATCAGGCGCCTACCTAGAGAACAAGGGAATATTTTTTAAGTTTTATGTTGTTGCAATCAGGCTCCCACCTGTACAACAAAGGAATACTTTTCACAAATCATTATTTGACAATCAGATGCCCACATGGGGAACAAAGGAATACTTTTCAAATTTAAAGTTTTGATAACCACGCGCCCACCTGAAGAACGTGGAAATACTTTTCAAATTTCAAGGTTTGGCAATCAACCGCCCACTTAGAGAATAAGGGAACACTTTTCAAATTTCAAGTGTTGATAATCAGGCGGCCGCCTGGAGAAAGAGGGAATATTTTTCAAGTTTCAAGTTTTGGTAATCAGACGCCCACTTGGAGAATAGGGAAATATTTTTCAAGTCGCAAGTTTTTGTAATTAGTCGCCAATGGAAGAACAAGGGAATACTTTTCAAGTTTCACAATTGGTAATCAGGCGCGCACCTCGAGAACATGGGAATATTTTTCAAGTTGCAAGTTTTGGTAAGCAGGCGCCCAACTGGAGAACAAGGAAATACCTTTCAACTTGAAAATATTGGTAATCAGGCGCCCACCTGGAGAACGAGAGAATACATTTCAAGTTTCAAGTTTTGGTAATCAGGCGCCAACCCTCGAGAATAAGGGAATACAATTTCAAGTTTTGGTAATCAGGCGCCCACATGGAGATAAGGGAATACTTTTAAAATTACAATTTTTGGTAAAAAGGCACCCACATGCATAACAAGGGAATACTTTTCATGATTCAAGTATTGTTAATCAGGCGCCCACCGAGAGAACAAGGGAATACTTTTAAAAGTTCTGGTTATTATAATCAGGCATCCACCTGGAGAACAAAAGAATACATTTCAAGATTTATGTATTGTAATCAGGCGCCTACCTAGAGAAGAAGGGAAAACATTTCAAGTTTTTAGTTTTGGTAATCAGGCGCCCACCTGTAGAACGAGGGAATACTTTTCAAATTTCATGTTTTGGCAATCAGGCGCCCACCTGGAGAACTAAGGAATACATTTCAAGTTTCAAGTTTTGGTAATCATGCGCCCACCTGTAGAACGAGGGATTACTTTTCAAATTTCAAGTTTTTGCAATCAGGCACCCACCTGGAGAACAAGGGAATAGATTAGAAATTTCATGTTTGGGCAATAAGGCACCCACTTGGAGAACAAGAGAATATTTTTCTAGTTTAAAGTTTTGGTAATCAGCAGCCCACCAGGAGATTAAGGGAATATTTTTCAAGTTGCAAGTTTATGTAATCAAGCGTCCACCTGGAGATCAAGGGAATACTTTTAAATTTTCATATTTTGGTAATCAAGTGCCAACCTGGAAGACAATTGAATACTTTTCCAATTTCATGTTTTGGTAATCAGGCGTCCACCTGGAGAACAGAGGAATACATTGAAACTTTCAAGTTAGTAATCAGGCACAAATGTGGAGAACAAGGGAATACATTTCAACTTTCAAGTTTTTTTAATTAGGCGCCCACATGGATAACAAGAGAATACATTTCAAGATTCAAATTTTGGTAAATAGGCGCCCACTAGTAGAACAAGGGAATACTTTTGAAATTTCATTTTTTTGTAATCAGGCACCCACCTATAGAACAAGGGAATACTTTTAAAATTTGATGTTTTGGCAATCAAGTGACCACATGGAGAACAAGGAAATACTTTTCAAACTTCAAATTTTAATAATCGGGGGGCAACCTGGAGAACAAGGGAATATCTTTAAAGTTTGAAGTTTTTTGTAATCAGGCGCCCACCTGGAGAACAAGATAATATTTTTCAAGTTGCAAGTTTTGGTAAGCAGACACCCACCTCCATAACAAGGGAATACTTTTCAAGTTGAAATTATTTTAATCAGGCTCCCACCTGGAGAACAAGGGAATACATTTAATGTTTCAAGTTTTTGTAATCAGGCGTCCATCTGGAGAACAAGGGAACACAATTTCAAGTAGTGGTAATCAGATACCTAACTGGAGAACAAGGGAATATAAGTTCAAGTTTTTGTAATAAGGCGGCCATCTGGAGAACAAAGGAAAAAGGGCATACTTTTAAAGTTTCATGTTTTGTTAATGAGGTGCCAAACCTGAAAACAAGGGAATACTTTTCCAATTTCAAGTTTTGGTAATCAGGCGCCTACCTGGAGAACAAGGGAATACATTTCAACTTTCAAGTTTTAGTAATCAGGCACAAATCTAGAGAATAAGGGAATACATTTCACAACTTTTGGTAGTCTGTCGGCTAACTGGTGAACAACGGAATACATTTAAACTTTCAAGTTTCTATAATCAGGCGCCTACCTGCAGAACAAGTGAATACTTTTCATATTTCATGTTTTGGCAATCAAGGGCCCACACGGAGAACAAGGAATTACTTTTCAAATTTCAAGTTTTGGTAATCAGGCGGCCACCTGGAGAACAAGGGAAAGGTTTTTAAATATCAAGCTTATGTAATTAGGTGCCCACCTGTAGAACAAGGGAATATTTTTTATAAATTAATGTTTTTGTAATCAGGCGCCCACCTGGAGAACAAGATAATATTTTTCAAGTTGAACTTTTTTTATGCAAGCGCCCACCTCCATTACAAGGGAATACTTTTCAAGTTGAAAATTTTGGTAATCAGGCTCCCAACTGGAGAACAAGGTAATACATTTCATGTTTCAAGTTTTTGTAATCATGCGTCCACCTGGAGAACAAGGGAATATAATTTCATGTTTAGGTAATCAGGCGCCGACCTGGAGAACAAGGAAATAGTTTTAAAATTTCAATTTTTGGTAATAGGGCACTCACCTTGAGAACAACGGAATACTTTTCAAGTTTCAAGTTTTGGTAATCAGGTGCTCACCTAGAGAACAAGGGAATACTTTTAAAAGTTCAGGTTATTATAATCAAGCGTCCACCTAGAGAACAAGGGAATACATTTCAAGTTTTAAGTATAGTAATCAGGCGTCCACCTGGAGAAGAAGGGAATACATTTCAAGTTTTAAGTATAGTAATCAGGCGTCCACCTGGAGAAGAAGGGAATACATTTCAAGTTTCAAGTTTTCATAATCAGACGCCCACCTTGATAACAACGGAATACAATTCAAGTTTATAATTTTAGTAATTAGGCGCCCACCAGTAGAACTAGGGAATACTTTTGAAATATCATGTTTCAGTAATCAGGGGCCTGCCTGTAGAACAAGGGAATACTTTTCGAATTTTATGTTTTGACAATCAGGTGCCCACATGGAGAACAAGGAAATACTTATCAAATTTAAAGTTATGGTAATCAGGCGGCCACCTGGAGAACAAAGCAATATTATTAAAAATTTAAGCTTTTTTAATCAGGCGCCCACCAGGAGAACAAGATAACATTTTTCAAGTTGCAAGTTTTGGTAAGTTGACGCCCACCTTCATTACAAGGGAATACTGTTCAAGTTGAAAATTTCGTAGTCAGGCTCCCACCGGGAGGACAAGGAAATACATTTGAATTTTCAACTTTTGGTAATCAGGCGTCCATCTGGAGAACAAGTGAATACAATTTCAAGTTTTGGTAATCAGATACCCAACTGGACAACAAGGGAATACAAGTTCTTGTTTTGGTAATCAGGCTCCCAACTGGAGAACAAGGGAATACATTTCAAGTTTCAAGTTTTTGTAATCATGCGTCCACCTGGAGAACAAGGGAATACAATTGCAAGTTTTGGTAATCAGGCGCCCACCTGGAGAACAAGGGAATAGTTTTAATTTTTCAATTATTGGTAATAGGGCACCCACCTTGAGAACAAGGGAATAATTTTCAAGTTTCAAGTTTTGGTTATCACGTGCTCACCTAGAGAACAAGGGAATACTTTTAAAAGTTCAGGTTATTATAATCAAGCGTCCACCTGGAGAACAAGGGAATACATTTCAAGTTTTAAGTATTGTAATCAGGCGTCCACCTAGAGAAGAAGGGAATACATTTCAAGTTTCAAGTTTTCATAATCAGACGCCCACCTTGATAACAAGGGAATACAATTCAACTTTCAAATTTTAGTAATTAGGCGTCCACCAGTAGAACTAGGGAATACTTTTGAAATTTCAAGTTTCAGTAATCTTGCGCCCACCTGTAGAACAAGGGAATACTTTTCAAATTTTATGTTTTTACAATCACGTGCCCACATGGAGAACAAGGAAATACTTTTCAACTTTAAAGTTTAGGTAATCAGGCGGCCACCTGGAGAACAAGGGGGCAATATTTTTAAAAATTCAAGTTTTTTTAATCAGGCACCCACCAGGAGAACAAGATAACATTATTCAAGTTTCAAGTTTTGGTAAGTTGACGCGCACCTTCATTACAAGGGAATACTGTTCAAGTGGAAAATTTCGTAATCAGGCTCCCACCGGGAGGACAAGGAAATACTTTTGAAGTTTCAACTTTTGGCAACCAGGCGTCCATCTGGAGAACAAGTGAATACAATTTCATGTTTTGGTAATCAGATACCCAACTGGAGAACAAGGTAATACAAGTTCTTGTTTTGGTAATCAGGCTCCCAACTGGAGAACAAGGGAATACATTTCAATTTTCAAGTTTTTGTAATCATGCGTCCACCTGGAGAACAAGGGAATACAATTTCAAGTTTTGGTAATCAAGCGCCCACCTGGAGAACAAGGGAATAGTTTTAAGTATTCAATTTTCGGTAATAGGGCACCCACCTTGAGAACAAGGGAATAATTTAGTTTCAAGATTTGGTAATCACGTGCTCACCTAGAGAACAAGGGAATACTTTTAAAAGTTCAGGTTATTATAATTAAGCGTCCACCTGGAGAACATGGGAATACATTTCAAGTTTTAAGTATTGTAATCAGGCGTCCACCTAGAGAAGAAGGGAATACATTTCAAGTATCAAGCTTTCATAATCAGACGCCCACCTTGATAACAAGGGAATACAATTCAACTTTCAAATTTTGTAATTAGGCGTCCACCAGTAGAACTAGGGAATACTTTTGAAATTTCATGTTTCAGTAATCTTGCGCCCACCTTTAGAAAAAGGGAATACTTTTCAAATTTTATGTTTTGACAATCACGTGCCCACATGGAGAACAAGGAAATACTTTTCAAATTTAAAGTTTAGGTAATCAGGCGTCCACCTGGAGAACAAGGCAATATTTTTAAAAATTCAAGTTTTTTTAATCAGGCGCCCACCTGGAGAACAAGATAACATTTTTCAACTTGCAAGTTTCGGTAAGTTGACGCGCACCTTCATTACAAGGGAATACTATTCAAGTTGAAAATTTTCGTATTCAGGCTCCCACCTGGAGGACAAGGAAATACATTTCAAGTTTCAACTTTTGGTAATCAGGCGTCCATCTGGAGAACAAGGGAATACAATTTCAGGTTTTGGTAATCAGATACCCAATTGGAGAACAAGGGAATACAAGTTCTTGTTTTGGTAATCAGGCTCCCAACTGGAGAACAAGGGAATACATTTCAAGTTTCAAGTTTTTGTAATCATGCGTCCACCTGGAGAACACGGGAATACAATTTCAAGTTTTGGTAATTAGGCGCCCACCTGGAGAACAAGGGAATAGTTTTAATTTTTCAATTTTTGGTAATAGGGCACCCACCTTGAGAACAAGGGAATGCTTTTCAAGTTTCAAGTTTTGGTAATCACGTGCTCACCTAGAGAACAAGGGAACACTTTTAAAAGTTCAGGTTATTATAATCAGGCGTCCACCTGGAGAACAAGGGAATACATTTCAAGTTTTAAGTATTGTAATCAGGCGTCCACCTGGAGAAGAAGGGAATACATTTCAAGTTTCAAGTTTTCGTAATCAGACGCCCACCTTGATAACAAGGGAATACAATTCAAGTTTCAAATTTTAGTAATTAGACGTCCACCAGTAGAACTAGGGAATACTTTTGAAATTTCATGTTTCAGTAATCAGGCGCCCACCTGTATAACAAGGGATTACTTTTCGAATTATATGTTTTGACAATCAGGTGCCAACATGGAGAACAAGGAAATACTTTTCATATTTAAAGTTTTGGTAATCAGGCGGCCACCTGGAGAACAAGGCAATATTTTTAAAAATTCATTTTTTTTAAGCAGGCGCCCACCAGGAGAACAAGATAACATTTTTCAAGTTGCAAGATTTGGTAAGTTCACGCGCACCTTCATTACAAGGGAATACTGTTCAAGTTGAGATTTTCGTAATCAGGCTCCCACCGGGAGGACAAGGAAATACATTTGAAGTTTCAATTTTTGGTAATCAGGCGTCCATCTGGAGAACAAAGGAATACAATTTCAAGTTTTGGTAATCAGATACCCTACTGGAGAACTAGGGAATACAAGTTCTTGTTTTGGTAATTAGGCTCCCAACTGGAGAACATAGGGAATACATTTCAAGTTTCAAGTTTTTGTAATCATGCGTCAACTTGGAGAACAAGGGAATACAATTTCAAGTCTTTGTAATCAGGCGCCCACCTGGAGAACAAGGGAATAGTATTAAATTTTAAATTTATTGAAATAGGGCACCCACCTTGAGAACAAGGGAATACTTTTCAAGTTTCAAGCTTTGGTAATCACGTGCTCACCTAGAGAACAAGGGAATACTTTTAAAAGTTCAGGTTATTATAATCAGGCGTCCACCTGGAGAACAAGGGAATACATTTCAAGTTTTAAGTATTGTAATCAGGCGTTCACCTGGAGTAGAAGTGAATACATTTCAAGTTTCAAGTTTTCATAATCAGACGCCCACCTTGATAACAAGGGAATACAATTCAAGTTTCAAATTTTTGTAATTAGGCGCCCACCAGTAGAACTAGGGAATACTTTTGAAATTTCATGTTTCAGTAATCTGGCGCCCATCTGTAAAATAAGGGAATACATTTCAAATTTTATTTTTTGACAATCACGTGCCCACATGGAGAACAAGGAAATACTTTTCAAAATTAAAGTTTTGGTAATAAGGCGGCCACATGGAGAACAAGGCAATATTTTTAAAAATTCAAGTTTTTTTTATCAGGTGCCCACCTGGAGAACAAGATAACATTTTTCAACTTGCAAGTTTTGGTAAGTTGACGCGCACCTTCATTACAAGGGAATACTGTTCAAGTTGAAAATTTTCGTAATCAGGCTCCCACCTGGAGGACAAGGAAATACATTTCAAGTTTCAACTTTTGGTAATCAGGCGTCCATCTGGAGAACAAGGGAATGCAATTTCAAGTTTTGGTAATCAGATACCCAACTGGAGAACAAGGGAAAACGAGTTCTTGTTTTGGTAATCAGGCTACCATCTGGAGAACAAGGGAACACGGGAATACTATTCAAGTTTCATGTTTTGGTAATCAGGTGCCAAACTGGAAAACAAGGGGATACTTTCCAATTTCAAATTTTGGTATTCAGGCACCTACCTGGAGAACAAGGGAATACATTTCAACTTTCAAGTATTAGTAATCAGGCACAAAGCTGAAGAACATGGGAATACATTTCGAAAGTTTTGGTAATCAGTCGCCTACCTGGAGAACAAGGGAATACATTTCAACTTTCAAGTTTTTTTAATTAGGCGCCTACCTGGATAACCACGGAATACATTTCAAGTTTCATATTTTTGTAGTTAGTCGCCCACCAGTAGAACAAGGGAATAAATTTGAAATTTCATGTTTCTATAATCAGGTGCCCACTTGTAGAACAAGGGAATAATTTTCATATTTCATGTTTTGGCAATCAAGAACCCACATGGAGAACAAGGAAATACTTTTCACGTTTCAATTTTTGGTAATCAGGCGGCCACCTGGAGAATAAAGGAAATGGTTTGTAAATATCAAGTTTGGTAATTAGGTGCCCACATGTAGAACAAGGGAACATTTTTAAAGTTTTAAGTTTTTGTAATCAAGTGCCTACCTGCATAACAAGGGAATACTTTTCAAGTTGAAAAATTGGTAATCCGGCTTCCACCTGGAGAACAAGGGAATACATTTAAAGTTCCAAGTTTTTGTAATCAGGCGTCCACCTGGAGAACAAGGGAATTCTTTTAAAAGTTCATGTTATTATAATCAGGCGTCCACTTGGAGAACAAGGGAATAGTTTTCAAATATAGTGTTTTGGTAATCAGGTGCCCACCTGGAGACCAAGGGAATGCTTTCCAAATTTTTATGTTTTGATAATCAGATGTCCACCTAGAGAACAAGCGAATATTTTGTATGTTGCAAGTTTTGGTAATCAGGCGCTCACCTGGAGAACAACATAATACTTTTCAAGTTTAAAGTATTTGTAATCAGGCGGCCACTTGGAGAACAGAGGAATACATTTCTAGTTTCGAGTTTTGCTATCAGGCGCCCACTTAGAGAACAAGGGAATACATTTCAAGTTTAGAGTTTTGTCAATAAGGCGTCCACCTGGAGAAAAAGGGTATACTTTTAACTTTCATGTTTTGATAATAAGGCGGCCGCCTGGAGAAGAAAGGAATATTTTTCAAGTTTTATGTTTTTGTAATCAGGTGCCCACCTACAGAACAAGGGAATATTTTTCAAGTTGCAAGTTTTTGTAATTAGTAGCCACTAGTAGAACAAGGGAATACTTTTCAAGTTGCACGACTTGGTAATCAGGCGCCTACCTAGAGAACAAGGGAATATTTTTTACGTTTCATGTTTTTGCAATCAGGCTCCCACCTGTACAACAAGGGAATACTTTTCAAAAATCATTATTTGACAATCAGACGCCCACATGGGGAACAAAGTAATACTTTTCAAATTTAAAGTTTTGATAATCACGCGCCCACCTGAAGAACGTGGAAATACTTTTCAAATTTCAAGGTTTGGCAATCAGGCGCCCACTTAGAGAATAAGGGAACATTTTCAAATTTAAAGTGTTGATAATCAGGCGGCCGCCTGGAGTAGAAGGGAATATTTTTGAAGTTTCAAGTTTTGGTAATCAGGCGCCCACTTGGAGAACAGGGAAAAACATTTAAAATTTAAAGTTTTTGTAATTAGGCGCCCACTTGGAGAGCAAGGAAATACATTTCAACTTTCAAGTTTTAGTAGTAAGGCACAAAGATGGATAAAAAAGGAATACAATTCAGATGTTTTGGTAATCAGTTGCCTACCTGAAGAACAAGGAAAACATTACAACTATAAAGTTTCTATAATCAGGCGCCCACCTGGATAACAAGGGAATACATTTCAAGTTTCAAATTTTAGTAATTAGGCGCCCACCAATAGAACAAGGGGATATTTTTGAAATTTCAAGTTTTGAAAATAAGGTGCCCGCCTGGAGAACAAGGGAATATTTTTCTAGTTTCATGTTTAGGTAATCAGGCACCTGCTTGGAGAACAAGGGAATATTTTTCTAGTTGCAAGTTTTGTTAATCAAGCACCTACCTAGAGAACAAGGAATACATTTCTAGTTTCAAGTTTTGGTAATCAGACACCCAACTGGAGAACAAGAGAGTAAAAGGGCTAGTTTTTGTAATCAGGCGGCCATCAGGAGAACAAGGGAACAAGGGAATACTTTTCAAGATTCAGTTTTTGGTAATCAGGTGCCAACCTGGAAAACAAGGGAATACTTTTCAAATATCAAGGTTTGGTGATCAGGCGTCCACCTGGAGAACAAGGCAATACATTTCATCTTTCAAGTTTTAGTAATCAGACACAAAGCTGGAGAACAAGGGAATACATTTCACAAGTTTTGGTAATCAGTATCCTACTTGGAGAACAAGGGAATACATTTCAACTTTCATGTTCTTGTAATCAGGCGCGCATAATGAATACATTTCAAATTTCAAATTTTGGTAATTAGGCGCCCACCAGTAGAACAAGGGAATAATTTTGAAATTTCATGTTTTGGAAATCAAATGCCCACCTGGAGAACAAGGGAATAGTTTTCAAATTTCAAGTTTTGCTAATGAGGCGGCCACCTGGTGAACAAGGGAATAGTTTTTAAATATAAAGTTTTGGTAATTAGGTGTCCATCTGGAGAACAAGGGAATATTTTTAAAGTTTCAAGTTTTTGTAATCAATTGCCCACCAAGAGAACAAGAGAATATTTTTCAAGCTGCTAGTTTTGGTAATCAGGACCCACCTTGAGAACAAGGGATACTTTTCAACTTGAATGTTTTGTAATCAGGAATCCACCTGTAGAACAAGGGATTAATTTTTCGATTTTCAAGTTGTGGCAATCAGGCATTCACCTGGAGAACAAGGGAATACAATTTTAACTTTGGGTAATCAGGCGGCCCCACGGAGAGTAATGGAATACTTTTCAAATTTCAATTTATTTGATCAGGAACCCACCTGAAGAACAAGAGAATGCATTTCAACCTGTATGACTTAGTAATCAGGCGCCCACCCGGAGAAAAATGAAATACATTTAAAGTTTCATCTTATGGTAATCATGCACCCACCTGTAGAACAAGGGAATATTTTTCAACTTTCATGTTTTGGTAATAAGGTGCCCACCTAGAGAACAAGGTAATACATTTCAAGTTTCATGTTTCTTTAATTAGGCGCCCACCTGTACAACAAAGGAATACTTTTAAAATTTCATGTTTGGTAATCAGGCGCCCACCTAGAGAACAAGGGAATACTTTTCAGATTGAAAGTTTTGGCAACCAGGCACCCACCTGGAGAACACGGGTATACTTTTCAAATTTAAAATTTTTGTAATCGGGCGCCCACCTGAAGAACGAGGAAATACTATTGAAATTTCAAGGTTTGGTAATCAGGCGCCCCCCTGGAGAACAAGGGAAAACTTATCAAACTTCAAGTTTTGATAATCAAGCGGCCGCCTGGAGAAAGAAGGAATATTTTTCAAGTTTCAAGTTAATGTAATCATGCGCCCACCTGGAGAACATGGGAATCTATTATAAATTTCAAGTATTGATAATCAGGCGCCCACTTTGAGAACAAGGAAATATTTTCAAAGATTCAAGTTTTTGTAATTTAACGCCCACCTGGAGAACAATGGAATATTTTTGTAGTTCCAACTTTTGGTAATCAGGCGCCCACCTGGAGAACAACGGAATACTGGTCAAGTTGAAAGTTTTGGTAATCAGGCAGCCAGCTGAAGAAAAAGGGACAACATTTAAATATTAAAGTTTTTGTAATCAGGAGGCCACCTAGACAACAAGGGAATAGAATTTCATGTTTTGGTAATCATGCGGCCACCTGGAGAACAAGGGAACACAGTTCAAGTTTTAAGTTTTTTAATCAGGCACCCACCTGGAGAACAAGGGAATACATTTAAACTTTAAAGTTTTGGTAATCAGGTGCCCACCTAGAGAACAAGGGAATACATTTGAAGTTTCAAGTTTTTGTAATCAGGCGCCCGCCTATAGAACAAGGGAATACTTTTTCAAATTTCTTATTTTAGCAATTAGGCGCCCACCTGGATAACAAGGGAATACTTTTCAGATTTAAAGTTCTGGTATTCAGGCGCCCACCTGAAGAACAAGGAAATACTTTTCAAATTTAAAGGTTTGGTAATCAGGCACCCACCTGTAGAACAAGGTAATACTTTTCGACTTACATGTTTTGGCAATCAGGCGCCCACCTACAGAACAAGGGAATAGATTCAAGTTTCATGTTTATGTAATCAGCCGCCCACCTGTAGAACAATGGAATTATTTTAAAATTTGTTGTTTTGGAAATTTGGCACCCACCTGTAGAACAAGGTTATACTTTTCGACTTTCATATTCTGGTAATCAGGCGCCCATCTACAGATTAAGGGAATACATTTCAATTTTCATGTTGCTGTAATCAGGCGCACCCTGTAGAACAATGGAATACTTTTAAAATTTGATGTATTGGTAATCACGCGCCCACTAGAACAAGGGAATACTAATTAAATTTAATGTTTTGATAACCAGGCTCCCGCTTAGAGAACAAGGGAATATTTTTAAAGTTTCAAGTTTTTGTAATTAGGCGCCCACCTGGAGAACAAGGAAATATTTTTGACGTTCCAAGTTTTGGTAATCAGGCGTCCACCTAGAGAACAACGAAATAGTTTTCAAGTTGAAAGTTTTGGTAATCAGGCGGCCACCTTAAGAACAACGGACTACATTTCAAGTTTCAAGTTTTGGTAATCAGGATGCCACCTGGAGAACAAGGGAATACAATTTCAAGTTTTTGTAATCAGGCGGCCACCTGGAGAACAAGGGAACACAGTTCAAGTTTTATGTTTTTGTTATCAAGAAAGAACCCACCTTGGGAACAAGGGAATACATTTCAACTTTAATGTTTTGGTAATCAGGTGCCCACCTTGAGAACAAGGGAATACATTTCAAGCTTTATGTTTTGGTTATCAGGTGCCCACCAGTAGAACAAGGGAATACTTTTCAACTTTCAAGTTTCGATAATCAAGCGCCCACCTAGAGAACAAGGGAATACATTTCAAGTTTCAAGTTTTTGTAATCAGACGCCGACCTGTAGAACAAGGGAATACTATTCAAATTTCATGTTTTGGAAATCAGGCACCTATTTGGACAACAAGGGAATACTTGTCAAATTTAAAGGTTTGGTAATCAGACGCCCACCTGAAGAACGAGGAAATACTTTTGAAATTTCAAGGTTTTGTAATCAGGTGCCCACATGGAGAACAAGGGAACATTTTTCAAATTTCAAGTTTTGATAATCAAGTGGCAGCCTTGAGAAAAAGGGAATATTTTTCAAGTTTCAAGTTATTGTAATCAGGCGCTTGCCTGGAGAACAAGGGAATATTTTCCAAGTTGCAAGTTTTTGTAATCAGTCGGCACTTGTAGAACAAGGGAATACTTTTCAAGTTGCACGTTTGGGTAATCAGGTGCCCATCTAGAGAACATTGGAATTTTTTTCAAGTTGCAAGTGTTGGTAAGCAGGTGCCCACTTGGAGAACAAGAGAATACTTTTTAAGCTGAAATTTTTGGTAATCAGGCGCCCACCTGGACAACAAGGGAATACATTTCAAGTTTCAACTTTTGGTAATGAGGCGCCCACGCGGTGAACAAGGAAATACAATTTCATGTTTTGGCAATCAGGAACCAACATGGAGAACAAGGGAATGCTTTTGAAATATCAAGTTTTTGTAATATGGCGCCCATATGGAGAACAAGGGAATTCTTTTCAAGTTGCAAGTTTTTTTAATCAGCCGGCACTTATTGAACAGGGGAATACTTTTCAAGTTGCATGTGGGTAATGAGGGGCCCACCTGGAGAACATTGCAATATTTTTCAAGTTGTATGTTTTGATAAGCAGGTTCTTTCTTGGAGAACAAGGGAATACTTTTCAAGTTGATTGTTTTGGTAATCAGTCGCCAACTTGGACAACAAGGGAATACATTTCAAGTTTCAAGTTTTGGTAATCAGGCACCCACCTGGACAACAAGGGAATACATTTCAAGTTTCAAGTTATGGTAATCAGGCGCCAACCTAGAGAACAAGGAAATACAATTTCAAGTTTTGGTAATCAGGCGCCAACATAGAGAACAAGGGAATACTTTTAAAATTTCAAGTTATTATAATCAGGAGACGACTTGGAGAACAACATATTACTTTTCAAGTTGAATGTTTTGGTAAACAGGGGCCCACCTGGAGAACAAGGGAATACATTTTAAGTTTCATATTTTGGTAATCAGGCGCCCACCTGTAGATCAAGGGAATATCTTTCAAATTTCATGTTTTGGCAATCATGCGCCCACATGGAAGACTAGGAAATACATTTGAAGTTTCAAGTTTGGATAATCAGGCACCCATTCGGAGAAAATGGGAATACACTTCAAGTTTCAAGTTTTCGTAATCGGGCGTCCACTTGTAGAACAAGGGAATAATTTTCAAATTTCAAGTTTTGGCAATCAGGCACCTAGCCGAATAACAAGGGAATACTTTTGAAATTTAAAGTTTTGGTAATAAGGCACCCACTTGGAGAACATAGGAATACTTTTCAAATTTCAAGTTTTTATAATAAGGCACCCTCCTGGAGAACAAGGGAATATATTTCTAGTTTCAAGTTTTTGTAATCAAGCGTCAACCTGGAGATTTAGGGAATATTTTTCTAGTTCCAAGTTTTTATAATCAATCGCCCACCTAGAGAACAAAAGAATACTTTTCAAGTTGAAAGTTTTGGTAATTAGGCGCCCACCTGGAGAACAAGAGAATACATTTTAAGTTCCAAGTTTTGGTCATCAGACACCCAACTGGAGAACAAGGGTAATCAGACACCCATCTGGAGAACAAGGGAACAAGGGAATAATTTTCAAGTTTCATGTTTTGTCAATCAGGTGCCAACCTGCAATGCGAAGGGAATACTTTTCATATTTCAAGTTTTTATAATCAGGCGCCAACCTAGAGATCAAGGGAATACATTTCAAGTTTCATGTTATGGTAATCAGGCGCCCACCTTGAGAACAAGGAATACTTTACAAGTTGAATGTTTTGGAAATCAGGCGCCAATGCGGAAAACAAGGGAATACATTTCCAGTTTCATGTTTCGGTAATTAGGCACCCACGTGGAGAGCAAGGAAATACAATTTCAAGTTTTGGTAATCAGGCGCCAACATAGAGAACAAGGGAATACTTTTAAAATTTCAAGTTATTATCATCAGGAGTCCACTTGGAGAACAACGGATTACTTTTTTAAGTTGAATGTTTTGGTAATTAGGCGCCCACATGGAGAACGAGGGAATACATTTCAAGTTTTATATTTTGGTTATCAGGCACCAACGTGTAGAACAAGGGAATACCTTTCAAATTTCATGTGTTTGGCAATCATGCGCCCACCTGGAGAACTAGGCAATACATTTGAATTTTCAAGTTTTGATAATCAGGCGCCCACCTGGAGAACAAGGGAATACATTTCAAGTTTCAAGTTTTGGTAATCAGGCGCCCACCTGTAGAACAAGGGAATACTTTTCAAATTTTATGTTTTGGGAATCAGGCACCTACCCGGAGAACTAGGGAACACTTTGGAAATTTAAAGTTTTGGTAATCAGGTGCCAACATGGAGAATAATGGAATTCTTTTAAAATTTCAAGTTTTGGTAATAAAGCGCCCATTTGGAGAACAAGGGAATACTTTTGAGGTTGAGGTTTTTGTAGTCAGTCGTCACTTGGAGAGCAATGGGATACTTTTCAAGTTGCTTGTTTTGGTAATGAGGCGCCCACAAGGAGAACATGGGAATATTTTTCAAGAAGCAAGTTTTGGTAAGAAGGCGCTCACCTGGAGAACAAGGGAATACTTTTCAAGTTGAAAGTTTTGGTAATCAGGCGCCCACCTGGAGAACAAGAGAATACATTTTAAGTTACAAGTTTTGGTCATCAGACACCCAACTGGAGAACAAGGGTAATCATACACCCGTCTGGAGAACAAGGGAACACGGGAATAATTTTCAAGTTTCATGTTTTGTAAATAAGGTGCCAACCTGGAAAACAAGGGAATACTTTCCGAATTTCATGTTTTTTTAATCAGGCGCCAACTGAGAGAACAAGGGAATAGATTTCCAGTTTCAAGGCATGGTAATCAGGTGCCACCTTTAGAACAAGGGAATACTTTTCAAGTTGAATGTTTTGGTAATCAGGCGCCAACATGTAGAATAATAGAATGCTTTTAAAATTTTAAGTTTTGGTAATAAAGCTCCCATTTGGAGAACAAGGGAATACTTTTAGGGTTGTGGTTTTTGTAGTTAGTCGTCACTTGGAGAGCAATGGGATACTTTTCAAGTTACTTGTTTTGGTAATGAGACGCCCACAAGGAGAATATGGGAATATTTTTCAAGAAGCAAGTTTTGGTAAGCAGGCGCCCACCTGGAGAACAAGGGAATACTTTTCAAGTTGAAAGTTTTGGTATTCAGGCACCCACCTGAAGAAAAAGGGAATACATTTCAAGTTTCATGTTTTGGTAATCAAGCAACCACCTGGAGAACATGGGAATATAATTTGAAGTTTTGGTAATCAGGTTCCCACCTGGAGAACAAGGGAATAATTTTCAAATTTCAAGTTTTTATAATCTGGCGCCCGCCAGGAGAACAAGGGAATATCTATATAGTTTCATGTTTTGGTAATTAGCGCACACTTGGAGATTAAGGGAATAATTTTCTAGTTGCAAGTTTTGGTAATCAAGCGCCCAACTGGAGAACAAGGGAATACTTTCCAAGTTGAATGTTTTGGTAATCAGGCGCCCATCTGGAGAACAAGGGAATACATTTCAAGTTTTGGTAATCAGACACCTAGCTGGAGAACAAGGGAATACAAGTTATATTTTTTGGTAATCAGGCGGCCATGTGAGAACAATTGAATACTTTTCAAGTTTCATGTTTTTGTAATCAGGCGCCCACCTGAAGAACAATGGAATACTTTAAAATTTTGATGTTTTGGCAATCAGGTGCCCACTTGGAGAACTAGGGAATACTTTTAAAATTTGAAGAGTTGATAATCAAGCGCCCGCTTGGAGAAGGAGGGAATATTTTTGAAGTTTCATGTTTTTGTAATCAGGCTCCCACCTAGAGAGCAAGGGAATATTTTTGAAGTTCCAAGTATATGTAATCAGGCGCCCACCTAGAGAACAAACAGAACAATTGTCAAGTTTAAAGTTTTGGTAATCAGGTGGCCACCTGAAGAACAAGGGACTACATTTCAAGTTTCAAGTTTTGGTAATCACGAGGCCACTTGCAGAACAAGAAAATACAATTTCAAGTTTTTGTAATCAGGCGACCACCTGGAGAACAAGGGAATACATTTCAACTTTAAAGTTTTGGTAATCTGGCACCTACCTTGAGAACAAGGGAATACATTTCAAGCTATATGTTTTGGTTATCGGGCGCCCACCTGCGGAACAAGGGAATACTTTTCAACTTTCAAGTTTTGATAATCAAGGGCCCACCTAGAGAACAAGGGAATACATTTCAAGTTTCAAGTTTCTGTAATCAGCCGCCCACCTATAGAACAAGGGAATACTTTTAAAAATTCATGTTGTGGTAATCAGGCACCCACCTGGAGAACAAGGGAATACTTGTCAAATTTATTGTTTTGGTAATCAGACTCCCACCTGACGAGGAAATACTTTTCAAATTTAAAGGTTTGGTTATCAAGCGCCCACCTGGAGAACACGGGAACACTTTTCAAGTTTTGATAATAAAGTGGCAGCCTCGAGAAAAAGGGAATATTTTTCAAGTTTCAAGTTATTGTAATCACGCGCCCACCTGGAGAACAAGGGAATATTTTTGAAGTTACAGATTTTGGTAATTAGGCACCCACCCGGAGAACTACGGAATACTTTTCAAGTTGAAAGTTTTTTTAATCAGGCGGCCACGTGAAGAACGAGGGACTACATTTCAAGTTTCAAGTTTTGGTAATCAGAAGCCCACCTGGGGAACAATTGAATACAATTTCAAGTTTTCGTAATCAGGCACCCACCTGGAGATTAAGGGAATATTTTTCTACTTGCAAGTTTTGGTAATGAAGCGCCCACCCGGAGAACAAAGGAATACTTTCAGGTTAAATGTTTTGGTAATGCGGCGCCCACCTGGAGAACAAGGGAATACATTTCAAGTTTCAAGTTTTGGTAATCACGAGGCCACTTTGAGAACAAGAAAATACAATTTCAAGTTTTTGTAATCAGGCGACCACCTGGAGAACAAGGGAACACAGTTCAAGTTTTAAGTTTTTGTAATCGGGCACCCACTTGGAGAACAACGGAATACATTTCAACATTAAAGTTTCGGTAATCTGGCGCCCACCTTGAGAACAAAGGAATACATTTCAAGCTTTATGTTTTGGTTATCGGGCGCCAACATGTGGAACAAGGGAATACTTTTCAACTTTCAAGTTTTGATAATCAAGGGCCATCTAGAGAACAAGGGAATACATTTCAAGTTTCAAGTTTCTGTAATCTGCCGCCCACCTATAGAACAAGAGAATACTTTTATAATTTCATGTTTTGGTAATCAGGCACCCACCTGGAGAACAAGGGGATACTTGTCAAATTAATAGTTTTGGTAATCAGACGCCCACCTAAAGAACGAGGAAATACTTTCCAAATTTCAAGGTTTGGTTATCAGGCGCCCACCTGGAGAACAAGGGAACACTTTTCAAATTTCATGTTTTGATAATAAAGTGGCAGCCTTGAGAACATGCGAATATTTTTCAAGTTGCAAGTTTTGGTAAGCTGGCGCCCACCTGGAGAACAAGGGAATATTTTTGAAGTTACAAATTTTGGTAATTAGGCACCCACCTGGAGAACCACGGAATACTTTTCAAGTTGAAAGTTTTTTTAATCAGGCAGCCACGTGAAGAACAAGGGACTACATTTCAAGTTTCAAGTATTGGTAATCAAGATCCCACCTGGGGAACAATGGAATACAATTTCAAGTTTTCGTAATCAGGTGCCCACCTGGAGATTAAGGGAATATTTTTCTACTTTCAAGTTTTGGTAATGAACCGCCCACCTGGAGAACAAAGGAATACTTTGAGGTTAAATGTTTTGGTAATCAGGCGCCCACCTGGAGAACAAGGGAATATATTTCAAGTTTCAAGTTTTTGTAATCAGGCGCCCACCTGTAGAACAACGGAATTTTTTTCAACTTTCAAGTTTTGGTAGTCAGGTGCCTACCTAGAGAACAAGAGAGTACATTTAAAGTTTCAAGTTTCTGTTGTAAGGCGCCAACCTGTACAACAAGGGAATACTTTTCAAATTTCATGTTTTGGAAATCAAGTGCCGACCTAGAGAACAAGGGAATATTTTTCAAATTTCAAGTTTTGGTAATTAGGCAACCACCTGAATAACAAGGGAGTATTTTTAAAATATAAAGTTTTGTTAATCAGGAGCCCATCTGGAGAATAAGGAAATACAAGTTTATGTTTTGCTTATCAGGCGACCACCTGGAGAACAATGGAATACTTTTCAAATTTCAATTTTCTGTAATCAGAAACTCACCTGGAGAACAAGGGAATACATTTAATCTTTAAAGTTTTGGTAATCAGGCGCCCACTTGGAGAACAAGGAAATACATTTCAAGTTTCATGTTTTGGTAATTAGGCGGCCACGTATAGAACAACAGAATATTTTTCAACTTTCAAGTTTTGGTAATCAAGCTCCCTCCTAGAGAACAAGGGAATACATTTCAATTTTAAAGTATCTGTAGTCAGGCGGCCACCTATAGAACAAGGGAATACTTTTCCAATTCCATGTTTTGGCATTCAAGTGCCCACCTGGAGAACAAGGGAATATTTTTCAAATTTCAAGTTTTGGCATTTAGGCGACCACATGGAGAACTAGGGAATATTTTTCAAATATAATGTTTTGGTAATAAGGAGCCCATCTGGAGAATAAGGGAATACAATTTAAAGTATTTGTAATCAGGCAGCTACCTGAGAACAATGGAATACTTATCAAGTTTCAATTTTATGTAGTCAGGTACTCACTTGGAGAAAAAGGGAATACATTTCAACTTCAAAGTTTTGGTTATCAGTCGCCCACCTGGAGAAAAAGGATTACATTTCTAATTTCAAATTTTTGTAATCAAGTAACCACCTGTAGAATAAGGGAATACTTTTCAACTTATAAGTTTTGGTAATCAGGTGCCCACCTAGAGAGCAAGGGAATACATTTCAGGTTTAAAGTTTCTGTAATCAGGCGCCCACCTGTAGAACAAGGGAATACTTTTTAGATTTCAAGTTTTGGCAATCAAGTGCCCACCTGGAGCAAAAGGGAATATTTTTCAAATTTAATGTTTTGGTAATCAGGAGCCCACCGGCAGAACAAGGGAATAGTTTTCAAATATCCAGTTTTGATAATCAGGTGCCCACCTGGGGAACAAGGGAAAACATTGCAAATTACACGTTTAGATAATTAGGCGCCCACCTGGAGAATACGGGAATACTTTTCAAGTTTCATGTCTTGGTAGTCAGGCGCCCACCTGGAGAACAAGGAAATATTTCTTTAATTTCATGTTTATATAATCAGGCGCTCACCTGGAGAATAAGGGAATGCATTTTATGTTTTGAGTATTGGTAAAAAGGCGCCCATCTGGAGGACAACGAAATACAGTTCAAGTTTTAAGTTTTGGTAATCAGGCGCCCACATATAGAATATGGGAACACTTTTAAAATTTCATGTTTTGTGAATGAGGCGCCCACCTGAAGGACACGGGAATATATTTCAAGTTTGAAGTTTTTTCAATCAGGCGCCCACCTGGGGAACATGGGAATACATTTCAAGTTTAGAGTTTTGGTAATCAGGCGCCCACCTGGAGAATAGGGGAATTCTTTTCAATTTTCAAGTTTGGATAATCAGGCAGCCACCTGGAGAAGAAGGGAATATTATTCATGATTTTAGTTTTGGTAATCAAGCGCCCACCTAGAGAACAAGGGAATATTTTATAAGTTGCAAATTTTTGTAATCAGTCGCAACTTGGAGAACAAGGGGATACTTTTCAAGTTGCACGTTTTGGTAATCAGGCGCCCACCTTGAGAACATGGGAATATTTTTCAAGTTTCATGTTTTTGTAATCAGGCTCTCACCTAAAGAATATGGAATACTTTTCAAATTTCATGTTTTGGCAATCAGGCGTCCACCTGGACAACAAGGGAATACTTTTCAAAGTTAATGTTTTGCGAATCAGGCGCCCACCTGAAGAATGAGGAAATACTTTTCAAATTTTGATTGTTTGGTAATCAGGGGCCCACCTGGAGAAAAAGTGAACACTTTAATAATTTCATGTTTTGACAATCAGGCGGTCGCCTGGAGAAGAAGGGAATATTTTTCAAGTTTCAAGTTTTTATAATCAGGCGCCCACCTGGAGAACGAGGGAATATTTTTCAAGTTACAAGTTTGGTAATTAGTTGGCACGTGGAGAAGAAGGGAATACTTTTCAAGTTGCGCGTTTGGGTAGTCAGGCGCCCACCTGGAGAACATGGGAATATTTTTCATGTTGCAAGTTTTTGAAATTAGGTGCCTACCTGGAGAACAAAAGAATACTCTTCAAGTTGAAAGTTTTGGTAATCAGGCGCCCTCTACGAGAACAAGGGAATACATTTCAAGTTTCAAGTTTTGGTAATAAGGCACCCCCCTGGAGAACAAGGAAATACCATTTCAAGTTTTGGTAATCAAGTGCCAACATGGAGAACTATGAATTCTCTTGAAATTTAAAGTTTTGGTAATAAGGCGACCACCTGGAGAAAAAGGAAATACTTTTCAAGTTGTAAGTTTTATTAATCTATTGCCATTAGGAGAACAAGCGAATACTTATCTAGTTGCACGTTTTGGTAATGAGGCGCCCACTTGGATAACATGAGAATATTTTTCAAGTTGCAAGTTTTGGTAAGGTGGCGCCCACCTGGAGAACAAGGGAATACTTTTCAAGTTGAAAGTTTTGGTAATCAGGCGCCCACCTAGAGAACAAGGGAATACATTTCAAGTTGAAAGTTTTGGTAATCAGGAGCCCACTTGGAGAACTAGGGAATAAAATATCAAGTGTTGGTAATCAGGTGCCCACCTGGAGAATAAGGGAATACTTTTAAAATTTCAAGTTCTTATAATGAAGAGTCCACGTGGAGAACAAGGGTTTACTTTTCAAGTTGAAAGTTTTGGTAGTCAAGCTCCCACCTGGAGAACAAGGGAATACATTTCGAGTTCTAAATTTTTGTAATCAGGCGCCCATATGGAGAACAACGTAATACAATTCAAGTTTTTAGTCATGGTAATCAGGCGCCCACATATAGAATATGGGAACACTTTTAAAATTTCATATTTTGGCATTCAGGCGCCCACCTAGAGAACAAGGGAATACATTTCAATTTTAGATATATGGTAATCAAGCGCCCACCTAAAGAACGAGAAAATACTTTTCAAATTTCAAGGTTTGGTAATCAGGAGCCTACATGGAGCACAAGGGAAAACTTTTGAAATTTCAAGTTTTGATAATCAGGCGGTCGCATAGAGAAGAAGGGAATATTTTCAAGTTTCAAGTTATTGTAATTAGGGGCCCACCTGGAGAACAAGGGAATATTTTTAAAGTTGCAAGTTTTTGTAATCGATCGGCACTTGGAGAACGAGAGAATACTTTTCAAGTTGCACGTTTGGGTAATCAAGCGCCCACCTGGAGAACATGGGAATATTTTTCATGATGCAAGTTTTGGAAAACAGGTGCCACCTAGCGAACAAAGGAATACTCTTTAAGTTGAAAGTTTTGGTAATCAGGCGCCCACCTGGAGAACAAGGGAATACATTTCAAGTGTCAAATTTTGGTAATAAGGCGCATACCTGGAGAATAAGGAAATACAATTTCAAGTTTTTGTGATCAAGCGCCAACAAGGAGAACAAGGAATACTTTTGAAATTTCAAGTTTTGGTAATAAGGCGACCACCTAGAGGGCAAGGGAATACTTTTCAAGTCGTAAGATTTTTGTAATCAGTCGCCACTTGGAGAAAAAGGGAATACTTATCAAGTTGCACGTTTTGGAAATGAGGCGCCCACTTGGAGAACATGAGAATATTTTTCAAGTTGCAAGTTTTGGTAAGCTGGCGCCCACCTGGAGAACAAGGGAATACTTTTCAAGTTGAAAGTTTTGGTAATCAGGCGCCCACCTGGAGAACAAGGGATTACATTTCAAGTTTCAAGTTTTGGTAATCAGGCGCCCACCTGGAGAAAAAGGGAATAAAATTTCTATTTTGGGTAATCAGGCGGCCACCTGGAGAACAATGGAATACTTTTCAAACTTCAATTTTTTGCAATCACGCACCCACTTGGAGAACAAGATAATGCATTTCAACTTCAATGTTTTGGTAATCAGGCACCCACCTGGAGAACAATGGAATACATTTAAAGTTTCATAATTTGGTAATCAGGCACCCACCTGCAGAACAAAGGAATACTTTTCAAATTTCAAGTTGTGTAATCATGCGGCCACCTGGAGAACAAGGGAATAATTTTTAAATGTCAAGTTTTGGCAATTAGGTGCCCACCTTGAGAACAAGGGAATATTTTCAAAGTGTCTTGTTTTTGTAATCAGGTGCCCACCTGGAGAACAAGAGAATATTTTTCAAGTTGCAAGTTTTGGTAAGCGGGCGTCCACCTGCAGAACAAGGGAATACTTTTCAAGTTGAAAGTTTTGGTAATCAGGCGCCCACCTAGAGAACAAGAGAATACTTTTCAAATTTCAAGTTTTGATAATCAGTTACCCGCCTGGAGAATAAGGGAATAATTTTGAAGTTTCAGGTTTATTGTAGTCAGGCGCCCACCTGGAGAACAAGGGAATATTATTGAAGTTACAAGTTTTGGTAATTAGGCACCCACCTGGAGAACAACGGAATACTTTTCAAGTTGAAAGTTTTTGTAATCAGGCGGCCGCGTGAAGAACAAGGGACTACATTTCAAGTTTTTGTAATCAGGAGCCCACCTGGGAACAATGGAATACAATTCAAGTTTTCGTAATCAGGCGCCCACCTGGAGATTAAGGGAATATTTTTCTACTTGCAAGTTTTGGTAATGCAACGCCCACCTGGAGAACAAGGGAATACTTTCAGGTTAAATGTGTAGGTAATCAGGCGCCCACCTGGAGAACAAGGGAATACATTACAACTTTAAAGTTTTGGTAATCAGGCGCCCACCTGTAGAACAACAGAATACTTTTCAACTTTCAAGTTTTGGTAAACAGGCGCCTACCTAGAGAACAAGAGAGTACATTTCAAGTTTCAAGTTTCTGTTGTCAGGAGCCCACCTGTACAACAAGGGAATACTTTTCAAATTTCATGTTTTGGAAATCAAGTGCTAACCTGGAGAACAAAGGAATATTTTTCAAATTTCAAGTTTTGGTAATTACGCGACCACCTGAAGAACAGGGGAGTATTTTTCAAATATAAAGTTTTGTTGATCAGGAGCCCATCTGGAGAACAAGGGAATACAATTTTATGTTTTGTAAATCAGGCGGCCACCTGGAGAACAATGGAATACTTTTCAAATTTCAATTTTCTGTAATCAGACACTCACCTTGAGAACAAGGGAATACATTTAATCTTTAAAGTTTTGGTAATCAGGCGTCCACTTGGAGAACAACGGAATACATTTCAAGTTTAAAATTTTGGTAATTAGGCGCCCACGTATAGAACAACGGAATACTTTTCAACTTCAAGCGCCCTCCTAGAGAACAAGGAAATACATTTCAAGCTTAAAGTTTCTGTAGTCAGGCGCCCACCTATAGAACAAGGGAATATTTTTGATGTTACAAATTTTGGTAATTAGGCACCCACCTAGAGAAATACGGAATACTTTTCAAGTTGAAAGTTTTTTTAATCAGGCGGCCACATGAAGAACAAGGGACTACATTTCAAGTTTCAAGTATTGGTAATCGGGAGCCCACCTGGGGAACAATGGAATACAATTTCAAGTTTTCTTAATCTGGCGCCCACCTGGTGATTAAGGGAATATTTTTCTACTTGCAAGATTTGGTAATGAAGCGCCCACCTGGAGAACAAAGGAATACTTTCAGGTTAAATGTTTTGGTAATCAGGCGCCCACGTGGAGAACAAAGGAATACATTTCAAGTTTCAAGTTTTGGTAATCAGGCGCCCACCTGTAGAACAACGGAATACTTTTCAACTTTCAAGTTTTGGTAATCAGGCGCCTACCTAGAGAACAAGAGAGTACATTTAAAGTTTCAAGTTTCTGTTGTAAGGCGCCCACCTGTACAACAAGGGAATACTTTTCAAATTTCATGTTTTGGGAATCAAGTGCCGACCTGGAGAACAAGGGAATATTTTTCAAATTTCAAGTTTTGGTAATTAGGCGACCACCTGAATAACAAGGGAGTATTTTTAAAATATAAAGATTTGTTTATCAGGAGCCCATTTGGAGAATAAAAAAATACAATTTTATGTTTGTTAATCATGCAGCCACCTGGAGAACAATGGAATACTTTTCAAATTTCAATTTTCTGTAATCAGACACTCACATGGAGAACAAGGGAATACATTTAATCTTTAAAGTTTCGGTAATCAGGCGCCCACTTGGAGAACAAGGGAATACATTTCAAGTTTCAAGTTTTGGTAATTAGACGCCCACGTATAGAACAACGGAATTCTTTTCAACTTTCAAGTTTTGGTAATCAAGCGCTCTCCTAGAGAACAAGGGAATACATTTCAAGTTTAAAGTATTTGTAGTCAGGCGACCACCTGTAGAACAAGGGAATACTTTTCCAATTTCATGTTTTGGCATTCAAGTGCCACCTGAAGAACAAGGGAATATTTTTCAAATTTCAAGTTTTGGTATTTAGGCGACCACATGGAGAACTAGGGAATGTTTTTCAAGTATAATGTTTTGGTAATAAGGAGCTCATCTTGAGAATAAGGGAATACAATTTAAAGTTTTGGTAATAAGGCAG
The DNA here is from genome assembly GCA_034376525.1 of Nicotiana benthamiana. Taxonomy (NCBI): domain Eukaryota; kingdom Viridiplantae; phylum Streptophyta; class Magnoliopsida; order Solanales; family Solanaceae; genus Nicotiana; species Nicotiana benthamiana. The sequence goes on along the minus strand of CM067333.1, from coordinate 33,908 downwards.
CTACCTGAAGAACAATGGAATACTAATCAAATTTCAATTTTATGTAATCAGGCACTCACTTGGAGAAAAAGGGAATACATTTCAACTTCAAAGTTTTGGTTATCAATCGCCCACCTGGAGAAAAAGGGATTACATTTCTAATTTCAAAATTTTGTAATCAAGTAACCACCTGTAGAATAAGGGAATACTTTTCAACTTTTAAGTTTTTGTAATCAGGCGCCCACCTAGAGAGCAAGGGAATACATTTCAGGTTTCATGTTTCTGTATTCAGGCGCCCACCTGTAGAACAAGGGAATACTTTTAAGATTTCAAGTTTTGGCAATCAAGTGCCCATCTGGAGCTAAGGGAATATTTTTCAAACTTAATGTTTTGGTAATCAGGAGCCCACCGGCAAAACAAGGGAATAGTTTTCAAATATCAAGTTTTGGTAATCAGGTGCCCACCTGGAGAACAAGGGAATACTTATCAAGTTGCACTTTTTGGTGATGAGGCGCCCACTTGGAGAACATGAGAATATTTTTCAAGTTGCAAGTTTTGGTAAGCTGGCGCCCACCTGGAGAACAATGAAATATTTCTTAAATTTCGTGTTTATATAATCAGGCGCTCACCTAGAGAATAAGGGAATACATTTTATGTTTTGAGTATTGGTAATAAGGCGCCCATATGGAGGACAACGGAATACATTTCAAGTTTTATGTTTTGGTAATCAGGCGCCCACACATAGAATATGGGAACACTTTTAAATTTTTATGTTTTGGCAATCCGGCGCCTACCTGGAGGACAAGGGAATATATTTCAAGTTTGAAGTTTTTCTAATCATGCGCCCAATTGGAGAACATGGGAGTTCATTTTAAGTTTATAGCTTTAGTAGTCACGCACCCACCTGGACAACAAGGGAATACTTTTCAAAGTTAATGTTTTGCGAATCAGGCGCCCACCTGATGAGTGAGGAAATACTTTTCAAATTTCATGGTTTGGTAGCCAGGAGCCCACCTGGAGAAAAAGGGAAAACTTTAAAAATTTCATGTTTTGACAATCCGACAGTCGCCTGGAGAAGAAGGGAATATTTTTCAAGTTCCAAGTAAATATAATCAAGCACCCACCTGGAGAACGAGTGAATATATTTCAAGTTACAAGTTTTTGTAATTAGTCGGCACGTGGAGAAAAGAGAATACTTTTCAAGTTGAACGTTTGGTAAGTCAGGCGCCCACTAGGAGAACATGGGAATATTTTTCATGTTGCAAGTTTTGGAAAATAGGTGCCCACCTAGAGAACAAAAGAATACTCTTCAAGTTGAAAGTTTTGGTAATCAGGCGCCCTCCAGGAGAACAAGGGAAAACATTTCAAGTTTCAAGTTTTAGTAATAAGGCACCCACCTGGAGAACTAGGAAATACAATTTCAAGTTTTGGTAATCAAGTGCCAACATGGAGAACAAGGGAATACTCTTGAAATTTAAAGTTTTGGTAATAAGGCGACCACCTGGAGAAAAAGCAAAATACTTTTCAAGTTGTAAGTTTTTGTAATCAGTTGCCACTGGGAGAACAAGGGAATACTTATCAAGTTGCACGTCTTGGTAATGAGGTGCCCACTTGGAAAACAAGGGAATACATTTCAAGTTGAAAGTTTTGGTAATGAGGCGCCCACCTGGAGAACAAGGGAATATAATAGCAAGTGTTGGTAATCAGGTGCCCACCTTGAGAATAAAGGAATACTTTTAAAATTTCAAGTTATTATAATGAGGATTCCACGTGGAGAACAAGTGTTTACTTTCAAGTTGAAAGTTTTGGTAATCAGGCTCCCACCTGGAGAACAAGGGAATACATTTCAAGTTTTAAATTTTTTGTAATCAAGCGCCCATATGGAGAACAACGTAATACAGTTCAAGTTTTAAGTAATGGTAATCTGGCGCTCACATATAGAATATGGGAAAACTTTTAATATTTCATATTTTGGCAATCAGGCGGCCACCTAAAGAACAAGGGAATACATTTCAATTTTAGAGTTTTGGTAATAAAGCGCCCACCTGAAGAATGAGGAAATACTTTTCAAATTTCAAGGTTTGGTAATCAGGAGCCTACATGGAGCACAAGGGTAAACATTTGAAATTTCAAGTATTGACAATCAGGCGGCCGCTTAGAGAAGAAGGGAATATTATTAAAGTTTCAAGTTATTGTAATTAAGGGCCCACCTGGAAAACAAGGGAATATTTTTCAAGTTGCGAGTTTTTGTAGTCAATCGGCACTTGGAGAACGAGAGAATACTTTTCAAGTTGCACGTTTGGGTAATCAGGCGCCCACCTGGAGAACATGGGAATATTTTTCATGATGCAAGTTTTGGAAAACACGTGCCCACCTAGCGAACAAAGGAATACTCTTCAAGTTGAAAGTTTTGGTAATCAGGCGCCCACCTGGAGAACAAGGGAACACATTTCAAGTTTCAAGTTTTGGTAATAAGGCACCGACCTGGAGAATAAGGAAATACAATTTCAAGTTTTGGTAATCAAGCGCCAACAAGGAGAACAAGGGAATACTCTTGAAATTTGAAATATTGGTAATAAGGCGACCACCTGGAGAACAAGGGAATACTTTTCAAGTTGTAAGTTTTTGTAATCAGTCGCCACTTGGAGAACAAGGGAATACTTATCAAGTTGCACGTTTTGGTAATGAGGCGCCCACTTGGAAAACATGAGAATATTTTTCAAGTTGCAAGTTTTGGTAAGCTGGAGCCCACCTGGAGAACAAGGGAATACTTTTCAAGTTGCAAGTTTTGGTAAGCTGGCGCCTACCTAGAGAACAAGGGATTACATTTCAAGTTGAAAGTTTTGGTAATCAGGCGCCCACATGGAGAACAAGGGAATACATTTCAAGTTTAGAGTTTGTGTAAACAGGCGCCCACCTGGAGAACAAGGGAATACATTTCAATTTTAAAAGTTGTGTAAACAGGCACCCACCTGGAGAACAAGAAAATATTTTTTAATTTTTCAGTTTTGGTAATCTGTCGCCCACTTGGAGAACAAGGGAATATTTTATAAGTTGCAAGTTTTTCTAGTCAGAGGCCACTTGGAGAAAAAGGGGATACTTTTCAAGTTGCACGTTTTGGTAATCAGGCGCCCACCTGGAGAACGAGGGAATACATTTCAAGTTTCAAGTTTTTGTAATGAGGCGCCCACCTGGAGAATAAGGAAATACAATTTCAAGTTTTGGTAATCAAGCGCCAACAAGGAGAATAAGGGAATACTCTTGAAATTTCATGTATTGGTAATAAGGCGAACACCTGGAGAACAAGGGAATACTTTCCAAGTTGTAAGTTTTTGTAATCAGTCGCCACATGGAGAACAAGGGAATACTTATCAAGTTGCACGTTTTGGTAATGAGGCGTCCACATGGAGAACATGAGAATATTTTTCAAGTTGCAAGTATTGGTAAGCTGGCGCCCACCTGGAGAACAAGGGAATACTTTTCAAGTTGAAAGTTTTGGTAATCAGGCGCCCACCTGGAGAACAAGGGATTACATTTCAAGTTTCAAGTTTTGGTAATAACGCGCCCACCTGGAGAACAAGGGAATACATTTCAAGTTTAGAAGTAGTGTAAACAGGCGCCCACCTGGAGAACAAGAGAATATTTTTTAATTTTTCAGTTTTGGTAATCTGTCGCCCACTTGGAGAACAAGGGAATATTTTATAAGTTGCAAGTTTTTCTAGTTAGACGCCACTTGGAGAAAAAGGGGATACTTTTCAAGTTGCACGTCTTGGTAATCAGGCGCCCACCTGGAGAACGAGTGAATACATTTCAAGTATAACGTTTTGGTAATGAGGCGCCCACCTGGAGAATAAGGAAATACAATTTCAAGTTTTGGTAATCAAGCGCCAACAAGGAGAACAAGGGAATACTCTTGAAATTTCATGTATTGGTAATAAGGCGAACACCTGGAGAACAAGGGAATACTTCTCAAGTTGTAAGTTTTTGTAATCAGTCGCCACATCGAGAACAAGGGAATACTTATCAAGTTGCACGTTTTGGTAATGAGGCGCCCACATGGAGAACATGAGAATATTTTTCAAGTTGCAAGTATTGGTAAGCTGGCGCCCACCTGGAGAACAAGGGAATACTTTTCAAATTGAAAGTTTTGGTAATCAGGCGCCCACATGGAGAACAAGGGATTACATTTCAAGTTTCAAGTTTTGGTAATCATGCGCCCACCTGGAGAACAAGGGAATACATTTCAAGTTTTGAAGTTGTGTAAACAGGCACCCACCTGGAGAACAAGAGAATATTTTTTAATTTTTCAGTTTTGGTAATCTGTCGCCCACTTGGAGAACAAGGGAATATTTTATAAGTTGCAAGTTTTTCTAGTCATACGCCACTTGGAGAAAAAGGGGAAACTTTCAAGTTGCACGTTTTGGTAATCAGGCGCCCACCTAGAGACGAGGGAATACATTTCAAGTTTAAAGTTTTTGTAATGAGGCGCCCACCTGGAGAATAAGGAAATACAATTTCAAGTTTTGGTAATCAAGCGCCAACAAGGAGAACAAGGGAATACTCTTGAAATTTCAAGTTTTGGTAATAAGGCGACCACTTGGAGAACAAGGGAATACTATTGTAGTTGTAAGTATTTGTAATAAGTCTCTACTTGGAGAACAAGGGAACACTTATCAAGTTTCACATTTTGGTAATGAGGTGCCCACTTGGAGAATATGAGAATATTTTTCAAGTTGCAAGTTTTGGTAAGCTGGCGCCCACCTGGAGAACAAGGCAATACTTTTCAAGTTGAAAGTTTTTGTAATCAGGCGTCCACCTGGAGAACAAGGGATTACATTTCAAGTTTCAAGTTTTGGTAATAACGCGCCCACCTGGAGAACAAGGGAATACATTTCAAGTTTAGAAGTAGTGTAAACAGGCGGCCACCTGGAGAACAAGAGAATATTTTTTAATTTTTCAGTTTTGGTAATCTGTCGCCCACTTGGAGAACAAGGGAATATTTTATAAGTTGCAAGTTTTTCTAGTCAGACGCCACTTGGAGAAAAAGGGGATACTTTTCAAGTTGCACGTCTTGGTAATCAGGCGCCCACCTGGAGAAAGAGGGAATACATTTCAAGTTTAAAGTATTGGTAATGAGGGGCACACCTAGAGAATAAGGAAATACAATCTCAAGTTTTGGTAATCAAGCGCCAACATGGAGAACAAGGGAATACTCTTGAAATTTCATGTTTTGGTAATAAGGCGAACACCTGGAGAACAAGGGAATACTTTTCAAGTTGTAAGTTTTTGTAATCAGTCGCCACATGGAGAACAAGGGAATACTTATCAAGTTGCATGTTTTGGTAATGAGGTGCCCACTTGGAGAACATGAGAATATTTTTCAAGTTGCAAGTTTTGGTAAGCTGGCGCCCACCTGGAGAACAAGGGAATACTTATCAAGTTGAAAGTTTTGGTAATCAGGCGCCCACCTGGAGAACAAGGGATTACATTTCAAGTTTCAAGTTTTGGCAATCACGCGCCCACCTGGAGAACAATTGGAATACATTTCAAGTTTAGAAGTTGTGTAAACAGGCGCCCACCTGGAGAACAAGAGAATATTTTTTTATTTTTCAGTTTTGGTAATCTGTCGCCCACTTGGAGAACAAGGCAATATTTTATAAGTTGCAAGTTTTTGTTATCAGACGCCACTTGGAGAACAAGGGGATACTTTTCAAGTTGCAAGTTTTGGTAATCAGGCGGCCACCTGGAGAACAAGGGAATACATTTCAAGTTTCAAGTTTTGGTAATGACGAGCCCACCTGCAGAATAAGGAAATACAATTTCATGTTTTGGTAATCAAGCACCAACAAGGAGAACAAGGGAATACTCTTGAAATTTCAAGTTTTGGTAATAAGGCGACCACTTGGAGAACAAGGGAATACTATTGTACTTGTAAGTATTTGTAATAAGTCTCCACTTGGAGAACAAGGGAATACTTATCCAGTTTCATGTTTTGGTAATGAGGCGCCCACTTGGAGAACATGAGAATATTTTTCAAGTTGCAAGTTTTGGTAAGTTGGCGCCCACCTGGAGAACAAGGGAATACTTTTCATGTTGAAAGTTTGGTAATCAGGCGCCCACCTTTGAGAACAAGGGCTTACATTTCAAGTTTCAAGTTTTGGTAATCACGCGCCCACCTGGAGAACAAGGGAATACATTTCAAGTTTAGAAGTTGTGTAAACAGGTGCCCACCTGGAGAACAAGAGAATATTTTTTAATTTTTCAGTTTTGGTAATCTGTCGCCCACTTGGAGAACAAGGGAATATTTTATAAGTTGCAAGTTTTGCTAGTCAGACGCCACTTGGAGAAAAAGGGGATACTTTTCAAGTTGCACGTTTTGGTAATGAGGCGCCCACCTGGAGAATAAGGAAATACAATCTCAAGTTTTGGTAATCAAGCGCCAACAAGGAGAACAAGGGAATACTCTTGAAATTTCATGTTTCTGTAATAAGGCGAACACCTGGAGAACAAGGGAATACTTTTCAAGTTGTAAGTTTTTGTAATCAGTCGCCACATGGAGAACAAGGGAATACTTATCAAGTTGCATGTTTTTGTAATGAGGTGCCCACTTGGAGAACATGAGAATATTTTTCAAGTTGCAAGTTTTGGTAAGCTGGCGCCCACCTGGAGAACAAGGGAATACTTTTGAAGTTGAAAGTTTTGGTATTCAGGCGCCCACCTGGAGAACAAGGGATTACATTTCAAGTTTCAAGTTTTGGCAATCACGCTCCCACCTGCAGAACAATTGGAATACATTTCAAGTTTAGAAGTTGTGTAAACAGGCGCCCACCTGGAGAACAAGAGAATATTTTTTTATTTTTCAGTTTTGGTAATCTGTCGCCCACTTGGAGAACAAGGGAATATTTTATAAGTTGCAAGTTTTTGTAATCAGACGCCACTTGGAGAAAAAGGGGATACTTTTCAAGTTGCACGTTTTGGTAATCAGGCACCCACCTAGAGAACGAGGGAATACATTTCAAGTTTAAATTTTTGGTAATGAGGCGCCCACCTGGAGAATAAGGAAATACAATTTCAAGTTTTGGTAATCAAGCGCCAACAAGGAGAACAAGGGAATACTCTTGAAATTTCAAGTTTTGGTAATAAGGCGACCACTTGGAGAACAAGGGAATACTATTGTAGTTGTACGTATTTGTAATAACTCTCCACTTGGAGAACAAGGGAATACTTATCCAGTTTCACATTTTGGTAATGAGGCGCCCACTTGGAGAACATGAGAATATTTTTCAAGTTGCAAGTTTTGGTAAGTTGGCGCCCTCCTGGAGAACAAGGGAATACTTTTCAAGTTGAAAGTTTTGATAATGAGGCGCCCACCTGGAGAACAAGGGATTACATTTCAAGTTTCAAGTGTTGGTAATAACGCGCCCGCCTGGAGAACAAGGGAATACATTTCAAGTTTAGAAGTTGTGTAAACAGGCGCCCACCTGGAGAACAAGAGAATATTTTTTAATTTTCAGTTTTGGTAATCTGTCGCCCACTTGGAGAACAAGGGAATATTTTATAAGTTGCAAGTTTTTCTAGTCAGACGCCACTTGGAGAAAAAGGGGATACTTTTCAAGTTGCACGTCTTGGTAATCAGGAGCCCACCTGGAGAAAGAGGGAATACATTTCAAGTTTAAAGTATTGGTAATGAGGCGCACACCTGGAGAATAAGGAAATACAATCTCAAGTTTTGGTAAACAAGCGCCAACAAGGAGAACAAGGGAATACTCTAAAAATTTCATGTTTTGGTAATAAGGCCAACACCTGGAGAACAAGGGAATACTTTTCAAGTTGTAAGTTTTTGTAATCAGTCGCCACATGGAGAACAAGGGAATACTTATCAAGTTGCACGTTTTGGTAATGAGGTGCCCACTTGGAGAACATGAGAATATTTTTCAAGTTGCAAGTTTTGGTAAGCTGGCGCCCACCTGGAGAACAAGAGAATACTTATCAAGTTGAAAGTTTTGGTAATCAGGCGCCCACCTGGAGAACAAGGGATTACATTTCAAGTTTCAAGTTTTGGCAATCACGCGCCCACCTGGAGAACAATTGGAATACATTTCAAGTTTAGAAGTTGTGTAAACAGGCGCCCACCTGGAGAACAAGAGAATATTTTTTTATTTTTCGGTTTTGGTAATATGTCGCCCACTTGGACAACAAGGGAATATTTTATAAGTTGCAAGTTTTTGTTATCAGACGCCACTTGGAGAACAAGGGGATACTTTTCAAGTTGCAAGTTTTGGTAATCAGGCGGCCACCTGGAGAACAAGGGAATACATTTCAAGTTTCAAGTTTTGGTAATGAGGCGCCCACCTGGAGAATAAGGAAATACAATTTCAAGTTTTGGTAATCAAGCGCCAACAAGGAGAACAAGGGAATACTCTTGAAGTTTCAAGTTTTGGTAATGAGGCGACCACTTGGAGAACAAGGGAATACTATTGTACTTGTAAATATTATTTATAAGTCTCCACTTGGAGAACAAGGGAATACTTATCCAGTTTCATGTTTTGGTAATGAGGCGCCCACTTGGAGAACATGAGAATATTTTTCAAGTTGCAAGTTTTGGTAAGTTGGCGCCCACCTGGAGAACAAGGGAATACTTTTCATGTTGAAAGTATTGGTAATCAAGCGCCCACCTTTTAGAACAAGGGATTACATTTCAAGTTTCAAGTTTTGGTAATCACGCACCCACCTGGAGAACAAGGGAATACATTTCAAGTTTAGAAGTTGTGTAAAAAGGCGCCCACCTGGAGAACAAGAGAATATTTTTTAATTTTTCAGTTTTGGTAATCTGTCGCCCACTTGGAGAACAAGGGAATATTTTATAAGTTGCATGTTTTTGTAATCAGACGCCACTTGGAGAAAAAGGGGATACTTTTCAAGTTGCACGTTTTGGTAATCAGGCGCCAACCTAGAGAACGAGGGAATACATTTCAAGTTTAAATTTTTGGTAATGAGACGCCCACCTGGAGAATAAGGAAATACAATTTCAAGTTTTGGTAATCAAGCGCAAACAAGGAGAACAAGGGAATACTCTTGAAATTTCAAGTTTTGGTAATAAGGCGACCACTTGGAGAACAAGGGAATACTATTGTAGTTGTAAGTATTTGTAATAAGTCTCCACTTGGAGAACAAGGGAACACTTATCAAGTTTCACATTTTGGTAATGAGGCGCCCACTTGGAGAATATGAGAATACTTTTTAAGTTGCAAGTTTTGGTAAGCTGGCGCCCACGTGGAGAACAAGGGAATACTTTTCAAGTTGAAAGTTTTGGTAATCAGGCGCCCACATGGAGAACAAGGGATTACATTTCAAGTTTCAAGTTTTTGTAATCACGCGCCCACCTGGAGAACAAGGGAATACATTTCAAGTTTTGAAGTTGTGTAAACAGGCGCCCACCTAGAGAACAAGAGAATATTTTTTAATTTTTCAGTTTTGGTAATCTGTCGCCCACTTGGAGAACAAGGGAATATGTTATAAGTTGCAAGTTTTTCTAGTCAGAGGCCACTTGCAGAAAAAGGGGATACTTTTCAAGTTGCACGTTTTGGTAATCAGGCGCCCACCTTGAGAACGAGGGAATACATTTCAAGTTTAAAGTTTTGGTAATGAGGCGCCCACCTGGAGAATAAGGAAATACAATCTCAAGTTTTGGTAATCAAGCGCCAACGAGGAGAACAAGGGAATACTCTTGAAATTTCATGTTTTGGTAATAAGGCGAACACCTAGAGAACAAGGGAATACTTTACAAGTTGTAAGTTTTTGTAATCAGTCGCCACATGGAGAACAAGGGAATACTTATCAAGTTGCACGTTTTGGTAATGAGGCGCCCACATGGAGAACATGAGAATATTTTTCAAGTTGCAAGTTTTGGTAAGCTGGCGCCCACCTGGAGAACAAGGGAATATTTTTTAATTTTTCAGTTTTGGTAATCAGTCGCCCACTTGGAGCACAAGGGAATATTTTATAAGTTGCAAGTTTTTGTAATCAGACGCCACTTGGAGAACAAGGGGATACTTTTCAAGTAGTACGTTTTGGTAATCAGGCGGCCACCTGGAGAACAAGGGAATACATCTCAAGTTTCAAGTTTTGGTAATGAGGCGCCCACCTGGAGAATAAGGAAATACAATTTCAAGTTATGGTAATCAAGCGCCAACAAGGAGAACAAGGGAATACTCTTGAAATTTCAACTTTTGGTAATAAGGCGACCACTTGGAGAACAAGGGAATACTATTGTAGTTGTAAGTATTTGTAATAAGTCTCCACTTGAAGAACAAGGGAATACTTATCAAGTTTTACGTTTTGGTAATGAGGCGCCCACTTGGAGAACATGAGAATATTTTTCAAGTTGCAAGTTTTGGTAAGTTGGCGCCCACCTGGAGAACAAGGGTATACTTTTCAAGTTGAAAGTTTTGGTAATCAGGCGCCCACCTGGAGAACAAAGGATTACATTTCATGTTTCAAGTTTTGGTAATCACGCGCCCACCTGGAGAACCAGGGAATACATTTCAAGATTAGAAGTTGTGTAAACAGGCGCCCACTTGGAGAACAAGAGAATATTTTTTAATTTTTCAGTTTTGGTAATCTGTCGCCCACTAGGAGAACCAGGGAATATTTTATAAATTGCAAGTTTTTGTAATCAGACGCCACTTGGAGAACAAGGGGATACTTTTCAAGTTGCACGTTTTGGTAATCAGGCGGCCACCTGGAGAACAAGGGAATACATTTCAAGTTTCAAGTTTTGGTAATGAGGCGCCCACCTGGAGAATAAGGAAATACAATTTCAAGTTTTGGTAATCAAGCGCCAACAAGGAGAACAAGGGAATACTCTTGAAATTTCAAGTTTTGGTAATGAGGCGACCACTTGGAGAACAAGGGAATACTATTGTAGTTGTAAGTATTTGTAATAAGTTTCCACTTGGAGAACAAGGGAATACTTATCCAGTTTCACATTTTGGTAATGAGGCGCCCACTTGGAGAACATGAGAAAATTTTTCAAGTTGCAAGTTTTGGTAAGTTGGCGCCCACCTGGATAACAAGGGAATACTTTTCAAGTTGAAAGTTTTGGTAATCAGGCGCCCACCTGGAGAACAAGGGATTACATTTCAAGTTTCAAGTTTTTGTAATAACGCGCCCACATGGAGAACAAGGGAATACATTTCAAGTTTAGAAGTTGTGTAAACAGGCGCCCATCTGGAGAACAAGAGAATATTTTTTAATTTTTCAGTTTTGGTAATCTGTCGCCCACTTGGAGAACAAGGGAATATTTTATAAGTTGCAAGTTTTTCTAGTCAGACGCCACTTGGAGAAAAAGGGGATACTTTTCAAGTTGCACGTCTTGGTAATCAGGCGCCCACCTGGAGAAAGAGGGAATACATTTCAAGTTTAAAGTATTGGTAATGAGGCGCACACCTGGAGAATAAGGAAATACAATCTCAAGTTTTGGTAATCAAGCGCCAACAAGGAGAACAAGGGAATACTCTTGAAATTTCATGTTTTGGTAATAAGGCGAACACCTGGAGAACAAGGGAGAACTTTTCAAGTTGTAAGTTTTGTAATCAGTCGCACATGGAGAACAAGGGAGTACTTATCAAGTTGCACGTTTTGGTAATGAGGTGCCCACTTGGAGAACATGAGAATATTTTTCAAGTTGCAAGTTTTGGAAAGCTGGCGACCACCTGGAGAACAAGGGAATACTTATCAAGTTTAAAGTTTTGGTAATCAGGCGCCCACCTGGAGAACAAGGGATTACATTTCAAGTTTCAAGTTTTGGCAATCACGCGCCCACCTGGAGAACAATTGGAATATATTTCAAGTTTAGAAGTTGTGTAAACAGGCGCCCACCTGGAGAATAGGAGAATACTTTTTTAATTTCCAGTTTTGGTAATCTGTCGCCCACTTGGAGAACAAGGGAATATTTTATAAGTTGCAAGTTTTTGTTATCAGACACCACTTGGAGAACAAGGGGATACTATTCAAGTTGCAAGTTTTGGTAATCAGGCGGCCACCTGGAGAACAAGGGAATACATTTCAAGTTTCAAGTTTTGGTAATGAGGCGCCCACCTGGAGAATAAGGAAATACAATTTCAAGTTTTGGTAATCAAGCGCCAACAAGGAGAACAAGGGAATACTCTTGAAATTTCAAGTTTTGGTAATGAGGCTACCACTTAGAGAACAAGGGAATACTATTGTACTTGTAAGTATTTGTATTAAGTCTCCACTTGGAGAACAAGGGAATACTTATCCAGTTTCATGTTTTGGTAATGAGGCGCCCACTTGGAGAACATGAGAATATTTTTCAAGTTGCAAGTTTTGGTAAGTTGCCGCCCACCTGGAGAACAAGGGATTACTTTTCAAGTTGAAAGTATTGGTAATCAGGCGCCCACCTTTGAGAACAAGGGCAAGTTGCACGTTTGGTAATCAGGCGCCCACGTGGAGAACGAGGGAATACATTTCAAGTTTAATGTATTGGTAATGAGGCGCCCACCTGGAGAATAAGGAAATACAATCTCAAGTTTTGGTAATCAAGCGCCAACAAGGAGAACAAGGGAATACTCTTGAAATTTCATGTTTTGGTAATAAGGCGAACACCTGGAGAACAAGGGAATACTTTTCAAGTTGTAAGTTTTTGTAATCAGTCGCCACATGGAGAACAAGGAAATACTTATCAAGTTGCACGTTTTTGTAATGAGGTACCCACATGGAGAACATGAGAATATTTTTCAAGATGCAAGTTTTGGTAAGCTGGCGCCCACCTGGAGAACAAGGGAATACTTTTCAAGTTGAAAGTTTTGGTAATCAGGCGCCCACCTGGAGAACAAGGGATTACATTTCAAGTTTCAAGTTTTGGCAATCACGCGCCCACCTGGAGAACAATTGGAATACATTTCAAGTTTAGAAGTTGTGTAAACAGGCGCCCACCTGGAGAACAAGAGAATATTATTTTATTTTTCAGTTTTGGTAATCAGTCGCCCACTTGGAGAACAAGGGAATATTTTATAAGTTGCAAGTTTTTGTAATCAGACGCCACCTGGAGAACAAGGGGATACTTTTCAAGTTTCACATTTTGGTAATCGGGCGCCCACCTAGAGAACAAGGGAATACATTTCAAGTTTGAAGTTTTGGTAATGAGGCGCCCACCTTGAGAATAAGGAAATACAATTTCAAGTTTTGGTAATCAAGCGCCAACAAGGAGAACAAGGGAATACTCTTGAAATTTCAAGTTTTGGTAATAAGGCGATCACATGGAGAACAAGGGAATACTTTTCAAGTTGTAAATATTTGTAATATGTCGTCACTTGGAGAACAAGGGAATACTTATCAAGTTGCACGTTTTGGTAATGAGGCGCCCACTTGGAGAACATGAGAATATTTTTCAAGTTGCAAGTTTTGGTTAGTTGGCGCCCACCTGGAGAACAAGGGAATACTTTTCAAGTTGAAAGTTTTGGTAATCGGCCGCCCACCTTGAGAACAAGGGATTACATTTCAAGTTTCAAGTTTTGGTAATCAGGAGCCCACCTGGAGAACAAGGGAATACATTTCAAGTTTAGAGTTTGTGTAGACAAGCGCCCACCTGGAGAAAAAGAGAATATTTTTTAATTTTTCAGTTTTGGAAATCTGTCGCCCACCTGGAGAACAAGGGAATATTGTATAAGTTGCAAGTTTTTGTAATCAGAAGCAACTTGGAAAACAAGGGGATGCTTTTCAAGTTGCACGTTTTGGTGATCAGACACCCACCTGGAGAACAAGGGAATATTTTTCAAGTTTCATGTTTTTGTAATGAGGCCCGCACCTATAGAACAAGGGAATACTTTTCAAGTTGCACGTTTTTGTAATCAGGCGCCCACCTTGAGAACAAGGGAATATTTTTCAAGTTTCATGTTTTTGGAATCAGGCTACCACCAATAGAACAAGGGAATACTTTTCAAATTTGATGTTTTCGCAATCAGGCGTCCATCATGAGAACAAGGGAATACTTTTCATATTTCAAGTTTCTACAATCAGGCGGCTGCCTGGCAAAGAAGGGAATATTTTTCAAGTTTCAATTTATTGTAATCAGGCGCCCTCTTGGAGAACAAGAGAATATTCTTCAAGTTGCAAGTTTTTGTAATCAGTCAGCACTTGGAAAACGAGGGAATACTTATCAAGTAGCACGTTTGGGTAATCAGGCGCCCACCAGGAGAACATGGGAATGAAGTTGCAAGTTTTGGTAAGCAGGCGCCCACCTGGAGAAAAAAGGAATACTTTTCAAGTTTCAGATTTTTGTAAACATGCGCCCACCTGGAGAACAAGGGAATACATTTCAAGTTTCAAGTTTTGGTAATCACGCGCCCATCCGGAAAACAAGGAAATACAATTTCAAGTATTGGTAATCAAGCGCCAACATGAAGAACAAGGGAATACTTTTGAAATTTCATGTTTTGGTAATAAGGCGTACACCTGGAGAACATGGGAATACTTTTCAAGTTGCAAGTTTATGAAATCAGTCGCCACTTGGAGAACAAGGGAATACTTATCAAGTTGCACGGATTGGTAATGAGGCGCCCACCTGGAGAACATAAGAATATTTTTCAAGTTGCAAGTTTTGGTAAGCTGAGGTCCACCTGTAGAACAAGGGAATACTTTTCAAGTTGAAAGTTTTGGTAATCACGCGCCCACCTGGAGAATAAGGGAATGCATTTCAAGTTTCAAGTTTTGGTAATCAGGCGCCCACCTGGAGAATAAGGGAATACAATTTCAAGTTTTGGTAATCAGGTGCCCACCTGGAGAACAACATAATACAATTCAAGTTTTAAGTTATGGTAATAAGCCGCCCACATATAGAATATAGGAACACTTTTCAGATTTCATGTTTTGGCAATCTTGCGCTAAGCTTGAGAACTAGGGAATACATTTCAGGGTTGAAGTTTTGCTAATCAGGCGCCCACCTAGAGAACATGGGAATTCATTTTAAGTTTAGAGTTTTGGTAGTCAGGCACCCACCTGGAGAACAAGGGAATACTTTTCAAGTTGCAAGATTTTGTAATTTGTCGCCACTTGGAGAATGAGGGAATAATTATCAAGTTGCACGTTTTGGTAATAAGGCGCCCACCTGGAGAACATGAGAATATTTTTCAAGTTGCATGTTTTGGTAAGCCGGCGTCCAACTGGAAAACAAGGGAATACTTTTCAAGTTGAAAGTTTTTGTAATAAGGTGCCCACCTGAAGAAAAAGGGAAGACATTTCATGTTTCAAGTTTTGGTAAGCAGGCACCCACCTGGAGAACGATGAAATACAATTTCAAGTTTTGGTAGTCAGGTGCCCACCTGGAGAACAAGGGAATACTTTTAAAATTTTGAGTTATTATAATCAGTCGCCCACCTGGAGAACAAGGGAATACATTTCAAGTTTGAAATTTTTGTCATCAGGCTCCCATCCGGAGAACAACGGAAGTTCAAGTCTTAAGTTATGGTAATCAGGTGCCCACATATATAATATGGGAACACTTATCAAATTTCATGTTTTTGCAATCAGGCGCCCACGTGGAATACAAGGGAATACATTTCAAGTTTTAAATTTTGCTAATCAGGCGCACACGTGGAGAACAAGGGAATACATTTCATGTTTAGAGTTTTGTAATCAGGCGCCCACCTGGAAAACAATGGAATACTTATCAAATATCAAGTTCGGATAATCAGGTAGCCGCGTGGAGAAGAAGGGAATATTTTCAAGTTCTCAGTTTTGGTTGTCAGGCACCCACCTGGAGAACAAGGGAAATATTTATATGTTGCAAGTTTTTGTAATCTGTCACAACTTGGAGAACAAGGGGATACTTTTCAAGTTGCATGTTTTGGCAATCAGGCTCCTACCTGGAGAACAAGGGAATACATTTCAAGTTTGATTTTTTGCTAATCAGGCGCCACCTGGGAACAAGGGAATACATTTAAAATTTCGAGCTTTGGTCATCAGGCGCCCACTTGGAGAACAAGGGAATACAATTTCAAGCTTTGGTAATCAGGTGCCCACCTGGAGAACAAGGGAATACTTTTAAAATTTCAAATTATTATAATCAGGCGCCCACTTTGAGAACAAGGGAATACATTTCAAGTCTAAAATTTTGGTAATCAGGCTCCCATTTGGAGAACAACGGAATACTGTTCAAGTTTTAAGTTATGGTAATCACGAGCCCACATATAGAATGTGGGAACACTTTTCAAATTTCATGTTTTCGCAATCAGGCGCCCACCTGGAGAACAAGGGAATTCATTTCAAGTTTGAACTTTTGATAATCAGGTGCCACCTGCAGAACAGGGGAATACATTTCAAGTTTAGAGTTTTGGTAATCAGGCTCCCACCTGGAGAACAATGGAATACTTTTCAAATTTCAAGTTTGGATAATTAGGTAGCCGCTTGGAGAAGAAGGGAATATTTTTCAAGTTTTCAGTTTTGGTAATCACACGCCCACCTGGGATAACAAGGGAATATTTTATAAGTTGCAAGTTTTTGTAACCAGTCGCCATTTGGAGAACTAGGGGATACTTTTCAAGTTGCACGTTTTGGCAATTAGACGCCCACCTTGAGATTAAGGGAATTGTTTTCATGTTTCATATTTTTGTAATCAGGCTCCCACCCATAGAACAAGGGAATACTTTTGAAATTTCATGTGTTTGGAAATCAGGAGTCCACCTTGAGAACAAGGAAATACTTTTCAAATTTAAAGTTTTAGTAACTAGGCGCCCACCTGGAGAACGAGAAAACACTTTTCAAATTTCATGTTTTGGCAATGAGGCGCCCGCCTGGAGAAAAAGGGAATAGATTTCAAGTTTGAAGTTTTGCTAATCAGGCACCCACCTGGAGAACAAGGGAATACATTTCAAGTTTTGAGTTTTGGTAATCAGGCGCCCACCTAGAGAACAAAGGAATATAATTCATGTTTCATATTTTAGTAATCAGGCTCCCACCTATAGAACAAGGGAGTACTTTTGAAATTTCATGTTGTGGGAACAAGGGAATACTTTTCAAGTTGTAAGTTTTTGTAGTCAGTCGGCACTTGGAGAACAAGGGAATACTTATCAAGTTGCACGTTTTGGTAATGAGGCACCCACTTGGAGAACATGAGAATATTTTTCAAGTTGCAAGTTATGGTAAGCTGGCGCCCAACTGGAGAACAAGGGAATACTTTTCAAGTTGAAAGTTTTGGTAATCAGGAGCCCACCTAGAGAACAAGGGATTACATTTCAAGTTTCAAGTTTTGGTAATCAGGCGCCCACCTGGAGAACAAGGGAATACATTTCAAGTTTAGAGTTTGTGTAAACAGGCGCGCACATGGAGAACAAGAGAATAATTTTAAATTTTTCAGTTTTGGTAATCTGTCACCCACCTGGAGAACAAGGGAACATTTTATAAGTCGCAAATTTTTGTAATCAGACGCCACTTGGAGAACAAGGGGATACTTTTCAAGTTGCACGTTTTGGTAATCAGGCGCCCACCTTGAGAACAAGGAAATATTATTCAAGTTTCATGTTTTTGAAATGAGGCCCCCACCTATAGAACAAGGGAATACTTTTCAAGTTGCACGTGTTTGTAATCAGGCGCCCACCTTGAGAACAAGGAAATATTTTTCAAGTTTCATGTTTTTGGAATCAGGCTCCCACCTATAGAACTAGGGAATTCTTTTCAAATTTCATGTTTTGGATATCAGGCGTCCACCTAGAGAACAAGGGAATACTTTTCAAATTTCAAGTTTCTGCAATCACGAGGCCACCTGGCAAAGAAGGGAATATTTTTCAAGTTTCAAGTTATTGTAATTAGGCGCCCTCCTGGAGAACTAGGGAATATTCTTCAAGTTGCAAGTTTTTTTAATCAGTCAGCACTTGGAAAACGAGGGAATACCTTTCAAGTTGCACGTTTGGGAAATCAGGAGCCCACCTTGAGAACATGGGAATATTATTCAAGTTGCAAGTTTTGGTAAGCAAGCACCCACCTAGAGAACAAAGGAACACTTTTCAAGTTTCAGGTTTTGGTAAACAGGCGCCCACATGGAGAACAAGGGAATACATTTCAAGTTTCAAGTATTGGTAATAAGGCGCCCACCCGGAAAACAAGGAAATGCAATTTCAAGTTTTGGTAATCTAGCGCCAACATAGAGAACAAGGGAATACTTTTGAAATTTCATGTTTTGGTAATAAGGCGTCCACCTGGAGAACAAGGGAATACTTTTCAAGTTGCAAGTTTTTGAAATCAGGCGCCACTTGGAGAAAGGAAATACTTATCAAGTTGCACAGATTGGTAATGAGGCGCCCACCTGGAGAACATAAGAATATTTTTCAAGTTGCAAGTTTTGGTAAGGTAAGGTCCACCTGTAGAACAAGGGAATACTTTTAAAGTTGAAAGTTTGGTGATCACGCGCCCACTTGGAGAATAGGGGAATACATTTCAAGTTTACAGTTTTAGTAATCAGGCGCCCACCTGGAGAACAAGGGAATAAAATTTCAAGTTTTGGTAATTAGGTGCCCACGTAGAGAACAACATAATACAATTCAAGTTTTAAGTTATGGTAATAAGGTGCCCACATATAGATTGTAGGAACACTTTTCAAATTTCATGTTTTCGCAATCAGGCGCCCACTTGGGGAACAAGAGAATACATTTCAAGTTTGAAGTTTTGATAATCAGGTGCCCACCTGGAGAACAAGGGAATACATTTCAAGTTTAGAGTTTTTGTAATCAGGCTACCACCTGGAGAACAATGGAATACTTTTCAAATTTCAAGTTTGGATAATTAGGTAGCCGCCTGGAGAAGAAGGGAATATTTTTTAGGTTTTCAGTTTTGGTAATCAGGCACCCACCTAGGATAACAACGGAATACATTTCAATATTGAAGTTCTGGGAACACTTTTCAAATTTCATGTTTTGGCAATCAGGCGCCCACCTAGAAAACAAGAGAATACATTTCAATATTGAAGTTTTGCTAATCAGGCGCCAACCTGGAGAACAACGGAATACATTTCACGTTTTGAGTTTTGGTAATCAGGCGCCCACCTGTAGAACAAGGGACCACTTTTTAATTTGCATGTTTTTGTAATGAGTCGCCATTTGGAGAACAAGAGAATACTTATCAAGTTGCACTTTGGTAATGAGGCGCCCACCTTGAGAACGTGAGAATGTTTTTCAAGTTGCATGTTTTGGTAAGCTGGCGTCCACCTGGAGAACAAGGGAATACTTTTAAAATTTAAAGTTATTATTATCAGGCGCCCACCTAGAGAACAAGGGAATACATTTCAAGTTTTAAATATTGGGAATAAGGCTCCCATCTGGAGAACGACGGAATACAGTTCAAGTTTTAAGTTATGGTAATCAGGCGCCCACACATATAATGTGGGAACACTTTTCAAATTTCATGTTTTGGCAATCAGGCGCCCACTTAGAGAACAAGGGAATACATTTCAAGTTTGAAGTTTTGCTAATCAGGCGCTCACCTGGAGAACAAGGGAATACAATTCAGGTTTAGAGTTTTGGTAATCAGGCGTCCACTTGGAGAACAAGGGAATTTTTTATCAGTTGCAAGTTTTTGTAATCAATCGCCACTTGGAGAACAAGGGGATACTTTTCAAGTTGCACGTTTTGGTAATCAGATGCCCACCTTGAGAATAAGGGAATATAATTCAAGTTTCATGTTTTTGTAATAAGGCTCCCACCTATAGAACAAGGGAATACATTTCAAGTTTGAAGTTTTGATAATCAGGCGCCCATCTGGAGAACAAAGGAATACATTTCAAGTTTAGAATTTTGGTAATCAGGCTCCCACCTGGAGAACAATGGAGTACTTTTCAAATTTCAAGTTTGGATAATCAGGTAGCCGCCTAGAGAAGCAGGGAATATTTTTTATGTTTTCAGTTTTGGTACTCAGGCTTCCACCTGGAGAACAAGGAATATGTTATAAGTTACAAGTTTTTGTAATCAGTCAGCACTTGGAGAACTAGGGGATACTTTTCAAGTTGCACCTTTTGGTAATTAGGCGCCCACCTTGAGATCAACGGAATATTTTTCAAGTTTCATGTTTTTGTAATCAGGCTCCCACTAATAGAACAAGTGAATACTTTTGAAATTTCATGTTTTGGCAATCAGGCGTCCACCTGTAGAACAAGGAAATACTTTTCAAATTTAATGTTTAAGTAATTAGGCGCCCACCTGAAGAACGAGAAAACACATTTCAAATTTCATGTTTTGGCAGTCAGGCGCCCACCAGGAGAAAAAGGAAATACATTTCAATATTGAAGTTTTGCTAATCAGGCGCCCACCTGGAGAACAAGGGAATACATTTCAAGTTTTAAATTTTGGGAATAAGGCTCCCATCTTGAGAACGACGGAATACAGTTCAAGTTTTAAGTTATGGTAATCAGGCGCCCACATATATATTGTGGGAACACTCTTCAAATTTCATGTTTTGGAAATCAGGCGCCCACCTAGAGAACAGGGGAATACATTTCATGTTTGAAGTTTTGCTAATCAGGCGCTAACCTGGAGAACAAGGGAATACAATTTAGGTTTAGTGTTTTGGTAATCAGGCGCCCACTTGGAAAACAAGGGAATATTTTAAAAGTTGCAAGTTTTTGTAATGAATCGCCACTTGGAGAACAAGGGGATAATTTTCAAGTTGCACGTTTTAGTAATCAGACGCCCACCTTGAGAATAAGGGAATATAATTCAAGTTTCATGTTTTTGTAATAAGGCTCCCACCTGTAGAACAAGGGAATACTTTTGAAATTTAATGTTTTGGCAATATGGCGTCCAGCTGGAGAACAAGGGAACACTTTTCAAGTTGAAGGTTTTGGTAATCAGGCGGCCACTTGAAGAACAAGAAATACATTTCAAGTTTCAAGTTTTGGTAATCAGGCGCCCACCTGGAGAACAATGGAATAAAAATTTCATGTTTTGGTAATCAGGCGCCCACCTGTAGAACAAGGGAATTCTTCTAAAATTTCAATAAATTATAATCAGGCGCCCACCTAGAGAGCAAGGGAATACATTTCAACTTTAAAATTTTGGTAATCTGTCTCCACTCTGGAGAACAATGGAATATAGTTCAAGTTTTATGTTATTGTAATCAGGCGCACACATATAGAATAAGGGAACACTTTTCAAATTTCATGTTTAGGCAATTACGCGCTCACCTGGAGAACAAGGGAATACATTTCAACTTTGAAGTTTTGATAATCAGGCGCCCACCAGGAGAGCAAAGGAATACATTTCAAGTTTAGAATTTTGGTAATCAGGCTCCCACCTGGAGAGCTATGGAATACATTTCAAATTTCAAGTTTGGATAATCAGGTAGCCGCCTAGAGAAGCAGGGAATATTTTTTAAGTTTTCAGTTTTAGTAATCAGGCGCCCACCTGGAGAACAATGGAATATTTTATAAGTTGCAAGTTTTTGTAATCTGTCACCACGTGGAGAACTAGGGGATACTTTTCAAGTTGCACGTTTTGGTAATCAGGCGCCCACCTTGAGATCAAGGGAATATTTTTCAAGTTTCATATTTTTGTAATCAGGCTCCCACCTATAGAACAAGTGAATACTTTTGAAATTTCATGTTTTGCAATCAGACGTCCACCTGGAGAACAAGGAAATACTTTTCAAATTTAAAGTTTATGTAATTAGGCGCCCACCTGAAGAACGAGAAAACACTTTTCAAATTTCATGTTCTGGCCATCAGGCGCCCACCTGGAGAAAAAGGAAATACATTTCAATATTGAAGCTTTGCTAATCAGGCGCTCACCTGGAGAACAAGGGAATACATTTCATGTTTTGAGTTTCAGGCGCCCACCTGTAGAACAAGGGACCACTTTTCAAGTTGCATGTTTTTGCAATCAGTCGCCATTTGGAGAACAAGGGAATACTTATCAAGTTTCACTCTTTGGTAATGAGGCGCCCACCTGGACAACATGAGAATATTTTTCAAGTTGCATGTTTTGGTAAGCTGGTGTCCACTTAGAGAACAAGGGAATACTATTAAAATTTCAAGTTATTATTATCAGGCGCCCACCTAGAGAACAAGGGAATAAATTTCATGTTTCAAATTATGGGAATAAGGCTCCCATCTGGAGAACGACCGAATACAGTTCAAGTTTAAGTTATGGTAATCAGGCGCCCACATATATATTGTGGGAACACTTTTCAAATTTCATGTTTTGGCAATCTGACGCCCACCTAGAAAACAAG
Organism: Nicotiana benthamiana; assembly: GCA_034376525.1. NCBI lineage: Eukaryota > Viridiplantae > Streptophyta > Magnoliopsida > Solanales > Solanaceae > Nicotiana > Nicotiana benthamiana. Next base: position 11,696 of record CM067333.1, on the reverse strand, counting down.
GGAATACATTTCAAGTTTGAAGTTTTGCTAATCCGGCGCTAACCTGGAGAACAAGGGAATACAATTTAGGTTTAGAGTTTTGGTTATCAGGCGCCCACTTGGAGAACAAGGGGATACTTTCAAGTTGCACGTTTTGGTAATCAGACGCCCACCTTGAGAATAAGGGAATATAATTCAAGTTTCATGTTTTTGTAATCAGGCTCCCACCTATAAAACAAGGGAATACTTTTGAAATTTAATGTTTTGGCAATATGGCGTCCACATTGAGAACAAGGGAACACTTTTCAAGTTGAAAGTTTTGGTAATCAGGCGGTCACCTGAAGAACAAGGGAATACATTTCAAGTTTAACGTTTTGGTAATCAGGCGCCCACCAGGAGAACAAGGGAATACAATTTCAAGTATTGGTAATCGGTGCCCACCTGTAGAACAAGGGAATACGTTTAAAATTTCAAGTTACTATAACCAGGCGCCCACCTAAAGAGCAAGGGAATACATTTCAAGTTTAATATTTTTGTAATCTGGCTCCAATCAGGAGAACAACGGAATACAGTTCAAGTTTTATGTTATAGTAATCAGGCGCCCACATATAGAATATGGGAACACTTTTCAAATTTCATGTTTTGGCAATTACGCGCTCACCTGGAGAACAAGGGAATAAATTTCAAGTTTGAAGTTTTGATAATCAGGCGCCCACCTGGAGAACAAAGGAATACATTTCAAGTTTAGAATTTTGGTAATCAGGCTCCCACCTGGAGAACAATGGAATACTTTTCAAATTTCAAGTTTGGATAATCAGGTAGCCGCCTAGAGAAGCAGGGAATATTTTTTAAGTTTTCAGTTTTGGTGATCAGGCGCCCACCTGGAGAACAAGGGAATATTTTATAAGTTGTAAGTTTTTGTAATCAGTCACCACTTGGAGAACTAGAGGATACTTTTCAAGTTGCACGTTTTGGTAATCAGGCGCCCACCTTGAGATCAAGGGAATATTTTTCAAGTTTCATATCTTTGTAATCAGGCTCCTACCTATAGAACAAGTGAATACTTTTGAAATTTCATGTTTTGGAAATCAGGCGTCCATCTGGAGAACAAGGAAATACTTTTCAAATTTAAAGTTAAAGTAATTAGGCACCCACCTGAAGAACGAGAAAACACTTTCCAAATTTCATGTTTTGGCAGTCAGGTGCCCACCTGGAGAAAAACGAAATACATTTCAATATTGAAGTTTTGCTAATCAGGCGCCCACCTGGAGAACAAGGGAATACATTTCAAGTTTTGAGTTTTGGTAATCAGGCGCCCACCTGGAGAACAAGGGACCACTTTTCAAGTTGCATGTTTTTGTAATCAGTCGCCATTTGGAGAATAAGGGAATACTTATCAAGTTTCACTCTTTGGTAATGCGGCGCCCACCTGGAGAACGTGAGAATATTTTTCAAGTTGCATGTTTTAGTAAGCTGGCGTCCACCTGGAGAATAAGGGAATACTTTAAAATTTCAATTTATTATTATTAGGCGCCAACCTAGAGAACAGGGGAATACATTTCAAGTATTAAAATTTGGGAATAAGGCTCCCATCTGGAGAACAACGGAATACAGTTCAAGTTTTTAGTTATGGTAGTCAGGCGCCCACACATATAATGTGGGAACACTTTTCAAATTTCATGTTTTTGCAATCAGGCGCCCACCTAGAGAACAAGGAAATACATTTCAAGTTTGAAGTTTTGCTAATCAGGCACTCACCTGGAGAACAAGGGAATACAATTCAGGTTTAGAGTTTTGGTAATCAGGCGCCCACTTGGAGAACAAGGGAATATTTTATTAGTTGCAAGTTATTGTAATCAATCGCCACTTAAAGAACAAGGGGATACTTTTCAAGTTGCACGTTTTGGTAATCAGACGCCCACCTTGAGAATAAGGGAATATAATTCAAGTATCATGTTTTTGTAATCAGGCTCCCACCTATAGAACAAGGGAATACATTTCAAGTTTGAAGTTTTGATGATCAGGCGCCCACCTGGAGGACAAAGGAATACATTTCAAGTTTAGAATTTTTGTAATCAGGCTCCCACCTGGAGAACAATGGAATACTTTTCAAATTTCAAGTTTGGATAATCAGGTAGCCGCCTAGAGAAGCAGGGAATAATTTTTATGTTTTCAGTTTTGGTAATCAGGCGCCCACCTGGAGAACAAGGGAATATTTTATAAGTTGTAAGTTTTTGCAATCAGTCACCACTTGGAGAACTAGGGGATACTTTTCAAGTTGCACGTTTTGGTAATCAAGCGCCCACCTTGAGATCAAGGGAATATTTTTCAAGTTTCATATTTTTGTAATCAGGCTCCCACCTATAGAACAAGTGAATACTTTTGAAATTTCATGTTTTGGAAATCAGGCGTCCATCTGGAGAACAAGGAAATACTTTTCAAATTTAAAGTTTAAGTAATTAGGCACCCACCGGAAGAACGAGATAACACTTTTCAAATTTCATGTTTTGGCCGTCAGGTGCCCACCTGGAGAAAAAGGAAATACATTTCAATATTGAAGTTTTGCTAATCAGGCGCCCACCTGGAGAACAAGGGAATACATTTCATGTTTTGAGTTTTGGTAATCAGGCGCCCACCTAGAGAACAAGGGACCACTTTTCAAGTTGCATGTTTTTGTAATCAGTCGCCATTTGGAGAATACGGGAATACTTATCAAGTTGCACTCTTTGGTAATGAGGCGCCCACCTGGAGAACGTGAGAATATTTTTCAAGTTGCATGTTTTGGTAAGCTGGCGTCCACCTGGAGAATAAGGGAATACTTTTAAAATTTCAATTTGTTTTTATTAGGCGCCAACCTAGAGAACAGGGGAATACATTTCAAGTATTAAAATTTGGGAATAAGGCTCCCATCTGGAGAACAACGGAATACAGTTCAAGTTTTAAGTTATGGTAGTCAGGGGCCCACACATATATTGTGGGAACACTTTTCAAATTTCATGTTTTTGCAATCAGGCGCCCACCTAGAGAACAAGGGAATACATTTCAAGTTTGGAGTTTTGCTAATCAGGCGCTCATCTGGAGAACAAGGGAATACAATTCAGGTTTAGAGTTTTGGTAATCAGGCGCCCACTTGGAGAACAAGGGAATATTTTATAAGTTGAAAGTTATTGTAATCAATCGCCACTTGAAGAACAAGGGGATACTTTTCAAGTTGCACGTTTTGGTAATCAGACGCCCACCTTGAGAATAAGGGAATATAATTCAAGTTTCATGTTTTTGTAATCAGGCTCCCACCTATAGAACAAGGGAATACATTTCAAGTTTGAAGTTTTGATGATCATGCGCCCACCTGGAGGACAAAGGAATACATTTCAAGTTTAGAATTTTGGTAATCAGGCTACCACCTGGAGAACAATGGAATACTTTTCAAATTTCAAGTCTGGATAATCAGGTAGCCGCCTAGAGAAGCAGGGAATAATTTTTAAGTTTTCAGTTTTGGTAATCAGGCGCCCACCTGGAGAACAAGGGAATATTTTATAAGTTGTAAGTTTTTGTAATCAGTCACCACTTGGAGAACTAGGGGATACTTTTCAAGTTGCACGTTTTGGTAATCAAGCGCCCACCTTGAGATCAAGGGAATATTTTTCAAGTTTCATATTTTTGTAATCAGGCTCCCACCTATAGAACAAGTGAATACTTTTGAAATTTCATGTTTTGGAAATCAGGCGTCCATCTGGAGAACAAGGAAATACTTTTCATATTTAAAGTTTAAGTAATTAGGCGCCCACCGGAAGAACAAGATAACACTTTTCAAATTTCATGTTTTGGCCGTCAGGTGCCCACCTGGAGAAAAAGGAAATACATTTCAATATTGAAGTTTTGCTAATCAGGCGCCCACCTGGAGAACAAGGGAATACATTTCAAATTTTGATTTTTGGTAATCAGGCGCCCACCTGGAGAACAAGGGACCACTTTTCAAGTTGCATGTTTTTGTAATCAGTCGCCATTTGGAGAACAAGGGAATACTTATCAAGTTGCACTCTTTGGTAATGGGGCGCCCACCTGGAGAACGTGAGAATATTTTTCAAGTTGCATGTTTTGGTAAGCTGGCGTCCACCTGGAGAATAAGGGAATACTTTTAAAATTTCAATTTATTATTATTAGGCGCCAACCTAGAGAACAGGGGAATACATTTCAAGTATTAAAATTTGGGAATAAGGCTCCCATCTGGAGAACAACGGAATACAGTTCAAGTTTTTAGTTATGGTAGTCAGGCGCCCACACATATAATGTGGGAACACTTTTCAAATTTCATGTTTTTGCAATCAGGCGCCCACCTAGAGAACAAGGGAATACATTTCAAGTTTGAAGTTTTGCTAATCAGGCGCTCACCTGGAGAACAAGGGAATACAATTCAGGTTTAGAGTTTTGGTAATCAGGCGCCCACTTGGAGAACAAGGGAATATTTTATTAGTTGCAAGTTATTGTAATCAATCACCACTTGAAGAACAAGGGGATACTTTTCAAGTTGCGCGTTTTGGTAATCAGACGCCCACCTTGAGAATAAGGGAATATAATTCAAGTATCATGTTTTTGTAATCAGGCTCCCACCTATAGAACAAGGGAATACATTTCAAGTTTGAAGTTTTGATGATCAGGCGCCCACCTGGAGGACAAAGGAATACATTTCAAGTTTAGAATTTTTGTAATCAGGCTCCCACCTGGAGAACAATGGAATACTTTTCAAATTTCAAGTTTGGATAATCAGGTAGCCGCCTAGAGAAGCAGGGAATAATTTTTATGTTTTCAGTTTTGGTAATCAGGCGCCCACCTGGAGAACAAGGGAATATTTTATAAGTTGTAAGTTTTTGCAATCAGTCACCACTTGGAGAACTAGGGGATACTTTTCAAGTTGCACGTTTTGGTAATCAAGCGCCCACCTTGAGATCAAGGGAATATTTTTCAAGTTTTCATATTTTTGTAATCAGGCTCGGACCTATAACAAGAGAACACTTTTATGTTTTGGCAATCAGGCGCACACCTGGAGAACAAGGGAATACATTTGAAGTTTGAAGTGTTGCTAATCAGGCGCCCACCTGTAGAACAAGGGAATACATTTCAAGTTTCGAGTTTTGGTAATCAGGCGCTCACCTGGAGAACAAGGGAATACTTTTCAAGTTACAAGTTTTTGTAATAAGTCGCCACTTGGAGAACAAGGAATACATTTCAAGTTTGAAGTTTTGCTAATCAGGCGCCCACCTGGAAAACAAGGGAATACATTTCAGGCATAGAGTTTTGGTAATCAGGAGCCCACCTGGAGAACAATGGAATACTTTTCAAATTTCAAGTTTGGATAATTAGGTAGCCGCCTAGAGAAGAAGGAAATATTTTTCAAATTTTCAGTATTTGTAATCAGGCGCCCACTAGGAGAACAAAGGAATAATTTATAAGTTGCAAGTTTCTGTAATCAATCGCCACTTGGAGAACAAGGGGATACTTTTCAAGTTGCACGTTTTGGTAATCGCGCGCCCACCTTGGGAACAAGGGAATATTTATCAAGTTTCAGGTTTTTATTATCACGCTCCCACTTATAGAATAAGGGAATACATTTGAAATTTCATGTTTTGGCAATATGGCATCCACCCGGATAACAAGGGAATACTTTTCAAATCTAATGTTTTTGTAATCAGGCACCCACCTGAAGAACGAGGAAACACTTTTAAAATTTCAAGGTTTTTTAATCAGGAGCCCACTTGGAGAACAAGGGAACACTTTCAAAATTATAAGTTTTGAAAATCAGGCGGCCGCCTGGAGAAGAAGGGAATATTTTTCAAGTTTCGAGTTATTGTAATCAGGCGCCCACCTGGAGAACAATGGAATATTTTTCAAGTTGCAAGCTTTTGTAATCAGTCGCCACTTGGAGAACAAGAGAATACTTTTCAAGCTACACGTTTGGGTAATCAGGTGCCCACCTGGAGAACATTTGAATATTTTTCAAGTTACAAGTTTTGGTAAGCTGGCGTCCACCTGTAGAACAAAAGAAATACTTTTCACGTCGAATGTTTTGGTAATCAGGCTCCCACCTGGAGAACAAGGGAATACATTTCAATGATCAAGTTTTAATAATCGCGCACCCACCTGAAGAACAAGGAAATACAATTTCAAGTTTAATCAAGTGCCAACATGGAGAACAAAGGAATACATTTGAAATTTCAAGTTTTGGTAATAAGGTGCCCACCTGGAGAAAAAGGGAATACTTTTCAAGTTGCAAGTTTTTGTATTCAGTTGCCACTAGGAGAACAAGGAAATACTTATGAAGTTGCACGTTTTGGAAATGAGGCGCCCACCTGGAAAACATGAGAATAATTTTCAAGTTGCAAGTTTTGGTAAGATGGCGCCTAGCTGGAGAACAAGGGTCCTGATACCAACGGGGAACAGGACACAAAATAGATATGAAATATGATTAATACAATATCAGAGTACAAAATATCAAAGATGAAAACTTACTTAAAACATTATCTTTATTCCAATATAAACAGGAGAAGGTTTACAGTAACACTGGAAGTACAAGGCTTGGATGAATAGAAGGCTAAGGGAATTCTTAAGAATTTTTCTAAAATTTTCCGATGCCTTCCCAGTAAAATTGAGTGTCTCTTTATAGACCTCAAGAGATAAGGAAAGGAGTCTCTTTCCTACAAGTGGACGGCTCATAATCGACCAATAATATTAAATGGGAGATAGGGACCTCTAGACAATTTTGTCAAAAGATGTAGGTCCCTAGATAACTAGAAAAGTCCACCGACACTATTAATTAGTGGAGCTTGCTTTTTGAAAAGAAAGGTCGAATGCTGTGTACAATTATTGACAGCACTTACATAACATCAAGTGGGCATTCCCACCACTCACGGGTAATAAGACCTGTACCCAAACTAGATTCCTTTTAGAATAGTATTCTCGTCCTTGGGGAAAATAATTCCGTTTCTTTGAAACTCTATTTTCCCACAGAGATAAGATATCTTATTCATTATACGCTTCTAGATAGGCCTGCGCTATACCCTGTGGATCACACATATCTCCATTAGAAGATTCTCCTGATGATCCAGCTGCTTCAATGAGCTGTAGCAAAGCTGCTTCATCCTGCTTGCCGAGGTCAAGAATAGCTTGTTGAAGTTTTTTCTTGAGTTCGGCTTTCGAGTGAGCTGAAGACGATGATTGAACAGGAGCTTTTCCTTGTCTTGGAGTAGGGGCCTTTGGCTTTGGCGTCCATCCTTTGACCATAATCTCTTTGGACAAATACTTTATCCGCTCAAATTCAACGACTTTAAAATCCCAACTGATAATATGAGAAACTCGCTTTTGAACATAATATTTACACATTTTAATAAGCATCGGCAAAGTTGAGATCTCTTGCTGAGTCTGGAATTCATCAAACTTATGTAAAAATCTCCGAGGGAGGTTTTCTAGTTTTCCTCCGAAGATCTTCCACCAATCGTAAAGCCACCTAGGAATAGTGGCTTTAGCCAAACTGAACTGTACTTAACAAACCAGGTGTGAGTAGGTATGAGATACATGAAATTATACCAGGCTTGTTTGTAGGTATACCAGTTAAAAGTTTGAGGTTTGTGGCGCATACTCAAAGATATGGGAGTAAGAAGATGGTCTACTTGCCATTCAAATGGGGAAAGAATTCGCCTAATGGTGAATTGGGAGTAGAGGATGAAATCTGGGTTCTTCTCACAATATACATGCTCAATTTCAATCGAATCCGTATCTACTAGAATGGCCTCATAGTACAGACGGGTATGCAGGGGGTCTGAACTATCTACATAGTTCGAATTAAGGTAGCAGGGTTTGATTAGATCTTGAACCCTACCGGACTCGTATTCTTTGTCAAGGCGAGGATAGGAAATAGCTTGGAAGTTAGATAATCAAAAGACTCTGGGGTCAAAGATGAACCAGTTTGCTCTTTGTGTTGGACTTTCGGGTCAACCGCTTGGGCAAAAGACTCAGGAATTTTCATTTCATAGGAGGTTTTGGTTTGGACCTTAGAGGTAGATCCAGAAGATGCTACAGATTGTGGGCCTGGTAAGGCTTCAGGTTTTGGGCCTGGAGTTGGGTAGTATTTTTTGGAAGATTACCTAATACTGTAAATTTATTTGGGCTTTGGGCCGGACTAGGCAGAGGAGGAAAGGAAGGCCTCAATTGAGCCAAGGTAAGAGGAACGAAAGGTCTGACCGTATTGGCCTGCCTTTCAGGACGAACATTTTTGAAAGGTGAATTAGGTCTTGAGGGCTTCATGACCCTGCAGGAATTCACAGGTTAAGAAATCAGGAAGGGAGTTATTTTCTCTTTTAATATACTCTATTTCAAAATCAAAGCTAGATAGTAGATCTTACCATCTAGCAAATATTTGTTTTGAAACCAAATTCTTAACGTTTTTAAATAAAATTTGTTTTGCAGATTTGCAATCTACACGAAGTAAAAAAGGTTTGTTAACCCAATCATCTTGAAACTTTGTGATACATAGCACTATAGATAAAACTTCTTTTTAACAGTGCTATTATTTTTTTGAGTAGAGTTCCAAACTCCAGAAGTAAACCGAACTAATTGTTCACCTTTTTCAGGACTAATACATTGCTTAAGAATACCACCATAACCAAGGTTAGAAGCATCAGTTTCAACAATCATGAAAGCTTTAGGGTTAGGGTACCAAGACAAGGAAGATTTTTAACTATTTTTTAAATTTTTATAACAGCTTCAGTTTGCTCATCAGTCCAAAGTGAGGGATTCTTCCTAAGTCGTTTATAAAGAGGTTCACAGACCTGTCTAATATTAGGGATAAAATCAGCCACGTAATTAAGGCTTCCTAGAAACCGTTGAAGCTGGGTTTTATCTTTAATTTCATTAGGAAACTTGTCAGAGAACTCTATGGCTTGACATATAGGTTTATAACTACCCTGATATAAGTCATGGCCTAAAAATCTAATGGTAGTTTGAAAAAGCTTAATCTTTTTAGCACTGACTACCAGACCATTATGCTTAACCACATTAAAAAATGTATTAAGATGCTTAAAATGAGAATCTATGTCCTCAGATAAAATCAATATGTCATCAATATAAACTATAGACATATAAGAGTAAGGATTGAAAATATTATTCAAAATGTTCTGAAACTCAGAAGGAGCATTTTTCAATACAAAAGGCATGACATTCCATTCATAATGTCCGAAAGGGACATTGAATGTTGTCTTATGCCTATCTTCATTTTTAATCTGTATTTGCCAGAAACCCGATTTCATATCGAACATACTACAAAGGTTTACTTTGTAAGTCCGTTTAAGAAGATCCCTTTTGTTAGGGATCGGATGACGGATCCACTTTAGGACAGAGTTTAGAGGCTTATAATTTATTACAAGCCTTAGAGCACCCCTCTCCTTTTCTGCACTTTTATTTACATAAAAGGCAGAACAACTCCATGGAGAGTTAGAAGGACGGATTATACCATTTTCTAGTAAATGGTTAATCTCTGTTTTGCAAGACTCCAACATTTCTTGGTTCATTTGAATAGGTCTTGCCTTTGTAGTGATGGACCTTTCATCAAAATCATCAATGTAAGGGAGTGCAACAGAATGCCTTTTAATATTCCAAAAAGCAGTAGGCAGATTTGAACAAACTTTTCTTTCAAATTTTTGTTGAAGAGAATCGATTTTAGCCACCATTCCAGGGGTTTTTAAAGCTTGTTTAATTTTTTCAATCTTTATTTCTTCTTTAAGAAAAGAAATATGATTAGAGAGGCGATTAATTTTAAAAACAGTTCTATTTTTTACGAACAAACTTTCTTCAGGAGAAAGAGATTTAACAAATGGGAAAAAATACCTTTTAACCAAGGATACAGCATGAATGCCAACTAAATCATCAGTATAGGGTTTTAACTGATATATGAAAGGCAAACCAAGAATGATATCTTCATTAATATTTTCAGTAATAACAAAATCATTTGTTAAGCAAATGTTATTATTACAAATATGTGCTTTAGACAATTTGTAATCTATTTTCATCCGCTCTCCTGTCGCAGAATATAAGCGAGTAGTACCCTTTTCAAGGTAATTGAGAGGAATGAGGCCTTTGACAATACAGTTGCGATCGGCTCCACTATCAAATAACGCGATTTTGTTAAGCACGAAGTCTTTAGCAATGACTAATTTAATTGGGATATGCTGACTGATAGATTTAATGGTAGATACCGAAGGACCGACAGGACTGGCTTCTTTTTGGAGACCGGGATCAAGGAGGCCGGGATCAATTAATTCTCCAGGAAAGTTAGAGATGGGTTCAAGAATAGAAACAGATTTTCCTTTATCTGTTGCAGGAACTTCTCTAAGAACTTGAGAAGTAAGGGCCTCAATCTCAATCTTATCAAGACGAGATTTCATATTTCTGACTTCCTGCTTAAGGGAATTCATTTCTACCCGTAAGTCAGAAACAGAGGGCTCGGCAGATTTATCGAACCTAGAGAAAACTTGTTTCATACTAAAAGGTTCTATGACCTTAGAATGAGAAGGTTTCTTTTGATTTGAACCAAGAATAATCTTCTTAGTTCAGCAAGATATTTAGTTCTAGACTCATCATCCTTGATATGGTCAATAATATCAAAGAGAACCTCTTTAGAGTCTTCAGTAATTGTACTAATAGTATTAGAATTACAATAACAGAAAATACCTTCGCACGATTCTTCGTAGGAATCTTCTTGTTCGGACTCACATTCATCAGTCTCATATGCGACGTTGATGTTTTCTTCATCACTATAATCGTCTGAAGATGTATCATTAGAAGAAGAATCATCATTTTCTTGGAGGATAGAAAAGAGTTTTTCCTTAGTATCGTCATCTAATCCTAGGAGATTAATTTTCTTCTTCTTTTTAGAAGATTTACATTGGTTGGCTCTATGTCCAGATTTTCCACAATTCCAACATACATCTTCTTTATGGGAAGGCCTATGCTTCCAGAACTTCTTCTTGGGTTGGAATGGCCTATCCTTAGAAGTATTCTTTCTAGGTTTCTTATACTTATACGAAGACTTCTTAGATTTTTTCTTAGCTAGCTTAGAAGGGGGAGAGTCTATATTACCATACCCAAAATCACGACAAAAACTGCCTAATTCGGCTCTAGATGTCATCCTATCTTTCTTAAGGTGACTCTTGAGTTTTAAGTCGATACAAAGCTCTAAGGCTGTGGTGTTAATGATACTAATAATATCTCCGTAAGTGATAAGGTCATAGGGCACTTTACCACCGCACCTATCCCTTATTTTTGACCTAACCTTTTCGGCAAAAAGAGGGGGAAGACCGCTAATGAATCTGTCTTTCCAGAAATCACTATTACGGTCGGGTCTGGTCATAATCTTAACCATAAACTGATCCTTATACCACCTAAAATTGCTCAATTTTGGGCAACGAAGGTTGTTAAGGATTTCAAGACTTCTATCTTGATAGAGTTTTGGCACACCTACAAAGTGTTTGGCAATGTGGTAGAGCAAAGTGGCACAAGCATCCTCCCTAATCTCAGATTCCTGAGTTTCCATATCACTACCTGTTTTAACAGTAGTAATAATAGTGGTTGGGTTGAGGATCTGAAGCTTAAGTTCTTCGGTGACATAATTATCCCACCAATACCTAAGCATTCCAGTAAAGCCAGCAGTGATCATAGCAGCTGCTTCT